>JARQOD010000003.1:205614127-205732315 GCA_033576555.1 Oophaga sylvatica | reverse complement strand
AGGCGAAATCGCTTCAGAGCGATGCGCGATCTGACCAGCTGAACGTCGAAAGTACGCACTGTAGGGCCTTTTGTCAGCATGCACAATTATCCGTATAGTCCCAAAAAAAACCTGCACACCAAGTTGGCACATTCCAGACATGGATGTGAGTGATTGAAAGGGCCCCCAAGCCCCCACCAGATTTGGCCCCATTGTCACACGCTACCAAGTGCAAGATTCTTTTCAAAAACCACACGTCGCTCTCCTGCTTAGGGCAAAACAACTCCTGCGCTGGGGGTTCGATTCCCCGGGGGAATAATTTCAGGACACCTTTACTTTGCCCGGGGCGGCTCATATGGTCGCAACAGCAAGCGTTGTGTGTGCATGGGGGGGGTGCCGCATCACAAAAGCAAAGCATCATAAAAAAAAGCATTGAGTAAACGCATTATTCATAGTTAATCAGGGGGAAAAGGAATCCACTTTTTGCATATTTTTAATCCTGAACAAAACATTTTCAAAATTTTTATTTTATCAAATCCCTTATATTATTATTATTATTACAACCTCATGCATGTTTTCAATATATTTTACTTTTATTTTAGGAATTTGTTTCTTGTTTTTTGTTATTTTTTAATTTTTGAAAAATTAACTGATCCCCTTTTCCCCCTTCCTTCCAAAAACACCGCCCCCCCCCCCCTTCATCACCTCATACACATGGCCCCCCCAAATTTTTCCCTCTCCCATGTACATTCCCCACCACCCCCTCCTGAGAAACCTCAGCCCACAGCCAAACACATCACTGAAAAAACCAACTTCAACCCAAAACAACCCCCTGCTCTTTTTTCCCTACTCCTATTGTTTGGGGGACATCCCCCCCAACCCCGGGGTCCCCCATCCCCCAAAACCTCAATCCCACCTACCCAACGAAACCATAAAAAACTTTTTAAAAAATTTCACTCCCTCTCCCCTTTTGTTTAACTTTCCCTCGGGCCAGGGGCGCGCAACAACTAATTTTCCGCACAACTATTCTGAACAACTCCCCCTTTTCAAACAAATTTCCTTCCCCAATAAAGCGGGGAACCAAACTTTTTTAAGATTGATCATTTATTAAAAATATTACTTTTAAAAATTTTTTGTAGTACAAAAAAACACAAAAACGGGGCATAAAAAAAGGACAATTTTCCCCACTAAAAAGCACAAACAAAACCTAATAAAATGATCAAAATCCTTTTTTTTAAAAAAACCAATATTTCTAAAAAAAAAAATTTTAAGGCCCATAACAAATGCCAATTCATATACAGGGGATAGCCAATTTTTCCGAACATGGAATATGATACGAGTCTAAACAGAGTTTTTTCAGGTTAAAGTACCAAAATAACTTACATGTGGGGAAAATTTGACCTCTGCCTGCCCCCCAACCCTTTCGCCGTTTCTTCATCGAGGCTGGCTTAGTCAGGCTTTTCCCTTTTAAAATGCCCCAAAAAGTAAAAATTAAAGTGCCCAAAAAGGGAAAACATTACTTTCTGGCGCGCACCACTGTGTGAAGCAAAAACCACAACACAAGGAAGTGTCACACCATTTTTGACATATCATTCGAGGGGGGGTGCCGTATAAACCAAAAAAAAGCGGTTTATCCCCCCTAGCGTAAAGGGCAACCCCAAGCCCAGGCGCACCACGTAATACTTCCCCTTCCCCCCTGGAGCGCAAGCATTTCCACCGCCCACAGCAAGGGGAAATTTACGCACCCCCGGGGGGGATCGGGAACTCCTAAAACGTCACAGCCACGCATGCCTGACCCCCGAAAAACACTAGAATATACAAAAGGTGAAAAAAATTTAAATAACAATGAATTCAATGGGGAACACAAAATTAATCTTTTTAATAAAACCATGCGAGGTATCTAAAAAAAAAATCATGAAACATAATTTTTCTACCAAAAAATAAAACTAAACAAAAGGGGAAAAAAAAAAAAAGAAAAAAGGGGAAAAAAATATACATAAAAAAAATCAAAATCTAAATACCACCAAAAATATTAAAAACATTTTTTTTTATACATACTACAAAAAAATAAATAATGAAACAATAAAAAAATTAAAATAAAATAAAAAACATAAAAATAAAAATATAAAAGAAAAAATTAGAAATAAAAAAAAAAAAATTAATAAAAAATCTTTTTATAATAAAAAATTAAAACAACATGCAAATTTTATTATAATATAATACTCTATTTTTTTTTTCTTTTGGAAAATTTCCGGACTGCGCAAGGATGTCAATCACCAAAAAATTCAACACAAGAACCCCCTTCAAATAAGCACCAACCGAACATGGAGAAAAAAAAACCCTTGGGGGAAGTTAAAGTACTGAAAAATAAAACGGGGAAAAAACAAAGTAACACAATATTTAAATACTGAGCTGGGGGTACCAAATTAAAATTAAAAATTAAAAAAAACAGAGTAAAGGGACGATTAAGCAAAACTTTTTGGTTTGGGGCCAAACTTTTTTTTTTTCAAAAAGGACCAAAACCATTTTTTTTCATTTAAGCCATGGGAACCAGGTATTGATCGAGTACCAGGGGGGTCTAAATCGGGAAAGTATTTTTAAAAGATTGCCTCCCCAACCCAGATTTACCTATAAATTTGCCATGTTTTTTAGTCCACGTGCAACCATATTCTTGCCTAAAATTAGGGGGGTTTGATTGTTCATCCCTTTGGTTTAGCTTTATTAAAATCCCACATTTCCTTTTTTTAAAACTAACCCCTATATAATTTAACATATTTTCCCCATATCCCAAAGTACCCCGGAAAACGAAGGGGACGCCATACCCAAAAAATACGGCGATACCCATACCGATCCCGGGAAAAAACCAAATTTAAGTCAGGGGAACAAAATAGGGGAATTAAAAAAAACCCTTCGCCTTTTTGGGGTTGTTGTAAATAAGAAAACAAAAGAGAAAGTAGAATTTTGGGGGGAAGGTTGAGGAACATTAAAGGGGGTAATGTTTAACCCAAAAATGGAAAGCATAAATTTTTTTTTTTTAAAGTTTTCGATTGACAAAAAAAATTACAATGTTTTTTAACTTTTTTTTTTTTTTGGCAAATTATTTTCCCCAAAAATTCATGCCTTCCCCTTTTTTAAAATTTTGACACACTTTCTCCTTCATAATCTTCAGCAGCACACTTTTTCATCAAATTTTTTTTCTCACCTTCTTTTTCTTTTTCTTTAAATTTTGCTTTTCATCTTTTTTAACATTACCAATTCTTCTTTTTAAACTATTTTCTTATTCATATTTACTTCATCTTTTTTATCATATTCTTATTTGTGCGGGAAAACCTTTTTGTAATCTGTAAAAATATAATTTTTCATTTTTCCGTTCTTGCTGTCAAAAAAGTTTAAATTAAACAAAAAAATTTTTCCCTGGTCATTTAGCCTGCACAGCAGCGGGGATTTTCCAGGGCCCCCTGAGGGGGAACGATCCCCCCCCATACACGCTTATCTTTTCTCTTAAAATTTTTGAGCATAAATTTTTTAAAATTCGCTTATTTCTTTTCTCTTCTCTGTACTTTATTTGTACACAACCTTTACCACTGTTTTTACTGGGACGGGGTTACACAGGAGGTACCGTGCTCCAAAGCACCCCAAAGGGCCCCCAAGACTTTGCGGAACTGGATCCGAATGGACACCGGGCCAAAAGGGGCACTGGGAGAACCAGTTGAGGTACTGGAACCCCCGGGGGGGGAAAAAGACAAGAGCCAACAAGAAGGGGGACCAGCTGAATGTGCTGGAACCCAGGGCCAGAAGAAAAAGCCAAAAGGCACAACCGGGCCACTGACTTACTGGACACGGTTACAAACAGAGGCCCCCGTGCCCAAAGCACTCCCAAAGACCACAGACTTGGGGGAACCGGATACCGAGATGAGGCACCAGGAAAAGGGGACTGCGGAAAACCCTGAGGGTACTGGAACCGGGGGCGGAGCAGAAGGACCCATGAATTTTTTAATTACAAGGCCGCGAGCTGGCCGCATTACCGAACCCCGTACTACAGTGGGTGATGTCCTATTGTCACAACAAACACCTTTATTTGCATACCCGCAGCACCTAGGGGAACACCTAAAAACCAACACCATAATCCTAAAACCCACCCCCAAAACGACAGACAACTTTGGAGGCTAAGTACTTTACAAAAGAAGGAAACAAGGCGTCTGTAACCATCGGGCAGAGTGATACCCCCCCAATACACTTCCCCGCAACAACTGGGGGGTTGAACCCAGGGGTGAGAAGCAACAGGGTGGGGGGAGCAGACTTTTTGCCGTTCACACAGCGGGAACAGCTGACATTACGAACGCCAGTAACACTAACTTTGTATGGTCTTGGCACACACTTCTGAGCAGCAACTGCCATGTTTAGCCCGGGAGTAAGTTAGTGGAGAAAGTGAACATAAAGGACAAGGATAACGTTGCGAACCCCTTATTTAATCGAAAACGGACAGACAAATTCGGCGAATCCGCCTGTTCATTTTCAAAAAGTAAAACCGGGGGGGGGGTACATTATCGGGGGATCCATCGACGGGCGTTTTGTACACCACCTGCAGCACTAAAGACCCTCAATAATACACGGGGGCAGGGGAACCACACCTCCAATGCATACTGGGTAAGCCTGCCAGTATCCCTTAGAGACCCAAAACTTAATGGGGGGAAAAGCCATCTGGGGGTACACTGAGGGAAAACATGTATCTGTCACCATCTTAAAAAAAAAATTGCCTCCCTGAGGCCGCCGGATGGGGGAAACATTTTGGCGCTGCCCCAAAACTTGCAACATTTGGAAACAACTGGCTTGCCCTCAGAGGCGCGCTTGTGCCCCTCTTTTGCGACGTCTCCACCCCCGACCACATAGCTTTTGTAAACATACACAGCTCTCCCCCGGTGGAAGGGAAAAATTTTTTTGCACCATGTGGGGTTGGACTCCGCAAAATTTTAAACCCCCGGGGTTAACGGTAAAAAGGTTTTAATTTCCCGGGGGCGAGGGTCAAGGTTTACACCCAATAATCAACAGGGGGAAAAGGGGGATGCGCGGCGTTTTTCGGCCTGCAGCATGAAACAAAACCTGTGCTAAACCCCAAAAGGGCCAAAAAAACGCTGTCCCCGCAAAGGGGTCATCTCTGGGCCTGCATCACCCCCCCCCTCTCATATGACTAGAGCGTTTGTACCTCCCTCTGGGCGATTCTTCCCCCCCCTTAAATCCTCCTCACCCCCCCCAAAAAAGTGGCCCTCCCACCCTTTGAGGAACCACGTTCGCACTGTCCAAAAAGGTGAGGGAAATTTAGTGACCCCATCCTCCACCCTTAAAAACCCCTCACCCTTAGTTTGAATTTTTTTTAAAGCGGAAAAAGGGGGACATCGGGCGACATGCACATCCACTCCCAAACCGCTAACTCAAAAAAAGGACCAAAAAACGGGAATTTTGGTTTTTAAATGCCCACCGGGTGAAGTGGAACGCGAAATTGCTTTTTAAATTGCGCCGATGCGCTGATACCCATTACTGCTGGCTGCCTCACAAAACCCCCCCCCCCCCAAATATTTAACGTGGAATCCACCGGGGGGTACCACATTAGGCATTTCAGGAAGGCAAATCTGCGTTGCGAGCTGCAATGCGCGACTGGCCATGCGAACTCCAAGTGCGCACTTAGGGCCTTGTGCCTTTGCATCAAATCCGGATACCCCTAAAAAAAACCGGCACGCCAATTTGACACATTGCCGACAGGTATTGAGGGTTCCAAGGCCCCCAACGCCCCAAATTTTTTTCGGCCTTCACACACCCAACCGGCGGAGATTCGCTGGAAAAAACCAAACCCTTTTCCTCCGCTTGATGCTTCCCCCGAGCTCCTCCGTGTGTTTCGTTTCCCCAGGAAAATTTTAATTTCAGGGGGCCCCTTTAATTTGGCCAGGCGGCTCAAAAGGGGTCGCTTCAGAAAGCTTCCCAAAGGCCCTTTTGGGAGGAACCGTGAGGTTTTCCCCGTTTCTGGGAACTGGAGAGAGGGGACCCAATGGGGACAATTGTTCCGCAATTTTGGATTGGAGAACACGTACAGCGCCACTCGCAAGATCTGTACCCCCCACAACATTCCCAAATTTTGCAGGGGGGGAAAGTATCCCCCCGGGCCATGACTGGTCCACCATCGGGGTCAGGGACCTTGCTTGACGGTTTTTATACGCATTTTAAATTTTTTTTCCCTCAACATTTTTTTTGCGAGCGGGGGGGGGCTTCCTCTGAAAAAAAATCGGCTGGGCACATTGATTGGGGACGCAATGCCATAATTACGGAAACTTCAGTCTCCACCACGAATGACCATTTCAAGGGCAGGTTTTGCAATGCCACATTAACCCCTGCTCGTGAGGGGGTTCCCATAGGCCTTTTTATCCCATCCTGTGTACCGATGGGGTTTTTTTGGGGGCCCGGAGTGTAAAAAGACAGGAACTTGCAGCTGTGGGTGAATAACACGGGGTCTCGGAAAAACATGACAAGGTTCTTCCATGCGATCCTGTAAAGCAAAACCCCTGGTGGGGGCGGGGGGAAGGGGTCCAACACACGAAATTAGGGCGCTGGGTTGGGGCCCACATCCCATTTATTTTGGGAAACCCAAACCCCTGCTTTGACCCACATTTTTCCCCATTTTGGGGTATTAAGGGTTATGACATTTTTACCCTTTTTTCTTTTTTTTTACACACCTTGCATTTTACATAGCAAATATCTCTGCAAGTGTGTCAAAAAAGACCACGCAGGAAGTCCTGGGACGCCCTTTTTGCGTTGGAAAGAATGCTACAACGGTGCCAAACTGGAGGCTACAGGAACCCAGTCTGCACCTAACCTCCCTACTGTTTGGCCCCTTGGGTCAATCTCTTCCTCAGACGCTACCACCCCTTCCTTTCCTCACCCAGGGGGGCTTTACCTCTCATCTAAAAACCCTCTTTCCACACCTGCTGCTTTTTGGGGGGTCGGCCAACCATCCAAAAAGAAAATGGCACCTGAGTCCACATCATAAATGCGTTCTGCTGTCCCCGCCCCCGGGACGGCCACCCGCCCTTCACATTCAGAGAGACCAGCGTTGCGCTCACTGCATCTGCCCCCTTTCCCAATCCAAAAACGTTGGCGGCCCCCTTTTTTAACCAAAAATTCGAAACAAAAGCAAGACCAGGGGGCCAGTTCAAACCCTGACGCCGGGGAAATTTTTGGGACGGTGAAAAACAGAGGGGTTTCAACAGTTTTGTCCTGAAGGAGGGGGAAGGAATTAAGTCATGCATTGGCTGCCATCCCAAGGCTTTAATTTGTTCTTCCCGCAGCGGGGGTACGCTGGCCCCTAAAAAAGTGCGTAAAAGAACCCAGGGGGAAAACGGTGGATGCTTGTCCCTGGGTGCGCAGCACCACAGAATCCCCCTCCTCTCCCTGCTAAACTTCACGCCACGACCACTGCCTTACTCCCTGCCTTCTTCATCGAGATTGAAAAGAAAGTCAAAAGTTATAAGGCCAATTGGGGTTATTCCTCAAAACGCAGGAACCTGAAAACAACTTTCACAATCGGGAAAAGGCTACTCCTTTTCTGTACTTCAATTTTGCAACCAATTATTGATACAGATGGAAGCGCGTCACACTAATAATTAGTTTTTTTTCAAATATAATGGAGCAGCACCAATTGGAGAGAAATGAAAAGGATGAGGCACTGAGACACGCTCAGCAGAGTACAAGCAGCAGTGCTTAACAAGTACTGGAGCGTGATATGCACTCAAAAAAATAAAAAACACAGACTGAAGTGAACACTGAAACACAACTGTCCACAATCTGGGAAAGGCTACTCCTTTGTATACTTCTATAGTGTTTGCAACCAATGATGGATACGATGGAAGCGCGTCACACTAATAGATTAGATTTTTTTCAAATATAATGGAGAAGCAACCAATTGGAGAAAAATTAAAAGGATGAGCACTGAGACACGCTCAGCAGAGTACAAGCAGCAGTGCTTGAAACAAGTAACTGGAGCGTGATATGCACTCAAAAAATAAAAAACACAGACTGAAGTGAACACTGAAACACAACTGTCCACAATCTGGAAAGGCTACTCCTTTGTCTACTTCTATAGTGTTTGCAACCAATGTATTGATACGGATGGAAGCGCGTCACACTAATAGATTAGTTTTTTTTCAAATATAATAGAGCACACCAATTGGAGAGAAATGAAAGGATGAGGCACTGAGACACGCTCAGCAGAGTACAAGCAGCAGTGCTTGAACAAGTAACTGGAGCGTGATATGCACTCAAAAAAAATAAAAAACACAGACTGAAGTAACACTGAAACACAACTGTTCACAATCTGTGAAAGGCTACTCCTTTGTCTACTTCTATAGTGTTTGCAACCAATGTATTGGATACGGATGGAACGCGTCACACTAATAGATTAGATTTTTTTCAAATATAATGGAGAAGCACCAATTGGAGAAAAATGAAAAGGATGAGGCACTGAACACCCTCAGCAGAGTACAAGCAGCAGTGCTTGAACAAGTAACTGGAGCGTGATATGCACTCAAAAAATAAAAAACACAGACTGAAGTGAACACTGAAAACACAACTGTCCCACAATCTGGAAAGGCTACTCCCTTTGTCTACTTCTATAGTGTTTGCAACCAAGTATTGGATACGGATGGAACGCGTCACACTAATAATAGTTTTTTTTTCAAATATAATGGAGCAGCACCAATGGAGAGAAAGAAAAGGATAGGCACTGAGACACGCTCAGCAGAGTAACAAGCAGCAGTGCTTGAACAAGTAACTGGAGCGTGATATGCACTCAAAAAATAAAAAACACAGACTGCAGTGAACACTGAAACACAACTGTCCACAATCTGGGAAAGGCTAACTCCTTTGTCTACTTCTATATGTTTGCAACCAATGTATTGGATACGGATGGAAGCGCGTCACACTAATAGATTAGATTTTTTTCAAATAAATGGAGAAGTCCCAATTGGAGAAAAATAAAAGGATGAGGCACGAACACGCTCAGCAGAGTACAAGCAGCAGTGCTTGAACAAGTAACTGGACGTGATATGCACTCAAAAAATAAAAACACAGACTGAAGTGAACACTGAAACACAACTGTCCCACAATCTGGAAAGGCTACTCCTTTGTCTACTTCTATAGTTTTTGCAACCAATGTATTGGATACGGATGGAAGCGCGTCACACTAATAGTTAAATTGCATGGAGCAGCAAGAATTACACTGAAGAAAAAAAAATAGAGTCTGTGAGTGACACTGCAGATGCCTACAGACAGCGTTGCATGCAGAGCAATCTGCAGCGTCACCTGCACTCTCACACACACCTTGCACAGAGCTGTTAAAACAACACTGGCAAAAGAAGCTTTCTTTACACAGCGGTTGGTAAACTACCTGCCAAAGCCCAGTACACAAAATCGCAAATATCTAACTGTCCCTCAGAGTCAGCAGAGCAGCGTTCTGTCCCTAACTGAGTTCACAGCACAGTGACGCTAAAATGGAGGCGGAACCTTTTATAGTGCATTCTGACATCATTTCAGCAGCCAATCACAGCCATGCCATTAGTTAAGATGACCGCAGCATTACAGGATGTGCCCACACTTCATAAGATTCCTCATTGGCTGACTAAAATCACATTGCCTCTCAAAGAATTATTGGAACTTCCGATTCCGGTATACGATATAGGAAAAATATCGAACTAAGTATCGAATTCCGATAACGCGAATATCGGGCCGATACCCGATACTTGCGGTATCGGAATGCTCAACACTACCTAGTAGTCATTCCAATATAAATTTGGTTGCATGACAGCGTGCGAGATAAACTACACCTGAAGGAACATGGTTAAATATTTTCTAATTGAGAACCTCCTTGTTTCATCTGAATTAGAAAATTCTTTACTTCTAACAGTGTTGGAGCATGCTTGCATTTTTTTGCAGGGAAAGAAACCTTTAATCTCACCAAAAACATTCATCTGGTAGATTTCTTTGGGCAGTAATGGCTCTTAACCAATAGATCTGATAAGTTTTCCCAGCCCTTTTTGCAGTAATCAATGTTTAGCGCTAAGAATTTCTTCAAGATTGGATCTGTCATCAGGATATCCAACGATTATGTAAATGTTGGTCATATCATTTCCATTTGGTTATTAAAAGGCGTGATCAACTCACTTGCGAGTTCATAGATTCATCTTTCTTATTTCTTTTAGAGTATAATAAACGAGTTTCTTGTCACATTCTGGCTTTATGATAAGCATATCTGATCGTTCTATGGCCAATCCCCGCTCCCTAAATCGTGAATAAAGATCTTTAGCTTTTCTTGATAAGTTTGTTCAGTCGAGCAAATCCTTTTGGCCCGTAAGTATTGACTGATAGAATTGATCTGATAGTTGAAGGCAAATGGGAAGACCCAGGATACAAGATGGAATATAGCGTCGGTTTCCTAAAGATGTTGGTAGAGATGGTACCATCGTCCATTACAGAAATATCAATATCAAGAAAGGTGACATGACTCCTGATGTACAGTACAGACCAAAAGTTTGGACACACCTTCTCATTCAAAGATTCTTCTATTTCATGACTAGAAAATTGTAGAATCACACTGAAGGCATCAAAACTATGAATTAACACATGTGAATTATATATTACACTTTACAAAAAAGTGTGAAACAACTGAAAATAGTCTTATATTCTAGCTCTTCAAAGTAGCCACCTTTGCTTGATTATGCTTTGCACCAGAAAAGGTGAACGGCGGACTCTACATGCCTAGTTCCCAACGTGAAGCATGGAGGAGGTGGTGTGATGGTGTGGGGGTGCTTTGCTGGTGACACTGTTGGGATTTATTCAAAATGAAGCGGTGAGCGGTCCAGCTCACCCCAAACAACTCGATTGGGTTCAGGTCTGGTGACTGTGGGGCCAAGTCTTCTGGCGTAGCACTCCATCACTCTCCTTCTTGGTCAAATAGCCCTTCAAACAGCTTGGAGGTGTGTTTGGGGTCATTGTCCTGTTGAAAAATAAATGATGTCCAACTAAACGCAAACCGAGGAATAAAATAGCATGCTGCTGCAAGATGCTGTAGTAGCCATTCGGTTCGCTATGCCCTCAATTTTGAATAAATCCCCAACAGTGTCACCAGCAAAGCACCCCCACACCATCACACCACCTCCTCCATGCTTCACGGTGGGAACCAGGCTTGTAGAATCCATCCGTTCACCTTTTCTGCGTGCAAAGCAGTAATCAAAGCAAAAGGTTGGCTACTTTGAAGAACCTAGAATAAAAAGACATATTTTCAGTTGTTTCACACTTTTGTAAAGTATAATGTATAATTCCACATTTTGTTAATTCATAGTTTTGATGCCTTCAGTGTGATTCTACAATTTTCATAGCCATGAAAATACAGAAAAATCTTTGAATGAGAAGGTGTGTCCAAACTTTTGGTCTGTACTGTATATGTCAAAAATATATTCATGTCATTGTTGTTCAGTACAGACATGAAATCGCTCAATTCCTCAATCGTTCCTTCCCAAACAAAGATGATGTCATCTATATACCTAGACCAGTTTTGAACCTTCTCAATACCAGGGATAGCGGAGCATTGGAACAAATTACGTTCCCAGAACCCCAAAAATAGATTAGCATATGAGGGGGCACATGCGGCCCCCATTGCTGTCCCCCTGTAATTGTAGGAATACCTGATCCTTAAAGGTAAACACATTGTGAGTTAAAATAAACTCCAGAAGTGTTAGAATACAAGAAATCAAGTCATTATCAAGATTGCTGTTATTTAGAAACCATGATACAGCTTCAAGGCCCTGATTATGTCTAATTGATGTATAGAGTGCCTCTACATCAGCAGTAACTAAGATCATATTGTCATCAAGATGGAGTTGATCAAGTTGTCTCAATGCAGCCGTGGTATCCAATATATGAGATGGCAGAGTTGCAACAATGGGTTTTAAAAAATGATCAATAATTTTGCAAATCATCTCATTAAGGCTCTCATTGCCGGAAACAATTGGGCGCCCAGGAGGATCACTGGGATTCTTATGCAGCTTAGGAAGTAAATAAAAGGTAGGCAATCTGGGTTTTAATGTTTCAATAAAATCAAGCGTTTTTTTAGGAACAATTCCTAATGTATATGCCTCTGAGATAATATCAATCAGTTCCTTTTGATATTCATGTAAAGGGACATATGCTAATTTTTTATAGCATTTATTATCTAATAAGAGTTTGAATGCCTGTTTTTCATAAAGGTCATTTGGCCATACCACCAGATTGCCGCCTTTGTCTGCTAATTTAAAGGTAACATCATTCCAACTCTGCAAATCCTGCATAATTTTCTTGTCCCTAATATCCGAGGGTCCAAGATGGTATTTATGGACTCATGAACACCTTTCTCTACTAGAAAAGGGACTAACATTTTCTCCCCCCCAATCTTTAGACTTATTCACGACGGTAAAAGACGTTCATCTCTTTGCAAGGAAACTTATTCTCAAAAGATATCAATAAGAAAAATAATATGGGACTAACATTAAATTCCATGGAAGAAATTGAGGCCCTTGCGGTTTTGGAATCATTGGCCGAGGAAAATAATCCCTCTAATAATATGGTGAGCACATTTCAGGATTTTTTATTTAATAAATCAAAAAAATTTCCTAATATCAATGTTTGCCCTGCTATTGAGATTTTTGTAAAACTGGTCACTCAAGATCTTGAGAAAATTGACCATAAATACCATCTTGGACCCTCGGATATTAGGGACAAGAAAATTATACAGGATTTGCAGAGTTGGAATGATGTTATCTTTAAATTAGCAGACAAAGGCAGCAATCTGGTGGTATGGCCAAATGACCTTTATGAAAAACAGGCATTCAAACTCTTATTAGATAATAAATGCTATAAAAAATTAGCATATGTCCCTTTACATGAATATCAAAAGGAACTGATTGATATTATCTCAGAGGCATATACATTAGGAATTGTTCCTAAAAAAACGCTTGATTTTATTGAAACATTAAAACCCAGATTGCCTACCTTTTATTTACTTCCTAAGCTGCATAAGAATCCCAGTGATCCTCCTGGGCGCCCAATTGTTTCCGGCAATGAGAGCCTTAATGAGATGATTTGCAAAATTATTGATCATTTTTTAAAACCCATTGTTGCAACTCTGCCATCTCATATATTGGATACCACGGCTGCATTGAGACAACTTGATCAACTCCATCTTGATGACAATAAAGATCTTAGTTACTGCTGATGTAGAGGCACTCTATACATCAATTAGACATAATCAGGGCCTTGAAGCTGTATCATGGTTTCTAAATAACAGCAATCTTGATAATGACTTGATTTCTTGTATTCTAACACTTCTGGAGTTTATTTTAACTCACAATGTGTTTACCTTTAAGGATCAGGTATTCCTACAATTACAGGGGACAGCAATGGGGGCCGCATGTGCCCCCTCATATGCTAATCTATTTTTGGGGTTCTGGGAACGTAATTTGTTCCAATGCTCCGCTATCCCTGGTATTGAGAAGGTTCAAAACTGGTCTAGGTATATAAGATGACATCATCTTTGTTTGGAAGGAACGGTTGAGGAATTGAGCGATTTCATGTCTGTACTGAACAACAATGACATGAATATATTTTTGACATATACATCAGGACGTCATGTCACCTTTCTTGATATTGATATTTCTGTAATGGACGATGGTACCATCTCTACCAACATCTTTAGGAAACCGACCGCTACTAATTCCATCTTGTATGCTGGGTCTTCCCATTTGCCTTCAACTAACAGATCAATTCCTATCAGTCAATACTTACGGGCCAAAAGGATTTGCTCGACTGAACAAACTTATCAAGAACAAGCTAAAGATCTTTATTCACGATTTAGGGAGCGGGGATATGGCCATAGAACGATTAGATATGCTTATCATAAAGCCCAGAATGTGACAAGAAACTCGTTACTATACTCTAAAAGAAATAAGAAAGATGAATCTATGAACTCGCAAGTGAGATTGATCACGCCTTTTAATAACCAATGGAATGATATGACCAACATTATACATAATCGTTGGAATATCCTGATGACAGATCCAATCTTGAAGAAAATTCTTAGCGCTAAACCATTGATTACTGCAAAAAGGGCTAGGAACTTATCAGATCTATTGGTTAAGAGCCATTACTGCCCAAAGAAATCTACCCAGATGAATGTTTTTGGTGAGATTAAAGGTTTCTTTCCCTGCAAAAAATGCAAGGCATGCTCCAACACTGTTAGAAGTAAAGAATTTTCTAATTCAGATGAAACAAGGAGGTTCTCAATTTGAAAATATTTAACATGTTCCTCTCAAGGTGTAGTTTATCTCGCACGCTGTCCATGCAACCAAATTTATATTGGAATGACTACTAGGGAGTTACGCCTTAGAATCAGAGAACATGTGCGAGATATTAATAAAGCTAAAGACTCCAAAGAGGATGAACAACTCAAAACCCTCCCTAGACATTTTAAGGCAAGACATGACTCGGATGCACGTGGACTGAAAGTCATGGCAATTCATCAGGTAAATCTAGGGATTAGGGGAGGCAATCTATTTAAAATACTTTCCCAGATTGAGAGCCGCTGGATACATCGACTCAATACCCTGGTTCCCCATGGCTTAAATGAAAATCATGGTTTTGGTTCCTTTTTGTAAAAATAATAAGTTTGGTCCAAACCTAAACAAGTTTCTGCTTCAATACAGTCCTTCACTCTGTGTTTTTTAATTTTTAATTTTTAATATTTGGTATCCCTAGCTCAGTATTTAACATACTTGTGATTACTTTGTTATTTATACCATGTTTTATTTTTCAGTACTTTAACTTACCTAATCGGTTGGTTTTCTCCATGTTCGAGTTGGTGCTTATTTGAATGGGGGTTCTTGTGTTGACCTTTGTTGGTGATTCGACATCCTTGCGCCAGTCCTGGAGAATTCCAAAAGAAAAGAAGAATAGAGTATTATATTATAATAAAATTTGCATTGTTTGTTATTAATTTTTTATTATAAAAAGATCCTTTTTACTTAATTTTTTGTTTATTATTTTCATAATTTTTTCTTTATATATTTTTATATTTTATGTTTTTTGATTTATATATAATTTTTTTATTGTTTCATTATTTCATTATTTTTGTAGTATGTATAAAAATGAATGTCTTATAATATTTATGTGGTGGTATTTAGATTTTGATCATTTTTATGAATATATTTTTTCCTTTTTTCTTTTCTTTTCATTTCTCCCTTGTTTAGTTTTATATTCTATTGGTAGATAAAAAATATGTTTCATGATTTTTGTAATTTATGATATCCTCAGCATGATGTTTTTATTAGCAAGATTAATTTTCGTGTTCCCCATTGTAATTCATTGTTACTTTACACTTTTTCACCTTTCTGTATATTCTAGTGTTCTCCCTTCTGGGCTCAGCGCATGCGTGAGCTGTGACGCATCAGGGCTTCCCGATCCGCCCACAGGCTGCGTGAACATTCCTTGCTGCTAGGCAGCGGTGGAATGCTTGCGCTACATGGGCGCTGAAGGAAGTCCCATTACGTGGTGCGCCTGGGCTTGCGCATGCGCACTATTACAGCCTACGGGGGATGGAACCGCTTTTGTTATTGGTTTACTCACGGCACACCTCCTCAGAATATGATATGTCCGCAATGGTCATGACACTTCCTTGTGTTGCTGGTTGGTTGCGTTCACACATGTGACGTGACGCGCCAGAAAGTAATGTATTCACTATTGGAGCACTCTTAATTATTTCACCTGTTTGGGCACTATTTAATGGGATACAAGCCTGACCTAAGCCACGCCTCCTGACGAAGAAACGGCGAAACGCGCGTTGGGGCGGCAGGCAGAGGTCAGGACTTTTCTCCCACATGTAAGTCCACTTTTGGTACATTTAACCCTGTAAATTCTACTAGTCTTAGCACTATCGTATCACTATTACCATGTTCGGACTAAATATGGCTATGCCATGTATACTGCACATTGGCACTTTGTTATGGGACCTATAATATTTGTTTATTTTAGAACAATATTGGTCTTTCTTTAAAAACAAGGCACTTTTGCATCATATATATCTAATGGTTTAGTATAGTGCATTGCATAGTGGGGAAAATTTGTCCTTATCTTATGACCTGTGTTTGTGTTACTCTGCTACTACAAATAACTTTTTAATGTAATATTTTTCTAATAAAATGATCAATCCTTAAAAAAGCTTTGGTTCCAGCCTCTTATGTGGGGTAAGGACTAGGGTTGAGCATTCCGATACTGCAAATATCGGGTATCGGCCGATATTGGCTGTATCGGAATTCCGATTCCGAGTTCCGATATTTTCGTCATATCGGATACCGGAATCGGGATTGTCACTGTCACTGTCAGTGTCCGTCGGTCGGGTCTGTCAGGAGTCAGCGGCACTTACCTGGCAGAAGATCTCCGGCGGTCACGGGCTGGACTGCTTCATGGCCGCAATCTTCTTTCCCCGGCGGTCACATGCAGTTTCTCGCGATAACTGCAGTGACTGCTGGGTAATCCCGGCCTTAAAGCAGTCAGTCCGATGACGTCACCGCCGGGGAAGCAGGTAATCAGCTGTGCTGCGTCGCGATGACAGGCTCTGCCTGTCATTGCGATGTAGCAGAGCTGGATCGTCGTGGGACTGTCGTTATGGACTGCGTCGGACAGGTGGTATACTGTTGGTTTGTTTTTTTTTCTTTTTTTACAGGAGATCGATGGCGTCGCAGGAATGAGAGTATAATAAAATTAATGAAAACTGTGTTGTCTCTTTTATTTCATTAAAAGACTTTTTTCTTGCTTTGTCTTTTTTTAAACATTTAAAAACTTTGGGATTAATAATGGATCGGTGTCTTATTGACACCTCTCCATTATTAACCGGGCTTATTGTCACCGTGCAATCAACGGTGACATTAACCCCTTATTACCCCGCTTGCCACCGCTACAGGGCAAGTGGGAAGAGCCGGGTAAAGTGCCACAATTGTACATCTTTTGATGCGCCAAATGTGGGGCTGCTGTAGCCTGGTATTATCAGGCTGTTGAGGGCCAAAATCCATGGGCCTTGACAGTCTTTTAATACCAGGCCGCAGCAGTCTGCATTTTACTTGGCTGGTTAACAAAAATAGGGGGGATCCCCACGCCGTTATTTTTTCGAGGGGATCCCCTATTTTTGTTAACCAGCCAAGCTAAGCAGACTGCTGTGGCCTGGTATTATCAGGCTGGCAAGGTCCATGGATATTGGATCCTTACCAGCCTGAAAAACCAGGCCTCAGCGGTCTGCTTCATCTGGCTGGTTAACAAAAATAGGGGGGAACCCACGCCAATTTTTTTCGAGGGGATCCCCTATTTTTGTTAATCAGCCAAGATATGCAGACTGCTGTGGCCTGGTATTATCAGGCTGGCAAGGTCCATGGATCTTGGCTCCTTAACAGCCTGAAAATCCAGGCCTCAGCGGTCTGCTTCATCCGGCTGGTTAACAAAAATAGGGGGACCCCACGCCAATTTTTTTCGAGGGGATCCCCTATTTTTGTTAATCAGCCAAGATATGCAGACTGCTGTGGCCTAGTATTATCAGGCTGGCAAGGTCCATGGATCTTGGCTCCTTAACAGCCTGAAAATCCAGGCCTCAGCGGTCTGCTTCATCTGGCTGGTTAACAAAAATAGGGGGGACCCCACGCCATTTTTTTTTTCGAAGGGAACCCCTATTTTTGTTAATCAGTTCCCTCTGACGTCACTGATTGTGTCCCTGGCTGACCTGAAGTGAAAGTGGAAAGCAATCAATTAAGCTTTCCACTTAAGGGCCCGTCTCACATAGCGATATCGCTACCGAGATCGCTGCTGAGTCACTAGTTTTGTGACGCAGCAGCGAGCTCACCAGCGATATCGCTGTGTGTGACATTCAGCGACGATCAGCCCCCCTGCCGGGTATCGCTGATCGTCGCTGAAATGTCAGGACCTTTTTTTGATCGCTGGTTTCCCGCTGACAGGCACACATCGCTGCGTGTGACAGGCGGGAGACCAGCGATCCGCTGGTAACCAAGGTACACAGCGGGTTTCCAGGCGCGGGGCTGTGCCTAGAAACCCGCTGTGTACCTTGGATACCAGCGCCCTGATGCAGGGAGCTGGTATCCAAGGTACACAGCGGGTTTCCAAGCGCTGCGCGGTGCCTGGAAACCCACTGTGTACCTTGGTTACCAGCGGATCGCTGGTCTCCCGCCTGTCACACGCAGCGATGCGTGCCTGTCAGAGGGAAACCAGCGATCAAAAAAAGGTCCTGACATTTCTGCGACGATCAGCGATACCCGGCAGGGGGGCTGATCGTCGCTGAATGTCACACACAGCGATATCGCTGGTGAGCTCGCTGCTGCGTCACAAAACTAGTGACTCAGCAGCGATCTCGGTAGCGATATCGCTATGTGAGACGGGCCCTTAAGCGATGTTACCCGCAGTGTCGGTGTCCCAGATCGCTGCCTGAGCTGCCTGTTTGACAGCTCAGCAGCGATCATGTAGCGATACACCAGCGATCCTGACAAGTGCATATCGTTGTCGGGATCGCTGGTGTATCGTTATGTGACACCCAGCCTTTACTCTCCTGTCAGGCAGGAGAGGAACTCATTCATTTGGGTTTACTGTGAGGCTGCAGCATTAGCTGCGGTCCCTGCAGTAAACATTAACCCTTTCTGAAGGATTACACCGTGGGACCTGACTGTGCATGGGATAGGTAAGAATAATTTTGCTTTTTTATTTTATTTTTATTACAGGAAATGGTTTTTGCAGTAAAATAAAAGATGGTCAAAAACATGTGTCTTTATTTCATTAAAATGATTTTTAATTAAAGTGTGTGTGTTTTATTTTTATTTCATGCAATAGGATTAATAATTGATAGTTGTCTAATTGACAGCTCTCAATTATTAACCTGGCTTAAGGTCACCTTTCAATAGCAAGGTGGCTTTAACCCCATATTAACCCATTCGCCACCGCTACAGGGCAATGGGAATAGACGGGCAAAGTGCCAGAAAGGGCGAATCTAATTATAGATTTGTCTTTCCTGGGGTGTCTGGGGGCAGATGTTAGTAGCCGGGGGGGGGCCAAAAATAATGGTCCCTCTCTGGGCTATTATTATCTGCCCCCACTCACTGGCTTTGTCTGTCTGGTTGCGAAAATAGGGCGGGAGCCCACGCATTTTTTTTCAGCAATTTTACACCTCATATATATATATATACATGTCATTGAATTTGTGACACATATATATATATATTTATATTTGTAGTTTATACACTTCTACATAGTATAATAGCTGCTAATTCAATTGCCGGCTTTTGTGAAAATGCAGAACCCGACATGAAATGACACTTGGTGTACATAGGGTTAACCATGTCTTTTCATGTCCTTTGCTATCTAATTTGCACAAACAATTAAATCAGTCTATGTGTGCAAAATTTCACACCTGTAGGGGTTAATTAAAGGTGTAAATTCGTAGCAAAAAAGTCCGTTTTTTTTACAACGAATTTACACCTTTAATTAACCCCTACAGGTGTGAAATTTTGCACACATAGACTGATTTAATTGTTTGTGCAAATTAGATAGCAAAGGACATGAAAAGACATGGTTAACCCTATGTACACCAAGTGTCATTTCATGTCGGGTGCTTCTGTCTTTTCACTGAAGCCGGCTTTACCCGGCAATTGAATCAGAGGATATTTTACTATGTAGAAGTGTATAAACTATACATATATGTATATATATATGTCACAATGACATGTATATATATATATATGTATTCTATGTGTGTATATTTAGTGTTTACAAGGAAAGAAAGAGGTTTTTTTAGTTGCGATATTTTGTTCCCATAGACTTACATGGGACTTCCGGTATCGGTATCGGGTATCGCCGATATTTTAGTGATATCGGCGATACCATTCCGATTCCGATACTTTAGGATATCGGAAAGTATCGCTCAACTCTAGTAAGGACATATGTTTCATGTAATATTGAGCTTTATAATAGTGTATATTCCAATTGGGATTTTTTCAGTAGTAACTCTCTTTATCTGTTGGCCCTGACTGAAACCTGGATTCAGGATTCTGACACGGTTTCCCCTCCTGCCATTTCCTATGGTGGCTTATAGTTCTCACATTCCCCGAGACCCTCAAACAGACATGGTGGTGGAGTCGGCATACTCCTGTCCCCACAATGCACTTTCCAGGTCATCCCCCCAATTCCATCACTCTCATTCCCTTCTTTTGAGGTCCACACCATCATGCTCTTTCGTCCCCTCTCCCTCAGAGTAGCGGTCATATATCGGACCCCAGGCCCAAAGTCATTCTATGTGTAAGTGTGTGTGTGTAGCCCATTCACTATCTCCATCCATCCCTCACTCCCTCAAAATGGCTGGACCATCATTGTAAATAGACCATTGTATATAAACACCTGTACTTTGTAGCTCCCCCACCTCATTGTAAATTGTAAGCTCTCAAGAGCAGGGGCGGCTTCTATTGCTTTAATTATTTTATTGTTAACGTTGTTACTTATTACTTGTGTTCTGAAACTGTTAAACTGTAAAGCGCAGCAGAATCTGTTTGCGCTATATAAATAAAGATTATTATTATTATTAAGCGTTCACGGGTCCATGTGGAGGTAGACCGTGATGGCTCCTGCAGCGATGATTCTGAGGAACTGGAGTAGGAGGAGGAGTCAATGTGTACAGACTTGATTCCTGCAATCCTTGGAGTTGGCTGAACACGTACAGCGCCACTCGCAAGATCTGTACCAGGCTCCACAACATTGACCCAATGGGCAGTGAGGGAAAGGTATCGTCCCTGGCCATGGGTACTGGTCCACGTAGCGGTGGTCAGGTGGACATTGCTACTGACGAAGTTTAGTAGCGCATGTTTAATTTTTCACGCAACATGCTTTTGCAGACCAGGGACGGCTTGCCTGCTGAAATAAAACAAAAAAACCCAAGTGAAAGGAAAGGAAAGGGGGAAGAAGAACCACCAGGCAGGTTTTTGTAAACAAATTGCATATATTTATTAGAAGAATGTAAACAAATACACAAACATATAATAAAATGGTAATGATGTTTAACAGAAAGCAAAAAATGCCACCCTATAATGCCCAATAATAAGGATATATATCCACATAAAAACGGTCAGTATGTGATAAACAAGTGCAGCAAAAAAAAGATGCAAAGATAATAATAATTGTAAAAGGTGCAACGCAATAATGTGTGTGTGAAAAAAATTCCCCAAAACCTAATAGTGTGCTCAAAATGCCAGAAAAATTGTTAATAACAAAGGCACACACTGCTCATAAGCAATAAAGTGAATGAACCTAATAATGGAGAAAAGACTGTGCACACAAAACGTGCCCAAATATAAACAAGTGCTACCATGCAGCTAAAAACACAATACCTGACACAATGTAAAGGGGCAATAAGGGTGGATGTGTCGCTTCCTGGAACGCACCCCAGGAAGCGACACATCCACCCTTATTGCCCCTCTACATTGTGTCAGGTATTGTGTTTTTGTTTGTTATTAACAATTTTTCTGGCATTTTGAGCACACTATTAGGTTTTGGGGAATTTTTTTCACACACACATTATTGCGTTGCACCTTTTACAATTATTATTATCTTTGCATCTTTTTTTTGCTGCACTTGTTTATCACATACTGACCGTTTTTATGTGGATATATATCCTTATTATTGGGCATTATAGGGTGGCATTTTTTGCTTTCTGTTAAACATCATTACCATTTTATTATATGTTTGTGTATTTGTTTACATTCTTCTAATAAATATATGCAATTTGTTTACAAAAACCTGCCTGGTGGTTCTTCTTCCCCCTTTCCTTTCCTTTCACTTGGGTTTTTTTGTTTCATTTACTGGATGGTTATCCATCCGCACTTGGGGGTACAGATTCAATTGGTGGTGTTCACATGTTGATTTATTTTCTCACATGGATGTATATTGATTTATTTATTGTCACACCACATTGTATCGTACTTCTGTTGTTTTTTTTTCTGCTGAAATAAAATCGGCTGGGCACATTGTATTGTGGGACTGCCAATGCCATTAAGTTACGGAAACTGTCAGTCTCCACCAGCCTGAATGACAGCATTTCAAGGGACAGGGGTTTTGCAATGCCAGCATTCAGAGCCTGTGCTCGTGGATGGTTTGCCGAGTATGGCCGTCTTTTATCCCATGCCTGTGGTACCGATGGCTGTTTTGTGGTCTGGGAGTGTGACGATGACTGTGAACTTGCTGCTGTGGGTGGAATAACAGTTTGTCTATGGACAACAGTGACCGAGGTTCTTCCATGGAGATCCTGTGAGGAAGCCGAACCAGGTGTGTGTGAGCTGGAGGTAGAGGCTCGAACACGAGCTGAAGATGTAGGTGCTGCTGTAGGTTGGCCTACATCTCCAGTGTGTCTTTGTAACTCAACTACGTGCTTTGTACCCACATGTTTGCACATATTTCCCACCTCTTCCGACAAGCCTACAACCTGCAATGATTATCAGTCTACTGAACCACCACACGATCAGCTCTTCCCTCTCCTAGTGTATCCTCAACCACCCCTGTAGATTGTGAGCCCTCGCGGGCTGGGTCCTCTCTCCTTCTGTACTTGTGTGTGCCTTGTATTGCTCATGTTTACTGTAATTGTCTATATTTGCCCCTCTTCACATGTAAAGCGCTATGGAATAAATGGCGCTATTAAAATCTATAATAATAATAATATTACTGGTATTGACGTTACTGACACTTTTACCTGTTTTTACTTTTAGATTACACAGCTTGCATTTCACATAGCAATATATCATCTGCAAGTGTGTCAAAAAAGGACCACGCAGTGCAAGTCCTGGGAGCGCCCGTTTTGACTTTTGGAAGAGAACTGCTCCGAACAGGTTCCAAACTGGAGACTACAGTCAACCGAGTCTGCAGCCTAACTCTCCCTCCTGTTTGTACCGTTGGGGCAATCTCTTCCTCAGAGCTGCTCCCACCACCTTCCTGTTCCTCACGCCATGTTGGGACTTGGACCTCATCATCTCCACTACCCTCTTCCAAAACCTGCTGCTGTTGGGTGGTCTGGCCAGCACCATGCTCAACAGAAACTGGCACCTGAGTCTCATCATCATCAGATGCGTTCTGCGTTGTGCTGAGCATCGGCACTGGCTCACCCGCCTCTTCAGATTCTGAGAGACACAGCTGTTGCGCATCACTGCATACTCCCTCTTCTTCACATTCCAGAATGCTGCTTGGCTGGGCCCCTGTTTGCAAGCCAACAGATTCTGAGAACAGAAGCAGAGACTCAGCTGGATCCTGTACAGAACTGTCTGACTGCCTGGGCAATTTGGCAGGCGGTGAAGAGACAGATGGTTGCTCAACAGTGCTGTGTTCCTGAGAGGAGGTGGAAGCAATTGAAGTCGATGCATTGGCTGCCATCCAAGCAACAACGGCTTCAATTTGTTCTTCCCGCAGCAGGGGGGTACGCCGACCTCCTACTAAAGTGCACATAAAGGAACGCTCTGAAGTGCTGTTAGCACAGTCAACACTTGCTCCTGTGTTACTGGGGTTCAGTAATGTCAGCTGTTCCCCTGCTGTGTGTACGCCAAAAAGTCATGCTGCCTCCACCCTGTCCTCCTCTCATCCCTGGGCTCCAACACCGCCAGTTGTTGCTCGGAAGTAATTGGCACGGGTACTGACTCCTGCCCAGCCTGGTTACAGCACGACAGCTGTTTACTGGCAGTGTCAACGTTAATTAGTCTCCAATAAGTTGTCCTGTCGTGTTGCATTTGGGTTAGCCGACTCTATGGTGCCTGCAGTTTAGGTGATTCCTATGTGTGCTGTGGGATATCTAAATAAAATCTGTTTCCGTTGTGACAATAGGACAAGCACCCACTGTAGGACTGTGTGATTCGGTAACTGCGGACAGCTTGCGGCCTGTCAACTTACATTTTCATGGGTGCCTTATGGTACCCGTCCGGGTTCCAGTACCGTCAGCTGGTTCTCCGCAGTGCCTTTGGCCTCGGTGCCTCCATGTCGGTATCCGAGTTCCAGCAACGTCTGCTGGTCCTTGGTAGTGCTTTTGAGCACAGGTACCTCCTGCTTAGTAACCGTGTCCCAGTAACGTCAGCTGGTCCTCGGTTGTGCCATTGGCTCTTGCACCTTCTGCTACCCGTCCGGGTTCCAGTACCGTCAACTGGTTCTCCGCAGTGCCTTTGGCCTCGGTGCCTCCAGTTCGGTATCCGAGTTCCAGCAACGTCTGCTGGTCCTTGGTAGTGCTTTTGAGCACAGGTACCTCCTGCTTAGTAACCGTGTCCCAGTAACGTCAGCTGGTCCTCGGTTGTGCCATTGGCTCTTTTCCTTCTGCTGCCCCTCCGGGTTCCAGCACAGTCAGCTGGTCCTCGTTACTTCCAATGTCTGTTGTACCATCTGATACCCGTCCGGGTTCCAGTAACATCAGCTGGTTCTCGGAAGTTAGACAACCGTAAAGACCACCCCGAAGAAGATGACAACCCCAAGGACGACGAGCATCAAGCCAACCAGCCTGAACACCATCACAAAGAGGAAATAAAAGATTACCCAGAAGAAGATCACCAACAGGACAAAGAAGGTTAAGACAAACTACAAGATACAGAACAAGAGACAGAAGAACAATAAGCAGAAGATCAAAAAGCAGAAGAACATGAAAAATGAGACCAAAATGAAGAGCAAAATATATGCTGTAAATTATAAGCAGAAGAAGACTAAGCAGTGTATGGGGGTGAGTCCGTTCCTCCTCGTGGTGCCCCTGGAAAATGCCTGCTGCTAAACTGGCTAAACTGAACACGGACAAATACTGTTGTAATTTAAATCTTTTGTGACAGCAAGAACGGAAGGAAGAAAAATTCATACTTTTACAGATTACAAGTACAGGAATCTCTGTCACAAATAAGAATATGATGAAGAAGATGAAGAGGAAGAAGATGAAGAAGTAGAATATGAAGAAGAATAATAGTTTAATAAGAACAATATGAGTAATGTTAACAAAAAGATGAATAACAAGAAGTTTAAGAAGAAGATAAAGAAGGTGAAGATGAAGAATAATTAGATGACAAAAATGATGCTGCTGAAGATTATGAAGGTGAAAGTGTGGCAAAAGTTAAAAAGGTCAAGAGCATGGAAGTTGTGAAACATACATATTTGCCAAAATATAAAAAAGGTTAACAACATTGTCAATTTCTTCGTCAATCCGAACGTCTTTAAAAAAAAAATTATTAATGCTATTCCATTGGATTGGGTTAAACATCTATGCCTTTAATGTCTCCTCAACCTCCCCCAATACATTCTACATTACTCTTTGTTGTTTTCCTTCATGTACAATTATCCAACAAGCCAAGAATGGTTTTTTTTAATTACGATATTTTGTTCCCATAGACTTACATTGGATTTCCGGTATCGGTATCGGGTATCGCCGATATTTTGTGGATATCGTCGATACCATTCCGATCCGATATTTTTGGATATCGGAAAGTATCGCTCAACTCTATTAGTAAGCCCAAAAGGCATCACTAGGTACTTAAAATGCCCCTCAGGGGTATTAAACGCCGTCTTCCATTCATCCCGTGCTTAATGCGAATAAGGTTATATGCCCCCCTGAGGTCAAGCTTGGTAAACCAACTAGCACTTTTCACTCTGGAAAATAGGTCAGAAATCAAAGGTTACGGATATTGATATTTAACAGTGATCTTATCCAGGAGGCGATAATCAATACACGGCCTCAATGAACAATCCTTTTTGGCCACAAAGAAAAAAACGGCGCCCAAGGATGAGGAGGATGGTCTGATATGACCCTTCTCCAATGACTCCTTGATATAAGATCGCATAGCATGGTGTTCAGGTACAGATAAATTAAAAAGGTGACCTTTAGGAAATTTACCACCAGGCACTAACTCAATAGCTCAATCATAGCTCCTGTGAGGAGGTAAGGATGCAGATTTACTTTCACTAAACACATCAGAAAAATCAGTCAAAAAGTCAGGGAAATCCTGAGACTGGGGAGAGGCAGAAAAAACAGGAGTGCCAGCATTAACACATTGGCAACCCCAACTGATCACAGACACAGATTTCCAATCCAAAACAGGATTATGAGTCTGTAACCAAGGGAAACCCAGTACAATAATGTCATGCAGATTATGCAACACCAGAAATTTGCAACTCTCCTGATGATCTGGTTCAACCCTCATTATCACCTGAGTAGAAAACTGGGGTTTATTCTCCGCCACAGGGGTAGAATCAATGCCCAGTAAAGGAATAGACTTCCGCAGGGGTATCATGGGAAACCCACAACGTTTGGCAAAGTCAAAATCCATCAGGTTAATAGATGCTCCTGAATCAACAAAAGCCTGAGCCGAAAATGTGGACAGGGAGCAAATCAGGGTAACAGTCAACAGAAATTTAGTCTGAACACTACCCAAGACAACTGAGTGCGCAAAACGTCTTCCCCGCTTAGGGCAGACGGAAATAGCATGGGAAGCGTCACCACAGTAGAAACATAACCCATTGCACTTACGAAACTCATGACGCTGAGCCCCAGAAGTCACTCCATCACACTGCATGGGCTCAGGAGCTGGCTTACAAGGCAACACTATCTCACGCATACCTCTGCGCTCCCGCAAACGTCTGTCAATTTGAATAGCCAAAGACATAGAATCATTGCGACCAGAGGGAACAGGGAATCCCACCATAACATCCTTTTACATTTTCTGACAGACCCTTCCGAAAAAGGGCTGCCAAAGCATCATCATTCCATTTGGTCAGGACTGCCCATTTTCGAAATTTCTGACAGTACACCTCAGCGTCTTCAGGACCCTGATTTAATGCCAACAAGGTCTTTTCAGCTTGATCAGTGACATTAGGTTCATCATACAATAACCCCAGAGCCTGAAAAAATACATCAACATCATTCAAAACAGGATCCCCAGGTGTCAGGGAAAAAGCCCAATCCTGAGGCTCGCTGCGCAGGAGAGAGATGACAATGTGAACCTGCTGTGTTGCGTTCCCTGAGGATTTAGGCTTTAGGGCAAAAAACAAGTTACAATTATTTTTGAAATTCAGAAATTTAGACCAATCCCCCAAAAATAAATCTGGCATGGGGATCCTAGGTTCCACAACTGGCAACCTAGCAAGATAGGTAGCAATACTCTGAACCTCAGTGGCAAGCTGCTCCACACAGCCAGACAACTGTGCAAACTCCATTGAGAGAAAAAAAAAATTCCTCCTCAGCACCCAGAGAAATAGAGGGAAAAAAAAATGTAACAAACTTTTTCCTCTTTACTATTTTTCCCTTCTGTGAGTACCATATAATTTTCAGTTTGGCCGGTAATACTGTTATGTTTCGGTTGCTGTGGAGAAACTGCAAAAAATAGCCAAAGTAGCAATACACCAGAGAGGCTGGAAACTATTGGATTGCAGTAACCTAAACTAACCGCCACACTAGAAGTAGCCGTGGAGCGTACCTACGGTGATCCTAGACGCCTCGTCACAGCCGGAGAGATAGCTACACCTAAAGGCAGAAAGATGAATGCTATCTGCCCCGGAGCAGAATCCCCAAAGAAATAGGAAGCCCCCGAACATGTAATAGCGGTTAGACAAGAAGAAAACACGGACACAGACAGAAAATAGAATAAGCAAACGCTGGGGCCCAATCTGCCTACATAGAAAAGTATAGGAAAGAATTCTGACTGCAACCCAAAAAAACCCTGACAAAAATACCAACACTTCTGATTAACAAAAAACCTGAGATCACACGATCTCTACCACCTAAATCAGATCTCTGATGTAACACACAGCAACACAGAAAATAAAAAGTGACAAAGGAACAAAGCAAAAATGCAAACACACAATGAGCACAATTGCAGCGCAAGACCCAAAGGGACCAGGCTGCAGTCCACTGCAAGCAGCAAACCAGCAGTGAAAATCCAACAGAGGAAAAAAAAAGCACTTATCTGAATGAGAGCAGGAAAGCAAGATGTGCTCCAAGCAAAAGCAGGAGGATCAATTGATTAACGGCAAGGCTGCTGGGAACTCAGGTCACTTATATCATACCATTCAGAGCCAGCTGAAGGCCATTCAGTAATTAGTTCATTACCCTCAGCAACCACCGGAGGGAGTCCCAGCTCAGAAGTCGCCTCCAAGGTATTCACAACACATTTCTCTTTTAGTATTTGACTAGCTTACTAAGAGATATCTAAATATTTTCTGTATAAATTTTACTGTATGAAAGTCGAGAAACTGTATGAAAGTCGAGAACCACAAGAACACAAGTCTGACGTTCTGAAATGCAGTAATACAGTCAAGGCTGAAAATGTTGGCACCCTTGAACTTGTTCTAGAAAGTGAAAGTATTTAAAGTAAATGAAGTATTTTTGCCAAAAAATTATTGCAATTACACCTGTTTTTGTTACACTTGTTTATTTCCTTTGTGTATATTGGATCAACACAAGCAAACAGAAAAAAAAAGTCAAATTGCACATAATTTCACACAAAACTTTAAATATGGTCAAAGTTGTTGGCACCCTCAAAGTAATAATTGGTTGCACAACCTTTGTAATAACTGCAATCACTGACTTCCTATAACCATCATAAGAACTAGAAGAGTACACTTGTCAACTCGAATCTTTGACCACTCTTCTTTTGCAAACGGATGGTAAGCCTTAATTAACCAACAGATGGATCTAACTATTTCTCATACTTAACCCCTTCACCCCCAAGGGTGGTTTGCACGTTAATGACCGGGCCAATTTTTACAATTCTGACCACTGTCTCTTTATGAGGTTATTACTCTGGAACGCTTCAACGGATCTTCGCGATTCTGAGATTGTTTTGTCATGACATATTGTACTTCACGTTAGAAGTAAAATTTCTTCGATATAACTTGCGTTTATTTTGAAAAAAACGCAAATATGGCGAAAATTTTTAAAATTTTGCAATTTTCAAACTTTGAATTTTTATTCCTTAAAACAGAGAAATATGTCACATAAAATAGTTAAGAAATAACATTTCCCACATGTCTACTTTACATCAGCACAATTTTGGAACAAAATTTTTTTTCGTTAGGAAATTATAAGGGTTAAAAGTTGACCAGCGATTTCTCATTTTTACAACAAAATTTACAAAGCCATTTTTTTTAGGGACCACCTCTCATTTGAAGTCACTTTGAGGGGTCTATATGGCAGAAAATACCCAAAAGTGACACCATTCTAAAAACTGCACCCCTCAAGGTACTCAAAACCACATTCAAGAAGATTATTAACCCTTCAGGTGCTTCACAGGAACTAAAGCAACGTGGAAGGAAAAAATGAATATTTAACTTTTTAGCCACAAAAATGATCTTTTACAAACTTTTTTTTTATTTTCACAAGGGTAAAAGGAGAAAATGGACAGATAAAGTTGTTGTGCAATTTCTCCTGAGTACGCCAATACCCAATATGTGGGGGAAAACCACTGTTTGGGCACACGGCAGAGCTCGTAAGGGAAGGAGCGCCGTTTGACTTTTTCAAACTAAAATTGGCTGGAATTGAGATTGGACGCCATGTCGTGTTTGGAGAGCACCTGATGCGCCTAAACAGTGGAAACCCCACAAGTGACACCATTTTGGAAACTAGACCCCCTAAGGTACTTATCTAGATCTGTTGTGAGCACTTTAAACCCCCAAGTGTTTCACAAAAGCTTATAATGCCTAGGTGTGAAAAAAAAAAAACAATTTTCCACAAAAATGATTTTTTAGTCCCAAATTTTTGAATTTTCCCAAGGAAATTGGACCCCAAAAGTTGTTGTCCAATTTTCCTGAGTACGCTGATACCCCATATGTGGGGGGGGGAAACTGTTTGGGTGCACGGCAGGGCTTGGAAAGGAAGTAGTAACGTTTTGGAATGCAGACGATGGGGGTCATGTTCCGTTTGCAGTGCCCCAGATGAGCCTAAATAGTGTAAACCCCCCACAAGTGACCCCATTTTGGAAACTAGACCCCTAAGGAACTTATCTAGATCTTTGGTGAGCACTTTGAACCCCCAAGTGCTTCACACAAGTTTATAATGCCCGGGCATGAAAATAAAAAATCCTATTTTTTTCCCACAAAAATTATCTTTTAGTCACTAATTTTTATTTTCCCAAGGGTAACAGGAGAAATTGGACCACATAAGTTGTTGTCCAATTTGTCCTGAGTACGCTGATACCCCATATGTGGGGGGGAAGCACTGTTTGGGCTCACGGCAGAGCTCGGAATGGAAGGAGCACCATTTGACTTTTTCCAACCAAAATTGGCTGGAATTGAGATTGGATGCCATGTTGCATTTGGAGAGCCCCTGATGTGCCTAAACAGTGGAAACCCCCACAAATGACCCCATTTGGGAAACTAGACCCCCTAAGGAACTTTTCTAGATCTTTGGTGAGCAATTTGAACCCCCAAGTGCTTCACACAAGTTTATAATGTAGAGCCGTAAAATTTAAAAATCATATTTTTTCCACAAAAATGATCTTTTCACCCCAATTTTTATTTTTCCAAGGGTAACAAGACTCCAAAAGTTATTGTGCAATTTGTCCTGAGTGCGCTGATACCCCATATGTGGGGGTAAACCACTGTTTGGGTGCATGGCAGATTTTGGAAGGGAAGGAGCGCCGTCTGACTTTTTCAACGCAGAATTGGCTGGACGCCATGTCGTGTTTGGAGAGCTCCTGATCTGCCTAAACAGTGGAAACCCCCATAAATGACACCATTTTGGAAACTAGACCCCTCAAGGAACTTATCTAGATGTGTGGTGAGAACTTTTAACCCCCAGGTGTTTCACTAAAGTTTATAACGTACAGCCGTAAAATAAAAAATCCTTCTTTTTTTTAAAAAATGATTTTTTCGCCCCCAATATTTTATTTTCACAAGGGTAACAGAAGAAATTGGAACCCAAAAGTTGTTGTCCAATTTGTCCTGAGTACGCTGATACCCAATATGTGGGAGAAAACTACTGTATGGGCGCACGTCAGGGCTCGGAAGGGAAGTAGTGACGTTTTGGATTGCAGACTTTGATGGAATGGTCTGGGGGCGTCATGTCACATTTGGAGAACCCCTGATGCACCTATACAGTGGAAACCCCCCACAAGTGACCCCATTTTGGCAAATAGACCCCACAGGAACTTATCTAGATGTGTGGTGAGCACTTTGAACCCCGAAGTGCTTCACAGAAGTTTATAACTGCACAGCCGTAAAAATAAAAAATTCTTTTTTTTTTTGCAAAAATGATTTTTTTGCCCCAATATTTTATTTTTACAAGGGTAACAGGAGAAATTGGACCCCAAAAGTTGTTGTCCAATTTGTCCTGAGTACGCTGATATCCAATATGTGGGAGAAAACTACTGTATGGGTACACGTTGGGGCTCGGAAGGGAAGTAGTGACGTTTTGGATTGCAGACTTTGATGGAATGGTCTGGGGGCGTCATGTCGCATTTGGAGAGCCCCTGATGCGCCTAAACAGTGGAAATCCCCAACAAGTGACCCCATTTTGGAAAATAGACCCCACAAGGAACTTATCTAGATGTGTGGTGAGCGCTATGAAGCCCCAAGTGCTTCACAGAAGTTTATAATGTACAGCCGTAAAAACAAAAAAATATTTTTTTTTGTACAAAAATGATATTTTCGCCCCCAGTTTTTTATTTTCCCAAGGGTAACAGAAGAAATAGGACAAATTGCACAATAACTCTTGGGGTCCAGAGTACGCTGATACCCCATATGTGGGGATAAACTATGTTTGGATGCATGGCAGAGCTGAGAAGTGAAGGAGCACCGTTTGACTTTTTCAACGCAGAATTGGCTGGAATTGAGATCAGACGCCATGTCACATTTGGAGAGCCCCTGCTGTGCCTAAACAGCGGAAACCCCCAATTCTAACTCCAACCCAACCCCAACACACCCCTAACCCTAGTCCCAACCCTAACCACAAACCTAACCCTAACACACCCCTAATCCCAACCCTAACCCTAATCCTAACTTTAGCGCCAACCCTAACCCTAACTTTAGCCGCAACCCTAACCCTAACCCTAATGGGAAAATGGAAATAAATACTTTTTTTAATTTTATCATTTTTCCCTTACTAAGGGGGTGATAAAGGGGGTTTGATTTACTATTTATAGCGGGTTTTTATGATTGGCAGCTGTCACGCTAAAAGACGCTTTTTATTGCAAAAATAGTTTTTGCATCATCACATTTTGAGAGCTATAATTTTTGCAATTTTGGCCCACAGAGTCATGTGAGGTCTTATTTTTTGCGGGACGAGTTGACGTTTTTATTGGTACCATTTTTGAGCACGTGACGTTTTTTGATCGCTTTTTATTTTGATTTTTGGGAGGTTAGAATGAACAAAAATCAGCCATTCATGAATTTCTTTTGGGGGAGGCGTTTATACCGTTCCGCGTGTGGTAAAATTAATAAAGCAGTTTTATTCTTCGGGTCAGTACGATTATGGCGATACCTCATTTTATCATTTTTTCATGTTTTGGCGCTTTTATAGAATAAAAACAATTTTATATAAAAAATAATTATTTTTGCATCGCTTTATTCTGCGAGCTATAACTTTTTTATTTTTTCACTGATGATGCTGTATGAGGCTCGTTTTTTGCGGGACAAGATGACGTTTTCAGCAGTACCATGCTTTTTTATATCGGTCTTTTTGATCGCGTGTTATTCCACTTTATGTTCGGCGGTATGATGATAAAGCATTGATTTTTTGCTTCGTTTTTTTTTTTTTAAGGGGTTCACTAAAGGGGTTAACTAGTGGGACAGTTTTATAGGGGGGGTCGTTACGACGTGGCGATACCAAATATGTGTACTTTTATTGCTTTGTTTTTTTTATTTACAGGAAGAAGTGAATTTATTGGGGAATATTTTTTTTTTTTTTTATTTATTTTGGATTTTTTTTTAAAACATGTTTATTTTTATTTTTTTAACTTTTTTACTTTGTCCCAGGGTGGGAAATCACTGTATTTTCTCAGATCGCTGGTGTGACAGTGTGCACAGCACTCTGTCACACCAGCGATCGCTCAGGCAGTACAGCAGGCTTCTCAGTGCCTGCTCTCAGCAGGCACTGAGGAAGCCGCCTCCCTCCAGGACCCCGGCGCCATCTTGGATCCGGGTCCTGGGAGGGAGGAAGCCCTCAGAACAGCGCGATCACATCGCGCTGCTCTGAGGGTCTCAGGGGGGCGCGCAGGGAGCCCCCACCCTGCGCGATCCTCCCCTGTGCCCCCAGTACACCGCGATCATGTTTGATCGCGGTGTGCAAGGGGTTAATGTGCCGGGAGCGGTCCGTGACCGCTCCTGACACACAGTCATGGGTGTCAGCTGTGATAATCAGCTGACACCCGGCGGCGATCGGCTGCGCTCCCCCCGGGAGCGCGTCCTATCGCACGAGACGTACTATCCCGTCCATGGTCATACGGGCCCAGGTACCATGGACGGGATAGTACGTCCGATGGCAGTAAGGGGTTAAAATACATACAAAACCTCAATATTCTTTTTAGAAGGTAATGTGATTTGATATACTGTACATCGTTCAATATAATATTTTCCCTTTAGCACCATGAATCTGCTAACAGTGTAAGTGCAACTACTGGTGGTAGGAACTGGTAGCCTTAGGACAACCATGTTTAACCACTGTTACCACCACTGTTGTGAATGTGCTAGAAATGAATTCTGAGCAGAAGCTCCCTCTGGTGGTTATAAACAGTACTGAACTATCCAATGAAGATTGTGAAGATTGGCGATCAGGTGTTACTAACTGGTCTTATATAAGGGAGGTTCCCTCCCATCAGGGTTGCCGGTGATCAATTGTTCTGGTCTCATCTTTGATTCCTGTTCACTTTGTAGCTTGCTGTTTCGTGCCTGCATCTTCTGCTAACAGATAAGACATTTTCTTCTTTTAGTTTTTTGTGCTTGCTTTTTGCATTTTGTCCTGCACTTCTGTGGGGGTCTACCGGGTCCCCTCCGAGAGCTTGTGCTCCTCTCAGTTTAGTTCAGCCACTGTTGTTTGTTCATTTGCCTTTTCCAGTTTTTTCAGTGGCTGCTGTTTAGTTTTGTTACACCAAAGAACTAATTTAGGTGGTAGAGGTCGTGTGATTTCAGGTGTTTTTGTAATTAGTAGAGTTGGTACTTTTCAGGGTTTTTTGGGATTGCAGTAAGTGTCCTTCCTATCCTTTTCTATTTAGGAAGTTTGGGCCGCAACGTTTGCTCATACTATTTTCTGTCTGTGTCTGTATTTTCCTCTTGTCTAACCGCCATTACATGTTAGGGGCTTTCTATGTTCTTTGGGGATCTGCTCCGGGGCAGATAGTTTTCCTCTCTCTGTCTTTAGGTGTAGTTAGCTTCTCAGGCTGTGACGAGGCGTCTAGGACCAACGTAGGTACGCTCCACGGCTGCCTTTAGTTGTTGTGGTTAGTCAGGGTACTGCAATCCCATAGATTCCAACCACTCTGGTGTATTTCCTTTTTTTTTTTGCCTGCTCTCCTCAGCTACCAAATCATAACAGTATCACCGGCCCAAAAACTGATATTTGTATGGTACTTACAGAAGGGAAAAATAGTGTTAAAGAAAGAAGATTGTCAGAGTTGTCAGAGATTTTTTTTTTTTTCCCTCTGTTTCTCTGAATGCTGAGGAGGATTTTTTTTTCTCTCAATGGAGTTTGCACAGTTGTCTGGCCGTGTGGATCGGCTTGCCACTGAGTAGAGTTGAGCGATACTTTCCAATATCCAAAAATATCGGATCGGAATGGTATCGCCGATATCACTAAAATATCGGCGATACCCGATACCGATACCGGAAGTCCCATGTAAGTCTATGGGAACAAAATATCGCAACTAAAAAAACACTTTCTTTCCTTGTAAACACAAAATATACACACATAGAATACATATATATATATATATATATATATATATACAGTGCCTACAAGTAGTATTCAACCCCCTGCAGATTTAGCTGGTTGACACATGCGGAATTAACTTGGCATTGTGACATTTGTACTGTAGATCAGCCTGGAAGTGGGAAATGCACTGCAGCAAAAATTTTTGTTTTAATTTTTTTTATTTTTTTTTAAAAACGTTAAAAGTTAATTCAGAGTGTCATTTATTATTCAACCCCTCAAACCACAAGAATTCTGTTTGGTCCCCCTAAAGTATTAAGAAGTAGTTCAGGCACCAAGAATAATGAGCTTCACATGTGTGGATTAATGATCTCTTTTGCCAGCCTTTTCTGACTATTTAAGACCCTCCCCAAACTTGTGAACAGCACTCATACATGGTCAACATGGGAAAGACAAAGGAGCATTCCAAGGCCATCAGAGACAAGATCGTGGAGGATCACAAGGCTGGCAAGGGGTACAAAACCCTTTCCAAGGAGTTGGCCCTACCTGTCTCCACTGTTGGGAGCATCATCCGTAAGTGGAAGACTTATGGAACTACTGTTAGCCTTCCACGGCCTGGACAGCCTTTGAAAGTTTCCTCCCGTGCCGAGGCCAGGCTTGTCCGAAGAGTCAAGGCTAACCCAAGGACAACAAGGAAGGAGCTCCGGGAAGATCTCATGGCAGTGGGGACATTGGTTTCAGTCAATACCATAAGTAACGTACTCCACCGCAATGGTCTCCGTTCCAGACGAGCCCGTAAGGTACCTTTACTTTCAAAGCGTCATGTCAAGGCTCGTCTACAGTTTGCTCATGATCACTTAGAGGACTCTGAGACAGACTGGTTCAAGGTTCTATGGTCTGATGAGACCAAGATCGAGATTTTTGGTGCCAACCACACACGTGACGTTTGGAGACTGGATGGCACTGCATACGACCCCAAGAATACCATCCCTACAGTCAAGCATAGTGGTGGCAACATCATGCTGTGGGGCTGTTTCTCAGCCAAGGGGCCTGGCCATCTGGTCCGCATCCATGGGAGGATGGATAGCACGGCCTACCTGGAGATTTTGGCCAAGAACCTCCGCTCCTCCATCAAGGATCTTAAGATGGGTCGTAATTTCATCTTCCAACAAGACAATGACCCAAAGCACACAGCCAAGAAAACCAAGGCCTGGTTCAAGAGGGAAAAAGTCAAGGTGTTGGAGTGGCCTAGTCAGTCTCCTGACCTTAACCCAATTGAAAACTTGTGGAAGGAGCTCAAGATTAAAGTCCACATGAGACACCCAAAGAACCTAGATAACTTGGAGAAGATCTGCATGGAGGAGTGGGCCAAGATAACTCCACAGACCTGTGCCGGCCTGATCAGGTCTTATAAAAGACGATTATTAGCTGTAATTGCAAACAAGGGTTATTCCACGAAATATTAAACATAGGGGTTGTATAATAATTGACCCACACTTTTATGTTTAAAATTTATTAAAATTCAACTGAGCAACATAACTTTTTGTTTTGTAAGATTTATGCTTCTGTTAATAAATCCTACTCTCGTTTGCAGTTTGAAGGCTCTAACTTATTTGCATCTTATCAAACCAGCTAAATCTGCAGGGGGTTGAATACTACTTGTAGGCACTGTATATATATATACATGTCATTGTGACATATATATATACATATATTTATAGTTTATTCACTTCTACATAGTAAAATAGCCTCTGATTCAATTGCCGGGTAAAGCCGGCATTTGTGAAAAGACAGAAGCACCCGAGGGTCCAGTCGCCACAGAGATGTTGCATCGCACCCAGCGGTGTGACAACTTACTCTCAGGTAAGGAGGAAACACCCCATTGACTCCAACCACTGCATTCAACAGTACACTATGCCAGCTGAGTGTAGGCGGACCCAATGGGATGGTCTAGCTCAGGCTGGTTAGAACAGGGTGTAGCTAGTTGGATGGGAGGGGTTGAGGCAGCCTTATGCTGCATGTCTTTGTAGTAAGAATTGTTTCCTTTCCTGCTTTCTTACTACGTCGCATACTCCACTCTGCTACATCACTCTGCACCATTGCTCTATCTCACATCTATCTGCCCTGGAAGGATACCGTCTTACCTGTAGAAGACTTATCACCTAGCTGCACTACACCATCCCTGCCAGAGGACCTGCACAGCAGCGCTGGTCACCCCGACCAGGTACTACAGGTGGCGTCACGACAAACTACACAAACATTCTATCATCCCCTGGAAATATCCCACATTCCAGTGAGCGACCAGGGCACGGACATAGCTGTGCTACCCGTCACATCCCCCATAGAAGTCGACGGGCTTGGTGCCGAGTACCCCCAAAACCTGTGGCTCTGTGCGACTCAACTTTGGCGTCACGAACAGGATTCAGAAGCTCGCTATAAGCGAGTCCTGTGTGCCTTAATTGAACTGTTTTTTTGCTTGAGAATTGCAAAAATAATCATAGACTGTATTTGCCATTTTTCCGTCATATCTGTGCCACGAGGCACAGGTGAAGAATAAGGGCGTGCTCTCGTGGGCGTACACTCACTCCGTGGCGCGAAAACAATGTCCGCCCACTCTAAATGTTACTGCAATGTAAGATCGTGCCCCACACGATCGTGCTCTGGAGTTCCGCCTCCTCATCCTCCTCAGTGGGCGGAAACGAACGCGAAGGTCCCGCCTCCCTACAAAAGATGGCGCCTCTCCTGATGCTAATGACACATGTGACTTGGCAGAGATGGCGAACGGACGTGAGCAGAAGTGGGAAGGGATGGAGGAGTCAGAGCTCTCCCCCCACGGAAGCGACCCGATCGCCACGGAGCCACCATTTGGCACCCGGCCTGGAAACCCTCCTACGCTGGAAGAAGCGGAGGATACCCTGAGAGACCTGGCCCGGCACCGGGAGGAGGTCGCCAGGATGGAAGCGAGCTGGCGGGCCCTAAAACTACACTTGGAGCGGCGCCAATCCCTCTTACCCCCTGAAGTGTCTGTACCGGAAGGTGAGGCACCCGTTCCAGTAGAGGAGGCCGTGCGGGCATCCCAGCCCTTGCAATCTGAACCGGTTGCCAGTATCTCAGTGGAGGCACCCGTTCCAGTAGAGGAGGCCGTGCGGGCATCCCAGCCCTTGCAATCTGAACCGGTTGCCAGTATCTCAGTGGAGGCACCCGTTCCAGTAGAGGAGGCCGTGCGGGCATCCCAGCCCTTGCAATCTGAACCGGTTGACAGTATCTCAGTGGAGGCACCCGTTCCAGTAGGGGAGGCCGTGCGGGCATCCCAGCCCTTGCAATCTGAACCGGTTGCCAGTATCACAGTGGAGGCACCCGTTCCTGCAGAAAACGCCGCACCAGCACCCCAGATCCCGCTGTCTGCCCCCGTCGCTGAGGCAGAAGAAGCGACACCCGTCCTCATGGAGGAGGGCGCGCAGGCACCAGAGCTCTACCTGCCTGTACCGGAGCCCCGACCGTCATCTGTTCCAGAGCCGGCTGCTTCCGCCACAGGTGAGCGCCGCCAGGACTGGCGGGTGCCAGGAGAGCTGCCGAAAACCGGACATCGTAAGCTGGCGTTTGATGGTGGAGACATGGAGCTGCTGGTGGAGGAGAATTACAACCGGCGTCAGGAGGAAGAGTGGAGACGTCGGGAGCGGGAAGCAGAGCGACAAAGGGAGCAGCGAGAATCCCAAAAGCTTCGGCAACGTCACCTGGACAAGGACCTGGCAGAGAAGGCACGTATGAGAAAGGATAAAAGTACGCTGAGGGAGCCGCGGCGTAAGGGTGCAGTACGGAACTTTAAGTTAAAAGGTGGTTGGGGCTTCATCCAGGAGCCTGGACTTTATTTAGAAGTCTTTGTAACCCGGCGGGACGTGGAGGCTCACCTCCCAGAAGGACACCCGGGGAGGGACCTGTTGGCAGGAGACTTGGTGACTTACACCCGACACTGGGGTTACAATGGATGGTACGCCCTAAATGTTACCAGGTGCGACCCCTACTCCCCAGAGTGTCAGGAAACTGACAGACCCTCCGAGCCTTCAGCCTCCCCCAACCAGGCCTCTGCACAAGTGCCCACCCCACGCCGTAAATCTCCCCAGCCTCCCTCAGTGGTCTCCTCAGCAGCCCCAGCTATGGACATGATAATGATAGCTGGCCCGTACCCGGCGCCTGTTAGGCCCCCTGGGGTTCGTTCAGTCCGGGACATAGGGTTCCAGACCCGGAGGGAGACGAAAGAGGTCGCCACACAGACCCAGATAGCGGGTCACACGTAACTGTACAGGCCACACGACGTCATCAGGTCTGGGTGGACCCTCCTGTCACGGATGTTTGGCAAGCTCCAGAAGAGTACCAGGTGGTACCTGTAAGAGGCCAGCCAAAGAAGTCTAAATAACCCGGACAGGGTCTCTGTATGTAAATAGTTAAATTATTGATGTACCCGGACGGGTGAATGTTCATAAAAAGAAGTTTATTGTTGCCTTAATATACCCAGGTTGGGTAATGGTTTGATGTACCCGGACGGGTGAATGTTCAGAAGAACAAGTTTATTGTTGCCTTTATATACTCAGGTTGGGTAATGGTGTTTCAATGTAATCAAAATGTTGAACTTTGAAGCCATGAACCGTACTGGCTCACAAACTTTTCTGTAAATAGTTGGCACTTCGGTGCTCCATCTTGGTTTTACAAAAAACTTAACTGTGCACTATTTTCAACTACCTCAGAAACTAAAAACCCGTTTGGTGTGGCCGAAAGTGAGGTCTGCTCAAGGAAAGTCTTGCAGCCCACCCAAGACCACAGTTGGAGGTTTGGAGCGGGTCCTCCACAAGCACAAGTAAAGGACACTGTGAAGTTACCCCGGTGGGGGTAGTCCTAAGAAGTCTCAACGAACTTCGGCAGTAATGCTATTTGCACTTTTGTAATGTTATTATTAAAAATTTTATTATGCAACGTTTAACTTGAAGTGTTTCCTGCTTTCTTACTACGTCGCATAGTCCACTCTGCTACATCACTTTGCACCATTGCTCTATCTCACATCTATCTGCCCTGGAAGGATAGCGTGTTACCTGTAGAAGACTTTTCACCTAGCTGCACTACACCATCCCTTCCAGAGGACCTGCACAGCAGCGCTGGACACCCTGACCAGGTACTACAGGTGGCGTCACGACAAACTACACAAACATTCTATCATCCCCTGGAAATATCCCACATTCCAGTATCGCCCAGGTCACGGACCGAGCTGTGCTACTCGTGACATCCCCCATAGAAGTCGACGTGATCGGTGCCGAGTACCCCCAAAACCCCTGTCTCTGTGCGACTCAACTTCCCTCACTGTGCTGGCACTTTACATTTACAATGCCTCTGGGTTTTTTTTTTGGGGGGGTGGGGAACATTCAGACTTTTGCTATGGGGCCCCATGATTTATATGTACGCCCCTGCTGCTGAGGCATGGTATTTAAGGCTGTTAAGGAGCCAACATACATGGACCTTGCCAGCAGCGTCGGACTGGAGTACCTTGGGCCCACCAGAGAAAATATATTCTTGCGGCCCAACATCATACTTCCCAACCTTTGAATAAGGGAAAGAGGGACAAAGGCTGTGGCACGCTGTGCATGCTGCAGAAAATTTTAGGCCACGCCCCGACAACACCCATTTCACAGCTAATCACACCCATATCCTCGCCCCAAGCGTAACCATTTAGCACTGCTGATCACACTGACTGGTAATGAGGGCACAGTGGCTGGTACTGAGGAAAAGAAAGAAAGAGCAGCGAGAGAGAAAGAACAAACAGAGAAAGAAGAGAGGAAAGAAAGAAAGAGAGAAAGAAAGAACAGAGAGAAAAAAGAACAGAGAGCGAGAAGGAAAGAACAGAGAGCGAGAAAGAAAGACTAGAGAGAGAGCCATAGGCGTAGCTAGGGTTTTGGTTTAGTGGGGGCAAAACTTCTGAGTGGGCCCATCATCAGAGAACCTCAGCAAATGACCGCGCTGTTGGCCAAAATAATCTATATATAAAAAGACCAATATTGATATTACCGCCATATGGTCTGTGTTAAATAATACCAGTCCTACAGAACATATAGATTACAGCACAGGTACAGATAATGACTTACCGCTGATGTTCTTTCTAATGGAATTGTTCACTTTTCATGTCTTTTCCATCTGGCCCACACCGACATGACGACTTCTCCAGCCAGGACTCGACTGCACCCCCATTAAAAAAAAATAAAAAAAATACTCACCTCCCGGCTCCTGTGCTGCTCACTGTTCTCCCTCTCAGCGTCTGACAGCGGGCGCCGGCAGGTGATGTTATTGCGCCCGCTGTCATACGCTGAGAGGGGGATTATGGGAGAGAAGGAGCGCTTGCTCCTTCTCTCTCTATGCGGTCAGCTTTATCGGCTGGATGCCGATACAGCTGACCCTCCGATGACGGGTGGGGGGCCCACTGCTGGCACCGGGCCCCCCCAACGCCTGTTCAGACCCCATAGCTTCCGGGCGGCAGAGCAGGGAGAGCGATTCTCCCTGCTCTGCCGCAGAATGTAACTGTATCGTAGCTCCGGGTGGGCCCCCTCAGAGTGCGGGCCCCGGGGCCACCGCCCCCTCTGCCCCGCGACCTATCCTTTCAAATCAGGGCCCACCACGCAGGAGCTGGGGCCCACCGTAGGTTTCTACAGTGTCCCGGTGCCTCAGTCCGACCCTGCTTGCCAGCCTGATAATACCAGGCCACAGCAGTCTGCTTATCTTTGCTGGTTAACAAAAATAGGGGATGCCCTCGAAAAAAAATTGGCGTGGGGTCCACCCTATTTTTGTTAACCAGCCAGATGAAGCAGACTGCTGAGGCCTGGTTTTTCAGGCTGGTAATGAGCCAATATCCATGGACCTTGCCAGCCTGATAATACCAGGCCACAGCAGTGTGCTTAGCTTGGCTGGTTAACAAAAATAGGGGATCCCCTCGAAAAAAAAAACGGCGTAGGGGTCCCCCTATTTTTGTTAACCAGCCAAGTAAAATGCAGACTGCTGCGGCCTGGTATTAAAAGACTGTCAAGGCCCATGGATTTTGGCCCTCAACAGCCTGATAATACCAGGCTACAGCAGCCCCACATTTGGCGCATCAAAAGATGTGCCAATTGTGGCACTTTACCCGGCTCTTCCCACTGCCCTGTAGCGGTGGCAAGTGGGGTAATAAGGGGTTAATGTCACCGTTGATTGCACGGTGACAATAAGCCCGGTTAATAATGGAGAGGTGTCAATAAGACAACGATCCATTATTAATCCCAAAGTTTTTAAATGTTATAAAAAAAAAGACACAGCAAGAAAAAAGTATTTTACTGAAATAAAAGAGACAACACAGTTTTCATTTCTTTTATTATACTCTCATTCCTGCGACGCCATCGATCTCCTGTAAAAAAAGGAAAAAAACAAACCAACAGTATACCACCTGTCCGACGCAGTCCATAGTAACGACTGTCCCACGACGATCCAGCTCTGCTACATCGGAATGACAGGCAGAGGCTGTCATCCCGGCGCAGCACAGCTGATTACCTGCTTCCCCGGCGGTGACGTCATCGGACTGACTGCTTTACGGCCGGGATTACCCAGCAGTCACTGCAGTTATCGCGAGAAACTGCATGTGACCGCCGGGGAAAGATGATGGCGGCCATCAACCAGTCCAGGCCGTGACCACCGGAGATCTTCTGCCAGGTAAGTGCCGCTGACTCCTGACAGACCCGACCGACGGACACTCACAGTGACAGTGACAATTCCGATTCCGGTATACGATATATGGGAAATATCGAAAGTCAATATCGAAAGTCCGATACAGCTAATATCGGCCGATACCCGATACTTGCGGTATCGTATCGCTCAACACTACCACTGGGTTCGGAGTACTGCTACCTATCTTGCAGGGTTGCCTGTTGTGGAACCTAGGATTCCCATGCCAGATTTGTTTTTAGGGGATCGAGCTAAATTTCTGAATTTCAAAAATAACTGTAAGTTGTTTTTTGCCTTGAAATCTAAGTCCTCAGGGAACGCAGCACAGCAGGTTCAAATTGTCATCTCTCTCCTGCGCGGCGATCCTCAGGATTGGGCTTTTTCCCTGACACCTGGGGATCCTGTTTTGAGTAATGTTGATGCATTTTTTCAGGCTCTGGGGTTATTGTACGATGAGCCTAATGTCACTGATCAAGCTGAAAAAGCCTTGTTGGCATTAAATCAGGGGCTTGAGGACGCTGAGTTATACTGTCAGAGATTCCGAAGGTGGGCAGTCCTGACCAAATGGAATGACGATGCTTTGGCAGCCCTTTTTCGGAAGGGTCTGTCAGAGAATGTAAAGGATGTTATGGTGGGATTCCCTGTCCCCTCTGGTCTCAATGATTCTATGTCATTAGCGATTCAAATTGACAGACGTTTGCGTGAGCGTAGAGGTATGCGTGGAACAGTGTTGCCTTGTGAACCAGCTTCTGAACCCATGCAGTGTGATAGAGTGACTTCTGGGGCACAGCGTCATGAGTTTCGTAAACGCAATGGGTTATGTTTCTACTGTGGTGATGCCTCTCATGCTATTTCAGTCTGCCCTAAGCGGGGAAGACGTTTTGCACGTTCAGTTGTCTTGGGTAGTGTTCAGACTAAGTTTTTATTACTGTTACCCTGATTTGCTCTCTGTCCTCATTTTCTGCTCAGGCTTTGTTGATTCGGAGCAGCTATTAACCTGATGGATTATGATTTTGCTAAACGTTGTGGGTTTCCCTTGATACCCCTACAGAAGTCTATTCCCCTACTGGGGATCGATTCTACCCCTTTGGCTGAGAATAAACCTCAGTTCTCTACTCAGGTGATAATGAGGGTTGAACCTGATCATCAGGAGAGTTGCAAATTTTTGGTGCTGTATAATCTGCATGACATTATCGTACTTGGTTTCCCTTGGTTACAGTCTCATAATCCTGTTTTGGATTGGAAATCTGTGTCTGTAACCAGTTGGGGCTGCCAATGTGTTAATACCAACACTCCTGTTTTTTCTGCCTCCCCCCAGGCTCAGGATGTTCCTGACTTTTTGACTGATCTTTCTGATGTGTTTAGCGAAAGTAAATCTGCATCCTTGCCCCCCATAGGAGCTATGACTGCGCTATTGAATTAGTGCCTGGTAGTAAATTCCCTAAAGGTCGCCTTTTTAACTTGTCTGTACCTGAACATGACGCTATGCGGTCTTATATCAAGGAGTCATTGGAGAAGGGTCATATCAGACCATCCTCTTCACCCTTGGATGCCGTTTTTTCTTTGTGGCCAAAAAGGATGGTTCATTAAGGCCGTGTATTGATTATCGTCTCTTGAACAATATCACTGTGAAATATCAATATCCGTTACCCTTGATTTCTGACCTGTTTTCCAGGGTGAAAAGTGCTACTTGGTTTACCAAGCTTGACCTCAGCGGGGCATATAACCTTATTCGCATTAAGCACGGGGATGAATGGAAGACGGCATTTAATACCCCAGAGGGGCATTTTGAGTACCTAGTGATGCCCTTTGGGCTCACTAATGCTCCTTCTGTCTTCCAGTCCTTCATGAATGACATTTTCAGGGATTTTGTGGATAAATTTCTGATTGTTTATTTGGATGATATCTTGATTTTTTCCAATGACTGGGACTCTCATGTGAAACATGTTCGGACTGTGTTCCAGATTTTGAGAGAGAATGCTCTGTATGTGAAGGGATCAAAGTGTCTTTTTGGCGTACAGAGGATCTCATTTCTGGGATTCACTTTGTCCCCATCTGTTATTGAAATGGACCCGGTCAATGGTTCAGGCCATCTGTGATTGGGTCCAACCTACTTCATTAAAGGCTCTTCAAAGATTCTTGGGTTTTGCCAATTTTTATCGTAAATTTATTGGTAATTTCTCTGTTATTGTTAAACCATTGACTGATTTGACCAAAAAGGGTTCTGATGTGGTGAATTGGCCTCCTGAGGCAGTCTCTGCGTTTCAGGAACTTAAGCAGAGATTCACTTCTGCTCCTGTTCTACGGCAGCCTGATGTTTCTCTGCCATTTCAGGTGGAGGTTGATGCCTCTGAAATTGGGGCAGGTGCTGTTTTGTCCCAAAGAGATCCAGAGACCTCTAAAAGTAACCCTTGTGCCTTTTTCTCTCGAAATTTTTCTCCAACTGAACGTAATTATGACGTGGGTAATCGGGAGTTATTGGCCATGAAGTGGGCTTTTGAAGAGTGGAGACATTGGCTGGAGGGAGCCAAACATCAGGTGGTGGTCCTCACGGACCATAAGAATCTGGTTTATCTGGAATCAGCCAAGCGACTTAATCCTAGACAGGCCAGGTGGGCCTTGTATTTCACACATTTTAATTTTGTGGTTTCCTTTCTTCATGGCACTAAGAATGTTAAGGCGGATGCCCTCTCGAGGAGTTTCCTTGCGGACTCTCCTGAGTTATCTGATCCTGCTGTTATTTTGAAAGAGGGTGTAGTTCTTTCCGCCATCTCGCCCAATTTGAGACTGGCTCTGGAAGGGTGTCAGGAGGATAACCCGAGCGCTGCCCTATTGGGAAATTGTTTGTCCCAGACCGGTGGAAAAAGAGTGTGATGTCTGAGATTCATTGTTCCATGTTGGCCCGTCATCTCGGAATTTTTGGTAACAGAGACTTGGTTAGTCGGTCCTTTTGGTGGCCTACTTTGTCTCGTGACTTCAGGGAATTTGTGCAGTCCTGCGGGACTTGCTCTCGCTCCAAGCCTTGCTCTCGCTCTAGTGGTTTGTTGATGCCATTGCCTGTGCCCAAGAGACCATGGACCCATATCTCTATGGATTTCATTTCCGACCTCCCTGTTTCTCAGAGAATGACCGTTATCTGGGTGATTTGTGATAGGTTTTCCAAAATGATACATCTTGTGCCATTACCTAAGTTGCCTTCGTCCTCTGAATTGGTGCCTTTGTTCCTTCAGCACGTGGTTCGGTTACACGGCATCCCTGAGAACATTGTGTCTGACAGAGGAGTCCAGTTTGTTTCCAGATTTTGGAGGACTTTTTGTTCTAAGCTTGGTGTTCAATTGTCTTTCTCCTCGGCTTTTCATCCTCAGACCAATGGACAAACTGATAGAACAAACCAGACATTGGAGACTTATCTGAGATGCTTTGTGTCTGCTGATCAGGATGACTGGGTCTCTTTTTTGCCTTTGGCTGAATTTGCTCTTAATAATAGGGCTAGCTCTGCCACTTTGATGTCTCCATTTTTCTGCAATTTTAGGTTTCACCCTCGATTTTCTTCGGGACAGACGGAGGCTTCTGTCTGTCCAGGTGTTGACTCTGTTGTGGAGCGTATGCAGCAGATTTGGGACCAGGTAGTGGAGAGGTTGTCCCTCTCTCAGGAGAGGGCCCAGCGGTTTGCCAACCGGCATAGGACTGATGGTCCTCGGTTTGAAGTGGGGGACTTGGTCTGGTTGTCCTCAAGAAATATCCCTATGAGAGTTGCATCTCCTAAGTTTAAGCCTAGGTTCATTGGACCTTATAAGATCATGGAGATTCTTAATCCTGTTTCCTTTCGTTTACTTCTTCCAGGGACATTTAAGATCCATAAGTGTTCCACAAGTCCTTATTGAAGAGGTTTGTCGAGCCAGTGGTTCCTATGGCTGTGCCTCCTGACCCTGTTTTGGTTGAGGGCAATCTGGAGTATGTGGTTGAGAAAATATTGAATTCTCGTTTTTCTAGACGGAAACTCCAGTATTTGGTTAAGTGGAGAGGTTATGGTCAGGAGGACAATTCTTGGGTGTTTGCTTCGGACATCCATGCTAGGAGACTCATCCGTGCGTATCACAGAGCTCATCCTGACCGACCTGGTTGCTGAAATGAGGGTTCGGTGACCCCTCCTCAAGGGGGGGGTACTGTTGTGAATGTGCTAGAAATGAATTCTGAGCAGAAGCTCCCTCTGGTGGTTACAAACAGTACTGAACTATCCAATGAAGATTGTGAAGATTGGCGATCAGGTGTTACTGACTGGTCTTATATAAGGGAGGTTCCCTGACATCAGGGTTGCCGTGATCAATTGTTCTGGTCTCATCTTTGATTCCTGTTCACTTTGTAGCTTGCTGTTTCGTGCCTGCATCTTCTGCTAACAGATAAGACATTTTCTTCTTTTAGTTTTTTGTGCTTGCTTTTTGCATTTTGTCCTGCACTTCTGTGGGGGTCTGCCGGGTCCCCTCCGGGGGCTTGTGCTCCTCTCAGTTTAGTTCAGCCACTGTTGTTTGTTCATTTGCCTTTTCCAGTTTTTTCAGTGGCTGCTGTTTAGTTTTGTTACACCAGAGAACTAATTTAGGTGGTAGAGGTCGTGTGATCTCAGGTGTTTTTGTAATTAGTAGAATTGGTACTTTTCAGGGTTTTTTGGGATTGCAGTAAGTGTCCTTCCTATCCTTTTCTATTTAGGAAGTTTGGGCCCCAACGTTTGCTCATACTATTTTCTGTCTGTGTCTGTATTTTCCTCTTGTCTAACCGCCATTACATGTTTGGGGGCTTTCTATGTTCTTTGGGGATCTGCTCCGGGGCAGATAGTTTTCCTCTTTCTGTCTTTAGGTGTAGTTAGCTTCTCAGGCTGTGACGAGGCGTCTAGGACCAACGTAGGTACGCTCCACGGCTGCCTTTAGTTGTGGTGGTTAGTCAGGGTACTGCAATCCCATAGATTCCAACCACTCTGTTGTATTTCCTTTTTTTTTGCCTGCTCTCCTCAGCTACCAAATCATAACACACCAACTGTGATAGCCAAAGTACACCACGTGAAAAATTATCAACATCTTTCTGTCATCTATTTTATGTCATGTTGGAGTCTTCTACTTTTTTAAATTAATACCACCATACCATGTATACATGGTAAAGAAGGTGGACAGGAGCCAGAATCTCAGATATAACCCAATGTTCAATGTTATACAGTAAAATCATCACTTCAAATTCCAGTGACAAATTTCACTTAACATGACAATGTGCTCTATTCTGCATCTACATCTATCTAGTTACCAAATTTTGACCCTTTGGGTTAGAGGATCCTTAAAGAAGAACATTTAAGATAAGCCAATGACAACATAAGGAGAATCCAGTTCTATTCATTTTACTTAGACATAGAAATTATATATATTTACCTGTATATTTTACACACTGAACCTTAGGCTGTCTGTATTAGTGGACACAGTATCATAAATCTCTTTCCTATTTTCAATGCCTTATTCTGCCTTTAGTAACACTTGACCTTACCAATATTATAGCGCCTGAGGGACTAAAGATATATTAGGAAATTCTAAGGATTTATCTAACATATTCAACCATACACTTCATATTTTTATGTAGGCTTATTATCATAATCTTTCACATATTATCATATGAAATGTTATGTTGACATGTTTTATCTAGAATGTTATTGTTTTCACAAGTATGCCTCTCAACCTTGGAAATTGAGGGAAAAATTGCTCAGACCCCATTAAGCCTCTTACTTTGCTCTCCTACAATTTTTATACACATTGATATGAGCTTGCCTTATCATCACCATGATATACATTAGAGATTGAATTGGAAATGTTTTACTGATCAGATATGAACATGCCATCATGAGCTGAGTTGATGGTTATCAGTGTTTAGAGCTTCATGGCTACATCGGGAATCCACCATAAAACAGTACTGCTGTTTCTTGTGTAGCAGCTCAGTTTCTACTCCTGAACATGTAATTTAATATTTTCTACCATACTGATATGAGTATTTTTTGAAGATAGGCATGACATTGACACCAAGTAAATTTGGGCAGATGCTGGTAATTCCTAGACTTGAAGAGTCCTATGGTAATCTTTGCTTGTGGAACAGAGGCCGGAGACATTAACTCCCATGACGCACTGTGTCCTTGGTGAAATTGCAACATGCATCCCAATGTTAGGTAACCAGATAGATATGGTTTGAGCTACATTGCTTTCTCAGACTACTGTACCAAATAATGATATGTTTTAATAGATGTCTTCTCACATCATATTAAATCAGGATCTGAGGGAAGTTTATACATAGTTGTTAGAAATCGTGCATATGACATGGGTTCTGTTAGGCGTCGGAATTCTCCCCCTGCACAGAGTGGATCCCAAGCCTTATCTTCTCCTGTGGTCTCCCATTCAGATCCAACAGCAACAGATTCTGCTCAGCAGAGACGTCGGTCTCGGCGTCTTGCTCAGACTCAGGCTGTGCATATTGTTACCGCTGCCTCCCTGAGTTCAGCTATGGTAACTAGCAATAGACAGCTGCGAGCGGCCTTTCCTGAGACTAATCTCAGTATTCACTTTACTGAGCATGCTCATGAGGTGACCTTTCATTGGTGGTCGGCCGTTAGCTGTTCAGGCCCTGTGCCGCCTCCAGATTGGCCAGCAAGCAAGGTCCTGTCTGACTGGACTTAGGCGCAGTCTATAAAAGGATCTTTGGCGTGCCCATCAGCGCGATAGGATCATTTGTGTTTGTGTGTGTGAGTGGATATGCTACCATGTTTTCATGTGTGTTTGGGCCGAAACTCTGCCGCTCTGTCGGCGTGTGTGTATGTCTAGCTTTCCTTAGAGAGGCAGGTTTTTACTCGGCTTGACCTAGCACCTGTCTCGGCCACATGTGCTGCTTAGCACAAGCTGGTTACAGGGCACAGTCAATCCACGTGCTCTGGCACACACATTTTGGTACCACTCTATGGTCAGTTGAGCATTTGCTCTTGTTTTGTGCCATCCCATGGTGTGCTTTAGTTATCTTTGTTTTTGCTACCACTCAGCAGTGTGCTAAGTTGGTTCCCTGGCCGGTGCTCTCCTGTCTGAGAAGTCATCAGAACAGGGTGACGCGTGCTTACTCCACACAGGTTGATGTTTAACCCTGTGTGTTCTAGGTGCCCGCTAGCCTTAATTCGCCATTGTACACCTTAGCTGCAGTTTTACATCTCTGCACGGTGGACCCTGGGTTGCGAACGCACTTTATCACTATATCTCATTTAGTGCGTACTGTATCAGTATCTTAGCGCCAGGGTCTAGCTAGCAATGGCGGAGAAGCAGCGGTTACAGCGGTACATCCAGTAGTTGAAGGGTAGGTTGTCCGCTCTTGAGCGCACGACCTCAGCAGTGGATGTTTACGCACTAGCCGCTCATGCAGCCTCTGAAGCTGCGCCTTGCGTGTCCGCTGCCACCTCTGTTCCGTCCCTCTCTCGTCTCCTTCTGCCCGATAAATTCTCAGGTGACAGTAAAACCTGTAGGGGATTCGTGAACCAGTGTGCTATACATTTGGAACTGCTGGTGTCACGTTTCCCATCTGAGTGGGCTAAAGGGGGATTCATGGTTTCCCTATTGATGGACAGAGCGTTGGAGTGGGCAACGCCGCTGTGGGAGCGCAATGATCAAGTGGTGCAGAGCGTCTTGCGTTTTTTGAGTGCTCTGAAGCAGGTCTTTTTAGGGCTTCGTGTCACCCATGATACCCGCTCCAACTTTTGGCGTTAACCCAGGGTTCCTCCATGGTCAGCCATTTCACCATCCAATTCCGGACTCTAGCCTCAGGGTTGGAGTGGTCAGAACTGGAGAGAACTGGCTGATCATGTAAAGGATGCTCTGGCAACTATGGAGATTCCTGCCACACTGGAGGAATTAATTTCTGTCTCCACTCGCATCGACCTTCGTCTTATGGGTCGACCTCTTTCTCTGCAGAAGCTTGTGTGGATTCCAGGGCAAAGGGCAATTTTATATCCGCTTTCCTTGCCCTATGGCACACTATACCCCTAGTGTTGCTCTCCAAGCCCCTTACTGTCACAGTGGTTAATGGATCTAAGTTACCCTCTCAGATCACCCATCAGACGATACCCCTTTCACTTGAGATCTCCTCTAAGCATCAGGAGTTAATTTCCTTGCTTGTTCTCCATGAGGGTATTGATGTGGTGTTGCTGGGTATCCCCTGGTTGTGCCGCTATTCACCTCATATCGATTGGGCCTCGGGGAGTATACAGGATTGGAGTAAAGCATGCCAAGGACAGGGTCATACGGCCCAAGTCCAGGTTGGGTCGTCCCAAGTCCCCGAAAACCTAACCTCGCTCCCCAAACATTATTGGCAATATGCGTATGTTTTTTCTAAAAAAGCCTCAGAGACTCTTCCTCCCCATCGTCCCTATGATTGTCCGATTGACCTCATCCCTGGGGCTCAGCCACCTCGTGGCCGTGTCTACCCTTTGTCGCTCCCGGAGACTGAGGCAATGTCGGAGTACATAAGGGAAAATCTGGTGAGGGGGTTTATTAGGAAGTCTGTGTTTCCTGCGGGAGCCAGGTTCTTCTTTGTTCAGAATAAAAGCGGGGAACTTCGTCCGTGTATTGACTACAGGGGATTAAACGCTATTACCATCAAAAACAAATATCCTCTACCTCTCATCTGGAGCTTTTTGACAGGCTGCGGGGCGCGAGGGTATTTACTAAGTTGATTTGCATGGCGTGTACAATATGATACGAATTCGTGAGGGGGATGAGTGGAAAACTGCGTTTAACACAGGGGACGGACACTATGAATATCTAGTGATGCCCTCCTGTGTAACGCTCCAGCTGTCTTCCAAGACTTTGTCAATGACATCTTCCTGGAGTTGTTATTCACTTCTGTGGTAGTCTATCTGGACACGCCAATTCCCTGTTTGCCAAATTAGAGAAGTGTGTGTTTGAGCAGAAGTCTTTGCCCTTCCTTGGATACATTATCTTGGCCAAAGGGTTGGCCATGGATACTGCCAAGCTGGAGTCTGTAATGAAACTGGCAAGAACCCCATTCCCTTAAAGTGGTGCAGCACTTTATGGGCTTCATTAACTACTATCGCCAGTTCATTCCTCACTTCTCTACCTTAGTAGCTCCACTGGTAGCCCTCACCAAAAAGGGAGCTAATCCTAAGGTTTGGTCAGAGGAGGTCTCCAAGGTATTTTCATCTGTGAAGTCACATTTTGCTAGGGCTCCCGTGTTACATTGCCCTGATGTTGATAAGCCATTCATACTAGAGGTGGATGCTTCTTCCGTCAGTGCTGGAGCAGTCCCGTACCAGAAGGATGCTCCAGGGCGTAAACATCCATGTTTCTTTTTCTCTAAGTCCTTCACATTGGCGGAGAAGAACTATTCTATTGGGGACAGGGAGTTATTAGCCATGAAGTTGGCCTTCTCTGACTGGAGACATCTCCTAGAAGGGGCTCGTTTCCCTTTCCAGGTGTTTACCGACCACAAAAATCTGCTGTATCTGCAGACGGCCCAGCGGTTAAATTCTCGCCTGGTCAGATGGTCCCTATTATTTTCCCGATTTAATTTCACCCTTAATTTTCTCTCTGGGGAGAAGAATCTTCTGGCCGATGCTCTATCCCATTCTGTTGTCTCATCGGAGGAGGGTGATGAGGCTCGGCTTATTATCCCATCAGAGAGTATCCGAACGGTGGCTCCGGTTTCGCTAGAATCGGTGCCTCCGGACAAGACTCTGGTACCACCTAATCTGCGGCCGGAGGTTTTCCCTTGGGCTCACATGTCTAGGTTGGATGGACATTTCGGATCAAAAGGACATCTGAGCTGTTGGAGAGGTCGTATTGATGGCCGCGGAGGCCGAGTGATGTTAGGGACTATGTCCAGGCGTGTGTCTCCTGCTCCAAAAATTGGCCATCTCGACAGAGGCCCGCAGGCTTGTTATATCCTCTGCCAGTGGCAGATAGGCCCTGGGAGATGGTCGGAATGGACTTTATGGTGGGATTGCCCAAGTCTCGCAATAATACGGTCATCTGGGTGGTCACCAACCATTTCTCTAAGATGGTTCATTTAGTCCCTCTTCCGCGGGTCCAGTCAGCAAAGGCATTGGCTGTGCTTTTCATAAAGCATATCTTTCATTTACATGGCATCCCTGACAAGATAGTCAGTGACCGAGGTCCCCAGTTCGCTTCTCGGTTCTCGAGAGAGCTTTTTCAGTTGGTTAGCATTGAGCTTAATCTCTTTTCCACATATCATCCCGAGATGAACAGATTGGTTGAGAGGGCCAATCAGACTCTGATCACGTATTTACGGCATTTTGTTTGTGCCAGGCCTGACGATTGGGCATCTTTGCTGCCATGGGCAGAATTTACCCTCAATAACACTGTCGCTGACTCTACGGGGCAGACACCGTTCCTCCTCAATTATGGTCAACATCCGCATGTTCCCATTCCCATGTCCGTGTCGTCTTCCGACACTAGAGTGGTAAACTGGGCTGTAGAGGCTTGGGACATCTGAGACTGCACTCAGGATGCCATTAAGGCCTCAAAGGAGAGAATGAGGGTGTCTGCTGACGCACATCGCCGCCCCGCTCCTGTCTTCACCCCCAGCGACTTAGTGTGGCTTTCTGCTAGTAACATCGAGCTGCGCACAGAGTTCACTAAGTTTGCTCCCTGTTATCTAGGTCCTTTTAAAGTCCTTGAGCGGGTTAATCCTGTAGTGTATCACCTGTCCCTTCTGCCGTGCCTGAATATCACTGACACCTTTCACGTGTCCCTCTTGAAAACCGTTCACATGTCCCGGTTTTCTGAGTCATCTGCCGGTACGTCGGGTACGTCCTCGGACGATTTTGAGGTGAACACTATTGTCAGTGCCAAGGTGGTGCGTGGAAATTTTTTTTTTCTGGTGGATTGGAAGGGTCATGGACCAGAGAACTGGACCTGGAACTGGTTGAGCACATCCATGCCCTCAGCTTATTGCGGCCTTTGAACATCATCAGGCTCACAGGGAAGGGGGCGCTGTGGGGGAACATTAGGCATCGAATTCTCCCCCTGCACAGGGTGGATCCAAAGCCTTGTCTTCTCCTGCGGTCTCCCATCTGGTTCCGACTACAGCAGAAGTTGGTCTCGTCGTCTTGCTCAGACTTGGGCAGTGCGTATTGTTACCGCTGCCTCTCCAGGTTCAGCTATGGTAACTAGCAATAGACAGCGGTGAGCGGCTTTCCTGAAACTAAGTCCAGGATTCACTCTACTGAGCTTGCTCATGAGGTGACCTCTCCTCTCATTGGTGGTCGGCCGTCAGCTGTTCAGGCCCTGTGCCGCCTCCGGATTGGCCAGCAAGCAAGGTCCTGTCTGACTGGACTTAGGCGCAGTCTATAAAAGGATCTTTGGCGTGCCTGTTGGTGTGCTAATATCATTTGTGTTTGTGTGTGTGAGTAGATACGCTACCACTCTGTTTTCACGTGTGTTTGTGCTGAGACTCTGCCGCTCTGTCGGCGTGTGTGTATGTCTAGCTTCCTTAGAGAGGCAGGATTTTACTCGGCTACACTAGTGCCCTCTGGCTACGTGTGCTGCTTAGCACAAGCTGTTTACAGGTCACAGTCAATACACGTGCTCTGGCACACACATTTTGGTTCCGCTTTGCAGTCAGTTGAGCATTTGCTCTTGTTTTGCGCCACCCCGTGGTGCGCTTAGTAATCTTTGTTTTGCTACCACTCAGCAGTGTGCTGAGTTGGTTCCCTGGCCGGTGCTCTCCTGTCTGAGAAGTCGTCAGAATAGGGTGACCCGTGCTTACTCCACACAGGGTGATGTTTAACCCCGTGTGTTCTAGGTGCCCGCTACTTAATTCGCCATTGTACACCTTAGCTGCAGTTTTACACCTCTGCACGGAGGACCCCGGGTTGCGAACGCACTTTATCACTATATTTCATTTAGTGCGTTCCTCCAACCATAACAGGTTCTCTATAGAGAAATAAAAAATTAGAGGATTAGGAATAATAATAGGTAGGAAACACAAAGGGTCAAATTTTTGGGAAGGTCAAAAAAGGTAAAAAGTTAATGGCCATCTGTTTAAACTGACTATATTGTTGGGGGAGTTGCTGTATGAGGAGCATTCAAATCTGTGCCTTGGTACTGGAGGTGGCGGAAATGCCCCCCCTCATGCCACAAAAGAAATCACCAGTATTGTAAATGGCACTGGGTGTCATGTTAACGACTGTACGCTGGATCCCAAGAGATTCACGTTGCTTCTCTAATTTGAGTAATTCCCTCATCAATATTTTCATGCATACCCACCTACAGATGTGTGTCTTTTATTGCATCCTTAGAAAGTGTAATGTGTAAGTCTCCATGTAATTCTGAATAGAGATAATCACAGCACTCCCCACTGTGTTAAGATGCATCTAATAAATGCAGACTGTTCTCACTACTTCCCGGCCAATTTATCCTTGTCCCCTCTGCTGAAGTGACGTTCCTGTCCCAGGGATAACAAGCCAACTTCTACATCTCACACTTAAATGTCATTTGTTCTATGCAGTAACTGGCTGCGGATCAGCGATCCTACACAGACCCAATTATATTAACCTGTGTGGGACTGCGTCTTAATGACACCATATTAACAAGAGAGGAGGCTTGGCTGGCTGGCCTTTCCTTTTTTTTTTTTTTAATTTAACACTTTATTTCCCCATAGGAGAAACAGGCTTGAAGAAAGCTTAAGATACTGTATGTCCTATGTCTAGGTCATTAGAGAGAGTGTTACCTTTCTTATGGTGACAAAGAGATGCATTTGGAAATTAACTCTTGTGTTCTTCATAAGGAGGCAGAAGGCATGAGCATCAGTATATTACTGCAATGTGTTACTATTAGAGTTGAGCGAAACAAGTCGGTCGTTTGCCGAAACCTGACCATAGCGTGCAGTCAGTCGAGCGGTCGTCGACCCGAGCACCCAAGTCGGATTTCCCCGACTGCTTGCAGGCGCCTTTTTTTCACCAATGAGCAAGGACGTACACTGTGGGCAACGAGATGACATGTGCAGCGGTGCTGCGCGGCTTTGAGCGGCGCAGGATTCAAATCCCTGCCAAAGCCGCACCGGCACCGCTCATTGGCTGAGCCGCCCGCCGGCTCAGCCAATGAGCGGCGTGGGATTCAAATCCCCCGCCAAAGCGGTGCGGCACCGTTCATTGGCAGAGCCGGTGGGCGGCTCAGCCAATGAGCGGCGAGGGATTCAAATCCCCCGCCATTGGCTGAGCGGTGCCGCCCGGCTTTGGTATGTGTGTGTGTGCGAGGCTGTGTGTGTGTGTGTGCATGCAGGCATCGTCCGATGGGACTACAAGTCCCTTCCGGCTATGCCTGCTACACTGTCAGTGAGTGACACATTAGCCAATGATGGGACAGTAGTAGTCCCATCATCCTGCTAATGTGTTGAATGTAAAAAAAACATACATTACATACACAACATACAGAACATACAACATATAACACAGAACATACAATACATACAGCATAGAACATACATATAACATACAACACATAACATACAGAACATACATCTAACATACAACACATAACATACAGAACATACATATAACATACAACACATAACATACAGAACATACATATAACATACAACACATAACATACGGAACATACATATAAAATAAAACACATAACATACAGCACATAAATATAACATACAACACATAACATACAGAACATGCATATAACATACAACACAACATACAGAACATACATATAACATACAACACATAACATACATACAACATACAACACATAACATACAGTACATACATATAACATACAACACATAACATACAGAACATACATATAACATACAACACATAACATACAGTGCATACATATAACATAACATACAGAACATACACATAACATACAACACATACCATAGAGTACATACTCACCAATCACCTATTCCCCGATGCCATCGTCTCCTGTAACAAAAATAAAATAATAAAGCAACCTATACATCACCTGTCCATCATTGTCCAGTTATTACCGAGTGTCCCACGATGATTTCCGGTATAGAACGCTGACATTGGGTGATGTCAGCGCTCTACACCGCTCCTGTGATACGCTGACAGCGGAGGTAATCCTCCGCTGTGTGTATCGCTCAGACGCCGGGAGAGAATGACATCACTTACGTTCATTCTCTCACTGGCAATGCTGGGTGAGAAAATTCCCACGCAGCATTGCCATAAAGTGAGAGAATGAACTCAGGTAACCTCAGTGATGCACTGCAGGAGCCATTGTCTCCTGTCAGTGCATCACTGGGAGGCCCTACAGAGCAGTGGCATCATCTGTCACTGTTCTATAGAGGAGACTGTCGTGGGACATTCGTTATTAATTGGACTGCGTCAGACAGGGAGTATACGGTTGTTTTATTTTTTTACTTTTTATTACAGGAGAACGAGGGCGTCGCTTGGATCTGAGCGTGAAATAAAGATATGAAAACTGTGTTGTGTTTTATTTCATTAAAATACTTTATTCTTATGCGTGTGTTTTTTTTAACCCTTTATTAATATAAGATTAATAATGGAGAGGCGTCTTATTGACGCCTCTCCATTATTAACCGGGCTTAATGTCACCTTACAATAGCATGGTGATATTAACCCCTTATTACCCCATATCCCACCGCTACAGGGGAGTGGGAAGAAAGGGGCTAAGTGCCGGAATTGGCGATCGTACAGATGCGCCAATTCTGGGGCGGCTGGGTGCTGGTATTTTTAGCCAGGGTGTGCGCCAATATCCATGGCCCCTTCCTAGGCTATGAATATCAGCCTGCAGCTGTCTGCGTAGCCTTTCTGGCTGTAAAATACTGAGGGACCCCACGTCATTTTTTTGGGGTCCCCCTATTTTAATAGCCAGTAAAGGCTAGTTGCGGGCTGCTATTCATAGCCTGGGAAGCTCCATGGGTATTAACCCCTTCCCAGGCTAGAAATATTGGCCCGAGCCGTCGGCTTTCCCCCTCTGGCGCAGAAAATTGTGCGGGAGCCCACACCATTTTTTATTTTTTTTAAATTAACGCTATTGCGTGAAGATTTTGTGTGTGTGTGTGTGCGCGTGTGTCTTTAACTATTGATGTACCATTTTATATTTCTAATATCTATGTAATATATCTATCTATCTATTATCTATCTATTTTCTATCTATCTATCTTCTATCTATCTATTCTATCTATTTGTCTATCTATTATCTATCTATCTGTCATCTATCTATCTATTATCTATCTGTCTTCTATCTATCTGTCTATCTTTTCTATCTATCTGTCTATCTATCTATTATCTATCTGTCATCTATTTATCTATATCTATTATATCTATCTATTATCTATTTATCTATTATCTAGCTATCTATCTATTATTTTTCTATCTATCTATCTGTCTAACTGTGTGTGTAATGGAGCACGGGTTGGACAAATGTAAAAGAGGAGGTTGGACAAGAAATGGTGTCACAAACCTTTTTTTTGTTAAATAACATATCTTTATTTAGCTTACAAAAACGCATACAAATCCGCATGAAAAAACGCATCAGTAAAGCATCTGAGTTTTCTGCCAAGAGGTCCTGTTTTTGTGCAGAAAATTCAGCAGTCAAATCTGCAACGTGTGCACATACCCTCAAATCCCCGCCAAAGCCGCTCGGCACCGCTCATTGGCTGGGCCGCCCCTGGCTGCGCGGTTTTGGTGGCGGATTCAAATCCAGTGTGGCACCGCTCATTGGCTCAGCCGGCGGGGCGGAGGATTTGAATCCCGAGACGCTCATTGCCTGAGCCACCAATGAGCAGTGCCGCATGGCTTTGGCGGGGGATTTGAATCCAGTGCCTCTCAAAGCCACGCGGTACTGCTCATTGGCTGAGCCGCCCCTGGCTGCGCGGCTTTGGCGGGGGATTCAAATCCCATGTCGCACCGCTCTTTGGCTCAGCCTGAGGGCGGAGGATTTGAATCCCGAGACGCTCATTGCCTGAGCCACCAATGAGCGGTGCCGCATGGCTTTGGCGGGGGATTTGAATCCAGCGCCTCTCAAAGCCACGCTGTACTGCTCATTGGTTGAGCCACCCCTGGCTGCGCGGCTTTGGCGGGGGACCGCGGTACAGCGCATTGGCTGAGCTGCCATGCTCCATTACACACACAGATAGACAGATAGATAATAGATAGACAGATAGATAGATAGAAGATAGACAGATAGATAATAGATAGACAGAGAGCTAGATAATAGATAAATAGATAATAGATAGATAGATAATAGATAAATAGATGATAGATAATAGATAGATAGAAGACAGACAGATAGATAGAAGATAGATAGATAATAGATAGATAATATGGTAGATAGATATATAGATAGATAGATAGATAGATAGATAATAGATAGATAGATAATAGATAGATATATAGATAGATAATAGATAGATAGATAATAAATAGATAGATAATAAATAGATAGATAGATAGATAGATAGATAATAGATAGATAGAAAGATAGATAGATAATAGAGAGATAATAGATAGATAATAGTGCCAATTCCGGCACTTAGCCCCTATCTTCCCACTCCCCTGTAGCGGTGGGATATGGGGTAATAAGGGGTTAATATCACCTTGCTATTGTAAGGTGACTTTAAGCCCGGTTAATCACTGAGGTTACCTGAGTTCATTCTCTCACTTTATGGCAATGCTGCATGGGAATTTTCTCACCCAGCATTGCCAGTGAAAGAATGAACGTAAGTGACGTCATTCTCTCCCGGAGTCTGTCAGTGTATCACAGGAGCGGTGTAGAGCCATGACATCACCCAATGTCAGCATTCTATACCGGAGATCGTCGTGGGACACTCGGTAATAGCTGGACTACGACGGACAGGTGATGTATATGTTGCTTTATTATTTTATTTTTATTACAGGAGACGATGGCATCGGGGAATAGGTGATTGGTGAGTATGTACTTTATGGTATGTGTTGTATGTTATGTTATGTTATGTATGTTATGTGTTATATGTACAGTACGTACTGTATGTTATGTGTTGCATGTTATATGTACAGTATGTTCTGTATGTTATGTGTTGTATGTTATATGTATGTTCTGTATGTTATGTGTTGTATGTTATATGTATGTACTGTATGTTATGTGTTTGTATGTTTATGTATGTTTGTATGTTATGTGTTATATGTAGTACTTTATGTTATGTGTTGTATGTTAATGTATGTTCTGTATGTTATGTGTTGTATGTTAATGTATGTTCTGTATGTTATGTGTTGTATGTTATAGTGTATGTACTGTTGTTATGTGTTATATGTTAGTGTATGTTCTGTTGTTATGTTTATGTACGTATGTTCTGTATGTATGTGTTGTATGTTATATGTTATATGTTTGTACTGTTGTTATGTTGTTATATGTATGTTCTGTATGTTGTGTTGTAGTTATATGCATGTTCTGATGTTATGTGTTATATGTATGTTCTGTATGTCATGTGTGTATGTTATATATATGTTCTGATGTTATGTGTTGTATGTTAATGTATTTCTGTATTATTATACATTTTTATAGCGCCATTTATTCCATGGTGCTTTACATGTGAAGAGGGGCAAATATAGACAAGTACAGTAAACATGAGCAATACAAGGCACACACAAGTACAGAAGGAGAGAGGACCCTGCCTGCAAGGGCTCACAGTCTAGAGGGATGGGTGAGGATACACTAGGAGAGGATAGAGCTGGTCGTGCGGTGGTTCAGTAGACTGATGATCACTGCAGGTTGTAGGCTTGTTGGAAGAGGTGGGTCTTTAGGTTCTTTTTGAAGGTTTCCATGGTAGGCGCGAGTCTGATGTGTTGGGGTAGAGAGTTCCAGAGTATGGGAGAGGCACGGGAGAAGCTTTGTATGCGGTTGTGGGAAGAAATAAGAGGGAGTAGAGGAGGAGATCTTGAGAGGATCGAATGTTGCGTGTGGGTATGTACCGGGAGACCATGTCACAGATGTATGGAGGAGACAGATTGTGGATGGCTTTGTAGGTCATGGTTAGGGTTTTGAACTGGAGCCTCTGGACGATAGGCAGCCAATGAAGGGCTTGGCAGAGGAGAGGCTGGGGAATAACGGGGAGACAGGTGTATTAATCGGGCAGCAGAGTGCAGGATGGATTGGAGTGGTGCCAGAGTGCTAGAGGGAAGGCCAGAGAGTAGGAGGTTGCAGTAGTCGAGGCGGGAGATGATGAGGGCATGCACTAGTGTTTTTGTAGTTTCATGGTCAAGGAATGCACGGATCCGGGAAATATTTTTGAGTTTGAGACGGCAGGAGGAGGCAAGGGTTTGGACATGTGGCTTGAAAGAGAGGGCAGAGTCGAGGATCACTCCGAGGCACCGAGCATGCGGGAATGGGGAAAGTGAGCAGCCATTGACGTTGATGGACAGGTCTGGTGGGGGGGTAGAGTGAGATGGGGGAAAGATGATGAATTCTGTTTTGTCCATGTTCAGTTTTAGAAAGCGAGCAGAGAAGAAAGCAGAAATAGCAGACAGACATTGTGGGATTTTGGTCAGTAAGGAGGTGAGGTCAGGTCCAGATAGGTGATCTGCGTGTCGTCGGCGTAGAGATGATACTGCAAACCATGGGATTCTATGAGCTGTCCCAGGCCGAGGGTGTAGATGGAGAAGAGTAGGGGTCCTAGAACTGAGCCTTGGGGAACACCGACAGACAGATGGCCAGGTGAGGAGGTGGTGTGGGAGAGGGAGATTAGATATGATGAGATCCAGGATAGGGCCAAGCCTGTGATGCCAAGAGATGAGAGAATCTGTAGCAGGAGGGAATGGTCCACAGTGTCGAAGGCAGAAGACAGGTCCAGGAGAAGGAGGACAGAGTAGTGTTGCTTGCTCTTGGCGGTTAGTAGGTCGTTGGTGACTTTAGTTAGGGCAGTTTCAGATGAGTGATGCAGTCGGAAGCCTGATTGTAAGCGGTCAAAGAAGGAGCAGGAGGAGAGGTGGGAGGACAGTTCAAGATGGACATGCTGTTCCTGTAGTTTTGAGGCATAAGGGAGAAGAGATATCGGGCGATAGCTAGATACAGAGGATGGGTCAAGGGAGGTCTTTTTGAGAATGGGTGTGATCAAGGTATGTTTGAAGGATGAGGGGAAGACACCATTTGTAAGTGAGAGGTTGAAGAGGTGTGTTAGAGTAGGGGTGAAGACGGTGGTGAGGCTAGGAATGAGGTGGGATGGGAGTGGGTCAAGCATGCAAGTGGTGAGGTGTGATCTTGATAGGAGGGTGGAAAGCTCATCTTCTGTCAAGGTGGAGAAGTTGGTTTTGGAGGAAGAAGGTTGAGCAGCTAAGAGGGGCAATGGGGGCTGTGGGTCAAAGCTTTCTCTGATCGTATCGATCTTCTGCTTAAAGAAAGAGGCAAAGTCTTCAGCAGAAATGAGAGGAGAAGGAAGAGGTGCTGGGGGACAGAGTAGAGAATTGAAAGTGTTGAAGAGCTGTTTAGGGTTGTGAGACAGGGAGGATACGAGAGATGAGAAGTAAGTTTGCTTTGCAGCAGTGAGCGTGGACTTGAAGCTGGTGAGGGACTGCTTGTATGCGGTTAGGTGCTCGGCAGAGCGGGATTTTTTCCATCTTCACTCAGCAACCCTGGAAGCCCGTCTCAGTTCTTTGGTGAGGCTGGTCAGCCAGGGCTGCCTGTTGATTGTACAAGTTTTGCTATATGTGAGGGGGGCGGCCGAATCAAGTGCTGCTGTTATTGTAGTGTTATAAAAGGTGGCAGCAGAATCTGTGCCATGAAGTGAAGATATGTCTGTAAGAGGGAGGAGGGACTCGGAGAGCATTGGTAAATTGAGGTGTTTGAGATTTCTGCGAGGGTGAGTGAGTTTGTGGAGTGGGGGTTGTGCACTAGAAGAGGAGAGAGAAGAGAACGTCAGTAGGTTGTGGTCAGACAGGGGAAGGGGTGAGTTAGTGAGTATTGTATGTGTTATATGTTATATGTATGTTCTGTATGTTATGTGTTGTATGTTATGTGCCGACTCAAAATGGGCACTGTAGGTGTTGTGGAGGAAACCCCGGATCGTCCCACGTCACCAATATGACGTAACTACACAGGCACAGCTCTCCGGTGCCCCCTTTGTCTCTCAGGTCTGTAAGGGAACTGCACCTAGAACAAATGGCCGCCGGGGAGGATGTCCTGTTACCCACTGGGTATTCTAAGATTCGTGATCAGAGTAAAAGCATCAGCCCAAAATTAATTTTATGGTTTAATTGCCTTAAGGGCGCACTAGATAATTACAGAAATATACAGTAAGCTATACAACGGAATTACAGTGGATTTGCAGTCAGAGTAAACTACAACAATAATGGTACAAGGTTTAGAGGTATTAGCTAGAGGTCAATGTTACCAGTCTGTAGGTTGCATGTGGACGCCGGGAGCGCTGCGATCCACAGGTAAGAATCTTAGTTGCCGGTCAGTCCCCAAAACGTGTGCCACTGCTCCCTTGGCAGTTCTGTGTCTTGTTCCTTCTTAGATCTTCATCGTCTTGTTCTTCTGTGTGAATGACTCGGGTCTGCCATCCACTCATAGTTTTATACCTGCTAGGTCCCTCCCCTCGGTGCCAGAGGGTGGGCTAATAATCTCCACCCTCAGCTCCCTGCAGAATTTATTCCCAATATCTAAGAAAAGGGGTTAACTTTCTCCAGGACGATCAGATCAGGACACGAGAGGTACCAGTGAATGCAGTTTGCTTTGCCTGTCGCGTGGAGATCAAACATGGCCCGTTTGGCCCTCCACGGTGACCCAATCTCTATATCTCAGGTCTCCGAGCCATCACCAACTCGGGATTTGCACTGTCAGATGCCCGAGGTCCGCAGGATCACGCAGATATTTTTTATGTGTCTGTATCTAGAAAGATGTGCTCATAATTCATACTCCTAGAACGGAGTCGTAGTGGCTGGGAGACACAATGGATGTGTTTTCAGTGTCTAGCTGACAGGTATAATCTAATTGAAGCCCCCAGGCACCTCCAGGCCCCATGCTACCGTGGCTCCAGACTAAAACTTTGAAGTCTTGTTTTGGCCTTATCTCATTATCATACTAACAGACCTTGCTATTCAACATTGGAGCAGTAAATCCTGTTTTGGGCCTGATCTACTTAGCATACTAAAGACCTTGTTATTCACAGTGGAAACTAAACCCTGTTGTCTTATATGCCTACAGACCATGGGGTTTTGGAGCAGTTAGCTGCCTGTGGCTCTGTGAATTCAGACAAAATGGCAGCTGGGACAGGCCAATATCCAAGATGGTGGCTGTTTCTTCATCACAGGTGTGTTTACTGTCCTCCACTCCCTGCCGACTTTTATTCCCCATTGACTTGCATTGAGGTCGGATTTTCGACTCTGACCGACCATTTCCATTAGTCGGCCGACTTCGTTCGACTCGACTTTTGAGAAAGTCGGTTTTCACGAAACCCGACTCGACCCGAAAAAAGGAAAAGTCGCTCATCTCTAGTTACTATGTCTGGTACTGTGGAAAGGTTTTAGGCAGCTGTTGAAAAAATGCTGAAACGTAAGAATGCTTTAAAACATAAGAGTGTTACTGTAGTTTATTTATATAGATTAATTTAAAGTGAATGAATAAACGTGAAATCTAATCCAATTTAATTGTTGGTGTGACTGCCCTTTGCTTTCAAAACAGCATCAAAGCAGGAAATGTTTGTTGCACACTTGACTTATTTCCAGGTTGAAATTATGGTTTTTGGCTGCAATTCTTCCATGAAGACCACATCTGGTCGGACTTTGCAGAAAAGTAGATGGTTGTAGCAGGGTCCCACTGGTTTATGCTAGTTCTGAGCTGATGGAATTGCTGGACATCTGATTTCAACGGGAAGTAAGCATGATGTGTCTTTCATATGTGTTTCCTTGGCTGACCACTGATTGTTCGGTCCTCAACATTGTCCATTTCTTGGTGTCCTCAACGCTAAGAAATACAGGCAGGTTACTTATTTATCATTGAGTACCAACAGGGAGGCATCTGGTTGGCTCCATATTTATTCTGCGGCAAGACAATGCCAAACATACAAACGATGTCATTAAAGGGAGACTGTCACCCCAAAAATGCATTTTAAATGGGCTTAACCCCTATAAAAACCATATTACCGCTATATATTTACTTATAGAGTAACTGAAAAATTAATTTCTAAGTTGTATGCAAATGAGGGGGCTACAATGCACCCTTTGAGTAGTCAAGAGTTTATGCCTCCTCATTTGCATATTGGACTACTTCCCCTGCTTCTGATTGACAGTGCTCACCTCCCAGAGCAAGCACTATCTGAATACTGCCGGCGTGTGCCCAACTTGCATGCACATAGTGATTATCCTCATGTCAGGCGACCACGCAGAACTTCCAACTCTGCTACATATTCCTGAGGTCTCCACAATTCTATAGGGAGGCACAGCCAAATCTTGTAGGAATTTAACCATGCTGGGTTTGGATTCACAGGCCAATCACCAACCAGCAGGTGCTATATCAGGCTACCCTCTACACCTTGCCAGAGTTTAGGGTCCAGTGTCTTTCATTTCTAGCTTCCTGCTAAAGTGTACCTCTGTTTAGTCTCCTCTGTTATGAACCCGGCTAGTCTACCTGTCTGTTCTCAACTCTCTGATCTTGACCCCAGCTTTCTTTAAAAACTCATGCTGCCTGCCCCGACTGTCTGACCTGTCTTCTGACTCGCCCCTTGGTACCTTGCATTGGGTAGTGGAAGACATTTTTATTTCTTTACCTGGAGCTCACCAATGTGGATGCCAAAATTGTCAGACTTTTGCTAAGATCATCCTAATTTGACCAACACATACAGTGGTGGCCAAAAGTATTGGCACCCCTGCAATTCTGTCAGATAATATTCAGTTTCTTCCTGAAAATGATTGCAAACACAAATTCTTTGGTATTATTATCTTCATTTAATCTGCCTTCAATGAAAAAACACAAAAAGAATTGAGCTAAAGCCAAATTGGATATAATTCCACACCAAACCTAAAAAAGGGGATGGACAAAAGTATTGGCACTGTTTGAAAAATCATGTGATGATTCTCTAATTCATGTAATCACCAGCACCTGTAACTTATCTGTGGCATCTAACAGGTATTGGCAATAACTAAATCACACTTGCAGCCAGTTAACATGGATTAAAGTTGACTCAACCTCTGTCCTGTGTCCTTGTGTGTACCACATTGAGCATGGAGAACAGAAAGAAGACCAAAGAACTGTCTGAGGACTTGAGAAACCAAATTGTGAGGAAGCATGAGCAATCTCAAGACTACAAGTCCATCTCCAAAGACCTGAATGTTGCTGTGTCTTCCGTGCGCAGTGTCATCAAGAAGTTTAAAGCCATGGCACTGTGGCTAACCTCCCTAGATGTGGAAGGAAAAGAAAAATTGACAAGAGATTTCAACGCAAGATTGTGCGGATGGTGGATAAAGAACCTTGACTAACATCCAAACAAGTTCAAGCTGCCCTGCAGTCCGAGGGTACAACAGTGTCAACCTGTACTATCCGTCGGTGTCTGAATGAAAAGGGACTGTATGGTAGGATACCCAGGAAGACCCCACTTACCCCGAGACATAAAAAAGCCAGGCTGGAGTTTGCTAAAACTTACCTGAGAAAGCCTAAAACGTTTTGGAAGAATGTTCTCTGGTCAGATGAGACAAAAGTCAAGCTTTTTGGGAAAAACCATCAACATAGAGTGTACAGGAAAAAAAAAGAGGTATTCAAAGAAAAGAACACGTTCCCTACAGTCAAACATGGCGGAGGTTCCTGATGTTTTGGGGTTGCTTTGCTGCCTCGGGCACTGGACTGCTTGACTGTGTGCATGGCATTATGAAGTCTGAAGACTACCAACAAATTTTGCAGCATAATGTAGGGCCCAGTGTGAGAAAGCTGGGTCTCCCTCAGAGGTCATGGGTCTTCCAGCAGGACAATGACCCAAACACACTTCCAAAAGCACTATAAAATGGTTTGAGAGAAAGCACTAGAGACTTCTAAGGTGGCCAGCAATGAGTCCAGACCTGAATCGCATAGAACACTTGTGGAGAGATCGCAAAATGGCAGTTTGAAAGGCACCCTTCAAATATCAGGGACCTGGAGCAGTTTGCCAAAGAAGAATGGTCTACAATTTCAGCAGAGCATTTTAAGAAACTCATTGATGGTTACCGGAAGCGGTTGTTCGCAGTTATTTTGGCTAAAGGTTGTGCAACCAAGTATTAGGCTGAGGGTGCCAATACTTTTGTCTGCCCCATTTTTGGAGTTTTGTGTGAAATGATCAAGGATTTGATTTTTGCTTCATTCTCTTTTGTGTTTTTTCCTTGCAAGCAAATTAAATGAAGATAAAAATAGCAAATAATTTGTGAAGAAACTGAGTATTATCTGACAGAATTGCAGGGGTGCCAATACTTTTAGCCACCACTGTACAGTAGCAGCAGTAATATATAGAGTATGTACAGTGTCCGGACTTGAACAGGTGTTCAAGTACGGACACTGTACATACTCTATATATTACTGCTGCTACTGTATGTGTTGGTCAAATTAGGATGATTTTAGCAAAAGTCTGACAATTTTGGCATCCACATTGGTGAGCTCCAGGTAAAGAAATAAAAATGTCTTCCACTACCCAATTACTACTTCAAGTTCTTCCTATTCACCTATCTGTGCACATTTCCTTATTGATGATACCAATATCTATTCTAGTTGTAGTTCTACCTTTGATTGATCTTCAAATAGGGTGCCAAATATCCATTACACAACTTCGTAACATTTCCTTGATACTCAACAGAAAGAACATGCTGACATTTTTAAAATGCCATAATTTACCTCTAAATTTATCTCCTGAAGAGCAGAATTACTACTAAAGAAGTCAGTCATGTTTGCAATTGGTGCAAATCTTGTGAAGCACATAGTCACGTTTTCAAAACTGCCCACCGACTTGCATCCTACAAAAAACTGGACAAATTCTCTTCAGTGGGGCCCCTATCACAGTTTGAGAAGCGTGGCATAAGATATGTGTTTCTCTGACGTAACTGTGTTGGTGGTGGATACGTGTATATCCCACCCATAGAACATATTGAACTATTGCAGTATAGACATGGTTGTGCATTATTCAGCATCATAAACAGCAGTCTTGGTGAGTAACATCCTGCTTTATGCTGAGAAATGAAAGCAAAACTCTGTTAATATATGTATATTGAAGCGAGATAAATAAAATGCATTCATTTTTCAATAAGAAATTTCTAGGCCAAACTAAACTGAGCTAGATAAACCTATATATTAATATTTAATGAAGCAGTCCCTTAAGAGAATTAAACTTGAGATTTCATTTATTAGAGCTATGATCTGCGCGCTTGGATACTCTTTAGACACAAGAAGGAATGTGCGGTATTTCGTTAGGGATATTGTAGTGCTTTCGTCTAATTTCTGCTGACCAGCTTTTCTGGCCTGCGTGCTATTCTGTGACTGACAGGAGGGAATGATCCCTCCTCAATCAGAACTTCTGTGCTACCTCAGCAGGACACTACTCCTGTAACACACATACACAAGACATCAATGTGTCTATGGGATCGGAGACTTTCAATTGATGAAGTTAATCATTAAACAGATAAACCACAGTCTCCTCTTCTTCTTCATCCACCTCCTCAAACATCAATCAGTAGAGTAGCCTTGAGTAGGTGGACAGTCCTTCAGTGGTCTGACATGGAATACTTCTATGGGTACAACCCTTACTCATGTTGGGAAACCTTCACTCATTCAGCTGGTCCTTGGTATTTTGTGTAGAACCAAGCTATTGTGTGAGACTCAGGACTTATCAAGCTTATGGTATTTAATTGTACTAGAAATAGATGAAATAAATATGATGAAAAACACTTATTACATTTTTTTGTCTATTTACACATAGAAGATTATGTATGGTGAAGCTACAAGAAACGTTATGTAGGTTCTGTAGACCAGAGCCAAGTTCAATCACTCTAAAAAGTCTACTGTCAACAATCTTCAATGGGGTTAAAGTTGTTTTAATTTGACAAGGAAAGGCTAGTCCACATGAAAGAGTTTGGATTTATCTCCCGGAATATTCTCTCCTTCCATGTGAGTTCTCTCATTCCTGGAACCACGATCAAAACTACAACTTATTAGCTGAACACACAGATTTTCAAAACCATTCTCTAAAACTTCCAGGCTAAACCTACTGGCGTAAGATAGTCTTCCTGGGCAAAAGAATCTTCCGTCCCTTCAGATAAAAACCTCAAAGGTGAGTGAATTTATAGGGATGAGATGCTTGCTATAAATATATGCCGAGTTCAGACGTCAGCCAAACATCAGAAGTGGTAATTAAATTCTCCCTCGCTTATGCCAGGCGTCCTGTGTACTGCAGGCATTGCACCGCTTACTTACAAAAGAATGTGTATCAAAGAGAATTTTATTCTTATTTTTGTGTGTTGGGGGAACATAGGGAGGGTGGGCAAATCTGCAATATTCTGGAGGCAGACATAGCTGTCAGATGTTGGACCTGCTTCTTATGGAATAATTTCTGCTATTTACATAACATTTCTTATGCAGAAAGGCCTGTGCTGTCGGAGTCTTGTTACTTCTGTGCAGCTACCTCTGAGGTAGGATATTGGCAATTAGAAAGAACTAGACAAGAATTCAGAGTATGATATTTTTGAATGTCAGTTTTCAGACTGTCCAAAAAGTCAGCATCTGGTGTTTATAGGCCACAGGGATCTATAGCAAGCTGAAACTTTTCAGCATAGGTGCATGTATTATCTATACCATTAACCTTTGCTATTAACCTTCTTTTGAGGGACTGTGTTAAAATGTTGTCTGGTATTTTTGTAAGATTCAATCTGTTTACAATCTATGTGCACTAGAGATGAGCAGATGGATCTGCTAAAAAGCGACCTCAATTCGAATTGCATTAAATTTGGAAATTCTATTGAATTTCAAAAATTGCAATTTTTCCAGGATCACAGGATGGACACGGGGCAGAATGGAGACTGGGCAGGAATCAGCACGGAGACGGGGCAGGATTGGAGACACTGGGGGCAGGATGGAGAAGGGGCAGGATGGAGACGGGGCAGGATTGGAGACACTGGGGGCAGGATGGAGACGGGGCAGGATTGGAGACACTGGGGGCAGGATTGGATATACAGACAGGGGGCTGAATGAAAGACATGAGGCCAGAATGGAGACACTTGGGGCAGAATGAAAGTCATGGAGGCATTATTGGAGACACTGGGGGCAGGATTGGAGACACTGGGGGCAGGATGGAAAAGGGGCATGATTGGAGACACTGGGGGCAGGATTGGAGGCACTGGGGGCAGGATTGGGGGCATGATTGGAGGCACTGGGGGAAGGATTGGAGGCACTCGTGGCAGAATTGGATACACTGGGGGCAGGATAAAAGACATGGAGGCAGAGTTGGAGACAGATGAGGCAGGATTGGAGATGGATGGGGAGATCATATGAGGCAGAATGGATACTCATGAGGACAGGATGGGAGAACATATGGCTGAAGCCAGGAATGAGACACACAGGGCCAGGATGGGGGATATTATTACAATAGGGGCTAATTAAGGGATATTACTGCAGTGATGTATTTATTTTATTTTTTTGAGTATACTGTTTTAAATGGGGGAAGGTCCTGTTACTGTGCAGAGTGACACTATGTCACCTTTTTTTTCTTCATCTGGTGTAGTTTAGAAGTTGAGAAAAAAATAAGTAATGTGTTCTGCAATCGGAGCTCTAGATAACTGTGTTATTTCCTGCAGAGCGAGCCCTGGCTGGAAGAAGTGATGGCGGTCTATGCTGGATGAAAGATGAAAAGCAAAGATTAAGGACTTCACCTAGAGACGTCACTGGTGAGTCAGTGTTACTTGTACACTGACACTATACACTGTATACAGAGCTCCTGTGTACAATGTCACCGGTGATTACTGTATTACCTGTACACAGACACTGCATACTAAGTACAGATCTCCTGTGTAGAATGGCACTTATGGTGATAGTATTGTGTTTTTTTTTATTACTGATCAGTATTGTAGTATTCAGTCACTATGTGATGGTAATATATGGTCTGGTCATGGTGTGGCGGTATTTGTTCCTTGTATGTTCTATTATTCGGTCACTGTGTGGTGGCAATATGTGGTCTGGTCATGGTGTTGCGGTAGTTGTTCCTTGTATGTGATATTATTCGATCACTGTCGTGGTAATATGTGGGCTGGTGGTATTTGTCCATTGTATGTGGTGTTATTGGTCATTTTAAAAATTGAAAAATAAATAAAAATATACCTAAATTGTATTGGATATTTTAAAAAATATTTAATAGGTTACAGTAGAGTAGAGCCCGGCCAAAAGTGCCTACTGTGTTATGGTGGCAGCTTAAAAAATCTTTTGGCCAAAACTAGATCTGCTGGCTATATGTGTGATCTGGTGATGGGAACTGTTAATGTGTGATTGGTGAGAAGTGGAGTTTTTCCAAGAGAGAGCGGTGGGACTGTGGACAGTTCGAGGGGTGGAGGCGGGGCTGGGGTGGAGCCTGGGTGGAGTCTCAAGGGGGCCCCCAAAATTTTGCCAGTATGGGGCCCCGAAATTCCTAGTGGCAGCCCTGAGTCACAGCAGGGCACAACTCATTATTACAGATAGATAAGGAGGATTAACGTGCACACAGGTGCTGGTGGTCTAGATGTGAAATCCCAGTAGTATACAGTGGGTATGGAAAGTATTCAGACCCCCTTATCATTTTTAACTCTTTATTTCAGTGCAGCCATTTGGTAAATTTATAAAAAGATCATTTTTTTTTCTTATTAATGCATCCCATCTTGACTGAAAAAAACAGAAATGTAGAAATGTTTGCAAATTTATTAAAAAAGAAAAACAAATATCATATGGTCATAAGTATTCAGACCCTTTGGTCAGTATTGAGTAGATGCACCCTTTTGAGCTAGTATTTCCATGAGTCTTCTTGGGAATGTTGCAACGAGTTTTTCATACCTGGATTTGGGGATCCTCTGCCATTCTTCCTTGCAGATCCTCTCCAGTTCCGTCAGGTTGCATGGTGAACGTTGGCGGACAGCCGTTTTCAAGTCTCTCCAGAGATGTTCAATTGGGTTTAGGTCAGGGCTCTGGCTGGGCCTGTCAAGAAAGGTCACAGAGTTGTTCTGAAGCCACTCCTTTGTTATTTTAGCTGTGTGCTTAGGGTCATTGTCTTGTTGGAAGGTGAATCTTCGGCCAAGTCAGAGGTCCAAAGCACTCTGAAAGAGGTTTTCATCCAAGATATCTCTGTACTTGGCCGCATTCATGTTTCCTTCAATTGCAACCAGTCACCTGTCCCTGCAGCTGAAAAACACCTCCATAGCATGATGCTGCCACCACCATGTTTCACTGTTGGGGTTATATTGAGTTGGATATGAGCAGTCAGTGCCTGGTTTTCTCCACACATACTGCTTAGAATTATCATCAAAAAGTTCTATCTTCATCTCTTCAGACCAGGGAACCTTACTTATCTGGGAGTCCTTCATGTGTTTTTTTTAGCAAACTCTATGCGGGCTTTGTTGGCAGGGGATTATTCAGGATACTCTCCAAGCGTGTGACAACAGAGCTTCTTTATTCAGGAAGAAACAGGAATACTATATGATAATCGTCATAGATTTGGAATAAATCATTTCTGTGTCTCTGTGCTGCATCTACAGCAGGCTGCTTGTCTCATACACAGACACAGGAAACCAGGAAATACAGTCACATGCTCTCCCTGTGTGAGCCTCTGGGAGATTTTTTTTTAAACTTTATAAACAGCATACAAATCTAGCAACTAAACACTCATAGACAGGAAAGGAGTTGTTGCACCAAACATATACCAACACCCCTACTCAGCAACTACTTATCCTGTTAGTCCCATTGCGGTTCTGAAGTCCACAAAGTTTGCTCTTGATAATGGCTTTGTCATACCATCAGCTATCGTCTTGTCTCAGAGACTCGTCCAATAAACAAATTCGAAGGTAAAACACTTTTACGGTTCCACTTAAGAGTCACGGACTATAGTGGGTGAGTTAGTGTTTTTTTAGCATAGATTATGCTTAGGTCCTTGCACTTAACTCTTCCTACACATCCGTAGCATTTGTTCAATAAAGGCCAATTGGTCTTTTATTTTTGCTATTTCCCCTTTGGCTTGTTTTGTTCCTCATAGATAACTGTTGGTTCAGCTAGTAGCTTGCCGAAATCTTCCAAAAGTTGTTTCAACCAAATTACTTCTTGACTTGCATAAGCAGCGACATATATTCTGCTTCTGTAGAAGATAATGACACTTGGTAGTTTTTTTTTTAAACTTTATAAACAGCATACAAATCTAGCAACTAAACACTCAGACTGGAATAGAGTTGTTGCACCAAACATATACCAACAGGCTTTCATATGTCTGGCACTGAGAAGAGGCTTCCGTCGGGCCACTCTGCCCTAAAAGCCCGACTGGTGGAGGGCTGCAGTGATAGCTGACTTTGTTGAACTTTTCCCCACCTCGCTACTGCATCTGTGGAGCTCAGCCACAGTGATCTTGGGGTTCTTCTTTACCTCTCTCACCAAGGCTCCCCACAATTACTCAGTTTGGCTGGACGGCCAGGTCTAGGAAGACTTCTGGTTGTCCCAAACTTCATCCATTTAAGGATTATGGAGGCCACTGTGCTCTTAGGAACCTTGAGTACTGCAGAAATTCTTTTCTAACCTTGGCCAGATCTGTGCCTTGCCACATTTCTGTCTCTGAGCTCCTTGACCAGTTCCTTTGACCTCATGATTCTCATTTGGTCTGACATGCACTGTGAGATGTGAGGTCTTATATAGACAGGTGTGTGCCTTTACAAATCAAGTCCTATCAGTTTAATTAAACACAGCTGGACTCCAATGAAGGAGTAGAACCATCTCAAGGAGGATCACAAGAAAATGGACAGCATGTGACTTAAATATGAGTGTCTGAGCAAAGGGTCTGAATACTTATGACCACGTGATATATCAGTTTTTCTTTTTTAATAAATTTGCAAAAAATTCTACATTTCTGTTTTTTTTTCACTCAAGATGGGGTGCACAGTGTGAGAAAAAAATGAACTTTTTGAATTTGCCAAATGGCTGCAATGAAACAAAGAGTGAAAAATGTAAAGGGGTCTGAATACTTTTCGTACCCATGTGGGCAGGTTGCGGGATGCAGTAAGAGACAGGAGGCAGAGCAAGAGTTAAAGTTAATTTTACTTGAACAGGGGAATACTCCTCGCAGGGAGGAGAATGGAGAAACAGGGATCAGGCAGAAGATATGAGCACGGTAGATGTGCAGGGGAGATAACAATTGTAATAAGTATAGCAACTGTTCATTAAAAGTTAACTTATCACTCCGATGGCTTCCTGACTGGAGAGAGTCCTAGGCTCAATACGGAGGCGCCAATGCAGTTAGCACGTGAGTCCAGTGTCGTCCGGAAGGCTTAGATGATCCTATTCCCGGCGGTGACGGTGAGTCCTCAGCGTCCTGTGTGGTGTACAGGGATCAGGATTCGTGGTGAGAAAAAGTGAAGCACAGTCCCGAACACCATCGGAGCCTAATGTAGCTCAGTAGACGTATGCGGGTGAGAGAGGGCACAGTTCTCAGTGAGTCACCTGGTCTTTCTTACGTGGCACGGGCGTGGTCGTTAATGGCCTGGAGTGTTTGGCACCTTCAGTTGCGGGAGCCAACGGGCACATGGCAAGTCTCCGGTCACTGTCTCTGTACATGGCAGTGGGGATTCTATAGCGCGGGCCTGTGCTGTCACGGTGCTCAGAGTACGGAGCACCCAACTTCCCCTGCTGAGCGCGGCGTGTTCCCGCCAACTTATCCCGCTTTTTCGCATGCTCTGCCCTTTTTAACTTAGTCATGCCCCTGCTGTCTAGTGCAAAGGGCGGTCAGGGTTTCTAAGCTTTCCCCCGGACAACAAAAGTGACAGCCCGACAGTTCCGGACCCGGCGCAACAAGAGAGGTACCCCCGGTCTGGTCCTTCTTCTAACACTTCTCCTCTCCTTTTGCTCGCCATTCCATGGGCAAGAGTCCTTGAAGTATGCATTCACATTCTCCTATTCCTTGAACGATTTGTTGCCTAAAAAATTGATCTTGATCGTATCTGTTGGGGGGTATCCCGGCTGTTGCCCGTTCGGAGTGCCGTAAGTCAGAAGGAGTAGTCAAGTAAGTTTGGGTAGTCGAGTCAGGTTGATCAGACAAGGGCGAGGGCGCGCCTGTTTCCAACGGAGCAGCCATTTCAGGGACATCAGGAACTGCAGGAACTTCAGGCACCTGTGATCTACAGGTGACAGATAAGGAAATTCTTCGTCTTCACAATCGGCAATGGCAAAAGGGAGTATTTCAGAAGCACTCTGCATCTCTTCTATTTGGTCAGGATCTCTCGACAAACAGGGACATAGCAAATTCCGATGAACCACTTGAGTGGGAGCATTTTCTTCCCCTTCAGGTTGGACTTCATAGACGGGCCCCTCAGGGTCGATTCTCCGCTTCACCCAACACAGGGATTTTCCCACTGGTACTCCAGTTTATCCCGTGGATGCTTATCTCGGACCAACACACAGTCCCCGGCTTGGAGAGCTGTCCCTCGCAGAGGAGCTGTCTCTGGATGTTCCAATTCCTGAAACTTGGTCTGCACCAGGCAATGTAGTGTCTGCAGGCGATGACGGTGTTCTCGGACCCAGGTGGACACCCCTGTCCGTGGGTAGTCCTCCTCTGGTTTCAACTCCAGCTCAGTAATCTCTCTTTCTGGCAGGCCGAACAGCAGGGTATATGGAGTGTAACTGGTGGTGCGATGTACTCGGTTGTTGTACACCCACACTAACTCAGCCACGAATTCAGGCCAATGGGCTTTTCAGTCTTCCTCTAGCATCCTTAGCATCTGGATCGGAGTTCGATTGAACTGTTCGAGGGCTCTATTTCCCTGAGGGTGATAGGGCGTTGTCCGAGACTTTTCGATCTGGTACAGGCGATGCAGTTCTTCCATGACTTGCCCTAGAAAGCAGACGCCCTGATCGGAGTGGATTCTCTTCAGGCAGCCGTACACTTGAATGAAATTTTTGCAGATAGCATATGCTGCTGATTCGGCAGTTTGATTGCGTGTCGGAGTCACAATGGCAAGCTTAGTGAAGTGGTCTGTCATTACCAGACAATGCTCATATCCGTTGTGAGCTGGACCTATCGTCAGATAATCTATCACGAATACTTCCAGAGGGGTGGAAGTCACGATGGTCTGGATGGGAGTTCTCTGCTCCAGAGGTTTAGCTAATTTGCAGTTTCTACATTGCCGACAGGCCTCTTCCACCACGGCTTTCAATCGAGGATGGTAAACTAGCTTTTGCAGCCACTGGAAGGTTTTCTCTTGACCGAAGTGAGCTCCCCTTTCGTGTGCTTCTGTGGCCACCTGAGGTAGCAGAGCCTCAGGGATCTCCACATGCCAGGGTACACTCAGTTCCTGTTGTAGTTGAATATTTTGGTACAACAGCCCATTCTTCAGTTGGAGCCTTTCCCACTGCCAAAGGATCTGCAGAGTCCCTGTGGGCAGAGTGTGTCTCTGTCTCTGACTGGGAAGTTGTTTTAGAGTTACCCACTGTCTCATTTGAGCGAGTTCCCCATCTTCTTGTTGCAACCGGACCCACTCATTACGGAACCATCCAAATATGCACTCCCAGGGCACTGACTGTACCTGTTCCTGCGTAGCTGCCAACGTCCTGGCAGAATTCCGGAACTTAAGGACCTCTTCATCCTCCAGTTCTTCATCTCAGTTGGACTCAGGTTTCTCATGTGTCACTCTAGATAAGGTATCTGCATGGATATTCTCAGCTCCCCTCCTGTAGGTGATTCTATATCGATACTTCACCATCCAAGCCACCCAGCGCTGCTCCAGCACCCCTAGTTTTGCGTTTTCTAGGTGGGCCAAAGGATTATTTTTGATGTGTACCAGGGCTTCAGAGCCAGACAAGTAATCCGCAAACTTCTCGGTCATGGCCCACACTAATGCCAACAGCTCCTGCTTGAACGAACTGTAGTTGTCTGGATTCTGTTCAGAGTTGCGGAGGGACCTGCTCGCGTAGGCGATTACTCGCTCTTCTCCGGCTTGGATCTGGGACAACACAGCTCTGAGTCCATGCAGGCTTCCATCAGTGTGAAGAATAAATGGTAGGGAGAAGTCTGAATAGGCTAACACTGGTGCTTCAGTCAAAGCCACCTTCAAACTTGAAATGCTTTCTCCTGGCGCTTTCCCCATGGAATAGTCTTGTTTTTGCGCCAGATGGCACCCTTTTCAACAGTTCCAGCAGTGGGTTCACAATGCGAGTAAAGTTCTTTATGAATCGCTGATAACACCCAGTGAGCCCCAGGAAGGCCCGAACATCCTTCACAGTCTTCGGGGTAGGCCAATGTTGTACTGCGGCAATTTTCTCATGGGACGGTCTCACCCCTTCTGCAGAGATGACATGTCCCAAGTACTCAATCTGGGTGCGAAACATGACACTTCTGAGGCTTCACTTTCAAACCATGTCTCTGAACACGGCTCAATACCTGTACCAGTCTCTGCAGATGTTCCTCAAACGAGGCGGCATACATGATGATATCATCCAGCTAAATAAGAGTGACCTCAAAGTTCAAATCACCCAGAAACCTCTCCATAAGTCACTGGAAAGTACCAGGAGCATTAGCCAGGCCAAAAGGCATCTGATTGAATTCGAACAGGCCCATGGGCAGTATAAAGTCCGCCTTCGCTCGGTCGTGCTCAGACATAGGTACTTGCCAATAGCCACTGGCTAAGTCCAACGACGAGAAGTCTTTTGTGCTTCCCAGTGCACACAATGATTCTTCTATCCTTGGTAATAGATATGAATCTCGCACAGTGCAGACATTTAGTTTATGATAGTCCACCCAGAAACGTAGAGTTCCATCTTTCTTTCGTACCAGCACAATGCGAGCAGCCCATGGGCTCTGACTCTCTCGAATAACACCACTCTGTAGCATCTGTGTAAGCATCCCCTTCACCTCTTGGTACATTTGCAGTGGGATTTGTTGGAACCGTTCTCTTATGGGCACAGCATTTCCAGTCAGGATCTTGTGGGTTATTGCTGTGGTGCAGCCAAAATCGTCCTCGTGAAGCGCAAATACTTCCTGATATTTCCCTAACAGAACTTCTAACTGTTGGACCTGTTGCTGTGTAAGTTCTGTTAATTCGGCAAGCATTTGCTCCAAAATACGGCACCCCTTCTGCAGATGCTGAGGTTCTGGTACCGAAGATGTGTCTACAGCCATGGTCCAGGGATCTCCCTGTTTTACTGTCAATTGTACGGCCTGTGATGGTATCTGCTCCTCCGGCATGCCCAGGATTTGCGCAACTTCACTCCGGGGTGGGAGCGTGAGATTATCTTCCCCCAAATTAACACATCGCACTGGGACTGTCCAGTCGTTTATAGTAGCTAACGTCCTGGCAATGAAGAGCCCTGTAGGTAGTTGCTTCAAAAAAGCTGGCTCTATCTGTATCTCGACTCCTTCCAGAGGGGTACAAGCCCAGAAGGGCAAAGTAAGCACGGTTTGACCCGTTGCAGAACAAGATTGGCTGTGGCTGGAACGATCACTTTTCCCAACATCTTCCCTTCACTAGAGTTTCTTGGCTTGGCTGTACGAATTAGCTGCTGGAACACTCTCCTCTGAGGAGTGCTAGGGCTCCTCTGCTTCAGGAACACATCTGGGGACTCAATGAGAAGACTTCAGAATTCCTTCAGTACGTTCATCCCTAGAGTGACAGCATGTCCGTTACCTGCGTCTCCGGTGGTCAGCACCACTCCCTTCCAACCCAGGTCTTTACCACAGACAGTGATTTGCATCCAGACCACCCCTGTAACTGGGATCATCTGGTTCCCGGCAGTGACGGTGAGTCCTCGGCGCCCTGAGCAGGGTCCAGTGATCAGGACTCATGGTGAAAAGTAAAGTGCAGTCCCCAACACCGTCGGAGCCTAACGTAACTCGGCAGACGTATGCGGGTGAGAAAGGGCACAGTTCTCGGTAAGTCACCCGGTCTTTCTTAGGCGGCACGTGCGCGGTCGTTAATGGCCCGGAGCGTTTGGTGCCTTCAGTTGCGGGAGCCAACGGGCACACAGCAAGTCTCCAGTCACAGTCTCTGTATGTGGCAGCGGGGATTCTAGAGCGCGGGCCTGTGCTATCATGGTGCTCAGAGGACGGAGCACCCAACTTCCCCTGCGACGTGCCGCTTGTTCCCACCAAGTCTCTCCACTTTTTCACGCGCTCTGCCCTTTTTAGCTTAGTCACATCCCCTGCTGTCGAGTGCAAAGGTCGGTTCGAGTTTCTCAGCTTTCCCACGACAACAAAGGTGTCAGCCCCGACATTTCCGGACATGGCACAAGAGAGGTACCCCCGGTCCTTTACACCCACTGTATGCAAAGAAAATCACTGCACACTCTTAGCTTCAAGATAGAAAACTTCTTTATTTATCACAAAAATGTCGATATGCAAATAGACATCAAAGTGCAGGAAAGAATGCAACAATTATACATAAACGTTTCGACCCTTCCTTTGTCTTGTTGACAATGTCAAAGAGTGGTTTTCTGTTACCACACATCAAAACAATTTTCCTGCACTTTGATGACTACTGGCATATCTTCGCGCTTGTAATAAAGAAGTTTTGCATCCTGAAGCTAAGAGTGTCCGATGATTTTTTTTCTGCATACATTATTACAGATAGAGATAGAAAGGCCTGCATCTGATTGTGATGTACTACTGCAGTTCAGTGATAGTTTCAGTCTGTGAATAATAATACAAATATTCAAGTGATAAATAGGGAAGTGCTGCACCTGTAGAGTCAGTGTGACTCAGAATTGATGTGTGATATACTGCAGTACAGAACCTTAATATTAGCATTTATTATTATTCTATACACACTGCAAACAAGGAGGGCAATTTAATACCCCTCTGTCTTAATTTTATGATTGCAGTAAAAAGCTCAGAAGTGGTTCAATAAATTGCTAGGAGATCTAGGGGTATTATACACATAGTTTCCTGGTAATTAGAGGTTTTGCAGTACTAAGATTCACAGCAAATTTCTTTTCAGCAAAACAATTTTGTGGGGAAAATTCAGCAAAGCTGACATATTTGAATGTCAAAAGATTTGCTCATCTTTACCGTGCAAATTTGCAGCAATTTTTGTTTGTTTATCCAGAATGCGTCAAATAAAAATTACTCCGTAATTAATTAAAAATATACTAATATTTCTGTATTCAAATTCTAAGCAGTTTTATGTGTCTCCATTGTTATGGACTACAAGCTTGCACTGTGTAGTCCAATCTTGTAGTTTGGTTTTGCTCCTCTTCTTGTGAGTTTACAGACTTAGCTTGAGGGAGAGCTGTGGAGATATGTTGTCTGGTCATTGGGTGTAGGAGGGGGCCACTGGCATCTTTAGCAAGAGTTTAAAATAAAGATGACTTATCGTCTGTATGGTGATTTCAGAATTTTCTTTTTTGACATAGGAACCGAGAATCAGAATTATCGCTGTAATCTATCATTCGACAAACACCAGGCACAGCCAATAGACAATATTCATTTATAATGGGATGTGTTGTGCTCTGCTGAGGTGTCTGTCCCTTTACCTGAAAATCACACTTCACGCAGTGCTACTTTTTTTATTTATTGTGGAGGAATCAGATCAGGAGCCTCCAAAGTGAATGCGAACAAATCCTATTAGAGATACAAACTTTTGGACAGCAGATTTGTACTGCATGATAAGCGAGTGCTTGGTCCCCACACCTAGCGTTACCACTGCCGAACCATTACATTTTGGTGAGTGGGTCACTGAACTACAAAATCTATATCATTTTTTATTTTGCTAATGTTACCATACAGTCTGGTCATAAATAAAAAGCTGTTAATTGCATTGTGCTGCTGAGCAAAAGCATGTTGGGACATTTAGCAATAATTAAAGGATTATAGGGATTACTCTGGATTTAGCCAACACATATTAGAAATGCAAAAAGTCATGAATGATTAAGTGTATTGATAGCATTATTGCTAGATACGTGTTTCTAGTGCAGAAATATAGATTAGCACATAGACCTGAAATACTGTACTAGTCATTGTCTGGGTATGACAGCGTCTCATATTCTTAGGGCCCCGTCACACCTAGCGACACACCAGCGATCCCGACAATGATATGCACTTGTCAGGATCGCTGGTGTGTTGCTACATGATCGCTGCCTGAGCTGCCAAACAGGCAGCTCAGGCAGCGATCAGGACAGCGACACTGCGGGTAACGTCACTTAGTTACCCGCAGTGTACGTTGGATACCAGCCTGCTGATGCAGGGAGCTGGTAACCAAGGTACACAGCGAGTTTCAGGTGCTGCGCGGCACCTGGAAACACTATGTGTACCTTGGTTACCAGCTCCCCTGCAGCAGCGCGCTGGTATCCAACATACACATCGGGTTTCCAGGCACAGCCCCGCGCCTGGAAACCCGATGTGTACCTTGGTTACCAGCTGATCGCTGGTCTCCTGCCTGCCACACGCAGCGATGCATGCTGGCCAGCGGGAGACCAACGATCAAAAAAATGTCCAGGACATTCAGCTACGATCAGCGATACCCAGCAGGGGGGCTGATGGTCGCTGAATGTCACACACAGCGATATCGCTGGGGAGATTGCTGCTGCGCCACAAAACTAGTGACTCAGCAGCGATCTCGCTAGCGAGATTGCTGTGTGTGACGGGGGCTTTAGGCGATTTAGTCCATTATTTATTATACTCAGGATATGAGCCTGAGGAATTGTCTCTTTGGTCTTTGATATCCTACTAAGGTATCATCAGTGTTGTCTTATGAAAACCATGTCTCATTTAGTGGCCCTCCTAGCATTTAGTGCCTAGTCTAGTATTATTAATGAAGACCTTAGAAGTGAATGCTTCAGTCACAAGATGTTTTACATCCCTGCCTCTTACAATGAGTTATTCTCCTGCAAATAAATGAATAATCTGCTTCTCACAGCTTGAATAACTTAGTATTTAATTGATCAAGTAGTTTGGCTTGGGTGAGAAGAATTGATTGTGCTGTGAATGGTCCCTTTTATCCCAGTAATGCACTCTCTAATCAATGGCTGGAAGTGAAGGGAATTGGAGACCACTATATGTGATCACAGTATTCCCCATTTAACGGAGATGTGGGACAGGTAGAGATATACGGTATGGCGCTAATCTGCACCTGCATGCGTAATAGTAAAATACACCGCTACTATATTACAACAGAAGACATTTATACTGTCATATAAATAGTGAGGGACCCCGATAAGAGCTCCGTAAATCTCAGAAGATGTATACTGAATGCATAAAACGCATTCTCTCATTATACCTGTGTAAATGCTTTTCTTTATAGATATATAATGTGTTACAATTACATACACTAATAAAACCTGTATATAGTGCTATGCAGGACCAACCTTAAATTAATGGTGCCCTATGCAAATTTATCCATTGGTGCCTCTATTTTGTGATTACTAACAAGAGCGTGCATGTTTGTACAGGAGAAAAACAAGTACAAAATTGTATGGAACTGTGGTCTGCTTCACTTCTGGCTACAGACAATAACAGACACCAGGAGCAGTGATGGTGACTCGGCACTGGACCCAAGGAAGGTGACAAAAGCTCTTTCTTTGTTTTTTTTCATGTTTTTTTTTACAATACTGTGTCTGGGAACCAACCATTCTTGAAACTGGAAAATCTCTTTAAGTCCCACATACACATTAGATAGCTGTTGGTCAAGCTGGCAATATTCTCCTGAGACTCTAAAACACAGAAATGTTCATCTTAGCTTCAGCTCCGTTCTTTATGAGAAAGTCACTGCTGGATCCTTCTCTTCTCTACATCACCTTTTGAGAAAGTGTTGGGAGGCCTCCATATGTATTCGACTGTTTGGTTCAACTGACTGCAGTTTAATGTGCATGGAGGCCTTCAGTATGAAAAGAAACAGTTCTTCCACAATAGGGAAGTGTATGTGTTGCAGAGCAGAGAATTATGATAAGATACTAGAAAATTATTTTGTATTAATTGTTTCATGTGATATTATCTATACTGTACTGTACTATAATCCGTAGTGAATATTACAGCTGTAAAATCTGGAAAGAAAATCTTCAAATTTTACCTGTGTGGATGTATTCCTTCCCTTTATAAGCCATGCAATAAAGATTTGATAAACATAATATGTACAACAAAATATTATATACATAAATTTATCATGTATCAGTAGATGAATAGTTCACCATCAGTACATGAATATAGCACCAGAACCATCATCAGTACATGAATACAGCACCACAACCCCATCATTACATGTATACAGCACAAAAATCACCATCAGAACATGACTACAGCACCAGAAACATAATCAGGACATGAATGCAACACCAGAACTACCATCACTACATGAATATAGCACTAGAACTATCATCAGTATATGACCACAGCACCAAAACCATCATCAATACATGAATACAGCAACATATTCAACTAACAAATAAATTGCACTCTGCAACAATATAGCATGCAAATATGAAATATATGAAATTGGAATTGAATTACATACAGCCCTATCCTACAGTCCAATGCTGCTCTCTTGAAAACACTGCCACATTCTGCAGTACATCACTCTATACAAAGTCTTATCCTGCAATATGTCTCTCCATTATACACAGTCCCATCATATAATTTATCACTCCTCTTGTGTATACAGCACAATCCTGTAGTACATCAATCCTCTATACACCGTTCTATCATGCAGTACATTACTCGTCTATATACAGCTCCATCCTGTATCCTTCACTGTAGTCCTCCTGGTATGAGTTGTACTGCAATGGGGGAGGCTCCACCACTTCCTGAGACATCATCACTCACAGAGGCAACTATAGTCTCGACTATAGCATAGTGCAGGGAAGAACCAGAGTAAACAGAAGCCACAATGAGAATGCATGTATCTCTAACAGCTCTGTACTCTGTTTCTTACTTATGCTGTGCTGGCTGTAACACATAGCTAAGGCAGGCTGTGACATTAATGCACTAAACTGTGGGACTATTGACAACCAATTTTAGTACTTCCCAGTAAGTCTAGGTCACATCTGCTTTAGGGTGCTAAGAGAAATAATGTAATATACAGCTCTTTTTTTCTGGGAAAATGATGAACACCATGACACACCATCAGGTTGTGTTTGTGTCTCTAATCTGTATGCTATGGACATGACACCTAAACAATTGACCCATGTAGAGAAAAAAGATTATAAATGCTAAACAAGACACCAAAAAGAAGGAAAAACTCTACAAAAAAGGAACTATATTCAAAAAATACAAAACTTTATTGGAGGTAAAAGTAGTAAAATCGGGAAAAAACCAACACACAATACAAACAAATAGGTGGAACACCTGAGGCAAGCCAAAGAGTAATAGGAATAACTAGACATGAGGAATGCATGTATACATAAGTGAATACCCCTAGTACAGATGAAAACAAATGCGACCATATGAGGAGTGCATATAGTATAAGACACTACAAATGTAACAATCTAAAGATAGCAGGAGAGTAACTAAATCCTCCAGAAAAAATTAGTAAATAGTTGTATCGGTAACTACCACCTCAAAAATAGTGGTTGGCATAGATACTGGAGGAAAAGCAGCCGGTCCGAAGCATATGCACAAGTCATAGGGCAAGCCATAACAACAAAGGTATAAAGAAAATATATACAAAGGTAGCACACATCATGCTAAAAATATATATAACAAATATAACACATAGTTACCTAGCACCTCAGGCGTCCACCACACCCGACGCGCGTTTCGCAAAGAATATGTTATATTGTTATATATATTTTTAGCATGATGTGTGCTACCTTTGTATATATTTTCTTTATACCTTTGTTGTTATGGCTTGCCCTATGACTTGTGCATATGCTTCGGACCGGCTGCTTTTCCTCCAGTATCTATGCCAACCACTATTTTTGAGGTGGTAGTTACCGATACAACTATTTACTAATTTTTTCTGGAGGATTTAGTTACTCTCCTGCTATCTCTAGATTGTTACATTTGTAGTGTCTTATACTATATGCACTCCTCATATGGTTGCATTTGTTTTCATCTGTACTAGGGGTATTCACTTATGTATACATGCATTCCTCATGTCTAGTTATTCCTATTACTCTTTGCCTTGCCTCAGGTGTTCCACCTATTTGTCTGTATTGTGTGTTGGTTTTTTCCCGATTTTACTACTTTTACCTCCAATAAAGTTTTGTATTTTTTGAATATAGTTCCTTTTTTGTAGAGTTTTTCCTTCTTTTTGGTGTCTTGTTATGCTATGGACATGGCATCATTTTTGTAAAATGGAGAAAAAATCCAGCTCCACTATAAAGTGAAAAAAAGCAATTCTTTATTCACTTGATATTTCAAGCATAGAGGATTAAAGTATCAGCATAGATAGCGGCAAATGATACGTTATCAACGCGTTTCAGGTGTCGCCGCACCCTTAGTCATTAAACTATTTGCCATGTTTCATGTTCTGACACAACGGTTCCGTGCTTCGATTCCTGGGATGTCATAACTGGTGAGCTGGACTTTATTTCACTTCATCATTTTTGTAAACAGACTTTTAGTAGTCTCATACCTGGTGGCAGACCATTAGGATATTAGTCTACTGCCTGAAGGCATATGGTCACAGTGGTTAAACAGTCCCTTGGACAGATATTATGCTTTGTCATATTCCACAACACTTTACAGACATCATCACTGTCCCCATTGGGCTCACAATCTAGATTCCCTATCAGTATGTCTTTGGAGAGTGGTAGGAAACTGGAAAAGTCAGAGGAAACCCACGCAAACACAGAGAAAACACACAAACTCCTTGCAGATGTTGTCCTTGGTGGGATTTGAACCCAGGACCCAAGGGCTGCAAAGCAACAGTGCTAACCACCGAGCCACCAGGATGAGCCTTTTCTTATCAAGCGTTTATCCAGACAATATCTTCCTGAAAGTTATTGCAATTTAACTCTATATTTACAGCAATTTCATTGCCTCCAAGATTCACTGTTGACGTCTAGTCCAATATAGGACCAATTAGTTTGGCATGCCAGAAGATTAAAACTAGTTGTAACTTGTAACAGCATAGTGGTTGAGTGTTATTCTTAGCATGCATACAGATTAAAATATTAAGAATATAAGGGACTTTTAAGAATACATATGAATAGGGACAAGCTGACATGACTGCAACCAAGATACAGTTTAAGTTAATATTGAGAAGAACAAGCTTTTTAAAGGTCTATCCCAATATGTAGTAGGTATAATAATAATAATATTAGCAAATACCTCCAATTAGAAATATAGAATAATTTTTTTCTGGTTCGCTATATCTTTTTCCTCATGTGCAGGCATTGCAGAACCTTGGGTATCCATGGTTATGACCACTAGGAACTAGCTAACTGTCATTTCATCTGTGGACATAACCATGGAAGCCTAAGATCCTGCAATGCCTGCACGTGAGGAAAGAGATCTAGCGAATAAAAAAAAGTATACTACATTTCTAATTGGAGATACTGTATTTGCTAATATTATTATTATTACTACACCTACTACATAGTGGGATAGTATCTTGGAGATGGGAATATCCCTTTACATGCCGACCTTTAACCCCTTAACCCCCCAAGGCTGGTTTGCATGTCAATTTTTACAATTCTGACCACTGTCCTTTTATGAGGCAATAACTCTGGAATGCTTCCATGGATCCCGGTGATTCTGACACTGTTTTCTCGAGATATATTGTACTTCATGACAGTGGTCAAATTTCTTTGATATGACTTGTGTTTATTTGTGAAAAAAATGGAAATTTGGCAAAAATTTAGAAAATGTTACAATTTTCCAAATTTGAATTTTCATGCCCTTAAATCACAGAGATGTGTCACATAAAACACTTAATAAGTAACATTTCCCACATGTCTGCTTTACATCAGCACTATTTTGGAACCAAAATTTTTTTTTGTTAGGAAGTTATAAGGGTTAAAAGTTGACCAGCGATTTCTCATTTTTACAACACCATTTTTTATTTAGGGACCACATCACATTTGAAGTCACTTTGAAGGGTCTAAATGATAGAAAATACCCAAAACTGACATTATTATAAAAACTGCGCCCCTCAAGGTGCTCAAAACCACATTCAATAAGTTTATTAACCCTTCTAGTACTTCACAGGAATTTTTGGAATGTTTTAAAAAAAATGAACATTTAACTTTTTTTCACAAAAAAATTTACTTCAGAGCTAATTTTTTTTATTTTACCAAGGGTAACAGGAAAAATTGGACCCTAAAGGTTATTGTGCAATTTGTCCTGAGTACGCTGATGCCCCATGTGTGCAGGTAAACCACTGTTTAGCAGCTTTTTCACCAGTGGTTCTCAGCGTGAAAGGTCACATCTTGGCACCGTCCAGGTTGTTACATGCTAAAAGACGCTTTTCATTGCAAAAAATAGTTTTTATATCACCACATTTTGAGAGCTATAATTTTTCCATATTTTGGCCCACAGAGTCATGTGAGGTCTTGTTTTTTGCAGGATGAGCTGACGTTTTTATTGGTATCATTTTCGGGCACATGACATTTTTTGATCGCTTTCTATTCCGATTTTTGGGAAACAGAATGAGCAAAAACCTGCAGTTCATGAATTTTTTTTTTTGGGGGGGTTTAATACCATTCCGTGTGTGGTAAAATTGATAAGGCAGTTTTATTCTTCGGGTCAGTACAATTAAAGCGATACGTCATTTTTATTTTTTTTCTATGTTTTGGCGCTTTTATAAAATAAAAGCTATTTTATAGAAAAAAATAATTGTTTTTGCATCACTTTATTCTGAGAGCTACAACTTTTTTTTCCACCGATAGAGCTGTATGGTGGCTCGTTTCTTGCAGGACAAGATGCCGTTTTCAGCTGTTCCATGTTTATTTATATCGGTCTTTTTGATCGTGTGTTATTCCACTTTTTGTTCAGCGGTTTGATGATAAAGCATTGTTTTTTGCCTTGTTTTATTTTATGGTGTTCACTAAAGGGGTTAACTAGTGGGACAGTTTAATAGGGCGGGTCGTTACGGACGCGGCGATACCAAATATATTTAGTGTACTTTTATTGTTTTATTGGTTTTTTTCCATTATATTTTTTATTTAGAGATAGAATATAAATTGATTTTATTATTATTTTTGCTTTTTAAAAATATTTTAACAAGTAATTAAAAATTTTTTTTTTACTTTTTCCTAACTTTTTTACTTAGTCCCACTCTGGGACAATAATTTTTTGCAGGCTGATCGCTGGCATGCAGATGAAGCAGCATCTACATGCCATATACGCTGTTAGCGCTGCACTGACAGGGAGGACTTGCTGATCATGCTCTGCGCATGATCAGCAAGTTTACTTAGCTCCAGTGAGCCAGATGTCGTCATGACGACATCCGGCTCAATATGGCAACGATCGTGACCCCGCGTCATGCCGCAGGGTCTCTGAATCAAAGGCAGAGGGGCTGTCAGCTGTGCTGGCTCCCGGAATGCTGAGATCTTGTTTCCAGGGGTTAGAGTGTCAGGAGTGGTCTGTGACCCCTCCTGGCACCTAGTGCCGGGTGTCAGCAGTGAGACACCTGTCCGCAATCAGCCGTGAGCACGGCCAATCGCTATGACGTACTATACCGTCCATGGTCAAATTGTGCCAAGTCACATGGACGGTATAGTACGTCAGATGGCAGAAATAGGTTAAAAAGCTTGTTCTTCTCAAATACACTTAATTGACTTAATAAACTGAATCTTGATAGCAGTCGTCTCATCTTCTCTCTATTTATACGTATTCTTAAAAGTCCCTAATATTCCTAATATTTTGCTCTATATGCGTGCTAAGAATAATACTCAACCACTATGCAGTTACAAGATACAACTAGTTTTAATCTTCTGTCCTGCCAAACAGATTGATATTATATTGGACTAGATGTCAACAGTGAATATTGAAGGCGATGAAATTGCTGCAAAGGTACAGTTAAATTGCAATAACGTTCAGCAAGATATTGTCTGGATAAGAGCTGGATGAGAAAAGGCTTTTTGGTAACAATTATGTTACACTTGGGAAATCCCTTTACTTGTCAATGTCTTCAAGTAATAGGACGGAGCTTAATAAAAAGCAAGGAATGTTAATTATTTGGTGCTGTACCGCCTCTACTGGGGGTTGAGGATATGTTGATACTATACTTCTAGATAATTTCATACTTTTTTTATTAGATACTATTAAAAACAATGTAAAAGTCAAAAATAATCTTGAAAATACATCACACTTGAAATATCCTGGGCAGCAAACATCTGAAAAGGAGCTATTTTTCACCTTCTAATAACATCCCCCTCACATCTTAATAAATGCATGTTTGTTGACTTGTGTAAGCATTGCAGCAAATAGATGGGATCCACTGCACGGAGAGGGTACAGGAAGCATATGCTCAGTGAATAATGACTCTCCACTGCATAAGAAGGACGCAATTCATAATAATCCCTTGCTTTTCTCATTTTGCAGTGTACGAGGACGATTAATCAATTTGCCGGTGTTCTGTCACCCGCAACAAATTTGCCAGAGCGAGACAAATTTATTGCTTCATGATAAAAGAACTTGTTTAGAGGGAAAATAAATGAAATGGATTGCTGTGGTATTTGAATGGGATGTTCACATGTAGGGGCCAGGCGGAGGTGCCTATCCCTATTATTACCCTTGTGCTTTGAGAATACTTCAAGGAGAGACTGCAATTCCTTCCCTTATTATTATTATTTTGGTGACTTGTGTAGGAATACTGGAGGAATAAAGGATTTTTTAACCCATTTTTCAGTGACTGTGTTATAAGTTGTGTCTTACGTCGTAATATCAGCTACAAGCGTAATTCTGGCTACAATCAATGGCAAGGTGTCCTATCTGATGTGTATAAATACTACTATGGAGACTGCCTATATGGCTGCTTAGCGCCCTTGTCGAGTGGGACCCAGTTCTGGTTGGTCCAAACATTTTGCGCTAATTAGGGGTGAGAACCTGTACAAGACCCCCTTTTCCAAAAGAACTGCACTGTTAGTCTTAAAACAAACACAATTACTTTTTATCCTAGGTGGCAAAACAAATTGAAGGCCTAAAAACCAGCCACTAAAAACCAATGTAAGTAACAATAGTGTGCGTGTTGGTTTGAGTACTTTGGGACAACCAGAGAAAATATAAAGCTAGTGCATAGCCACTGCATAGTATATGGAGTGCAAGAAAATTTGGATTTACTACCAAAATAAGTGATAAATGTGACACCTAGCCACATGTGCCTTCATGAATTGACATCATGGATCTCTCAGGTTGGCTGGTCACTGGAAGATTAACTGGTAATTTGGTAGAGCAGATCAACCATCATGAGATGTCTTCAAAATCAAGGATTATGTTCCCGATGAAGAGTACTATGGAGTGAGGACATAAAACTTAGGTTGCTCCAGTGTTCCATATTCATGTCCATGGGCGATGGAACAAGTCAAGCTCTGTGTTTGCCATCCTATCCTGCGTAAGCTGAGATGATGATTAAATGCCAGCTAGACACAAAGCCCAATTTGAATTTTTGCTATAAAGCATCTTCTAAATTTTATTTGCATGTTAAATTTCTGCCTTTTTTTTCTTCTTGTATGCTACGAGAGAGAGCAACAGGTAAAGCGTTAACTCTGTGGTACGTTAAGTCTTTAGGGTCAGATCATGAGATTGAGCTGTTTATCACACTAAATGAAATTAGGGTTACGAAACCTGTCACTAGAGTGGTAGAAATATCGTCCCCTATATCTGGACATCATTTTTTCTTGTGGGTGAGGTTTATTCTGCTGACACACTGGAAAGATGACAAAGAAATCAAACTGCTGGAGACTTTATCTCAACATCGCATTTTGTGTTCTCTCGCTTCTTTTCCTCATGAGTAACTCGCAAGGGCCACAAGAGATCACAATCTCCAACATGTATCTCACTAAGACATGCTCCATAACCACACGGACAGAGGAATCAAGGTCAACGTTGCATCAATTGGGAGATGTATATCAACATTTGTCCTGATTTAAAAAAAAATAAAAACAATTAGGCAGATTTGATCAATCAGTTCTGGTTAATAAGACCTAATTTCTGTTTCCTGATGAAGTGTTCTTTGTCATGTCTATTATCAATCCTTGTGGTTAGTATAGTAAGCGTTGTAATTCTGTCTGTTCTCAAAAGAAAATTTTTGTTTGCTCCAATTCTATTTGGGTACGGAAAAAAGTCATCGTGCACCATAAAATAAAGCAAACGTAAATTATTATTTTATTCTTTGTTTCATAATAATGTCATGGCCTATTTGAAAACTTAAATATGAAATGTGCTATGGTAACTTCAAAGGAGGTGGCTGAATGTGGCACAACCACCCGATGCTCCATACTAAGAAGTTATAGGCCCCTCTGTGCCACCATCGGTGCTGTGTGTATCGTCTGTGCTACAAGGATACTCTCCTCTATAAGAAATGCTTTACAATATGGCAAGCATTTCTGTGGTATTCCATATAGATTGTATATAACTATCCACATATCTCACGAGAATGGAGTAGTACATCAAGGGAATCAAAGAAACCGAAGGATGCTCCATCAGTACTATCTAACTTGGATTGTGTGTGAATGAGTTAGAAGTTTCATTTAGGGGCGATTTTCAACTTGGCCACTAATCAGAATACTATTATTTATTACATATTGCATACTTAAATATTATATTCTGCATATATAGCAATTATTATGTTATGCCGGAAAAAGTAGCCATTTAAAATGTTCATAGAGCTTTTTTCTACATGTGACAGTAAGGAGATCCAATGGATCTATGCAATCATCTCAACCATTTATATCACACATTTTACTACGAGGCCTAGTACTATCATCTAAAGCCACAGATGCCGATGACCTAAGGTGTACTTGAGAACAAGAAGCAATTTTGGCTAGAAGAACATTGCTATCATTTCGAGAGGTACCATAACAAAAATTTTAGTCTACATGGGTTTACAATTTTTTCTATAATCAGTGTCGCTGCATTACTAAACCAATTTTTGATCTAATAACAAAGTTATGATTTTTAAATATATACAGTATGTACCATTAAAACCATTATCTTGAAAGAACTCCACTTTTGACAAACATATTTGCAAGATTTCAGTGCAATCTGAGTAAAATGCTGTCCACCTTTGTTGATATATCTCTTTGCTTATATGGCTTTGTATAGATGTGTTATACCGTGTTCAAAGAGAATGCCACATCTAAAATTCTGCTGGATTTCTGGTATAAGACAGCAATACATGTGATCTGAGAAGACAGGTATAACCACTGTTAGGTCACACGATTGTCAAAGAAGTTCATGATAACAAGAAACATTTTTATTCTCAATTTGGATATGTGGCTCAGTTCATACTTATGTCAGATCCTCCATTTTTTGAGCAACCAAACAAGGATATTCCGCTTCTTAGGAAATAGAATATTATTTCATCCATCTCCACGTCCATTCAACAGGTGCGGTTAACTGCAACGTTGAAGAATCCTCCTGTTAAAAGAAGCATTTTGTTCCTCATACAACAAGGGAACACATTGAGCTACTAACAGTGTCATTGTCAACAGACTTCATCAATGGGATCTTCTCTTCTGAGAGGTTCTTCTATTTTGAAATGCCTGCTTTTAAGAAGGGTGACTGGACAATAATATGTTCACAATGTGTTCTATTTCGGGGACCTCCAGCAGCAAGATGTTCTCTGGAGACAAATCTGACACTATGGGCCCAATACGCCAAGTTGTTCACACTGAGCTTGATGAGGAGGTGAGCTGGTTTCAAATGCTTTCATAAATCAGGAGCGCCAGACTAGTGGTGTACATCTCTGTGTGCACCTTGCCACAAATCCTTCTCCAGCCCCTGCTGTGGAGTAAGATTTGTGGCATACCAGGCTCATGATTTGAGGAGTGACAGTTGCCACGGACCCATTCCGCCCCAGCTCTACCTATTTTATTGTAGTCAGGCGAAAATGCTTGTAAGATCGCCAAAAGTCGCATAAAAAGTTGCCAAAAGTCTCAGTTGTCAGATGCGCCAAAATTATGCGACTTTTCAAAGCTTTTTTTTTAAGGCAGTTAAATGACCTACAGTAAATGGAGAATAATTCAGTTTTACATAGGCATCCATAAAATTAAGTCTGTGTAAGGCCCTATTGGTGTACTTCAGGAAACATAATGGTGTGTCCATAGGGTTATGTTAGCCAAATGGAGTCCAAAATGTGCCCATGAGATTACATCAGCCCGATGGAGGTCACAAGATCGTACCTTTGGCTTTTACTAAGTCAGTATACCTCAAAAATAAGACCTGAACTGGCCAGTAACTTACACAGGATTCTATAAGAAACATATTTATCAAACTGATAATAGAGTCTATAGTAATGGATGTCAATTAATGGCATAAATATGTGCTTTTATTACCTGTTCTCTTGAATCTAGTTCTAGAGATATGGCCGTCTCTTCCCTGTATGTAAATGTAGTCTTGCTAGTGAAGTGGGCATTGTCCTCAACTCAACTCTTTTCTGTGGGCATCTCCATGAGGTCCACACCCAGTTGGGTAAAAATACTAGAAATGTGTAAGAACAAAAATTAAATGCCAGATTCAGAAGACCAGTGACATTTATACCAGGTAAAAAATACATATTTATGGAAAGCGACAAGTTCTTTTTAACAAACATGCTAGCTTTTCAATAGCTTTTGCTATGCCTTGATTACACTTCCATCACTTGTGTAATACTAAGGAAACCCTGAAAACATGATCTGTTGGGAGCCGTGCCCATGAGGACTGGAGTTTGGGAAACACTGCTCTTCATGGAGGCCAAAAACACAATGACTGCGATTCATCAAGACTTGCGATTTTCTTGCTGGTCTTGATGGTGCAGTCAGACGCTCCTGATTCTTGAAGAGATGTAGTAAGGTATTTAAAAATAGGTTTTCTCCAAGTTCCAGTAATTTAGTATTTCCAATAATCGTACTTAGTATTCTACCTATACAGATTTCACTGTGCTGAAAAGACAACTAGACAAAGCAAATTGTTCTTTCCGATCAATGCTTACAAAAAGACGCAATGAACTTGATAGTGTTTTTTAACAATACGTGAATGAAATTCCCCATGGTCCTATTGCTTTAAATGCACATGACCCTTTTAACGTTTTGCCGCTGGTGTTCTTTTATAAAGAAATTGAATATAAGAGAGATGATTTGCACACTTGTCCGTCTCCTGCAAAGAACGAATAAATCAACTCTGTTATTTTTAAAGCTGATCAATATTTTGACAATGCGGATATTGCTCATGTTTACTTAAACACTGACGTGTCCCACGCGGATTTGGGTAGTGCACACTCCCCGGTCAAATGGACTCACATTAACCTCCTAGCCACCTAATGTAACCCAGGCTGGATGACAATCAATGCGCGACGCTTTGGAGTTTATTGTAAACAGAGCGCATTAGATTGCATCCTCCAAACATATTGTATGGATAAGCTGAAAATTCTGCCACCCTCCCCTGGTGGAAAGTGAAGAAGGAAGGAGGAGATATTTCCAGGATGGAGCCAAATGGAAAAAGCATATTAGGAGGATGTTATTCATTCATTACTGTCAATTCAATCACTAAAAGGCCCAATTAGAGATAAATCATATGTATTGCGTTACATTAGCTCAGGCTACTTGGAGTGGCATGCCCATTACAGGGGAGCAGGAAGAAAGGTGGAAGCTCCTGCAAATGTTTTGGGTTGTTGAATATTGGAAACGTCAAATAAAAAACTTGCTTTTTGTTAAATCTTCCTAAATCTTTCCTCTTCTATTAATGTTTTTTTCTTACCATATTACCATTTCTAGTTATATTTCTTGGAAAGTGTGGTGAGAAGTGACAAAGAAAGTAACTGCTGCCACAACTAAAGTAAAAGCAACAAGCCGCACCAGTTCTGATCCATTAAAATGTCTGGTGTCGTTTAATGTAGCAAAGAGGTATTTGGGCCTTTGACTGCTACCGGGGCGGACAATGACAGCTTTGGGGCTCCTGTGCAAGAAATGTGTCTGGGCCCCTCTCCTTCTATAGTGACAAAGCTATATATATATATATATATATATATATAATATATATATATACATACAAATTTTAAAAAAACTGCCTGTCACATCCAAACATGAACTAAGTGTGAAAAGGTGCTTACCTAGAGTCACCAACTCATATACACTCAAACAAAAAAGGCAGCCACGTTAAGGCAATTTTCATTTTCCAGGACATAAACTAATGTCAATCCTCTCTAAAGACTTTATCTGTATGGGAACCTAATGTGAATCCTCTCTTAGACTGAAAGCTATATTTCTGTGGAGGGGTAGTGGCCCTGCTGTGATTAAAAACACCAGAGGCTAAGAGGCGGAGTGCTCAGTCAGAAGGCCAATGAATACAAATTTAAAAAAACTGACTGTCACTTCCAAACAAAAACTAAGTGTGAACAGGCACTTATCCTGGAGTCACCAACACATATTCACTCAAACAAAAAAGGCTGCACTTTGTAGCGCCATAGCTTGCAAATATGAAATATGAAAATTGAAATGCATTACTGCATTAGAAATATGAAAAATTGAAAATGATTAGCGCATAAAATGGCCAATTTATGTGTACCTGGAAGCCACATTAAGGCGTTTCTCATTTTCCAGGACCTAAACTAATGCTAATCCTCACTTACACTAATGTTATGATTTGGTAGCTGAGGAGAGCAGGCAAAAACGGCAATACACCAGAGAGGTTGGAATCTACTGGATTGCAGTACCCTGACTAACCACCACAACTAAAGGCAGCCATGGAGCGTTCCTATGTTGGTCCTAGACGCCTCGTCACAGCCTGAGAGGTTAACTACACCTAAAGATAGAAAGAGGAAAGCTATCTGCCCCGGAGCAGATCCCCAAAGAACATAGGAAGCCCCCAAACATGTAATGGCGGTTAGACAAGAGGAAATACAGAAACAGACAGAAAATAGTATGAGCAAACGTTGGGGCCCAATCTACCTGGACAGAAAAGGATAGGAAGGACACTTACTGCAATCCAAAAAACCCTAAAAAATACCAACTCTACTAATTGCAAAAACACCTGAGATCACACGACCTCTACCACCTAAATTAGTTCTCTGGTGTCACAAAACTAAGCCGCAGCCACTGAAAAAACTGGAAAAGGCAAATGAACAAATAACAGTGGCTCAGATAAACTGAGAGGAGCACAAGCCCCCGGAGGGGACCTGGCTGACCTCCAAAGAAGTGCAGGTAACAATGCAAAAAGCAAGCACAAAAATAAAAGCAGAAAATATCTTATCTGATAGCAGAAGATGCAGGCAAGACTCAGCAAGCTTCCAAGTGAACCAGGAACCACAGTTGAGACAAGAACAATTGATCACCGGCAACGATGATGGGAGGGAACCTTACTTATATAAGACCAGTCTGTAACTCCTGATTGCCAATCCTCATTGAATGGTTCAGTACTGTTTGTAACCACCAGAGGGAGCTTCTGCTCAGAATTCATTTCTAACACATTCACAACAGTACCCCCCCCCTTGAGGAGGGGTCACCGAACCCTCATTTGGGCAACCAGGTCGGTCAGGATGAGCTCTGTGATACGCACGGATCAGTCTCCTAGCATGGATGTCCGAAGCAAACACCCAAGAATTGTCCTCCTGACCATAACCTCTCCACTTAACCAAATACTGGAGTTTCCGTCTAGAAAAATGAGAATCCAATATTTTCTCAACCACATACTCCAGATTGCCCTCAACTAAAACAGGGTCAGGAGGCGCAGCCATAGGAACCACTGGCTCGACAAACCTCTTCAATAAGGACTTGTGGAACACGTTATGGATCTTAAATGTCCCTGGAAGAAGTAAACGAAAGGAAACAGGATTAAGAATCTCCAAGATCTTATAAGGTCCAATGAACCTAGGCTTAAACTTAGGAGATGCAACTCTCATAGGGATATTTCTTGAGGACAACCAGACCAAGTCCCCCACTTCAAACCGAGAACCATCAGTCCTATGCCGGTTCTCTCCACTACCTGGTCCCAAATCTGCTCCACAACAGAGTCAACACCTGGACAGAAAGAAGCCTCCATCTGTCCCGAAGAAAATCGAGGGTGAAACCCAAAATTGCAGAAAAATGGAGACATCAAAGTGGCAGAGCTAGCCCTATTATTAAGAGCAAACTCAGCCAAAGGCAAAAAAGAGACCCAGTCATCTTGATCAGCAGACACAAAGCATCTCAGATAAGTCTCCAATGTCTGGTTTGTCCTCTCAGTTTGTCCATTGGTCTGAGGATGAAAAGCCGAGGAGAAAGACAATTGAACACCAAGTTTAGAACAAAAAGTCCTCCAAAATCTGGAAACAAACTGGACTCCTCTGTCAGACACAATGTTCTCAGGAATGCCGTGTAACCGAACCACGTGCTGAAGGAACAAAGGCACCAATTCAGAGGAGGAAGGCAACTTAGGTAATGGCACAAGATGTACAATTTTGGAAAACCTATCACAAATCACCCAGATAACGGTCATTCTCTGAGAAACAGGGAGGTCGGAAATGAAATCCATAGAGATATGGGTCCATGGTCTCTTGGCACAGGCAATGGCATCAACAAACCACTAGAGCGAGAGCAAGGCTTGTAGCGAGAGCAAGTCCCGCAGGACTGCACAAATTCCCTGACGTCACGAGACAAAGTAGGCCATCAAAAGGACCGACTAACCAAGTCTCTGGTACCAAAAATTCCGGGATGACCGGCCAACGCGGAACAATGAATCTCAGACATCACACTCTTTTTCCACCGGTCTGGGACAAACAATTTCCCAATAGGGCAGCACTCGGGTTTATCCTCCTGACACCCTTCCAGAGCCAGTCTCAAATTGGGCGAGATGGCGGAAAGAACTACACCCTCTTTCAAAATAACAGCAGGATCAGATAACTCAGGAGAGTCCGCAAGGAAACTCCTCGAGAGGGCATCTGCCTTAACATTCTTAGTGCCAGGAAGAAAGGAAACCACAAAATTGAAACGTGTGAAAAACAAGGCCCACCTGGCCTGTCTAGGATTAAGTCGCTTGGCTGATTTCAGATAAACCAGATTCTTATGGTCCGTGAGGACCACCACTGATGTTTGGCTCCCTCCAGCCAATGTCTCCACTCTTCAAAAGCCCACTTCATGGCCAATAACTCCCGATTACCCACGTCATAATTACGTTCAGTTGGAGAAAATTTTCGAGAGAAAAAGGCACAAGGGTTACTTTTAGAGGTCTCTGGATCTCTTTGGGACAAAACAGCACCTGCCCCAATTTCAGAGGCATCAACCTCCACCTGAAACGGCAGAGAAACATCAGGCTGCCGTAGAACAGGAGCAGAAGTGAATCTCTGCTTAAGTTCCTGAAACGCAGAGACTGCCTCAGGAGGCCAATACACCACATCAGATCCCTTTTGGTCAAATCAGTCAATGGTTTAACAATAACAGAGAAATTACCAATTAATTTACGATAAAAATTGGCAAAACCCAAGAATCTCTGAAGACGAGCCTTTAATGAAGTAGGTTGGACCCAATCACAGATGGCCTGAACCTTGACTGGGTCCATTTCAATAACAGATGGGGACAAAATGAATCCCAGAAATGAGATCCTCTGTACGCCAAAAAGACACTTTGATCCCTTCACATACAGAGCATTCTCTCTCAAAATCTGGAACACAGTCCGAACATGTTTCACATGAGAGTCCCAGTCATTGGAAAAAATCAAGATATCATCCAAATAAACAATCAGAAATTTATCCACAAAATCCCTGAAAATGTCATTCATGAAGGACTGGAAGATGGAAGGAGCATTAGTGAGCCCAAAGGGCATCACTAGGTACTCAAAATGCCCCTCTGTGGTATTAAACACCGTCTTCCATTCATCTCCGTGCTTAATGTGAATAAGGTTATACGCCCCGCTGAGGTCAAGCTTGGTAAACCAAGTAGCACTTTTCACCCTGGAAAACAGGTCAGAAATCAAGGGTAACGGATATTGATATTTCACAGTGATATTGTTCAAGAGACGATAATCAATACACGGCCTTAATGAACCATCCTTTTTGGCCATAAGAAAAAAACGTCACCCAAGGGTGAAGAGGATGGTCTGATATGACCCTTCCCCAATGACTCCTTGATATAAGACCGCATAGCGTCATGTTCAGGTACAGACAAGTTAAAAAGGCGACCTTTAGGGAATTTACCACCAGGCACTAATTCAATAGTGCAGTCATAGCTCCTATGGGGGGGCAAGGATGCAGATTTACTTTCGCTAAACACATCAGAAAAATCAGTCAAAAAATCAGGAACATCCTGAGCCTGGGGAGAGGCAGAAAAAAAGGAGTGTTGGCATTAACACATTGGCAGCCCCAACTGGTCACAGACACAGATTTCCAATCCAAAACAGGATTATGAGACTGTAACCAAGGGAAACCCAGTACAATAATGTCATGCAGATTATACAGCACCAAAAATTTGCAACTCTCCTGATGATCAGGTTCAACCCTCATTATCACCTGAGTAGAGAACTGGGGTTTATTCTCAGCCAAAGGGGTAGAATCAATCCCCAGTAGGGGAATAGACTTCCGTAGGGGTGTCAAGGGAAACCCACAACGTTTAGCAAAATCAAAATCCATCAGGTTAATAGCTGCTCCCGAATCAACAAAATCCTGAGCAGACAATGTGGACAGGGAGCAAATCAGGGTAACAGTCAACAGAAATTTAGTCTGAACATTACCCAAGACAACTGAGCGTGCAAAACGTCTACCCCGCTTAGGGCAGACTGAAATAGCATGAGAGGCGTCACCACAGTAGAAACATAACCCATTGCGTTTTCGAAACTCATGACGCTGTGCCCCAGAAGCCACTCTATCACACTGCATGGACTCAGAAGCTGGTTCACAAGGCAACACTATTCCACGCATACCTCTACGCTCACGCAAACGTCTGTCAATTTGAATCGCTAATGACATAGAATCATTGAGACCAGAGGGAGCAGGGAAACCCACCATAACATCTTTTACATTCTCTGACAGACCCTTCCGAAAAAGGGCTGCCAAAGCATCATCATTCCATTTGGTCAGGACTGCCCACTTTCGGAATTTCTGACAGTACAACTCAGCGTCCTCAAGCCCCTGATTTAATGCCAACAAGGTTTTTTCAGCTTGATCAGTGACATTAGGTTCATCGTACAATAACCCCAGAGCCAGAAAAATGCATCAACATTACTCAAAACAGGTCCCCAGGTGTCAGGGAAAAAGCCCAATCCTGAGGATCGCCGCGCAGGAGAGAGATGACAATTTGAACCTGCTGTGCTGCGTTCCCTGAGGACTTAGGTTTTAAGGCAAAAAACAGCTTACAGTTATTTTTGAAATTCAGAAATTTAGCTCGATCCCCCAAAAATAAATCTGGCATGAGGATCCTAGGTTCCACAACCGGCAACCTAGCAAGATAGGTAGCAATACTCCGAACTTCAGTGGCAAGATGATCCACACGGCCAGACAACTGTGCAAACTCCATTGAGAGAAAAAAAAAATCCTCCTCAGCACCCAGAGAAAAAGAGGGAAAAAATGCAACAAACAGAGAAAAAAAAAAATAAAATAAAAAAATTTCTGACAACTTCCTTTTTTCTTTTTCCCTTCTGTTGAGTACCATATAATTTTCAGTTGGGCCAGTGATACTGTTATGATTTGGTAGCTGAGGAGAGCAGGCAAAAACGGCAATACACCAGAGAGGTTGGAATGTACTGGATTGCAGTACCCTGACTAACCACCACAACTAATGGCAGCCGTGGAGCGTTCCTACGTTGGTCCTAGATGCCTCGTCACAGCCTGAGAGGTTAACTACTAGTGTTGAGCGATACGATACCGCAAGTATCGGGTATCGGCCGATATTAGCTCTATCGGCCTTTCGATACTTAGTTCCGATATTTTCGTCTTATCGGATACCGGAATCGGGATTGTCACTGTCACTGTCAGTGTCCGTCAGTCGGGTCTGTCAGGAGTCAGCGGCACTTACCTGGCAGAAGATCTCCGGCGGTCACGGGCTGGACTGCTTCATGGCCGCCATCATCTTTCCCCGGCGGTCACATGCAGTTTCTCGCGATAACTGCAGTGACTGCTGGGTAATCCCGGCCGTAAAGCAGTCAGTCCGATGACGTCACCGCCGGGGAAGCAGGTAATCAGCTGTGCTGCGTTGCGATGACAGGCTCTGCCTGTCATTGCGATGTAGCAGAGCTGGATCGTCGTGGGACTGTCGTTACTATGGACTGCGTCGGACAGGTGGTATACTGTTGGTTTGTTTTTTTTTCTTTTTTTACAGGAGATCGATGGCGTCGCAGGAATGAGTGTATAATAAAATTAATGAAAACTGTGTTGTCTCTTTTATTTCATTAAAAGACTTTTTTCTTGCTTTGTCTTTTTTTTATACATTTAATAACTTTGGGATTAATAATGGATCGGTGTCTTATTGACACCTCTCCATTATTAACCGGGCTTATTGTCACCGTGCAATCAACGGTGACATTAACCCCTTATTACCCCACTTGCCACCGCTACAGGGCAGTGGGAAGAGCCGGGTAAAGTGCCACAATTGGCACATCTTTTGATGCGCCAAATGTGGGGCTGCTGTAGCCTGGTATTATCAGGCTGTTGAGGGCCAAAATCCATGGGCCTTGACAGTCTTTTAATACCAGGTCGCAGCAGTCTGCATTTTACTTGGCTGGTTAACAAAAATAGGGGGACCCCTACGCCGTTTTTTTTTCGAGGGGATCCCCTATTTTTGTTAACCAGCCAAGCTAAGCAGACTGCTGTGGCCTGGTATTATCAGGCTTGCAAGGTCCATGGATATTGGATCCTTACCAGCCTGAAAAACCAGGCCTTAGCGGTCTGCTTCATCTGGCTGGTTAACAAAAATAGGGGGACCCCACGCCAATTTTTTTCGAGGGGATCCCCTATTTTTGTTAATCAGCCAAGATATGCAGACTGCTGTGGCCTGGTATTATCAGGTTGGCAAGGTCCATGGATCTTGGCTCCTTAACAGCCTGAAAATCCAGGCCTCAGCGGTCTGCTTCATCTGGCTGGTTAACAAAAATAGGGGGGACCCCACGCCAATTTTTTTCGAGGGGATCCCCTATTTTTGTTAATCAGCCAAGATATGCAGACTGCTGTGGCCTGGTATTATCAGGCTGGCAAGGTCCATGGATCTTGGCTCCTTAACAGCCTTAAATACCATGCCTCAGCAGCAGGGGCGTACATAGAAATCATGGGGCCCCATAGCAAAAGTCTGAATGGGCCCCCCCCAAAAAAAAAAAAACCCAGAGCCATTGTAAATGTAAAGTGCCAGCACAGTGAGGGGACACATTAAACAAAAAATGTATTATGCCCCCATAGATTGTGCCCCCATAGATGCTCCATAGTATAGGCCCTTATGCTGCCGCAGCTGCTGCAACCAAAAAAAAAAAAAAAGACATACTCACCTTTCGTCGCTGGGGGCCAGGTGCCGGTGTCCTGAGCAGGGGGTGACACCAGGTGCCGATGTCACCGCTCGCTCAGGGCCCCGGCACCTGAGATATTTACCTGTCCTCTCTCCACTGCTGAGTGCCGCTGTCTTCGGGGTCCTCCAGCAGTGAATGATCAGGCAGAGGGCGCGGCGCGCACTAACGACGTCATCGCGCCCTCTGACCTGAACATTGCAGCAAGAGGACGCGAGCAACGGTGGAACGGGACAGGTAAATATCCCTTATACTCACCCTTCTGCCGGCGCGGTCTGTGCAGCCCCTGCTCTTCTCCCACGGTCTCCGCCGCCAGTGTTCAGCGGTCACGCGGGACAGCTCATTAAAGTCATGAATATGTGCGTATTCATGACTGTAATGAGCGGTACCACCTGACCGCTGAACACAGGCGTCGGAGACCGTGGGAGAAGAGCAGGGGCTGCAGAGACCGCACCAGGAGGGGTGAGTATATAGAAGAGCTGCGCTCCCCCTCACCCGCCGACCCCCTGGTAGTACTGTGTCAGCACAGGTACCCGACCGTCGAGGGCCCCCTCACCTGTCCGGGCCCCATAGCAGCTGCTTGGTCTGCTTCATTCACGGTACGCCACTGCTCAGCAGTCTGCTTCATCAGGCTGGTTAACAAAAATAGGGGGGACCCGACACCATTTTTTATTCGAAGGGAACCCCTATTTTTGTTAATCAGTTCCCTCTGACGTCACTGATTGTGTCCCTGGCTGACCTGAAGTGAAAGTGGAAAGCAATCAATTAAGCTTTCCACTTCCTCTCCTGTCAGCCAGGATAGGTATGGGATAGGTAAGAATAATTTTGCTTTTTTATTTTATTTTTATTACAGGAAATGGTTTTTGCAGTCAAATAAAAGATGGTCAAAAACATGTGTCTTTATTTCATTAAAATGATTTTTAATTAAAGTGTGTGTGTTTTATTTTTATTTCATGCAATAGGATTAATAATTGATAGTTGTCTAATTGACAGCTCTCAATTATTAACCTGGCTTAAGGTCACCTTTCAATTGCAATGTGGCTTTAACCCCATATTAACCCATTCGCCACCGCTACAGGGCAATGGGAATAGACGGGCAAAGTGCCAGAAAGGGCGAATCTAATTATAGATTTGTCTTTTCTGGGGTGTCTGGGGCAGATGTTAGTAGCCAGGGGGGCCAAAAATAATGGTCCCTCTCTGGGCTATTATTATCTGCCCCCATTCGCTGGCTTTGTCTGTCTGGTTGTGAAAATAGGGCGGAGCCCACGCATTTTTTTTAAACAATTTTACACCTCATATATATATATATATATATATATATACATGTCATTGAATTTGTGACACATATATATATATATTTATATTTATAGTTCATACACTTCTACATAGTATAATAGCCGCTAATTCAATTGACGGCTTTTGTGAAAATGCAGAACCCGACATGAAATGACACTTGGTGTACATAGGGTTAACCATGTCTTTTCATGTCCTTTGCTATCTGATTTGCACAAACAATTACATCAGTCTATGTGTGCAAAATTTCACACCTGTAGGGGTTAATTAAAGGTGTAAATTCGTAGCAAAAAAGTCCGTTTTTTTTACAACGAATTTACACCTTTAATTAACCCCTACAGGTGTGAAATTTTGCACACATAGACTGATGTAATTGTTTGTGCAAATCAGATTGCAAACGACATGAAAAGACATGGTTAACCCTATGTACACCAAGTGTCATTTCATGTCGGGTGCTTCTGTCTTTTCACAGAAGCCGGCTTTACCCGGCAATTGAATCAGAGGATATTTTACTATGTAGAAGTGTATAAATAATAATAATAATCTTTATTTATATAGCGCCAACATATTCCGCAGCGCTTTACAGTTTAACAATTTCAAAACACAAGTCATAGGTAACAACGTTAACAATACAATAATTAAAGCAAAATAAGCCGACCCTGCTCGTGAGAGCTTACAATCTACAATGAGGTGGGGGAGATACAAAGTACAGGTGTATATATACAATGGTGCATTTACAATGATGGTCCAGCCATCTTGAGGGAGTGAGGGATGGATGGAGATAGTGAATGGGCTACACACACACACTTACACATAGAATGACTTTGGTTAGTGAATGTGATAGGCCGCTCTGAACAAATGTGTTTTGAGGGAGCGCCTGAAACCATGCAAATTGTGGATAGTCCTAATTTCTTGGGGTAGAGCATTCCAGAGGATTGGCGCAGCACGGGAGAAGTCTTGGAGTCGGGAGTTGGAGGTACGGATTAGTGCAGAGCGCAGCAGTCGGTTGGGCCGATAGATAGAAATGAGGGAGGAGATGTAGGGGGGTGCTGCACTGTGGATATAAACTATACATATATGTATATATATATGTCACAATGACATGTAATATATTATATATATATGTATTCTATGTGTGTATATTTAGTGTTTACAAGGAAATAAAGGTTTTTTTTAGTTGCGATATTTTGTTCCCATAGACTTACATGGGACTTCCGGTATCGGAATCGGATATCGCCGATATTTAGTGATATCGGCGATACCATTCCGATCCGATATTTTTAGATATCGAGCAGTATCGCTCAACACTATTAACTACACCTAAAGATAGAAAGAGGAAAGCTATCTGCCCCGGAGCAGATCCCCAAAGAACATAGGAAGCCCCCAAACATGTAATGGCGGGTAGACAAGAGGAAATACAGACACAGACAGAAAATAGTATGAGCAAACTTTGGGGCCCAATCTACCTGGACAGAAAAGGATAGGAAGGATACTTACTGCAATCCAAAAAACCCTAAAAAATACCAACTCTACTAATTGCAAAAACACCTGAGATCACATGACCTCTACCACCTAAATTAGTTCTCTGGTGTCACAAAACTAAGCCGCAGCCACTGAAAAAACTGGAAAAGGCAAATGAACAAATAACAGTGGCTCAGATAAACTGAGAGGAGCACAAGCCCCCGGAGGGGACCTGGCTGACCTCCACAGAAGTGCAGGTAACAATGCAAAAAGCAAGCACAAAAATAAAAGCAGAAAATATCTTATCTGATAGCAGAAGATGCAGGCAAGACTCAGCAAGCTTCCAAGTGAACCAGGAACCACAGTTGAGACAAGAACAATTGATCACCGGCAACCATGATGGGAGGGAACCTCCCTTATATAAGACCAGTCTGTAACTCCTGATTGCCAATCCTCATTGAATGGTTCAGTACTGTTTGTAACCACCAGAGGGAGCTTCTGCTCAGAATTCATTTCTAACACATTCACAACACACTGAAGTCTTCATCTGTATGGGAACCTATGAATCCTCTCTTTAGACTGAAATCTACATCTCTGTGGAGGGGTATTGGCCCTGCTGGGATTAAAAACGCCTGCGGCTAAGAGGCGGAATGCTCATCAGAAGGCTAATGAATACAAATTTTAAAAAAACTGATCGTCACATCCAAACATGAACTAAGTGCGAACAGGTGCTTACCTAGAGCAGGGTCCCCCAACTCCAGTTCTCAAGGCCCACCAACACATAATGTTTTCAGGATTTCCTTTGTATTGCACAGGTGATGCAATTATCACATGTGCCATACTAAGAAAATCCTGAAAACATGATCTGTTGGTGGGCCTTGATGACTGGAGTTGGGGAACCCTGACCTAGAGACACCAACTCATATACACTCAAACAAAAAATGCAGCACTCTGTAGCGCCATAGCATGCAAATATGAAATATGAATTGCATTACTGCATTAGAAATAAGAAAAATTGAGAATGCTTAGCGCTTAAATTGGCCAATTCATGTGTAACTGGAAGCCACGTTAAGGCGATTCTCGTTTTCCAGGACCTAAACTAATGCCAATCCTCTCCTACACTAAAGTCTTCATCTGTGTGGAAACCCAATGTGAATACTGTCTTAAGCCCCCGATGTGAAGCAGCAGCGATGTCCCCAGCGATATTACTGTGTGTGACATTCAGCGACGATCAGCCCCCCTGCTGGGTATCGCTGATCGTCGCTGAATGTCCTGGACTTTTTTTTGATCGCTGGTCTCCCGCTGACAGGCACGCATCTCTGCGTGTGACAGGCGGGAGACCAGCGATCCGCTGGTAACCAAGGTACACAGCGGGTTTCCAGGCACCGCGCAGCTGGTATCCAGGGAGCTGGTATCCAACGTACACTGCGGGTAACTAAGCGATGTTACCCGCAGTGTCGCTGTGCTGATCGCTGCCTGAGCTGCCTGTTTGGCAGCTCAGCAGCGATAATGTAGCGATACACCAGCGATCCTGATCATTGTCGGGATCGCTGGTGTATCGCTATGTGAGACCCAGGCTTAAGACTGAAATCTATATCTCTGTGGAGGGGTAGTGGCCCTGCTGTGATTAAAAGCACCTGAGGCTAAGAGGCGGAGTGCTCAGTCAGAAGGCTAATGAATACAAATTTCAAAAAACTGATCGTCACATCCAAACATGAACTAAGTGTGAGCAGGTGCTTAACCTAGAGTCACCAACTTATATACACTCAAACAAAAAAGGCAGCACTCTGCAGGGCCATAGCATGTGAATATGAAATATGAAAATTGAATTGCATTACTGCATTAGAAATATGAAAAATTGAGAATATATATATAGCCACACACACATACATGTATATATTACATAGTCTCCTTTATTATGTATATTGCCATCCCTTATTATACAGTGCCCTCTCTTGTTATGTACAGCACCATCCCTTACATATTGGATTATATAGAACCCTGTTTTTTATTACATACCGTCCTGTCTTTTTAGCTGTATAATGCAATGATGGCTGATGGAGCATGGAAATCTTCTTTTCTAAACAAGGAGCTGATGGACTGGTAGTCTGGTCACCGGCACCTCCATCAGCAGTCATTTTATATCTAACAAGAGAGGGGACAATGTAATAAAAGAGGGCGTTTTGAATAACAAAAATAACAAGAATACACTATGTAAGAGACAGCACTGTACATAACAGCAGGGGAAGCTGTATAATAAGGGACAGCATCATAAAAAGTGACTACACTATATACTGAGGGATGGCGCTATACATATTAAGCGAGTACACTATATACTAAGGGACTGTGTTAGACATAATAAGCGATAACGTCTTCCTCCACCTCCCCCTGTTCCTAAATCCATTATAAATCCCCCTTCCTCCCATCTCAATCCCCCACACCCCTCATTGTCCTCCACTTAATCCAATTATTGTCCTCTCCCCCACTCGTGTCCCTGTCATTGCCCTCTTCACCACATCCATCACTGCTTTCTCACACACCACCCCATCACTGCCCATTCCACCTCCATTATTGCCCTTTCCACCACGACCATCATTGTCCTTTCCACCACCACCATCATTACCTTTTCCCCTTCACCCCCATCATTTCCCATTCCACCACCTCCATCATTGCTTTCTCCCCCACAACCCCATCATTGTCCTTTCCACCACCTACATCATTGCTTTCTCCCCCACCACCACCATCATTGCCCTTTCCACCACCTCCATCATTGCTTTCTTCCTCACCACCCTCATCATTGCCCTCTTCATCACTCCCATCATTGCGTTCTCCACATCACCATAAATGCCTTCTCCCCACCACCTCCATCATTACCTCCTTCCCCACCACCCCATCATTGTCCTTTCCACTGCCACCATCATTGCCTTCTCCCCTACCACCCCCATCATTACCCATTCCACCACCTCCATCATTTCCTCAACCCCCACCACCCAATCATTGTCCTTTCAAATGCCACCATAATTGCCTTCTCCCCACCACTCCCATCATTGCCCATTCCACCACCTCCTTCATTTCTTCCTCCCCACCACCCCATCATTGTCTTTCAAATGCTACCATCATTGCCTTCACCCCCACCACCCCATCATTGTCTTTTCCACTGCCACCATCATTGCCTTCTCCCACACCACCCCCATCATTGCCCATTCCACCACCTCCATCATTTCCTCCTCCCCACCACCCCATCATTGCCCTCTCCTCCAACTACACACACAGCACCATTCACCTCTCTGCACATTCCCCCGCAACAGCAACACACACACAACCTCTCACCTCCACACACGCTCTCCTGCAGAATCATCATCGCCGGCAGCTTCCTCTCTCCCACAGCAGCGGTGCTGAATGATGACGTCATCCAGCCGCGATTCTGACTGTATGAGAGACAGGAAACGCGAGCAGGACGGATCGCTGCAGCTCCACTCTGCTGCCATTTTATCTTGCAGGCAGTGGAGCTGCAGGGATCTCTCCCTGCACGCTGCATATGAGGGCAATCTGGTCAGGGACCCCCCCGGAGCCTTGGGGCCAGATAAACAGGCCAGATTGCCCTCATTATTAGCTGTCCTGCAGGGGCCCCCCTCCCCCTCCTGTCCCCAGTGCAGTCATAGGGGCTGCACATGCGATAGGTCCGCCCCTGTCAGTACCATTTATAATGATGCCTTAGGGTGTCAGCCAACATCTCAGGCTCTTAAAAATAGGTAATGTATTTGTTGATTCTAGAGTCTGGAAAGTCTGTACAGCAACCCCTGAGAGGGTAATCATACTGATGAAAGGGGTTGAGCATCCTTGACATTTATGGAATATCCACAAGATATGTCATAAATGACCAATAGATGGGGTCCCGGTTTTGTAACTTTTATCTATTTTGAGAACAGAGCTCGGATCTGCGCCATTGATGGTGAAAAGGTGGCTGCGTTTGCAGGCCTCTCTCTATTAATTAGCAAAAAAAAATTGCTGAGCAAACTTATATGTGCGGCAGCTTCTCCATTCCTGATGGTACCAGCCGAATATACAGTACAGACCAAAAGTTTGGACACACCTTCTCATTCAAAGATGTTTCTGTATTTTCATGACTATGAAAATTGTACATTCACACTGAAGGCATCAAAACTATGAATTAACACATGTGGAATTATATACTTAGCAAAAAAGTGTGAAACAACTGAAAATATGTCTTATATTCTAGGTTCTTCAAAGTAGCCACCTTTTGCTTTGATGACTGCTTTGAACACTCTTGGCATTCTCTTGATGATCTTTAAGAGGTAGTCACCGGAAATGGTCTTCCATCAGTCTTGAAGGAGTTCCCAGAGATGCTTAGCACTTGTTGGCCCTTTTGCCTTCACTCTGCGGTCCAGCTCACCCCAAACCATCTCGATTGGGTTCAGGTCTGGTGACTGTGGAGGCCAGGACATCTGGCGTATCACCCCATCACTCTCCTTCTTGGTCAAATAGCCTTTCACAGCCTGGAGGTGTGTGTTGGGGTCATTGTCCTGTTGAAAAATAAATGATGGTCCAACTAAACACAAACCGGATGGAATAGCATGACGCTGCTAGATGCTGTGTAGCCATGCTGGTTCAGTATGCCTTCAATTTTTAATAAATCCCCAACAGTGTCGCCAGCAAAGCAACCCCACACCATCACAGCTCCTCCTTCATGCTTCACGGTGGGAACCAGGCATGTAGAGTCCATCCGTTCACCTTTTCTGCTTCGCACAAAGACACGTTGGTTGGAACCAAAGATCTCAAATTTGGGCTTATCAGACCAAAGCACAGATTTCCACCTATCTAATGTTCATTCCTTGTGTTCTTTAGCCCAAACAAGTCTCTTCTGCTTGTTGCCTGTTCTTAGCAATGGTTTCCTAGCAGCTATTTTACCATGAAGGCCTGCTGTGCTCCTCTTAACAGTTGTTGAAGAGATGTGTCTGCTGCTAGAACTCTGTGTGGCATTGACCTGGTCTCTATTCTAAGCTGCTGTTAACCTGCAATTTCTGAGGCTGGTGACTTGGATAAACTTATCCTCAGAAGCAGAGGTGACTCTTGGTCTTCCTTTCCTGGGGCGGTCCTCATGTGAGCCAGTTTCTTGTAGCGCTTGATGGTTTTTGCAACTGCCCTTGGGTACACTTTCAAAGTTTTCCCAATTTTTCAGACTGACTGACCTTAATTTCTTAAAGTAATGATGGCCACTCATTTTTCTTTACCTAGCTGCTTTTTTCTTGCCATAATACAAATTCTAACAGTCTATTCAGTAGGACTATCAGCTGTGTATCCACCAGACTTCTGCACAACACAACTGATGGTCCCAACCCTATTTATAAGGCCAGAAATCCCACTTATTAAACCTGACAGGGCACACCTGTGAAGTGAAAACCATTTCCGGTGACTACCTCTTGAAGCTCATCAAGAGAATGCCAAGAGTGTGCAAAGCAGTCATCAAAGCAAAAGGTGGCTATTTTGAAGAACCTAGAATAACTTTTGGCCTTTACTGTATATATGCATTATATAAATGTCCAAGATGGGTATAACCCTTTAAGGTTTTGTCTTATGAATAATTGATTGGATAAAACCCTACAAGACTAGGAATAATTTGAATTAAAAAAGCAAAACTAAATAAATGAGACGGAACACATGTTGGTATACCAATGTGTTCCGGCTCATTTCTTCGGTTTTGCTTTAGTATTTGTACTTTGTACAAACGGGAGCATGGCTTCCACTTTTTGGGCTGGGTACTTTGTCTGCATAGATTTCCACTTGCAAGTGTCCGAACAGTCAGTTCTGGCTCCTGCTCTGCCACTCGTCTATTTTGAGGTCTGCGGACGCTTAGTGAGGTGAAATGCAAGAGTTAGGGTCCATCTTGAGTGGATACAACTTGTCGCAGTGGGATGCCTTTTACTTTTATGCTTTTCTGATCAAAATAGGGTCAACTAAGTACTTTACATTTTTTTACATATACTTTTATAATTCCCTTATTTACTTACTTCATGGCATTAGTTCCTTTTTTTTCATCCTAGTTTCTGCAAGAATCAGCTGAGTAGAATAAAATTTGACGTAGGAGAAGAGCTCATGGTGTACATAAATTGTATTCTGAAATTAGGAACCTGTGAATCTCGTTTATCAATTCAAAGAGCGGAGAGGAGGGATTGAGCAGGCCAAGCATGTGCTGTGCTCTCGTTATTAAAGTCTTTGGCAGTCACATAAGCAGATGACCAATGGCGCTGAGGGCTACGATCAAATACCTGTTCAATACTAGGAGGAGATACTGAGTAAAGTTATGTTCTCATCATTTACGCACTGCACACCTCAGTATGGAAACTCCTTTGTTACACAGTGGAAGGTATGACTTTATACTGCCCACTTGTAAGTATTTCAGATAACGGATATCATGCTCTGTAGAATATGTTTTTTGCAGAGTGTGCGCTTTCCTTTCACTCTGTTTAATGTCAAGACTTTATCTATTTATCTTGGGAGGTAAAAACTGAGTATTTCCTCCTTACAAATCACGAGTAAATACAAATTCTTGAGTTGTAGTCTTCCATCAGTTTGTAAAACATGACATCAATGTTACTTATTCTAAATTTTGGAAAACTAGCCGACAGCCAATGAGGCCCTTATTTCAGCTGCCACAAGGGTTGTCTTTTGACTGCAAACTTTTGAGTCCTCTTAGAACCCACACTGTGTGCTGCAAGGATCCTTCGGTGCTGGCACTGGGAGGGGGCAGTCACGTGCCGCAAATATGCGATTTGCATACTTCCGCCCACATTCCAACTAGACATGTCTGGCCTTGCTCAACACAGCGAGCCGCGCAAGTCTAGTTGTCACATGACTGCATATTTGCAAATCGCATACCTACAGTTACCCACCTGCTGCTCCCAGCGCCCGGCATCGGATAATGCTCACATAGAGTGACTGCGGACACCCCCTTTAAAATAAAAAATGTTTTTATTGCTGTGTATGTAAATTGAAATGCGGTGGAGATTTTTAATCCACAACATGTTAATTCTGAGGATTTACCACTTCAGATTTCACCCTTTGCAATGCATTGGGTAACCAACCTCTACAACCAAATCAGCAACCAATCATTGTCAAAATCCATGACAAAATCTGCTTGTAAAACCTGTTGCAAATCCACCTCATGTGAACAAACATTAAGGGCCTGAATCATCAATGTATTTTCTCCTGGTTTTTTTGTGTGAATAACTTAAAATGCGTGACTTTTTGCTTTGTAATAATTTCATCAGAGGAGTTGTACCTGTATTGAAGTTGTCTTTTGTTGATTAGTTAAGTTTCAGATTAAATTTACTATGTCAACGTGGCTAATTCTTCAAAATAGTGTATTTTTCTGTCTTGAACTGTTTTTGTGACTTTTTGGAAGCAAAAGTCTCACACGTTACAAAATTGCGCCAAAATAAGTCCATTCTCAGAATCACATCAGTGGGAGATTAGAATGGAATTGCACCAAGTTTTGCAACTTTTTAGAGTCACAATTGATGAACCAGGAGAAAACATCAGTAATTGCTAAACTCTGCCCAAAAAAGGGAAAAACATAAACAAACGGGCGCGCACATGTAAAATAAACTTTAAAAAGGCATGAATGCAATAATAAATTTGGTGCAGTAACGAAAAAACACACACACAAAAAAAAAAAACAGGCAATGACGAATCAGGGCCTTAAGTGTGCCATTTTAAAGAATTTGGCACAAAAAACGGCATCAGCTAACACAAGATAAAAAAGAAAAGTGACTTTAAAAAAAACGCAAATGAATCTGGGGTATGGGTATCTTCACACAGAATTAGCTTATGTGCATTTTTTTCTGAAAAAGTCACATTCATATACCATTTCTAAGGCCGGGGTCACACTTGCGAGTGCAATGTGAGAAACTCGCGCGAGTCACTCGCCTCAATACCCAGCACTGCTGCTGACACTCAGACCGGATTGTTTAGCTGCACAGACATACATGCAGCCGCACACTTAGTTCACAAGTGCTGGCCGCAGCGCCGGGTATTGAGGCGAGAGACTCACGCGAGTTTCTCGCTTTGCACTCGCAAGTGTGACCCCGGCCTAAGAGTATATTTGTGTGGAGTTTTTTATATGGATTTTCTGTTATATAAAGGCATGTAATTTTGTAAGAACATAGCTTTTAATGCATTTTTTACCGTTTTTCAGCCTTTATTTTGATGCTTTTTAATTTTAATATAGGGCAGGGCCGGACTGGCCATCTGGCAATTCTGGCAAATGCCAGAAGGGCCTGTCTGGTCGTGGGCTGCCTTGTCTGCTATATTGTTAACAAAATCGGTGTTCTCAAGACACCCATACCGTTAAGAGTTTTGACAGAGCACAAAGTCGCTGACTCCGTCACTTACCCCAGCAGGCCACGGGTATCATTAGAAATATTGGTCTTGTAGTAAATCTTCCTTTCCTGCATCCAGGGTAATATTAGTAATATATCCCATCTGGTTCATGGGGATGGGGACAACATGGGCCTGTGTGATTTCAAATGCCAGCGCTGAATTTCAGCCTCAGTCAGTACCTGATATAGGGTGTAGCATTATGGTGTATTTTTGGTGTGTTGCTGCTGAAAAAACATTGCCAAAAAATACATAAAAAACCATGATAAAAATGTGGCAAAGAATTGAAATGAGGCATATTCTAATACATGTTTAAAATGCGCAGATATAATATAAAGTACAATATATGCACTGTAAACGTGTTTTCTCATTCAAATGAATGGGAAATTAGCTCCAAGCAGATTTGAAGGGTTTTTATGTGAATTTTTGCTAAAATCAAGAAAAAAAATGAGAATGAACATACCATAAACCACCACCAGTTGATAGATGCTTCATGCTGTATTATTTGCTCCATACTGCATGCTTATTATTATTCTTCGTTGTGGCCTTATTATACAAACATAATATAATGGAATGCAGGAAGGTGGTCATCTAACTCAATGGTGCTTAGAGCCTTGCATGTCTATTTCATGAAATTATGCCAAGTAGCAGCTCTCAATAATTCTGAAGGATTAAAATGATGATAAAAGTAATAGTCCATTACATTACCTACTTCAGCAGGATTGTAATGAACGCCATAAATTGCAGCCAAGGCTTCTAACTATTCCCATCTATTTAAAACAAATTTGTGGGGTTACTTTCATTAACTGTGCTTAAAGACAGCGGACGGACATGTTGCTTTAAATGGCTGTAAAACCCATTATAAGTACGAGATGTCTGGGAATCCTGAAGGTTCGGAGAACAGAGACATCCTAACTAGCTAATAGCAAATATATAATGCTGGGCATTCTTGTACTTGTTGTGTCTATAATATTTGGATGGTGGGTCATTTATTTGTTTACATTAGAAAAAAAATACTGCAAATGTCATGTCATGTGAAACAAGAACATGTAAGTTTTCCATATACCTCTATGTAATATTTCTTTCCTACTGAAGCCATTGGACTAAAAGAATTATACTATTTTTTAAGGCAGATATGGTTTATTAGCTTTAGGGTAGGTTCACTCGAGCGCAAGAAAAATCGTACAAATTTCATCCAGAAAAACAGAATGATTTTCATCCATATAGTCATCCATACACCATGTTCCAAATTATTATGCAAATGATATTTTTCTCTGATTTTCCTAAGTGGTTGGTGCAAATGACAGTCAGTTAATAAAAGTCATCACCCTTTAGAGCAGACCTGGGCAAAGTGTGGCCCGCGGGCCACATCCGGCCCTCTGGCTGTCTCAGTCCGGCCCGCGGACCGAGACAGCTGTGGGGCTGAAAACCTGAGGTCTGCAGGCCGCACTGTGCCCGCCAGCTCGCTGTCTCCCGCAGTCAGCATTGGTGGAGGAGGGGCCTCCGGCCACTTCCTCCACCAATCAGCGTGTGAAACAGCTGACGCAATGACGTCATGTCATCGCGTCAGCTGTGTACTGCTGGAAAGTCAGCGCATCGGAGACAGCAGAAGAAGCAGGGCGCCTGGGAACAGGACCGAGGTGAGTATGTGGTGGTTTTTTTTCATGTGTATGAATATGGAAGTGAACATGGGGATTCTATGGGGTGAACATGGGGATTCTATGGGGGTGAACATGGGGATTCTATGGAAGTGAACATGGGGTTCTATGGAAGTGAACATGGGGATTCTATGCAGGTGAACATGGGGATTCTATGGGGTGAACATGGGGAATCTATGGGGGTGAACATGGGGATTCTATGGAAGTGAACATGGGGTTCTATGGAAGTGAACATGGGGATTCTATGGGGGTGACATGTTGCACATGGGGAGGCTATGGGGGTGACATGCTGCACATGGTGAGGCTATGGGAAGTCTGTATACTGTCATGCAATATATGGGGAGGCTGTGTGACACTCAATCAGTATATGGGGAGGCAGGGGGCCTCATGCAGTATATGGGAGGCTGTCTGGGGCCTCATTCAGTATGTGGAGAGACTGTGGGGCTCATGCTCTATATAAGAAGGCTGTGTGAGGCTCATGCAGTTTATGGGGAGGCTGTGTGGGGCCTCATGCAGTATATGGGGAAACTGGTGCTCAGGCAGTACATGGGGAGGCTGTGTGAGGCTTATGCTGAACATGGGGAGGCTGTGTGGGGCTCATGCCATACATGCGGAGTCTGTGTGGGGCTCATGCAGTACATGGCGAGGCTGTGTGGGGCTCATGCCATACATGGGGAGGCTGTTTGGGGCTCATGCCATATATTGGGAGGTTGTGTGGGGCTCATGCCGTATATAGGGAGGCTGTGTGGGGCTCATGCCTCATATGTAGTAGGCTGTGTGAGGCTCATGCTGTATATAAGGGGCTGTGGGGGGGTTCAACGATATATAGGGGGGTGTCAGCATACTTAATTATGCTCAATATTAAGTGATACAATTAATATTAATTAATTAATATTGAGTACAATTAATTTCAAGCTATTAGTTCGGCCCTTCACAACAGTCATGGTCTCTCATGTGGCCCCTCGGGAAAATTAATTGCCCACCCCTGCTTTAGAGTATACATCGAGTTTTATTGAAGAAACCTCCCAATGATAACAGTATAATCTCCAAAATGAATTTAAACTCAAAATGCACTGTTCCAAATTATTAGGCACAGTAGAATTTCTAAACATTTGATGTTTTAAAGAACTGAAAATGTTCATTTGTGGAATTTGCAGCATTAGGTCACATTCACTGAACAAAAAAGCTATTTAACTCCAAAACATCCTAACAGGCCAAGTTACATGTACATAGGAACCTTTCTTTGATATCACCTTCACAATTCTTGCATCCATTGAACTTGTGAGTTTTTGGAGAGTTTCTGCTTGTATTTCTTTGCATGAAGTCAGAATAGCCTCCCAGAGCTGCTGTTTTGATGTGAACTGCCTCCCACCCTCATAGATCTTTTGCTTGATGATACTCCAAAGGTTCTCTATAGGGTTGAGGTCAGGGGAAGATGGTGGCCACACTATGAGTTTATCTCCTTTTATACCCACAGCTGCCAATGACTCAGAGGTATTCTTTGCAGCATGAGATGGTGCATTGTCATGCATGAAGGATGATTTTGCTCCTGAAGGCACGTTTCTGCTTTTTATACCATGGAAGAAAGTTGTCAGTCAGAAACTCTATATACTTTGCAGAGGTCATTTTCACACCTTCAGGAACCTTAAAGGGCCCTACCAGCTGTTTCCCCATGATTCTGGCCCAAAACATGACTCCTCCACCTCCTTGCTGACGTCGCAGCCTTGTTGGGACATGGTGGCCATCCACCAACCATCCACTACTCCATCCATCTGGACCATCCAGGGTTGCCCGACACTCATAGTGTGATGTCTGCCCACTGCAGGTCTGAACTGCAGGTAAGACAGCACCCCGAGAAACCCCAAGACCCTTTACCCCTATACAGGGATCTGGAATTATAGCGAAGCCCAGGGGGTAACTGCCTATGAGAGCAGTGGACCGGAGTAGGAAGGATGCTAGGAAGGGAATAAAAAGCGAGACCAAATGCGTAGTCAGAAGTCCAAGGGTCAAAACCAGGAGGGTAGCAAAAGTACTAAATCGGCAGGCAGTAGAAGGGTTAGAAATTCAGGCTAAAGTTAAAGTCAAAACCAGGCGGGCAAAAGAGGTACAAAATTGGCAGTCAGTAGAACAGTCAGAAATCCAGGCAAAGGTCAGAAATACAATAGCAAAACAAACTAGCACACTGGGGAAACCAAGACTATATCTGGCGGCCTACAAGCCAGGCTCCAATGCATTTGAAGGGCATGGCTACCTCTCACAGGCTCACAGTCTGATGATCTCATCTGGACTGCCCCCAGAACCAGGCCAGATGGTGATGCATGACTGACACCAACCACTTCACCTCTGACAGAAGAGCGAAGCCTACACCCACCAGACGCCTGCGCAGGGACCCCTTCTCTGTCGCCAACATTACCCACAGGCGAAACATGGCGATGCGCAGCGACAGAGGCCGGCGTCAAAGGAGCGGAACCATATGGGGATACCGCTCTCCTATCACCAGCACCACCAGCCGAAGGAGTCCGGCGCCTCCCAGCGGCCGAGGCAGGAACACCTGCCACTGAATCCAACGGCGACGTGACAGTATCCCTGCCTCTAAGAGGGGCCTCTGGACCCTCAAAACCCGGTATGTTGAAGGAGATGAAACTTCCTGATCAAACCCTTGGCATAGACGTTACTGGCAGGCACACAGGACCTTTCCTCCGGACCATAGCCCTTCCAATGCACCAGATACTGCACGGATCCTCTCACTAAACGGGAATCAAGAATCCTTTGGACTTCGTATTCCAAAGCACCCCCTACCAAAACCAGAGAAGGAGGGGACTGGACAGGACGAATCGGAGAGCGGTACAATTTGAGAAGGGACTTATGGAATACATTGGACAGTTTAAATGATTGAGGGAGCTTCAGACGAAAGGCTACTGGATTAATCACCTCAATAATTTCATACGGACCAATAAACCTGGGACCTAGTTTGGCAGATGGCACTTTGAGCTTAATATTCCTGGTAGAAAGCCAAACTTTGTCCCCAAC
>JARQOD010000003.1:205436082-205614027 GCA_033576555.1 Oophaga sylvatica | reverse complement strand
AGAGCGCCTGCGACGAAGGTCCTGTCCCCATCGCTGTGCTTGTGGAGCAGCAGCTTCTGGAAACGGTAGGCCCCGATTAACCAAGGGGGCACTAATATGTCGCAACAACCGGCCGACAGTGCGGCCCCAGCCGGAGGCCCCGACCCCGCGCCGCGTGGCATTGTAGCGCCGAATGGGGGCGCAGGCCCAGCACCCGGTCCGGTAGTCCCGCTCATGCCACTAACGCTCCCATATATGCCTGGGGCAAAATGGCTTCCCCAGTACAGCGGCGAGCCAGGCACTTTAGCAGGATTCAAACGGAAGATATGCAGTGTCCTGGAAATGTACTCTATGTCTGAGAGGCAAAAAGCTGCAGTATTAATAGGGCAGCTAACTGGCGCTGCTGAGAGAGAAGTGGAGACTTGGGCTACCACGGACCAGGAGTCGGTGCCTGCGATCCTCTTAAAGTTATAGGCCATTTTGAAGATCGCACCGAAACAGATCTCCGGATGGCATTCTACAACTGTTCACAGCAACCAAGTGACAGCATAAGGGACTATGCCTGCCGACTACAAGGGGCCCTGAGAGCCCTCAAGCAGGTTAATACCATAAGTGTCATTGATGAAAGTAAGATGCTGAAAGAACAATTTGTGCAAGGACTGAGGTCCCAATCGGAACGCAGAACTGTAAATTGGTGGTCTTTAGATCATCCAGATGCCACCTTTGATGCCCTAAAGGACATGGCAATAAAAGGGCTGCGACCCTGGGCAAACCTGAAGTGGCAACCCAACATCACCAGGGTGAAGTCACTCTGGAACCGGCAGTTACCACCTTTTCCCCGCTAGCGGCAGAAGCCACAACGCAGGTGACGCCCCCTAGTGAATTGGACTGTCTGCGCTCGGAAGTGCGCCAGCTGACTAAAAATCTGGCTGCTGTGATGAGTGCCCTGCAGCTGCGGAAAGAGGAAGAAGGAAAGATCTTATTAGCCGACTGCCCGGAGGATGTCCCATGGATGAACCGGAGGAGAAGGAGGACGTCGCCCCACCGGAGGAGGACAACGCCACCCCCAGGAGCAACCCCTGACCAGCACCCTCCTCGCCGGGAGATCATCTGTTACCGCTGCAACCGGAAAGGTCATATGTCGACACAGTGTCCTTTAAACGGGCAGAACCTGGGTCCGAGGGCCAACACCCAGGTGGAGACTCGTCAGGCCCCTTAGATTGGAACCGCAGGTTCGTGGGTGGACGACCCTACCTGTCCATCATTCTGGATGGGATTGCAGTTCCGGCGTTGCTAGATACTGGGTCTCAGGTGACCATAATACCTGATGCCCTATATACGAAGTTCTGGTCTATGGATAGTCTTCAACCCCCGAGCCCTGACTTTACTGTGTATGCTTCTAATGGTCTCCCTGTGGAAGTACTCGGGACCAAAAGTGTGGATGTGAAAGTGGGCAGAGAGGAGTTGAAAGACCAGGGGCTTCTAGTAGTAAAGACTGTAAATGAAGAGAACGGTTTAAATATAATTTTGGGTACTAACATTATCAGTAACTGTCTGGGAGAAGTTGTGTTTCTACTCCAACAGCTCGCTGAGATTGCCCGACCAAGGCAGAAGGGAGTGATCCAGAGAGAGATCCGGGCCCTGATGTGTCAGCAGCAAGCGAAGCTTACAGACGGCGAAATTGGTAATGTACGGGTCACCGACTCGAATCCTATTGTGATACCCCCAATGAGTGAAATGATAATATGGTGTAGGGCAGCCATAGGTCTGAGAGGACAAAACTACCAAGCAGTAGTAGAACCCCATTGCTCAGAACATAGACCCACACTCATGACAGCGAGGGGGGTAGTGGAAGTGATAAATGGGAGAGTACCGGTACGGCTTCTCAACTGGGGAGATGACGAAGTAAATTTACCCCGTTATGCAACAGTTGCTAAATTACATGCCGTTGATAATAATTCTATTCTCCCGACTGAGTCCTTAGACTCCCGCCAACTAGCGGAGGATAATGACCCAGCAACTCAGGTGGCGGATTGGTGTCAGCAACTCCATGTCGGGACAGACACCACTCCCGCCCACCAGAAACAAGGGGTATTACGGGTGGTACAAGAGTACACACAAGTGTTTAGTAAACACCCCCTCGACTTTGGGGCCATTAAGGGAGTACAGCATCATATCCCTACAGGTGGTCATCCTCCCATCAAAGAGCAGTACAGGCCTATACCTCCAGCCCATTATCAGAAAGCTAAGGAAATGTTACATGATATGAAGGAAGCCGGGGTGATAAGGGATAGTTGTAGCCCCTGGGCAGCACCTCTAGTTCTGGTTAAAAAGAAAGATGGTAGTATGAGAATGTGTGTGGATTACAGGCAAGTGAATCGCATAACACATAAAGATGCTTACCCATTACCACGAATTGAGGAGTCCTTAGCTGCTCTGAAAACGGCTAACTACTTTTCTACCCTTGATCTGACTAGTGGGTACTGGCAAGTGGCTGTGGCTGAGGAGGATCGTGAGAAAACGGCTTTCACCACCCCAATGGGACTCTGTGAGTTCGACAGAATGCCGTTTGGGCTCAGCAGTGCCCCGGGAACATTTCAGAGAGTGATGGAGAACTGCCTGGGACATCTCAATTTTGAAACCGTGCTGCTATACCTAGATGACGTCATCGTATACTCCAAGACATATGAGGACCATCTGAAGCACCTGGCAGAAGTATTCGAGTCCCTGTCCAGGTACGGGATGAAGTTGAAACCCTCAAAATGCCATCTACTCAAACAGAAGGTACAATACTTGGGGCACATCGTCAGTTCAGAGGGAGTAGCGCCGGACCCAGAGAAAGTCACCGCCATCCAGAAATGGCCGGAGCCGAAGAACCTCAAGGAAGTGCGACAGTTCCTGGGACTAACGGGTTACTACAGGAGGTTCGTGAAAGATTACACGAAGAAGGCAGCGCCTCTACAGGACCTCCTAGTAGGACAATCCCTAAAGAGCAGAAACCCTCCCTTTAATTGGGGTAAGGAACAGGCTGAAGCATTCCAAAAGATGAAAGAGATCCTTACAGGTGATGAAATCTTGACCTATCCTGATTACAGCCAACCGTTCCTGCTGTACACCAATGCCAGTAATGAAGGTTTGGGAGCAGTTCTCAGTCAGAAGCAGAATGGCCAAGAAAAAGTCATCGCTTACGCCAGCAGAAAACTCAGGCCAACTGAGAGGAATCCGGAAAATTATAGCAGCTTCAAGCTGGAGTTTCTGGCGCTGGTCTGGGCCATTACTGAAAGATTTAAGCACTACCTTGCCTCCAACAAGTTCACGGCGTACACAGACAACAACCCGTTGACGCACCTGGAAACAGCCAAGCTGGGAGCCATGGAGCAGCGTTGGATGGCTCGGTTGTCAAATTACCAGTTTACCATCAAGTACCGGGCAGGCCGTAAGAATGCTAACGCCGACGCATTGTCCCGAATGCCGCATGAATCTGACACGGAAGAAGAATCGGACGACCTGGAAGAAATTGAGCTACCTGCGTTCCATAGAAATGGGATAATCCATGAGCAGCGTGTCCACAGAAAGCAGTATGGTGCAACGTTAAATCCCTTACCCCATCACAGCTGGAAAGATACTCAGGACAGCGATCCAGTGGTCAGCCGTATCAAGGAGTTGTTAAGACAGGAAGGTTCCTCCTTGGAAAAAGATGCACCTATGTCAGCAAAGCTCCTGTGGAATGAGAGAAGCCGGTTGTTCCTATACCGTGAGAAGTTGTGCAGGAGATACGTCAACCCCAGGACCCATGAGATGGTATGGCAGATAGTGGTCCCCAAGGCGGACGTCCAAATGGTGTTGGAAGCGTACCACGATCAAGCAGGACACTTTGGCTGGAGAAAGCTGGAGACCCTGTTGAGGTGCCGGTTCTACTGGGTAGGAATGCGCAGCTCCATCGAGAGGTGGTGTCGGAACTGTGGACCCTGTGGTCTCAGACGAAAGGACTACGGTAGTCAGAAGGCACCCCTGCAGCCTATCCGGACGACTCGTCCCTTGGAGATCGTGGCCTTGGACCACGTCAAATTGTCGCCAAGCAGGTCTGGATACTCATATGCCCTGACCATGGTGGATCATTATTCGAGATTTTTGGTGGTCATCCCCGTCAAGGATCAGACAGCAGTGACGGCAGCAAGGACCTTCCAAGCAAGCTTCTGCAGACCGCATGGGTATCCAGAGCAGGTACACTACTGACTGATCAAGACCCTGCTTTTGAAGCGGATCTGTTTAAGGAATTTTGTCACTTGTATGGGTGTAAGAAAATTAGAACGACGCCATACCACCCCCAAACCAACGGCCTTTGCGAGAAAATGAACCACATTGTCGTTGACTTGCTAAAATCCATACCGCTGGAAGAAAGAAATCGGTGGCCAGAATTGTTACCTGACCTGGTTGACTTGTACAACCACATACCAGTGAGTTCTACCAACTGCACGCCAGCTTACCTTATGAGAGCAAGGCCTGGAAGACTGCCAATGGATTTGGAACTTGGTGTGGTGGAACCAGAGGCAGATGACACTGTTGAAGATTGGGACACAAATCGGCAAGAGCAATACAGAAGAGTGCAAGCCTGCGTAGAAGAAAGTCTTAATAAAGCACGGGAAAAGCAGGAGAATATTTACAACAAGAATGCTCCCGCTAAGCCTTTGATGCCTGGAGAAATGGTGTTAAAAAGGAAAAGGAAGCTGCACAAGTTGGACAACCAGTGGGAACAAGAACCATATGTCGTACAAGATTCCAAATATGATAACAGAAAAGTCTGTATCATCAGTAAGGATGGAGGAAGAACGACCGCCACTGTGTCTAGAGACCATTTAAAGTTGTGTCCAGAGCCATTAAAGCTTCGGGAAGATAACCCTATTGTGAATCAAGAAGAGAGTGTTGAAGCGGTCATACACACGGATCTGGGAGATTTACCTGCGGATTGGCCCAGACTGGGAGATGCGGTAATCATTCCTGTGTTGCAGTTTTATCAGCCACAAGAGGAAACTCCACCTCCAGTCATGCCCATTGTGCCAACAGAGCCAGTTCTAGAGGTACCTATTCCAGCAGAACCCCAGCCTGCAGAACCTCAAGAAGTAGAATCACCAGAAGCAGTGCCCCATGCTATGGGATCCCCTGGTGAAGCTGACTCACACCGCCCAGCCCTCAGTACGCTTGCCAGATCCATAGAAAGATTGAGGCAGTATTATAGTTTGTCGTTACGCAGAACAGATAGATCAGAGACCAATATACCTGATGCTACTCCACGTAGATCGGAACGAACAACGAAAGGGAAGCTACCTATTCGTTATCAACAGTAGTCCTAACAAACTAGTTTATTATGACTCAGAAAAGGGTTATTATTTATGACCAATTGTATAAAGTTGTATAAAGAAGTTTATTGCACTTGAAGGAATTTCAAGTATTGTGATATAATGTGAATTACTTGAAATGTCTTATAATGGACTGCGTGGCTGAGGACTGAGCCAGCCCAAAAACTGTATCCTGTAAATAGTTGCACTACGGTGCCTTGTCTTGGTTTCACACGAAGCCTTGACTTACCTCTGAACCGAAAACCCGTATGGTGTGGCACTGAGTGAGGTCTGCAGTCAGAAGTCCTGCAGCCCACCCAGGACCCACGTTGAAGGTTTGGTGCGGGTCCTTCACAAGAATAATGTGTATTTATTGAATGTCTTGATGATTTGATACTTTTGTATTTTGCTAATGACCATTATATACAATGCAACGTTTTAAGAATTTCTCACCTCCCTGCTGGGAAGAGTTTGATGTTAATTGTTTAAATGCAAAACAAAATGTCTTTCTTTTTGTATTTTACAGCCCGGGAGTGCTATGTTTTACCAAGGGGGGATGTGTAGCCCTGGTATGTAAGGCACACATAAAAATCCTGGAGTCTGCACAGAAAGGTAACAGTTAAAGCTTACATCATCCATTCACACTGTAGACACACCCTCAGGGTATATAAGCTAGTGACATGCAGGAGAAAGGGGGTGGTTGTGATTTGTGCTGAGTCTTCCATGAAGCGAAGTGAAAGGCAGATAGTTCCTGTCAGCAGTTCAGAAAGTGGAGGCTAGTATGGGTGAGCCAGTTCATCCTAGCCTAGTCAGAGCTGTTCCTTAACCTGAAGACAGAGACAGCTTTGGAGAAAGGGAAGTTTGCAGCAGAAACTTCAGTCGCCCGTCCCAAGGACAGTGAAGTTCAGTTGATGTGTTCCTGAACTAGGAGAATACTGAGAATCTGTCAGCGAGCTCCAAGGAAGAAGTAAGAAAGGATTGACTTGTACTACCATAGGAAGTGTGGAGTGCTTATGTTAAGAGTGGAAAGCAGGGCGAAGGGCGCAGTGGAAAGAAACAGAGAAGTGCCTTAGATATTGGATTGTCTGCACTCATTATCCGGTCACTGGGGACCGAAGGGTTGCTATCGCTTCACGCATAGTAACGGAACAACCAGAGTCTTACTGGACCTTAGGTCGCAGAAAGCAGCCCTTGAAGTGTCAATACGTAATTGGAGTCAGGAGGAACAAGGACTTTTAGCTAGGCCAAGCATAGAAGGATTCTGTTCTCACCACATAGAAGGCTCCACCACAATATTGGCCGGGCAGTACAGCTATGGAGTTAGCTGGAGTATTTGGAGTTAACTTAGCTTCATGCAAGTTGGACTCATCATATTGAAAGTAAAGGAGGCCTCTAACCTGCTCCGCTGTTACCTGGACGTGCAGTCTCCACCCCGACCAGCTCCCCGGGACCTGCCTAGACATCTGACAAGTAAAAGGTATGGAAAGACGCTGGATGGTGTGAGACTGATTCATTTATCTGCACCCTACATCATTATAACCATAGACTTTGAGGGACCAGTCCCACCTGTGGGGGACCCGTCATCTAGCTGCCACAACATCCCCTCAGAGATCTACAGCAGCGCTGGTCTTAGTGATCAGAAAACTACAGGTGGCGTCACGAACTGTTATCTACCAATCCCCTGTAAATAATCCCCCCCATCATACGCCTGACCGCCAGGGACACGGAACGAGCCACCGCTGCCAGTGACACAAATCCCATAGACTTTCATGGGCTCGGCTCCGAGTACCCCATATCCCTGGAAACCCACAATTGTGGTGCGTGGTCGAGACATGTGGACCACTGACCCCAATATTTAATCAATTGTGTCATTACTAAGATTACTCCCACCCCCAAAAAATTAACGTGTCCCACAGAAAGTATTAATGCCCCTACTGTGCAAAGACCTGTATGCTCCTTTGAAGGATATAATATCCCAAGTGCCCCTTCCAGCACCAAATACTCTTGAGTGCTCACTTAAAGTAACAATGTCCCCACCCCCCGAAAAAAAGCAACCTGAGTGCCCCTATCAATACTAATAATGTCACCATTCATAACAAACAATGTCCTCTGAGCACCCACACAGCTTTGTATTTACAGAATGATGGTTCTAAAGCCCCCAATACCCCTTTATTTTACATTGAGGACCCCAAAACTGTCTATATATAGTAAAATGGCTACATAGCCCCCTATATACAATATGATATCCCCACTGCCTCCTATATATAGTATGAGGCTTTACAGTTTTCTATATATACTATAGCTCCCTCCCCACAAATAGTATGTCTCCAAAACTCCCTATAGTATGATGGTCCCCTACAGCTCTCTAATTGCGATATTATGTACCTCACAGCTTCCTATATATAGTATGATGATCCCGTATCCCCTCTATATATAGTATCATGTCCTTACAGCCCCCTGTACTGTATGTAATATGGTGGCCACACAACCTCCATATGATGGTCCACACAGTTTCTTTTATTTATATACAGTACAGACCAAAAGTTTGGACACACCTTCTCATTTAAAGATTTTTCTGTATTTTCATAACTATGAAAATTGTACATTCACACTGAAGGCATCAAAACTATGAATTAACACATGTGTAATTATATACTTAACAAAAAAGTGTGAAACAACTGAAAATATGTCTTATATTCTAGGTTCTTCAAAGTAGCCACCTTTTGCTTTGATGACTGCTTTGCACACTCTTGGCATTCTCTTGATGAGCTTCAAAAGGTAGTCACCTGAAATGGTCTTCCAGCAATCTTGAAGGAGTTCCTAGAGATGCTTAGCACTTGTTGCCCTTTTGCCTTCACTCTGCAGTCCAGCTCACCCCAAACCATCTCGATTGGGTTCAGGTCTGGTGACTGTGGAGGCCAGGTCATCTGGCGTACCACCCCATCACTCTCCTTCTTGGTCAAATAGCCCTTACACAGCCTGGAGGAGTGTTTGGGGTCATTGTCCTGTTGAAAAATAAATGATGGTCCAAGTAAACGCAAACCGGATGGAATTGCATGCCGCTGCAAGATGCTGTGGTAGCCATGCTGCTTCAGTATGCCTTCAATTTTAAATAAATCCCCAACAGTGTCACCAACAAAGCACCCCCACACCATCACACCTCCTCATCCATGCTTCACGGTGGGAACCAGGCACGTAGAGTCCATCCGTTCACCTTTTCTGCGTCACACAAAGACACAGTGGTTGGAACCAAAGATCTCAAATTTGGACTCATCAGACCAAAGCACAGATTTCCACTGGTCTAATGTCCATTCCTTGTGTTCTTTAGCCCAAACAAGTCTCTTCTACTTGTTGCTTGTCCTTAGCAGTGTTTTCCTAGCAGCTATTTTACCATGAAGGCCTGCTGCACAAAGTCTCCTCTTAACAGTTGCTGTAGAGATGTGTCTGCTGCTAGAAATCTGTGTGGCTTTAACCTAGTCTCTAATCTGAGCTGCTGTAAACCTGCGATTTCTGAGGCTGGTGACTTGGATAAACTTATCCTCAAAAGCAGAAGTGACTCTTGGTCTTCCTTTCCTGGGGCAGTCCTCATGTGAGCTAGTTTCTTTGTAGCGCTTGATGGTTTTTGCAACTGCACTTGGGGACACTTTCAAAGTTTTCCCAATTTTTCGGACTGACTGACCTTCATTTCTTAAAGTAATGATGGCCACTCGTTTTTCTTTACTTAGCTGCTTTTTTCTTGTCATAATACAAATTCTAACAGTCTATTCAGTAGGACTATCAGCTGTGTATCCACCAGACTTCTGCACAACACAACTGATGGTCCCAACCCCATTTATAAGGCCAGAAATCCAACTTGTTAAACCTGACAAGGCACACCTGTGAAGTGAAAACCATTCCCGGTGACTACCTCTTGAAGCTCATCAAGAGAATGCCAAGAGTGTGCAAAGCAGTCATCAAAGCAAAAGGTGGCTACTTTGAAGAACCTAGAATATAAGACATAATTTCAGTTGTTCCACACTTTTTTGTTAAGTATATAATTCCACATGTGTTAATTCATGGTTTTGATGCCTTCAGTGTGAATTTACAATTTTCATAGTCATGAAAATACAGAAAAATCTTTAAATGACAAGGTGTGTCCAAACTTTTGGTCTGTACTGTATATATATTATATATAATATGAAGGTGTCCCACTGCCCCACATATATAGTATGATGTCCTCACAGCCCCACATATATAGTGTATATAGTGCGATGGCTCCAGTTCCCACCATAAATATAGTACGATGGCACCAATTGCCCATATATAGTATGATGGCCCCAGTTCTCCCAACATATCTAGTATGATGGCCACAGTTCTCCCCATATATCTAGTATGATGGCCCCAGTTATACACATATATAAAGTATAATAGCCCCAATTCTCCCATACATATATAGTAGGATGGCCCAAGTTCTCCCCATGTATGTAGTAAGATGGCCTCAGTTCCCCTATATATATATATATATATATATATATATATATATTATGATGGCCCCATTTCTCCATATTAAAAATAATGAAGTTTATACTCCCCTCATCCTGATTCCTGGCACTGCAGCCTCCATTTTGTCTTCCAGTCCGAGGTGTGGCATGAGGCAATAATGTCATCATGCTGCCTGCGTAAGCACACTGAAGTCTCAGGAAGCTGCGGTCTGCAGCTTATGAGACTGACTAGGAATTTTGGGGTCCCGTACTGGCAAAATTTCAGGTTTCCCTGAGACTCTGCCCAGGCTCCACACCAGCTCCGCCTCCACCGTCCCACCGCTCACTCTTGGAAAAACTCAACACCACATCCTCACCGATCAGATATTAACAGTTCCCATCAAACACCAGATCACATTCATAACCAGCAGCTTTTGTTCTGGCCAAAATAATTTTAAAGCTGACACCACCACACGGAAGACTTTCGGCCGGGCCCTACTGTACTCTAAACTATTAAAAATAAATATATTTTTATGTATTTTTCTTTAAGGGAATGAGTGACATACATTTACATTTTTTTTAAACAACCATTAATACCACATACAAGGGACAAATATCTTCACACCATTACCAGACCACATATTACCACCACACAGTGACTGAATAATACCACATACAAGGAACAAATACCGCCACACCATGGCCAGACCACATATTACCACCACATAGTGACCGTATAATACCACTTGCAAGGAACCAATACTGCCACACCATGACCAAACCACATATTACCACCATATAGTGACTGAATAATTCCACATACAAGAAAAAAATACCTCCACACCATGACCAGTCCAAATATTACCACCACATAGTGACTGAATACTACAATACTGATCATTAATTTAAAAAAAACACAATACTAAGTGCCATTGTATACATGACTTTGGTATAGTCGAGCTGTTTACTCGTACGGAACCAAGGACTCCCAACATTGAGCCCCTTCCCCATTATCAGGATACCCCTGATATCCTTCCACCAATAACGACAGACAGTAAATCTTTGGATGTATATGGCCACAGCAGCCTTTATTTAAATACAAACAATATTAACAATAATTAACAATATAATAACAACATCAGGGAGGAGTCCTTGAAGCTACAAAGATCATGGTGAATTGAACCAATATCCTGTGAACAACACCCAACCTCTTACTCCCAGCCGTTACCCCACAGGCTCGGGAGCACCACCATTGAGGTGTGCTGTTCACCCAATTACTTGGGGATCCGCCCACTCCATGTGAACTCCCCTTCCACCATTCACCAGATCACCACCACGTAACTTCAAACAGTGGAGACCCTAAACAGAGTCCCCACAAACCAATTTCCACCAACTTCAAGGACTCTCTACCCACCCCCTTGAGCCGCCATGACCCAAAATTAAACAAAATAAACAGCCTCATAACAGGGAGGGAGGGCGGGACTACTGATGGGGCAAGACAGGAACTGACACCTTACTCCACCCCATCACTGCCTTATAAACCCCCCACCACCCCCTCTCATTTAAATGTTCCTCCCTCTTTGTAAACCCCTCCAAACCCCCGTCATGCCGGCCTCTGCCCACGCCTCTTTCTTGAGGGGAGGGAGGCTCTGCTCCGGCCATTACTTGACGTTGGTATAGTCGAGCTGTTTACTCGTACGGAACCAAGGACTCCCAACATTGAGCCCCTTCCCCATTATCAGGATACCCCTGATATCCTTCCACCAATAACGACAGACAGTAAATCTTTGGATGTATATGGCCACAGCAGCCTTTATTTAAATACAAACAATATTAACAATAATTAACAATATAATAACAACATCAGGGAGGAGTCCCTGAAGCTACAAAGATCATGGTGAATTGAACCAATATCCTGTGAACAACACCCAACCTCTTACTCCCAGCCGTTACCCCACAGGCTCGGGAGCACCACCATTGAGATGTGCTGTTCACCCAATTACTTGGGGATCCGCCCACTCCATGTGAACTCCCCTTCCACCATTCACCAGATCACCACCACGTAACTTCAAACAGTGGAGACCCTAAACAGAGTCCCCACAAACCAATTTCCACCAACTTCAAGGACTCTCTACCCACCCCCTTGAGCCGCCACAACGAGGGCCCATTGAAACCTCAATGGCCCGAGACCCCCTAAACCCGCAAAGCTATGGCCCTTTCAATACCTTCCTGAATACCCAAAGCCCAAATATCTGAACCAACGGCATTCAGATGAACCCCATCAGCCAACCAAAAATCCCCTTCACCCTTCTCCAAATCAAAATGCCGCACAGACACGTTACCGTTCCGGGCCATGAAAGAAGACACAGCCCGATTAACCTTTATCCTGGCCTTGTTAATCTTAGCCAGGGACCTCATGTTCCGCCAACGCCTTCGTGGAACAATTTCAGACCAAACCAAAATGACCCCCGGATATAACACCCATAACCGCAAGCAATCCTGCTTAATATCTTTTACTAATTCCCGGAAGGGTTGCACCGCAAGATCATTCCCCCCTGCATGGAGTACCAAAATATCAGGAGCACGGTCCAAACGAGCGCAATCATGAATTTCAGGCAGCACTCTCCTCCACTGCATTCCTCGGAAACCGAGCCATCGCACCACCACCATAGACCGGGGAAATCCCAACTGCCGACCATCAGTCCTGACGTCAGCTCGCAAAGCTCCCCAGTGGACAAAAGAATGACCGAAAATCCAAATCAGCAGGGGGGCGATACCTGAAACGAGAAACAATGCTAAACATACCAAAAGAATACCTTCAAAAACTATTACCAATAATCACAGGCCCCAAACAGAAAGGCCGACACCCCCAAATCGCGAACTAAGGCCTAATATAACTCCGAAATCGATTTAACTTCCAACCCCCAATACGTTGAATCGATGACGCACCCAAACCCCTACCCGCCGCTTCAGTCGCAGCACCAATACGGAAAGAATGAGTCCCAAAACGAGAGTCATCCAGACCCAAAGCTCGTATGGACTTTTTGAAAATGGCGTTAAACTGATACCTAGACAGGCTACCGCCATCAGCATGGCACAACAATGAACCCCCCAATCCGGGGCCCAATTCCCAAAAACTCTTCAAACATAGCACTGGACACATCAAATACTCCGGTACACTGCCCAACACTACCCGACGGCCTTTTCCCTCCTGATCCGTCTTGGACCTTCGCAGCCAAAATTCAACACCACCCGCCGTCAATAGCACGTCCTTAGCCAACAAACCGCCTACCCCCTGCTTATTACACGAAACCAGCTCGCCCACCCGCAAGGCCCCAAAAAATGCCAACGAAAAAGCCAAACGGAATAATAGAACCTCAAAACGAGAGGAACACAACGTATCCAAAATAAAACCCAACTGTTCTAATAAAGCAAAAGAAACCGGGCGCCTCGTGTCACCAAGCCCCTTTGTTCAACGAAAACCTTTCGCCGCTTGCTGTACCAAAAAGGTCTTAACAAATCAAAACTCCCACGCAAACGAAAACCAAAAGATAATGCTGCCAAAACCCGCGATACTTTTGCACAAGACCATCCTTCCCTCGCTCCTTGCCCCAACCAAGCCAACAAAGCCCTTTGTTGATCCATCCCTTGTCCCATAATTAGAGTTTCTGCTAAAAACTTCTCCCAATTAAGCCACACTGCCTGATAAGCCGCCCAAGTTTTTGGGGCCAAAGACGCCCTAATCAATGACTCTGCGGACCGTAAACCACCTTCCACAGCTCCTCCGGGCAGGCTAAACCTTCGTACTCCGCTTCCGGGGCCAACGAGCGAAAACGATCCCACTGTAAACGAGAAAGAGAATCAGCTATATCGTTCTTCACTCCCGGAACATGCGTCGCCGTCACGTGCGCATTTAATGCCAGACACAGCAAAACCAAATGTTGCAAAACACGAACGACAGGAGGAGAGGATGCGGTAAGCCCATTAATTTCACAAACAACTCCCATGTTATCACAATTGAACCGCACCCGACAATCCCGAAACTCCTGCCCCCATAAATGCACCGCCACAAGAATCGGAAAAATCTCCAACAATGTTATGTTGCGCACCAAGCCCTCTGACACCCACTCCTCAGGCCAGCGAGATGCACACCACTGCCCCTTGAAATAGGCTCCGAAACCAACACCGCCAGCCGCGTCCGTAAACAACTCCAGCACATCATTCCCAACAACCTCAGCCATGACCAATGAGCGCCCGTTATATCCTTCTAGGAAAGAATCCCAAATAGCCAAATCCGCCTTAAGTTCTCCAGACAACCGTATAAAGTGATGAAAGGCTTTTATCCCTGCCGTAGCGCTAGCCAGCCTACGTGAAAAAACTCGCCCCATCGGCATCACTCGACATGCAAAATTCAGCCTCCCTAGCAATGACTGCAAATCCCGCAACGACAACTTATTCAAACGGCGCGCTCTTCCCACTTCAGCCCGTAAAGCCAACAACTTTTCCTCGGGCAATCTGAACTCCCATGCCACCATATCGATGACTATCCCCAAAAAACACAAACAAGTAGATGGACCCTCAGTCTTACCAGGCGCCAAAGGAACCCCAAAACGCTCCACCACCCACTCAACAGCTCTCAAAATCCCATGACAGCGCAAAGAGTTTGCCGGGCCCACACACAAGAAATCATCCAAGTAATGAATAACTGATTCACAACCGGACACCTCGCGCACCACCCACTCCAGAAAGGAACTGAACGCTTCAAAATATGCACATGATAAAGAACACCCCATGGGTAAGCACCTGTCAACAAAGAACCCCCCTTCCCAAAAACAACCCAGTAGCTTCAAGCTATCCGGATGCACCGGCAAAAGCCGAAAAGCAGATTCGATATCAGTCTTAGCCATAAGGGCCCCTCGACCGCACTTCCTCACCCACCGCGCAGCCTCATCAAAAGAGGAATAAACCACCGAACAAATTTCAGGATCAATACCATCGTTCACCGATCTCCCCCGCGGGTAAGAAAGATGCTGAATGATCCGAAACTTGTTCGGCTCTTTCTTTGGAACAACGCCCAACGGGGAAACCACTAGATCCGAAAAAGGTGGCGACAAGAAAGGGCCCGCCATGCGACCCAACGAAACTTCCTTTGCCAATTTTTCTCCCACCACCTCCTTATGCAACAAGGCCGAACGCAAATTCCTAAGTACCCGTGGGATAACAAACGGGGATGTGGGATAACAAAACCATCCCTAAAACCATTATACAACAACGCCGCCTTCTCCTTGTCCCCATATCTATTTAGATAAGGGACCATCCTTTCCAGTCTCACTGGAGTCTCTCCCTTGTGAATTACCTCCCCCAGATTTTTGCTTCCCTTTTTTAAAACACTTAGATGCTCCGTGAGAGGCGCCGCTGCAGTTGGAGCAAACATGTTTAAATTTGCACCCCGCCCCAAATTTACACTGGCCGTCATTAAACTGCCAGTACACCCCAAATTTGTTTCCTCCTGCTTGTCCTTGACCACTTCCTCCAGCTGCCCCCGCGATACTGCTACTCTGGCTGGCGCCCCCCGTTCCCCCAAGAAAGGAATGCCCAAACTTATTCTGTGCAATGACTCTCATCCACAGACCAATGTCCTTCTGATCCCAACGAATCGCCGGACGAACCGCCTTCCTTTGCCTGAACTGCTCGTCATACCACAGCCAAGCCTGCCCCCCATACACCCTATATGCCTCCCCTATAGCATCAAACTAGCAAAATAAAGCCAAACAATTATCGGAAGCTTTTTCCCCAATAACACTTGCCAAAATGGCAAACGCTTGTTGCCAATTAACGAACGTCTGAGGAATCAAACGCCACCTCCGTTTCTCCTCCTCCTCCTTCTTACTATCCTCCTTCTTACTTTTATCCAAATTAAATTTCTCTAAAGGCAATAAAGAGAATATTTCAACATACTCATCCTTCCAAATACGCTCTTTCACCTCCTTCTTCAAATGCGCCCCCAAAGGGCCCTCAAAACAAACATACACCTCCCCGTGCGCCCTATCGTCTAAACGCACCCGACACTCCTGCTCCTTCTCGGTCTGCACCGACACAGATACGGGCTCAGCACACTGCCCCTCCTGCTCCGTAACGCTCGAAACCAGTTGCCCCCCAACCTGCGAACCAACCCAAGCCGACACCGGAGACGGAGAACCAAAACCCCTCTCTAACCGTGACAGCAAATTGCGCACATCAACCAACATATCCTTAACCCCAGCTGCCTCAGCAGCTCCCCCAACACTATTACCAACCCCTGAACAAACTACCCCAAACGGTGAAGAAGACAAAAACGAATGACGGACACTTGACACAGAATTATACTCACCGGGCTGCGAGGGTGCTGTGAGCCCTCCAGCCGGATAACCTGGCTCCAAAGATGCATCCCCACTGCCTTGATCCGACACCACGACTCCGCTGCTTTGATCCTGACATCCAGAAACCCCGCCGTGACCTCCAGCAGACAAAGGCCTGAACCCCGAGAGAGATCCAGCCCGCTGGTCCTGAAATAGCGATGACAACTGGGTCACAGTAGCACCCGATAATACTACCGAACCATCAATAGCCTCAGCTCCAGCAACGGCAGAGTAGGCAGGCCGCCCCTGATTCGCCACACCGCGACGGCCCCCCGAAACATCTGGAAACCCAACCACTACGGGGGATAAAATTTGCTGACCCGAACTGCCGACCGAGGCATCGGCCGCCGACATTCTGAACCCGTCAACAGAGGCAGGCCCCGGTGCAGCAACATTGACACTGTGGCCCCCCGACGAACCTAGGACCCCGCCGCTAACCAGGAGGGGGAATTGTTGATCTGATAAGCCGGCCAATCCATCAGCCGCCGACGCACCTGCATCGCTGTCCAAAGCAGGCTGCACTGCAAACCGATCGCAACTGCGACCCCCCGAAGATGCAGCTCTCAATGAACGCCCGTCGCGTAGCGGCTCCACCACCGACGCACCTGTGATGCTGCTTAAAGCAGGTCGCACAGCAATGCGATCGCCACTGCGACCTCCCGAGGACGCAGCACTTCCACGACGCCTGGCCCGTAATGGCTCCGCCACCGACGCACCCGCGATGCTGCCTGAAGCAGGTCGCACAGCAATGCGATCGCCACTGCGACCTCCCGAGGACGCAGCACTTCCACGACGCCTGGCGCGTAACGGCTCCGCCCCCTGACTAGCACGCGGGGAGGGGAGGTTACCGCCGCAAGGCCTCGCCGGCTGAGCGGATTCCTCCCAGGCCTCCCAAGCCAATATTCCTCTGTCCAATGTCTGTGTTCTTTTGCCCATATTAATCTTTTCCTTTCATTTAAGCCAGTCTTAAATATGGCTTTTGTTTTGCCAATCTACCCTGAAGGCCAGCATCCCCAAATCGCCTCTTCACTGTAGATGTTGTCACTGGCGTTTAATGTGTACTGTTTAATGAAGCTGCCAGTTGAGGACCTGTGAGGCGTCAATTTTTCAAACTAAAGACTCTAATGTACTTGTCTTGTTGCTCAGATGTGCAGCGGGCCTCCCACTTGTCTTTCTTCTCTGGTTAGAGCTTGTTTGTGCACGCCTCTAAAGGGAGTACTACACACCATTGTATGAATTCTTCAGTTTCTTGGTAATTTTTCGCATGGAATAGCCTTCATTTCTAAGAACAAGAATAGACTGTCGAGTTTCACAAGAAAGTTCTTTTTTTTTGGCCATTTTGAGAGTTTAATGGAACCAACAAATGTAATGCTCCAGATTCTCAACAAGCTCAAAGGAAGGTCAGGTTTATAGCTTCTCTAATCAAGGGTTTTAAAGGGTATTTTAACCATCTATTAGCCTTCTTACACAGTTAGCGAACACAAAATACCATAAGTACACTGGAGTGATGGTTGTTGGAAATGGGCCTCTATACACCTATGAAGATATTGCATTACAAACTAGACGTTTGCCGCTAGAATAGTCATTTACCACATTAACACTGTATAGAGTGTATTTCTGAATCATTTAATGTTAGCTTCATTGGAAAAAAACTGCTTTTCTTTCAAAAATAAGGAAATTTCTAAGTGACCCTAAACTTTTGACCGGTAGTGTATCTAATGTGACAACATTCTATATTTCATATAATAGAAAATATCAACATGTATACATAGTATCTGCCAGCAATGTCTTACCTGACATAATATCCTATGTATTGTGGGTCTATACTGTGTACGTGTCACGCTGTCTCAGGATAGAGGTGGTCCGGGGTCTATGCTGACCCTGAACTGGGGTCCTGACTAGTCCCTCTACCTGGAGGTACTGTTAATGGTACAGAGGTCCAGGCCGCCAGCGTAACCCTGTCTCCTGTAGATCCCTGACCACTGTAATCTAGTCCTGAGAAGGACCCTGATTACCACCTCAGGGAATGGGCAGGTCACAGCTTACACACAGTCTAAGACAAACGAGACAGACAAGGGGTAAAGAAAACACTGCCTTGCACACAAAACTTCCACTACAGAGGAACACAAAAGGTTAAGGAGATAAACAATAAGCGAGGAGAGGAAAAAACCACAACAGGCACTCTTAGCTTAAGTCTTCTCAGAAACGATCCGCTCTGCTGGTCTGAATGAATGCTTTCACCGGCAACTTCCCCAGCAGACCAGCAGGTATATGAAGGAAGCTAATTAACAAAACATCAATCGCAGCTGGGCGAGGCTGGTCAGTCCAGCACCGAGAGAGAAAGAATTAACTCTCTCAGTGCCGAAAAACACCCAGCACCAGAAACTCAGCTGTGCGAAGTCAGGGTGTGCAATCGCGACGATCTCCGCCGCGACACACCCGTGACAGCGTTCCTACGTTGATCCTAGACGCCTCGTCACAGCCTGAGAGATAACTACACCTAAAGGCAGAAAGATGAAAGCTATCTGCCCCGGAGCAGATCCCCAAAGAAAATAGGAAGCCCCCAAACATATAATGGCGGTTAGACAAGATGAAAATACAAACATAGGCAGAAAATAGATTGAGCAAACGCTGGGGCCACAAGCTGACTAAATAGGATAGGAAAGGAGAGATTACTTTCTGCAACCCAGAAAACCCTACAAAAATCCAACAATTCTGATTACAAAAATACTGAGATCACACGATCTCGCCACCCACTAAATCAGATCTCAGTGTGAACAAAACCAAGCTGCAGCCGCTGAAAAAACAGGAAAAAGCAAATGAGTAAATAACAGAGGCTGCAGATAAACTGTGAGGAGCTCAGGCCCCAGGAGGGGACCTGGCTGACCTCCACAAAAGTGCAGAAAACAACGCAAAAAGCAAGCACAAAAAGAAAAGCAAAAAATATCTTATCTGAAAGCAGGAGATGCAGGCAAGACTCCAGCAAACTTCCAAATGAACCAGGAACCACAATTGAGACAAGAACAATTGATCACCGGCAACCATCATGGGAGGGAACCTCCCTTATATCAGACCAGTCAGTGAACCCAGATTTCCATTCCTCGCTGAAAGGTTCAGTACTGTCTGTAACCACCAGAGGGAGCCTCTGCTCAGAAACCATCTCTAGCACAGTCATAACAGTACCCCCCCTTGAGGAGGGGTCACCGAACCCTCACTTGTGCAACCAGGCCGATCAGGATGAGCTCAGTGATAGGCACGGATCAGTCTCCTAGCATGGATGTCCGAAGCAAACACCCAAGAATTGTCCTCCTGAACATAACCTCTCCACTTAACCAAATACTGAAGTTTCTGTCTAGAAAAACGAGAATCCAATATTTTCTCAACCACATACTCCAGATTGCCCTCAACCAAAACAGGGTCAGGAGGCGCAGCCATAGAAACCACTGGCTCGACAAACCTCTTCAATAAGGACTTGTGGAACATGTTATGGATCTTAAATGTCCCTGGAAGAAGCAAACGGAAGGAAACAGGATTAAGAATCTCCATGATCTTATAAGGTCCAATGAACCTGGGCTTAAACTTTGGAGATGCAACCCTCATAGGGATATTTCTTGAGGACAACCAAACCAAGTCCCCCACTTTAAACTGAGGACCATCAGTCCTATGCCGGTTGGCAAACCGTTGGCCTTCTCCTGAGAGAGAGACAACCTCTCCACTACCTGGTCCCAAATCTGCTGCATTCGCTCCACAACAGAGTCAACACCCGGACAGACAGAAGCCTCCGCCTGTCCCGAAGAAAATCGAGGGTGAAACCCAAAATTGCAGAAAAATGGAGACATCAAGGTGGCAGAGCTAGCCCTATTATTAAGGCAATCTCAGCCAAAGGCAAAAAAGAGACCCAGTCATCTTGATCAGCAGACACAAAACATCTCAAATAAGTCTCCAAGGTCTGGTTTGTTCTCTCGGTTTGTCCATTGGTTTGAGGATGAAAAGCAGAGGAGAAAGATAATTGAACACCAAGTTTAGAACAAAATGTCCTTCAAAATCTGGAAACAAACTGGACTCCTCTGTCAGACACAATGTTCTCCGGAATGCCATGTAACCGAACCACGTACTGAAGGAACAAAGGCACCAATTCGGAGGAGGAAGGTAACTTAGGTAATGACACAAGATGTATCATCTTGGAAAACCTATCACAGATTACCCAGATAACGGTCATTCTCTGAGAAACAGGGAGGTCGGAAATAAAATCCATAGAGATATGGGTCCATGGCCTCTTGGGCACAGGTAAGGGCATTAACAAACCACTAGAGCGAGAGCAAGGCTTGGAGCGAGAGCAAGTCCCACAGGACTGCACAAATTCCCTGACGTCACGAGACAAAGTAGGCCACCAAAAGGACCGACTCACCAAGTCTCTGGTACCAAAAATCCCGGGATGACCAGTAGTGTTGAGCGATACTGCTCGATATCTAAAAATATCGGATCGGAATGGTATCGCCGATATCACTAAATATCGTCGATATCCGATTCCGATACCCGAAGTCCCATGTAAGTCTATGGGAACAAAATATCGCAACTAAAAAAACACTTTCTTTCCTTGTAAACACAAAATATACAAACTTAGAATACATATATCTATATATACATGTCATTGTGACATATATATGTGTCCTGTGTGCCTTAATTGAACTGTTTTTTTGCTTGAGAATTGCAAAAATCATCATAGACTGTATTTGCCATTTTTCCGTCATATCTGTGCCACGAGGCACAGGTGAAGAATAAGGGGGTGCTCTCGTGGGCGTACACTCACTCCGTGGCGCGGAAAACGATGTCCGCACACTATAAATGTTACTGATATGTAAGATCGTGCCCCACAGCTCTGGAGTTCCGCCTCCTCATCCTCCTCAGTGGGCGTAAACGAAGGCGAAGGTCCCGCCTCCCTACAAAAGATGTCGCCTCTCCTGATGCTAATGACACATGTGACTTTGCTGAGATGGCGAATGGACGTGAGCAGAAGTGGGAAGGGATGGAGGAGTCACAGCTCTCCCCCCACGGAAGCGACCCGATCGCCACGGAGCCACCGTTTGGCACCCGGCCTGGAAACCCTCCTACGCTGGAAGAAGCGGAGGATACCCTGAGAGACCTGGCCCGGCACCGGGAGGAGGTCACCAGGATGGAAGCGAGCTGGCGGGCCCTAAAACTACAATTGGAGCGGCGCCAATCCCTCTTACCCCTGAAGTGTCTGTACCGGAAGGTGAGGCACCCGTTCCAGTAGAGGAGGCCGTGCGGGCATCCCAGCTCTTGCAATCTGAACCGGTTGCCAGTATCTCAGTGGAGGCACCCGTTCCAGTACAGGAGGCCGTGCGGGCATCCCAGCCCTTGCAATCTGAACCGGTTGCCAGTATCTCAGTGGAGGCACCCGTTCCAGTACAGGAGGCCGTGCGGGCATCCCAGCCCTTGCAATCTGAACCGGTTGCCAGTATCTCAGTGGAGGCACCCGTTCCAGTAGAGGAGGCCGTGCGGGCATCCCAGCCCTTGCAATCTGAACCGGTTGCCAGTATCACAGTGGAGGCACCCGTTCCTGCAGAAAACGCCGCACCAGCACCCCAGATCCTGCTGTCTGCCCCGTCGCTGAGGCAGAAGAAGTGACACCCGTCCTCATGGAGGAGGCCACGCAGGCACCAGAGCTCTACCTGCCTGTACCGGAGCCCCGACCGTCATCTGTTCCAGAGCCGGCTGCTTCCGCCACAGGTGTCATGGGTGCATCGCCACGAAGATCGTCGCGATTGCACATTCTGACTTCTCACAGCTGAGCTGCTGTTTCTTTGTGTTTGGTAATGAGAGAGTTAATTTTACCTAGCTCTTTGCTAAGACTAGGTCCAGCCTCGCCCGGCTGCTTTGGATTATGTTCTAATTAGTTTCCTTTATATTCCTGCCAGTCTGGGTGTTTGATGCCGGTGAAAGCATTCATATAGTTTAGCAGACTGGATCGGTTCTGGGAATACTTAAGCTAAGAGCTCCTTAGTTGTTTTTACTCTTACAGCTTATAGTTTATCTCTGAGACCTAAGGTGTTCCTACTGTGTGTGAGTGTTGTATGTAAGACTTTATTTACTTTATTTCTTATCTTTCTTGTTTGTCTTTCTGTTCATTAACCATTACCTGGTCATTCCCTTTGGTGGTATTCAGGGTCCTTCTTAGGACTAGAATACAGTTGGCAGGGATTGATAGGAGACAGGGTTTACGCTGGTGGCCTGGACCTCTGTACCTTTAACAGTACCTCCAGGTTGAGGGATTAGTTAGGACCCCAGTTAGGGTCAGCTTAGACCCCGGTCACCCTCTAGCCGGAGACAGCGTATAACGGATTCCGTTCTGACCCACTGGACTTTCTGTCAGGTAAATCTATGTTATCATATAGCTATGCGCATGTTATAGTATGTTGCCCTTTTGATATAGATTATTGTCATCACATATATATATCTGCTATACAGCGTGACATTTTCACCGGCCCATACTAAAGATTCTCCCCAGCTATCATGGATCCAGTAGCCCAGCTGGCCCGGCAGTTGCAGGGATTGTCCATGGAGTTGGCAGACATTAAGTCCAAGGTTTTGTCCCCCCCGGAGCAAACCAGATCTGAACCTAAGGTTGCTCTCCCGGACAGGTTCACTGGTGGGCGGGACAAATTTTTTACTTTCCGGGAGGCATGTAAATTGTACTTTCGGCTGCGGCCTCGGTCATCTGGGAGTGAAGAGCAGAGGGTGGGAATTGTTATCTCGCTCTTACAAGGGGATCCTCAATCTTGGGCGTTCTCTATTCCTCCAGGCTCCCCAGATCTCCAGTCAGTGGATCGATTTTTTACTGCCCTGGGTCTGGTATATGATGATCCGGATCGAGTCTCCCTTGCTGAAACAAGGTTACGTAAAATACGGCAAGGAAATCGTCCAGCGGAGGAATATTCTTCTGAGTTCCGTAGATGGGCAACAGATACTCAGTGGAATGACCCAGCTCTTAGGAGCCAGTTTTGTCAAGGGTTGTCTGACAAATTAAAGGATGTGTTAGCTCAGTATGATTCTCCTCCATCACTGGAGGCTGCTATGGCCCTCGCTATTCGCATTGATAGACGTCTTCGGGGAAGACGCGAGGTAACTCCGCCTCCCGTGATGACTCCACCTACTACTAAAGTCCCTTATACTGAGGTTCCCCTGGTCTGTTCTGAGGAACCCATGCAGTTGGGAGGGACATCATTTTGTAGGAGGGAATCAGCGGTGCGCCGCAAGACTAGAAGGTGTTTCTTTTGCGGGAGAGAGGGACATTATGTTGGGGGGTGTCCATCCCGGACCTCTTTGAACCAAGGAGTTAACCTGGGAGTGTGTATTTCGTCCCCAAATCCCTCTCAGTTTCTCGTGCCTGCGGAGGTGGTGATTGGTACTAGAACTGAGAGGATTTCTGTTTTTCTTGATAGTGGGTCCCTGCGTCTGATGATAACGCAGATCGATTGGTTCGGACCTTTCACACAATTTACCCGGACAGACCTGGTCATGAGGGTCCGGAGGCCCCTCGTAGAAGGGGGGGTACTGTCATGGGTGCATCGCCACGAAGATCGTCGCGATTGCACATTCTGACTTCTCACAGCTGAGCTGCTGTTTCTTTGTGTTTGGTAATGAGAGAGTTAATTTTACCTAGCTCTTTGCTAAGACTAGGTCCAGCCTCGCCCGGCTGCTTTGGATTATGTTCTAATTAGTTTCCTTTATATTCCTGCCAGTCTGGGTGTTTGATGCCGGTGAAAGCATTCATATAGTTTAGCAGACTGGATCGGTTCTGGGAATACTTAAGCTAAGAGCTCCTTAGTTGTTTTTACTCTTACAGCTTATAGTTTATCTCTGAGACCTAAGGTGTTCCTACTGTGTGTGAGTGTTGTATGTAAGACTTTATTTACTTTATTTCTTATCTTTCTTGTTTGTCTTTCTGTTCATTAACCATTACCTGGTCATTCCCTTTGGTGGTATTCAGGGTCCTTCTTAGGACTAGAATACAGTTGGCAGGGATTGATAGGAGACAGGGTTTACGCTGGTGGCCTGGACCTCTGTACCTTTAACAGTACCTCCAGGTTGAGGGATTAGTTAGGACCCCAGTTAGGGTCAGCTTAGACCCCGGTCACCCTCTAGCCGGAGACAGCGTATAACGGATTCCGTTCTGACCCACTGGACTTTCTGTCAGGTAAATCTATGTTATCATATAGCTATGCGCATGTTATATAGTATGTTGCCCTTTTGATATAGATTATTGTCATCACATATATATATCTGCTATACAGCGTGACAACAGGTGAGCGCCGCCAGGACTGGGGGGCACCAGGAGAGCTGCCGCAAACCGGACATCGTAAGCTGGCATTTGATGGTGGAGACATGGAGCAGCTGGTGGAGGAGAATTACAACCGGCGTCAGGAGGAAGAGTGGAGACGTCGGGAGCGGGAAGCAGAACGACAAAGGGAGCAGCGAGAATCCCAAAAGCTTCAGCAACGTCACCTGGAGAAGGACCTGGCAGAGAAGGCACGTATGAGAAAAGATAAAAGTACGGTGAGGGAGCCGCGGCGTAAGGGTGCAGTACGGAACTTTAAGTTAAAAGGTGGTTGGGGCTTCATCCAGGAGCCTGGACTTTATTTAGAAGTCTTTGTAACCCGGCGGGACGTGGAGGCTCACCTCCCAGAAGGACACCCGGGGAGGGACCTGTTGCCAGGAGACTTGGTGACTTACACCCGACACTGGGGTTACAATGGATGGTACGCCCTAAATGTTACCAGGTGCGACCCCTACTCCCCAGAGTGTCAGGAAACTGACAGACCCTACGAGCCTTCAGCCTCCCCCAACCAGGCCTCTGCACAAGTGCCCACCCCACGCCGTAAATCTCCCAGCCTCCCTCAGTGGTCTCCTCAGCAGCCCCAGCTATGGACATGATAATGATAGCTGGCCCGTACCCGGCGCCTGTTAGGCCCCCTGGGGTTCGTACAGTCCGGGACATAGGGTTCCAGACCCGGAGGAAGACGAAAGAGGTGGCCACACAGACCCAGATAGCGGGTCACGACGTCACTGTACACGCCACACGACGTCATCAGGTCTGGGTGGACCCTCCTGTCACGGATGTTTGGCAAGCTCCACAACAGTACCAGGTGGTACCTGGAAGAGGCCAGCCAAAGAAGTCTAAATAACCCGGACAGGGTCTCTGTATGTAAATAGTTAAATTATTGATGTACCCGGACGGGTGAATGTTCATAAAAAGAAGTTTATTGTTGCCTTAATATACCCATGTTGGGTAATGGTTTGATGTACCCGGACGGGTGAATGTTCAGAACAAGTTTATTGTTGCCTTAATATACCCAGGTTGGGTAATGGTGTTTCACTGTAATGAAAATGTTGAACTTTGAAGCCATGAACTGTAGTGGCTCACAAATTTTTCTGTAAATAGTTGGCACTTCGGTGCTCCATTTTGGTTTTACAAAAAACTTTACTGTGCACTATTTTCAACTACCTCAGAAACTAAAAACCCGTTTGGTGTGGCCGAAAGTGAGGTCTGCTCAAGGAAAGTCTTGCAGCCCACCCAAGACCACAGTTGGAGGTTTGGAGCGGGTCTTCCACAAGCACAAGTAAAGGACACTGTGAAGTTACCCCGGTGGGGGTAGTCCTAAGAAGTCTCCACGAACTTCGGCACTAATGCTATTTGCACTTTTGTTGAATATGTATTTATTAACACACATGTATAACACATATCAAGGGTATGAACAGTAACAAAACATGTCACATAATATAAGCCATTTGCACTTTTGTAATGTTATTATTAAAAATTTTATTATGCAACGTTTAACTTGAAGTGTTTCCTGCTTTCTTACTACGTCGCATAGTCCACTCTGCTACATCACTTTGCACCATTGCTCTATCTCACATCTATCTGCCCTGGAAGGATAGCGTGTTACCTGTAGAAGACTTTTCACCTACCTACACTACACCATCCCTTCCAGAGGACCTGCACAGCAGCGCTGGACACCCTGACCAGGTACTACAGGTGGCGTCACGACAAACTACACAAACATTCTATCATCCCCTGGAAATATCCCACATTCCAGTGATCGCCCAGGTCACGGACCGAGCTGTGCTACTCGTGACATCCCCATAGAAGTCGACGTGATCGGTGCCGAGTACCCCCAAAACCCTGTCTCTGTGCGACTCAACTTCCCTCACTGTGCTGGCACTTTACATTTACAATGCCTCTGGGTTTTTTTTTTGGGGGGGTGGGGAACATTCAGACTTTTGCTATGGGGCCCCATGATTTATATGTACTCCCCTGCTGCTGAGGAATGGTATTTAAGGCTGTTAAGGAGCCAACATACATGGACCTTGCCAGCCTGATAATACCAGGCCACAGCAGTTTGCTTAGCTTGGTTGGTTAACAAAAATAGGGGATCCCCTTCGAAAAAAAAAGGCGTAGGGGTCCCCCTATTTGTGTTAACCAGCCAAGTAAAATGCAGACTGCTGCGGCCTGGTATTAAAAGACTGTCAAGGCCCATGGATTTTGGCCCTCAACAGCCTGATAATACCAGGCTACAGCAGCCCCACATTTGGCGCATCAAAAGATGTGCCAATTGTGGCACTTTACCCGGCTCTTCCCACTGCCCTGTAGCGGTGGCAAGTGGGGTAATAAGGGGTTAATGTCACCGTTGATTGCACGGTGAGAATAAGCCCGGTTAATAATGGAGAGGTGTCAATAAGACACCGATCCATTATTAATCCCAAAGTTTTTAAATGTATAAAAAAAAAGACACAGCAAGAAAAAAGTATTTTAATGAAATAAAAGAGACAACACAGTTTTCATTTCTTTTATTATACTCTCATTCCTGCGACGCCATCGATCTCCTGTAAAAAAAGAAAAAAAAAAAAACAACAGTATACCACCTGTCCGACGCAGTCCATAGTAACGACTGTCCCACGGCGATCCAGCTCTGCTACATCGCAATGACAGGCAGAGCCTGTCATCTCGACGCAGCACAGCTGATTACCTGCTTCCCCGGCGGTGACGTCATCGGACTGACTGCTTTACGGCCGGGATTACCCAGCAGTCACTGCAGTTATCGCGAGAAACTGCATGTGACCGCCGGGGAAAGATGATGGCGGCCATGAAGCAGTCCAGCCCGTGACCGCCGGAGATCTTCTGCCAGGTAAGTGCCGCTGACTCCTGACAGACCAGACCGACGGACACTGACAGTGACAGTGACAAATCCGATTCCGGTATCCGATAAGACGAAAATATCGGAACTAATTATCGAAAGGCCGATAGAGCTAATATCGGCCGATACCCGATACTTGCGGTATCGTATCGCTCAACACTAATGACCAGCCAACGCGGAACAATGAATCTCAGACATCACACTCTTCTTCCACTGGTCTGGGACAAACAATTTCCCAATAGGGCAGCGCTCAGGTTTATCCTCCCGACACCCTTCCAAGGCCAGTCTCAAATTGGGCGAGATGGCGGAAAGAACTACACCCTCTTTCAAAATAACAGTAGGATCAGATAACTCAGGAGAGTCCGCAAAGAAACTCCTCGAGAGGGCATCCGCCTTAACATTCTTAGTGCCAGGAAGAAAAGAAACCACAAAATTAAAACGTGTGAAAAACAAGGCCCACCTGCCCTGTCTAGGATTAAGTCGCTTGGCTGATTCGAGATAAACCAGATTCTTATGGTCCGTGAGGACCACCACCTGATGGCTCCTTCCAGCCAATGTCTCCACTCTTCAAAGGCCCACTTCATGGCCAATAACTCCCGATTACCCACGTCATAATTACGTTCAGTTGGAGAAAATTTTCGAGAGAAAAGGCACAAGGGTTACTCTTAGAGGTCTCTAGATCTCTTTGGGACAAAACAGCACCTGTCCCAATTTCAGAGGCATCAACCTCCACCTGAAACGGTAGAGAAACATCAGGCTGCCGTAGAACAGGAGCAGAAGTGAATCTCTGCTTAAGTTCCTGAAACGCAGAGACAGCCTCAGGAGGCCAATTCACCACATCAGAACCCTTTTTGGTCAAATCAGTCAATGGTTTAACAATACCGGAGAAATTACCAATAAATTTACGATAAAAATTGGCAAAACCCAAAAATCTCTGAAGAGCCTTTAATGAAGTAGGTTGGACCCAATCACAGATGGCCTGAACCTTGACCGGGTCCATTTCAATAACAGACGGAGACAAAATGAATCCCAGAAATGAGACCTTCTGTACGCCAAAAAGATACTTTGATCCCTTCACATACAGTGCATTCTCTCTCAAAATCTGGAACACAGTCCGAACATGTTTCACATGAGAGTCCCAGTCATTGGAAAAAATCAAGATATCATCCAAATAAACAATCAGAAATTTATCCACAAAATCCCTGAAAATATCATTCATGAAGGATTGGAAGACAGAAGGAGCATTAGTGAGCCCAAAGGGCATCACTAGGTACTCAACATGCCCCTCTGGGGTATTAAACGCCGTCTTCCATTCATCCCCGTGCTTAATGCGAATAAGGTTATACGCCCCCTGAGGTCAAGCTTGGTAAACCAACTAGCACTTTTCACCCTGGAAAACAGGTCAGAAATCAAGGGTAACGGATATTGATACTTCACAGTGATCTTATTCAAGAGACGATAATCAATACACGGCCTCAATGAACCATCCTTTTTGGCCACAAAGAAAACAACGGCACCCAAGGGTGAAGAGGATGGTCTGATATGACCCTTCTCCAATGACTCCTTGATATAAGATCGCATAGCATCATGTTCAGGTACAGACAAGTTAAAAAGGCGACCTTTAGGAAATTTACCACCAGGCACTAATTCAATAGCACAATCGTAGCTCCTGTGAGGGGGCAAAGATGCAGATTTACTTTCACTAAATACATCCGAAAAATCAGTCAAAAAGTCAGGAACATCCTGAGACTTGGGCGAGGCAGAAAAAACAGGAGTGTCGGCATTAACACATTGGCAGCCCCAACTGGTCACAGACACAGATTTCCAATCCAAAACAGGATTATGAGACTGTAACCAAGGGAAACCTAGTACAATAATGTCATGCAGATTATACAGCACCAGAAATTTGCAACTCTCCTGATGATCTGGTTCAACCCTCATTATCACCTGAGTAGAAAACTGGGGTTTATTCTCCGCCAAAGGGGTAGAATCAATGCCCAGTCGGGAAATAGACTTCCGCAAGGGTATCATGGGAAACCCACAACATTTGGCAAAGTCAAAATCCATCAGGTTAATAGCTGCTCCTGAATCAACAAAAGCCTGAGCAGAAAATGTGGACAGGGAGCAAATCAGGGTAACAGTCAACAGAAATTTAGTCTGAACACTACCCAAGACAACTGAGCGTGCATAACGTCTTCCCCGCTTAGGGCAGACTGAAATAGCATGAGAGGCATCACCACAGTAGAAACATAACCCATTGCGCTTTCGAAACTCATGACGCTGTGCCCCAGAAGTCACTCTATCACACTGCATGGGCTCAGAAGCTGGCTCACAATGCAACACTATCTCACGCATACCTCTGCGCTCATGCAAACGTCTGTCAATTTGAATAGCCAATGACATAGAATCATTGAGACCAGAGGGAGCAGGGAATCCCACCATAACATCCTTTACATTCTCTGACAGCTCCTTCCGAAAAAGGGCTGCCAAACCATCATCATTCCATTTGGTCAGGACTGCCCACTTTCGGAATTTCTGACAGTACAACTCAGCGTCTTCAAGACCCTGATTTAATGCCAACAAGGTTTTTTCAGCTTGATCAGTGACATTAGGTACATCGTACAATAACCCCAGAGCCAGAAAAAATGCATCAATATCATTCAAAACAGGAACCCCAGGTGTCAGGGAAAAAGCCCAATCCTGAGGATCGCCGCGCAGGAGAGAGATGACAATTTGAACCTGCTGTGCTGCGTTACCTGAGGACTTAGGCTTTAAGGCAAAAAACAACTTACAGTTATTTTGAAATTCAGAAATTTAGCCCGATCCCCCAAAAACAAATCTGGCATGGGAATCCTAGGTTCCACAACCGGCAACCTAGCAAGATATGTAGCAATACTCCGAACCTCAGTGGCAAGCTGATCCACACGGCCAGACAACTGTGCAAACTCCATTGAAAGAAAAAAAAATCCTCCTCAGACCCAGAGAAAAAGAGGGAAAAAATGCAACAGACAGAAAAAAAAAAAAAATCGCTGACAACTCTGACAACTTTTTTCTTTCCACACTATTTTTCCCTTCTGTGAGTACCATATAATTTTCAGTTATGGCCAGTGATACTGTGGTGTTACGGTAGCTGAGGAGGACAGGAACAACAGCAGGGCAGCAGAACACCTGAGATGTTGGTCACTGATGGGTTGCAGATTCCTAAACTAACGACACAACTAGAGGTAGCCGTGGAGTATTCCTACGTTGATCCTAGACGCCTCGTCACAGCCTGAGAGATAACTACACCTAAAGGCAGAAAGATGAAAGCTATCTTCCCCGGAGCAGATCCCCAAAGAAAATAGGAAGCTCCCAAACATATAATGGCGGTTAGACAAGATGAAAACACAAACATAGGCAGAAAATAGATTGAGCAAACGCTGGGGCCACAAGCTGACTAAATAGGATAGGAAAGGAGAGATTACTTTCTGCAACCCAGAAAACCCTACAAAAATCCAACAATTCTGATTACAAAAATACTGAGATCACACGATCTCGCCACCCGCTAAATCAGATCTCAGTGTGAACAAAACCAAGCTGCAGCCGCTGAAAAAACAGGAAAAAGCAAATGAGCAAATAACAGAGGCTGCAGATAAACTGTGAGGAGCTCAGGCCCCAGGAGAGGACCTGGCTGACCTCCACAAAAGTGCAGAAAACAACGCAAAAAGCAAGCACAAAAAGAAAAGCAAAAAATATCTTATCTGAAAGCAGGAGATGCAGGCAAGACTCCAGCAAACTTCCAAATGAACCAGGAACCACAATTGAGACAAGAACAATTGATCACCGGCAACCATCATGGGAGGGAATCTCCCTTATATCAGACCAGTCAGTGAACCCAGATTGCCATTCCTCGCAGAAAGGTTCAGTACTGTCTGTAACCACCAGAGGGAGCCTCTGCTCAGAAACCATCTCTAGCACTTTCATAACACAGCCTCACTCCCCCTTCATCATGTGCAATCCCCTTACCCTCCACTTCATCATGTGAAGTCCCCTTCCCACCACTTCATGTGCAGTCCACCTTATCCCCCACTTCATCATGTGCAGTCCCCCTTACCCCAATTCATAATGTACAGTCCCCTTTACCCCTCTTCATGTTTTGCCCCACTCCCCCTTCATCATGTGCAATCCTCCTTACCCCCACTTCATATGCAGCCCTACTCCCCCTTCATCATGTGCAATCCACCTTACCCCCACATCATCATGTGCGGCCCCACTCCCCCCACTTCATCATTTGCAGTCTCCTTTAACCTCCAAAATCCATCATGTGCAGCCCCACTTACCCCCCCACTCCATCATGTGCATTCTCTTTTAACCCCAAACTCCATCATGTGCAGCCCCACTCCCCCTTCATCATGTGCAGCCCCTCTTACCCCCCACTTCATCTTGTGCAGTCTCCTTTAACCTCCAAACTCCATCATGTGCATCCCCACTCCCCCTTCATCATGTGCAGCCCCACTTACCCCCACTCCATCATGTACAGTCCACTTTAACCCCCAAACTCCATCATGTGCAGCCTCACTCCCCTTCATCATGTGCAACCCCACTTATGCCTCCACTCCATCATGTGCAGTCTCCTTTAACCCCCAAACTCCATCATGTGCAGCCCCACTCTCCTTTCATCATGTCCAGCTCCACTTACCCCCCACTCCATCATGTGCAGCCTCCTTTAACCCCCAAACTCCATCATGTGCAGCCCCACTTACCCCCCACTCCATCATGTGCAACCTCCTTTAACCCCCAAACTCCATCATGTGCAGCCCCACTTACCCCCCACTCCATCATGTGCAGACTCCTTTAACCCCGAAACTCCATCATGTGAAGTCCTCCTTACACCCCCTACTTCATCACTTGCAGTTACCCTCACCATTGAATTAATTTTGTAAAGAAATAAAAAAGTTTTTCATACTTACCTCACAGTCGCTCCCCTGCAGCACCTCTCTGTTTCCAGTGTCTGGGAGATGTCGGCGTGTGCGCGATGACGTCATCGCGCACACCCACACTTGACCCGGAAGTACAGAGAACATGGAGGGAGCGGGAGCTGCGCAGTCATCAAGGTTAGATGGCTGTGCACAGCTCCTGGCCCCGTGCGCTGAAAGACTGTGATGCGGCTGGTTCTGCTGTCGGCCGTGTCACATTACAGTGGACACAGCAGCACACAATTTTCTCTGCACAGTGTAGCCATCAGGAGGTCGGCCCTGTACAGCTGCTGCGTGAGCAGCCTGGCGGGCATTTGCCTCTCTGTCACCCGGCCCACCCCGCTCCTGGGAATATAGTCCCCCCCTTCTAGTCAGACTCTATATAGTATAATGCTTTCCCTATAGGCAGACTATGTATTGTAAAATGCACCCCCCATAGGCAGACTCTATAGTATAATGCACCTCCATAAGCAGACTCTATAGTATAATGCACCCCCTTAGGCAGTCTCTATATAGTATAATGCACCCCTGTAGGCAGACTTTATATAGTATAATGCAGCCCCCCCATAGGCAGACTCTATAATATAATGCAGCCCCCTATAGGCAGACTCTATAGTATAATGCACTCCTCATGGGCAGACTCTATATAGAATAATGCAGCCCCCATAGGCAGAATCTATAGTATAATGCCGGCCCCGTATGCAGACTCTTTAGGATAATGCACCCTCCACAGGCAGACACAATATTATAATGCACCCACCATGGGCAGACTCTATATAATATAAAGCACCCGCATTAAAAAATAAATACAATACTCACTCGAGTCACCGATCCTCACTCGAGGCACATCTCCGGACAGCGGGCACCAGGTAGTGACGTCTTCGTGCCTGCTCTCAGTGTCTGCATCAGTGACGTCTGACGCTGAGAGAGGGATAATGGGAGAGGGAGTGTAACTCTCTCATCAATGCTGTCAGCTGTATCGGCATCTAGCCAATACGTTGCACTCGCGGTGATGAGTGGCGGAGGCCCACTGCTGGCACCGGGCCCCCCCTCCTGCTCAGGGGCCCCATAGTGGCTGGGTGGCAGAGCAGGGAGATCGATTCTCCTTGTGTATCAGCGTGCACCAAACTATGTAGGATATTAAAAACTGGCCTCAATAGTACAATATTACAAAATGATCTGGATAAGATGACTGAATGGGCAAACACTTGGTAAATGATGCTTAATGTTGATAAATGTAGAGTAATGCGCCTAGGATGGAGTAATCCTATTGTTGCACATACATTAAATGGGAGTATACTCGGGACTACAGAACAGGAGAAAGACTTGAGTATTCTGGTTGAAAGTAAGTTGAACAGCAGTACTCGATGTCAGTCAGTAGCTGCAAAAGCAAACAATATTTTAGGGTGTATAAAGAGAGATAATATCTTGTGATCCCAACGTATTGTTACCTCTTTATAAATCACTTATCTAGAATATGGGATCTTGTTGTGGACTGCACATTTTAAAAAGGATATTCAGAAGTTAGAGTCAGTTCAAAGGCGGGCAACTGGACTACTAGGGATGGAAGGCCTCTCATATGATGAGAGGTTGGAAAAGTTGGACTTGTTTAGCTTAGAAAAAAGACGTCACAGTAGAGATCTCATTTATATGTATAAATACATGTGTGGTCATTACAAAAAACTGGCATATGACTTATTCTTTCCAAAGGTCATGCTAAGGACTAGGGGGTACCCATTACGGGTGTAAGAAAGGCGATTTCTACAGGTAAATAGGAAAAGGTTCTTTACTGTTAGAGCCGTCAGACTGTGGAATGCCCGACGACAAGAAGTAGTAATGGCAGGCACAATTACAGCTTTTAAAAAAGGGCTGGACACAGAACATTGTGTGTTACAGATAATTTAGAAGCAAAAATGTATAATTGGTCGAAAAAGGTTGAGCTTGATGGACCTAGGTCTTTTTTTTCAACCTATGCAACTATTAGTTTCCTGAATTATTTTGATAATTTCTGTTATCTACATGGGTAGAGTAACTTGGTGATACTTTGGAGATGACAAATCAAGCCAAGTAGTCCCATTTCAAGAATCATTATGGTACTGCAATACCCATTGACCACTACTTTGTGGTCTCATTGCATCATGCCATTAATCATTATGGTGTATTAGGCCTCTTTCAGAGGACCGCATAATTAGTCAGTATGTATTTGCCATTTGTGACATAAACCATATATGGAGAGCACGCAGACCCAGTATAGCCAGTTTGCCAGCCAGGGCACATGGCCAATTTTCCACACGAACGGAAACGGATAGTTTGTGTGGAAAAAATCTCTACTTGCACTACTTTGGTCCATTTTACAACCAGAATAATGCATGGAATCTAAAAGCAACTCCTTAACCCATCCGCAATGCAGATGAGCACACGGAGCTGCACACGTAGCCAGTCACGTCTGGAAGTTGCAAACATGACTGGCCCTTTTTCCAATATGGCTTTTCTTGAACCCCACCTAAGCTGAATTTTATTTACACTGTTTTGTAAAATGGATAGAAAAGCAACGCGGTATTTATAAATGTAGCAAACTTTTCAGTGATATTTTGTTGTCAGCCCTGTACCGTGCTTGGGCTTAAAAACATTTCATGAATGAGGATTCAGATATTGAAAGGTATGAAATGTATACAGTTGTGCTCAAAAATGTAAAAACCCCGGCAGAATTTTTTCAGAGAATATAAATGATAACACCAGAACTTTTTCTCCACTCATGGTTAGTGGTTGAGTGAAGACATTTATTGTCAAACTACTGTGTTTTATCTTTTTAAATCATAATGACAACCCAAAACATCAAAATGACACTGATCAAAAGTTCACATACCCCATTCCTTAATACCGTGTATTGCCATCTCTAACATCAATGACAGCTTGAAGTCTTTTGTGGTAGTTGTGGATGAGATTCTTTATTTTCTAATATGGTAAAGCTGCCCGCTCTTCTTGGAAAAAAGCCCCCCCGTTCCTGTAAATTCCTGGGCCGTCTAACATGAACTGCGGTCCTGAGATCTCCCCAGAGTGGCTCAATGATATTGAGGTCAGAAAACTGAGATAGCCACTCCAGAACCTTCACTTTGTTCTGCTGTAGCCAATGACAGGTAAACTTGGCCTTGTGTTTTGCATCGTTGTCATGTTGAAACGTCCAAGTACGTCTCATGCACAGATTCCGTGCTGATTATTGCAAATTTGCCTCCAGTATTTACTAATAATGTGCTGCATTCATCTTTCCTTCAACTTTGACCAAGTTTCCTGTGCCTTTGTAGCTCACACATCCCCAAAACATCAGCGATCCACCTCTGTGCTTTACAGTGCGAATGGTGTTCCTTTCATCATAGGCCTTGTTGACCTCTCTCCAAATGTAAAGTTTATGGTTGTGGACAAAAAGTTCAATTTTGGTCTCATCACTCCAAATTACCTATTGTAGGTGAGATACTTTGTGGCATTTGAGCAGTAATGGCTTTCTTCTTGCGACTCAACCATGCAGCCCATTTTTCTTCAAGTGCCTCCTTATTGTGCATCTTGAAACAGCCACACTGATAGTTTTCAGATAGTCCAGTATTTAAGCTGTTATTTGTCGGTTTTTCTTTGCATCCCAAACAATTTTCCTGGCAGTTGTTGACAAAATTTTTGTTGGTCTACCTGACCGTGGTTTTGTTGTTACATAGCCCTGATTTTCCATTTGTTAATCACAGTTTGAATGCTGCTTACTGGCATTATCAATTCCTTGGATATCTTTTTGTATCCCTTTCCTGTTTAGTACAGTGCAACTACCTTTTCCCATAGATCCGTTGGCAATTCTTTTGCTTTCCCCATGACTCACAATCCAGAGACATCAGTGGCTAGATGAAAGATGCAAGACTCTGTCTGGATCCCAGAAACTCACTCAGCTTTTATGCACATCTAGCGCCCTACCAGGGCCGAGGGGTACTCGGTACCGGGCTGGGCAGTTCTTAAAGGGGCAGTCACAGCAGCAGTGACTCGGTCCGTGGCCCTGGGTGTCCAATAAAATTGTCAAAGATGATGATGGGGTAGTTTGTAGGGAATTAGTTTGTGATGCCACCGTGGTGTTCGGCAATAAGATGGCTGACGCTACGATTCAGGTCCACTGGGGCGGATGGTGATGCAACAGAGATGTTACTGCTCCCCACAGGTAGAGCGGGGCCCCAGGGCAGATATAACAGTCTGTTCAGGTGATGGTGAACGTTGAGGTGCAGAGAATAAGCAAGGAACACAGTTTTCTTTACCTTTTACTTCTTGGTAAGTGAAAATGCAATCCAGGGTACTAATTACAGATGATAGCAAGAGTCTGGCTCGCCTGGAAGCATTCAGGGGATCCACCCTGCCAGGCAGGTATGGAGGCCTTCCTGCTGCATTCTCTTTTCTGGTCACTGCTGCCTGTAGCTGTATAACAAACAGCATGAGCCTATCACAGGCACTGTCTGTTCACTGGCAGCCCTGGGCTTTTGGTTGTCTGCGGTGCCTCCAGGTGTTCGGTATGGTCAGGGAGCTTGCAGTTCCCTGCCCTCCAGATTCGGCTGTCGGAGCATACAGCACCCGCACAGCCCAGGAGTCTGGAGTCCTTTTTATCAGCGCTCCGCTCCGGGATCAGGTCTGATGCAGCTGCAATTCTCAGAGCTTTTGTTTCCGCTCCTCTCTCTTCCCTCTCCTCAGTCTAACCAACTCTTTCCAGTACAATCTCCTTACCTCAGTACTAACTCCTCCCACAAACTGCCACTTCCTTAAGCTCCGCCGCTTTTGGTCTGGAGTTAGAACAAGTGTTGGATGCTGTGTATTACCTCGCATGGGGAACTCTTCCTGCTTCCAGGCATGACATCACCACCCTGTAGAGGGAGGCAATGTCACCGTGGCAACCAGACTCTAGGGTGCCACATTCCCCCCTAGTTAACTTCAGTACGTCCCGGACTGAGAAAACATAAAAACAATAAATGAAAGTTTACAAAGCCTTAAAAATGTAAAAATGACAAAAACTCAAAAAGAAAAATAATAACACAGTTACTGCAGCACCTAGTCCTTACGCTGCCGTCCAGGAATTGTCTTTGTCCGCGTACCTGGAGTTTTGTTGGTGGAAACCGCCTTAGCCCACTTTGTGTGTTTCGACCCTGGGCGTGGCTACAGGGCACTCTGTAGGTGGACCTGGTTTTCGGCCACGTCGGCGACTTATTTTCAAGGCCAAGTCAGGGTAAATATTTACAAGTAAGGTCCGGGCCACGCATAGTCCTGTGGCCCAATTGTCCATCAACAGGTTAATACGAATATTTAAAAGTTCATACAGTAAGTCGCTGTAGCCTCTCATGCTTAAACGGTTGCAACTATACATTATTAACTTATTTACATTTTAGTCCCCATACCGGGCTGGGAGCTGACCTCTCGTACTATGGGTGGATCTACGCAGTACTGGTATTTCTAATGACCTTACTAGGCCTAGTGTGTTTGTGGTTGATGTTGGTAAACTGGGCAACAGTCTGCGACTTTTTAGACTCACCATGGGTCTGACAGATTCACCGCTAGCAGGGGGAAGATTTCTGTGTTCCACTGCAGATGTGGCATCTGTTACAGGAGCCCACTGGTCTTCAGGCTAATCTAGAGTTGTATCTCCTTCTGGCACTACTGGTTGGGGAAAGATCAAGATGGGCACAACGATGGCCTGGTTCACTCTTGTCCTATTTGGAGGCAACTCGCCGAGTACTGTGCTGACCTTTTCCTCCATCTTTTCTATGGGCTGAGGACTGTTTGGGTCTTCAAACCTTTCCTTTAATTGGTCAGTGCACGGTTTTAGATGATCCTTTGACACTGTCGCTGAGGTTTCTCCTCCATCTTTACTGATGAGGCACACCTTGGTGCTATCAAAGTCTGAAGGTAAACGGTTTATGGCTCAGCCTCCCACTGGTCATCTAATTTGTGAACTCCTCTTTTTCTTTCGAGTACCTGTTCTCCCGGTACTAAAGGAGTAGCCGGAGCTTGTTGGTTGTAGCTCTTTTCCAATCTCTGCCTGGCTTGAAACAAACTTTGTTCCACGCACTCTTGCACCTTGCGGTATTGCCGCTGCCGCTCAAAACTCCTGGAACACTTCTGCCTCAACGGCTGGGCCTTGGTCGGTGAGCACTTGTTCAGGATAAACGTGCGGTCAACAAAGTGTTGTTGAAATGCCTTGGCTGCGGTCGTTGCTGTTTGTTCTTTGACAGGCACGACTACCAAGAGCCTTGAGTAATGGTCAACGATGGTCAGGGCATAAGTGTAGCCAGTCCTACTCTGAGTCAACTTCACATGATCCAAAGCTACCAGTTCAAGCGGCTGCTTCGTGATGATCAGCTGCAATGGGGCTCACTGTCTGTTACGGTCTTTCCTGTGCAGGTTGCATGGGCCACATTCTCGTCACCACTTCTCAATGGCTCTCCTGATGCTAGTAGAATCTTTCATGAAGTAGAACCTCTAACTTCTTCCACCCTAAGTGCCCTGCTCCATCATGGTACACCTCCAAGACCATTGGTGCATTCCGCTTCAGGACTACCACCTGCCAGACCAGTTCATGGGTGCTCGAGTTGATGTTCCTCCGACACAGCTTACTCTCATAGATGAACAGCTTGCCCCTCTCCTTCCACAACTGCTTTGCTTCCTGTGGAGCATCTTGACCAGGGTGTGAATCAGCTTGTGCCAGCAACTCTTTTACTAGGTGAATGGCTGGGTCACTATCTTGTGTCTCTGCCCATTCATGATGGGGCAATGGGTTCAACGTGGCCTTTTGTACGATATAGCGCTTGTTCTTCACCCCTTGGGAGCACTGGGCCACAATTGGGCGGTGGAAGGCTGGTAACTCGATTTCTTCAAGTTCTCCTGGATCTTCTCCCCATCTGGTGAATTAGGCATCCTGGACAGCGCATCGGCATTAGCTTTCTTTTGTCCCGCTCGGTACTTGATGGTAAACTCATAGTTGGACAGCCGGGCCATCCATCGCTGCTCTAATGCACCCAGCTTTGTCATTTCAAGGTGGGTTAGCAGATTATTGTCCATGTAGATGGTAAACTTTGCTGAAGCCAGGTAGTGCTTGAAGCGCTCTGCAGCTATTTTGGTGAAGTCCTTGATGAATCTCCAGTAGTAGCCTACCAACCCAAGAAACTGTCTTACTTCATGAATGGTGCTGGGTCTTTGCCAGTCCCGGATAACTGTGACTTTGTCAGGGTCTGGTGCCACACCTTCCGTGCTTACCATATGGCCTAGGTACTGCACCTTGGGCTTTATAAGGTGACATTTGGAAGGCTTTAGTTTCAAACCAAAGTTGGACAGGGCTTCGAATACCTTGGCCAGGTGCTTCAAGTGGTCTTCGCAGGTTTTGGAGAAGATGATGATGTCATCCGGTTACAGCAGAATGGTTTCAAAGTTTTTATGTCCAAGGCTGCATTCCATTAACCGCTGAAACGTTCCCGGCGCATTGCTGAGCCCGAACGACATGTAGTTAAACTCACAGAAGCCCACTGGTGTCGTAAACGCTGTCTTCTCTTTGTCTGCCTCTGCCACTGGAAGCTGCCAATACCCACTGGTGAGATCCAAAGTAGAGAAATAGTTAGCGAGTCTCAGTGCAGCTAATGATTCCTCAATTCTAGGTAATGGGTAAGCGTCCTTATGTGTAATGCTGTTAATCCGCCTGTAGTCTACACACAATCTCATAGTACCATCTTTCTTTTTAACGAGGACTAATGGAGCTGCCCAGGGGCTACAACTATCTCTGATTACTCCAGCCTCCTTCATCTCTCGTAACATACTCTTGGCACATTGATAGTGTGCTGGAGGTACAGGCCGGTACTTCTCTTTAATGGGCAGATGATCTCCGGTGGGAATATGCTGTTGGACCCCTTTTGCCTGCCCAAAGTCTGGAGAATGTTTGCTGAAGACCCGTTCAAATTCTCGAGCCACCTGGTAAGCTCCATGCTTTTGGTGCGAAGGGGTGGAGTCAGTGCCTACGTGTAGCTGCTGACACCAATCCTCCAGCTGCCCTTCAGAGTCCTTGGCCTCCATCTGGTTGGACAGAAGCAAGGGTTCCGCTGCTTCTATTGCATTGTTACTGACAGTGGACTGCTTAGCAAGGGTGGCATACCGGGGTAAATAGACTTCTTTCTCCCACAATTCAAGGTGCGTACTGGTACTCTCCCCTTGCGAACATTAACTACCCCTCTGGCTGTCAGGATAGTGGGCCTACTATCAGACAACATGGGTTCTACCAGGGCTTGGTAATCTTTACCCCTGAGGCCTATTGCTGTCCGACACCAAATTAACATTTCACTCCTGGGGGGGGGTACTGCAATGGGGAATGGATCACTTACTCTGACACTGCCGATTTCTCCTCCAGACAGCTTTACCTGTTGTCTCTGCATCAGGGCTCTGATTTCCTTTTAAATCCTATAGAGAAAGAGCGAAGTATGACTCTCCAAAAATGTAACAAAATACCACTTTAATGAAAAAATTATACAAATTTTATTGAGCAATGCAAAAACATAGTAGGACAAAAAATGTATAAAAAACTCAGTAATATTCATGGATAGATGGTGATGACACAATGGACACAGATAGCAATACCATAACAATTTATATTAGCAGAGTGCAGCCAAATTCTCCTAATTGCACAAAATGTATATCTATATTAAATAAATTATATATACCGAGGATTATCCATACCGCCATATAATCTCAAAAAATCTCTGATCTCCTTTTGCAGGACCCGATGCTGACTGGAGCTGGCTGTCTCGGCTACCTGTTGTAACAAAACAATAATTTCTCCGAGACAATTTTCTATTACATTGGTGCCTAAAGTGATCATAGGATGGCATTCTCATTTGTCAATATCAACTTTAATCGAACCTTCTGATTGCAATTCCACTCGGCCAATCTTGATGATCACCTCTTTAAACCCCACCTGAGGCAAGGGCTGAACATTGCTGGCAAAGATGGCAAGGTATTCATCTGGGCTGCGAATAATATCTGAATCAGCCCAGTACCGCTTAAAGAGGACATATGGCATCATTGTCACCTGAGAGCCAGTGTCCAGTAAGGTGCTCATCGGGAAGCCATCAATCACGACGGGCAGGACCGGCCGTCCTCCCACATACTTGTCTCGCCAACTTTGTGGGCCTGGAAGTCTTACTCCTGGGGGTTGGCCCTTTGCCCCAGGGGTTGCTTGTCTAAATAACAGAATCTTGTGATGTGTCCCGCCTTGTTGCAGCGGCGACAGATGGGCTGTCCGTCCTCGTCATAACGATCGCTGTCTCTCCCTCTGGTCGGTGGAATTCTCCTCTGTCGTCGCCACGGGACGTCATCTGAACTGGAGGCCAGCTTGATCTTCTTTGGAGTCACTTGCATGGACTACACAGGTTTTGTGAGTGTAGTCACACTTTTGGTCAGTTCCTTGAACTGGAGACGTAGGTCTGCAGCAGAGTCATCATCCTGGGCTGGTGTGTCGGTCTCAATAGGGGTCTGGGGAAAGGATGCTGCCTCCTGCTAGTGTGTAATTGCTGGGTGCCTAGAGGGTTTTGTGCTACTAGGATTTGGTTCATGCAGCACCCGGATGGCCCTATCCTTAAAGTGTGCAAAGTCCAGTTCAGGATTTTGTAGGGCCATTATGCGCAGCTGTGTCCTTTGATTGTTAGGCCGGGATCACACATGCGAGAAACACGGCCGAGTCTCGCATGTGAAATCCCAGCTCTGGCTCCGGCACTCAGGAGCCAGAGCTGGGAGCCAGAGCTGGGATTTCACATGCGAGACTCAGCCGTGTTTCTCGCATGTGTGATCCCGGCCTTAGACTGGAGTTCCTCTATAAACTGCTCTGTTAGCAATCTATCAACCTCTTGCACGATGTCATGGTCAACCTGCTTTAAGGCCCGTAGCGCCTCCTGAAGGTAAAGGGCATAGTCCCATATGCTGTCCTGCACCCTTTGTTTGCACTCGAAGAATCTCATTTTTATCTCTGCTGCAAGGCGGGTGCCAAAGGTGTCCTTCAGCCTGGCCAAGATTTGTTTGACAGTTCCTTTATCGGTGTCCGGCCAGGACTTTACTTCCCTCTGGGCCTCACCAGTTAACTGGCCAATGAGGATGCTGAATTTTTGACTCCCAGACAGGGGGTACACTTTGAACAAACTACAGTCTCTCCTTGAAATCGCTCAGGGTGTTCGACTCCCCTGAGTACTGCGGTAACCAGGCCGCTCCTGGTATGTACAGCATTGATAGTGGCAGTACGGAGGCTGCGGCCGCCGCTGGATCTTGCTGCACCATGGGGGCTGTGGCTGCGACCGCCGCTGGATCTCCATCTGGGTTGGGCATTTTCTTCTCCCCTCAGTGAATTTCAGCCAGGCTCTGTTTACCTTTACCGTGGTCAGCAGCTGCTCCCCACCGGGCTGGTTTGAGCTCCTTCCGGTCTCCAAGCCGGGACATCCTGCTTTTCATCCGCTCCTAATAGAGCGCAGCTCCGGCTTCACTTCGCCCACTGACGTCAGAGCATGGGGCAATGCTTCGCACTCTTTTTCAGGATCCGCCCACGATGGCACGCCCCTCTGTTCTCACGCGCGCCGTATGACGCAGTTATGGCGGCGATTTGAAAGTTCAATAAAGTCTCTGGCACACAATTAAATAAAGTGTATGGCACACAGTACCCGATAATGTTGGGCTACGAGATCCTGTTTGTGACGCCAAGTTGGAGCGCCCCACCAGGGCCGTGGGGTACTTGGTACCGGGCCGGGCAGTTCTTAAAGTGGGAGTCATAGCAGCAGTGACTCGGTCCGTGGCCCTGGGCGTCCAATAAAACTGGCAAAGATGATGGTGGTGGTAGTTTGTAGGGGAATTAGTTTGTGATGCCACCAGTGGTGTTCGGCAATAAGATGGCTGACGCTGCGATTCAGGTCCACTGGGGTGGATGGTGACGCAGCAGAGATGTTACTGCTCCCCACAGGTAGAGCAGGGCCCCAGGGCAGATATAACAGTCTGTTCAGGTGATGGTGAACGTTGAGGTGCAGAGAATAAGCAAGGGACACAGAAAAGTGCAGCTTTCTTTATCTTTTACTTCTTGGTAAGTGAAAATGCAATCCAGGGTACTAGTTACAGATGATAGCAGGAGTCCGGCTCGCCTGGAAGCATTCAGGGGATCCACCCTGCCAGGTGTGGATAGAGGCCTTCCTGTTGCGCTCTCTTTTCTGGTCCCTGCTGCCTGTAGCTGTATAGCAAACAGCGTGAGCCTATCACAGGCACTGTTTGTTCACTGTCAGCCCTGGACTCTTGGTCAGCTACGGTACCTCCAGGTGTTCGGTGTGATCAGGGAGCTTGCAGTCCCCTGCCCTCCAGATTCGGCTGTTGGGGCGTATAGTACCCGCACAGCCCAGGACGCTGGCGTCCTTTTTATCAGTGCTCCGCTCCAGGATCAGCTCTGATGCAGCTGCAAATCCCAGAGCTCTTGTCTCCGCTCTTCTCTCTTCCCTCTCCTCAGTCTAACCAACTCTTTCCAGTACAATCTCCTTACCTCAGCACTAACTTCTCCCACCAACTGTCACTCCCTTAAGCTCCACCCTTTTAGTCTGGAGTTAGAACAGGTGTTGGATGCTGTGTATTACCTCACATGGGGACCTCTTCCTGCTTCCAGGCATGACATCACCACCCTGTATAGAGAGGCACTGTCACCGTGGCAACCAGACTCTGGGGTGCCTCATTCACACACTATGTAAGGTTCTATGTATATATTCCTGAAACTCAGTTTGTTCGTCAGCCATTTTACTTTCTGTCTTGCTGCAGCTATCTTGCCCTCAGTCAAAATGGAGTTTCCAGCTTGCATGTTCCCGCCCTGATTCTCTCCTTTGCTTCTTAAGCAGCCACAGCTGAGCAATCAGTGCTTCAGAATCTAGCCTGCAGTGAACCTGTGACTTGACTCCTGTAAGCCTTGGACCTTGTACTCCAGCTATTCCTACTGAGGAACTCTGAAGCACTTGTGGACTCTGAACCCTGCTCTTTGAAAGACCCACGTTTGCATGGACTTACGGTAACAGAGAAGAAGATCCTGAATCTGTATTGGAGAGTGATTGCTGAGCTTGGATTACTCTGGCCTGCTGTGTCTCCTGTTTCTGTGTCTGCAAACTGTGTGACTATTTCTGCCAACTTGTATGAAGTAATACAGGACTTTTCTATATCAAACCTGTGACTCCTGTGTTTTCATCGCACCCAAGCACAAGACGCTATATGAACTGTACTACATACATTACAAGATTCTGAAGCCAAAACGTTAGTGTCTGCTGGGTCTGGAAGGCTGTGTCTGCTGTACTGTGGATATCAGACGTCCGGTTGTACTTTCTGTGATGACAGTGGTTGTGACTTCACAACCATTCCAGGTGAGCAATTCCCTTAAGTTTTTTCTTTTTGCAGTGTTACCACAGGTAAACACTATTGTTTTTTTTTTTCCTTTCTTTTCTCTTTTTTGTCTGCTGTAACTCTGGATATCAGATGTCTGGTTGAAACTTTCTGTGATGATAGTGGTTGTGACTTCTCACAACCATTCCAGGTGAGCAGTTCCCTTAATTTTTTTTTCTCTGCAGTGTTGCCACAGGTGAACACTATTGTTTTTTTTTTCTCTCCTCTTCTTCCAGTAATCCTGTCTTAAAAGATCTGGAAAATGGAGGCCCGCATAAAGGAACTTTGCGGAGTGACTGATAATATCCTTGCAGATTTGCAGAATATAAAGACCCGTTTTACAAATCTACAGGACCTCAATAATCACAATTTGCAAGTGGTTGGACAGACTACCCAGGATTTGCGAGCCAGGATTGAGGTTCTAGAGGGGCGAGTCCAGGCTCCTGCCGTAGCCCCGAGTGCTGGGATTCCCAAGTTGCCCCCTTTTCGTTTTGGCGGTGAACGTGAGAAATTCAGGGGATTTATTAATCAATGCAATCTTTTTTTTTCTGCACATGCTTCACAATTTCCCACTGAACGATCTAAGGTGCTTACTATAATTATGTTGCTTACCAACAAGGCTTTAATGTGGGCAAACCCTCTGATTGAGACTGAGGATGATTCTTTGAATCACCTTGATGATTTTATTTCAGCCATGGGGCAGGTGTTTGATGACCCCAATCGAGGTGCAACAGCTGAAGCAGCCATGTTAGCTTTGCGCCAAGGTAAGCACTCGGTAGCTGAATATGCCTTGGATTTCAGGAGATGGGCCCTTGATACCACCTGGGACAGTTCCGCCAAAAAATCTATTTTTCGAAAGGGGTTATCTCCACTGATTAAGGATGAACTTGCTCGTGCCGACCCTCCCACTGCGTTAGGTGACTTTATTAACTACTGCATCCGTATTGATACTCGTCTGACTGAACGCAGGCAAGAGAGATGGTTCGAAAGCAATCGTACTAACCTTTTCCTACCTTCCTCTCCAGCTAAGGAACCTTTGAGTAGGATTACATGGGAACCTGAACCTGAACCCATGCAGGTAGACTCTTTACAACGACGGGTTAGTGATGCACGCAAGGAACATCGTTTTAAGGAGAATCTATGTTTCTATTGTGGTAAGTCAGGGCACTTCATTATAAACTGCCCCAGCCGTTCTCGTAAGACTACTGCAGCACTCATTCATTGTGAGTGTTGCGAGAGGGGATCTGTCAGGTCCGAGCCTCAGGCTCCAGAGAGATCTGCAGCAACAGATCTTGATTTCTCGGACTTAAACTCCGTTACCTCTGAGGACGTTGACTGTGTAAACGCTGCCATTTTTCAAGTTTCCTCAGCGGTGTCCCAGCTGAGTTGTAAGAAAAACAATTCTCATTGCTTTCTTTCCATCAAACTCTGGGGTTGACTCAGCTTGGGTGTCTAGCTCTGCTATGATCGACTCAGAGGCAAGTGGAAATTTTATGGATGTCTCCTTTGCTCTGAAACAGGGAATACGTTCAGTGAAGAAGGCTACTCCAGTACAGATGGAAACTGTGGATGGCTCCCTGCTGACCTCTGGACCAGTGGATCAGGAAACAGAGCCTTTGAGGGTTCTTATGGGTAAAGATCATCAAGAGAAACTGTCCTTTATGCTTATCTCTTCTCCCCACTTTCCCATTATTCTAGGGCTACCATGGCTGCAGGCTCAGAATCCTACCATTAACTGGGAGACCAAGGAATTACACTTTCCAGAGAAACAGATGAGTCCAAAAGTTTCAGCTTGCTCTGTTCCTAAAGGAATCATGTCAGTCCCTGAACTACCAGCTGTATACCAGGACTATGTGGATTTATGTGACAAGAAGAACGCTGACCAGCTTCCTCCTCACCGTCCATATGATTGTCCAATTGAATTATTGCCTGGAGCAGAGATACCTTTTGGTAAGATCTACCCCCTGGCGGGGCCCGAGCTAAAGGCTTTAAAGGATTACATAGATGAAAATCTAGCCAAGGGCTTCATACGCCCCTCTTCATCTCCTGCAGGTGCACCCATCTTCTTTGTAAAGAAGAAAGATGGATCTCTGAGACCATGCGTAGACTATAGGGAACTCAATAAGGTTACTATTAGAAACCGTTATCCATTGCCTTTAATCCCTGAGTTATTGGAGAGAGTGCGACATGCCAAAATTTTTTCTAAACTAGATCTTCGTGGGGCCTATAACTTAGTCCGTATTAGACCAGGGGATGAATGGAAGACTGCATTCAGGTCACGCTATGGACACTTTGAATATCTAGTTATGCCTTTTGGTCTGAGTACCGCCCCAGCCACTTTCCAACACTTGGTGAATGACATCTTCAGGGATCTCCTAGATACATTCGTGGTAATTTATTTGGATGATATTCTAATTTTTTCTAACTCCACAGAGGAACATCATGGACATGTGAGAATGGTCTTGGAACGTCTAAGACAAAATCATCTTTACATCAAACTTGAAAAGTGTGAATTCCATAGGACCGAAATTCAATTTCTGGGGTATGTACAGTCTACACAAGGAATTAGTATGGATGGAAGCAAAACCCAAGCCATCAAGGATTGGCCAAGTCCTAGAAATGTGAAGGAGGTACAGCGCTTCATCGGGTTTGCCAACTTCTATAGACGTTTCATTAGAAATTTCTCTGAGGTAGTGTCACCTATCACTCAACTTACCCGGAAAGAGTCTAGGTTTTCCTGGACTCCCCAAGCCCAGGAAGCATTTTCCCGTCTAAAAGATAAATTTACCACTGCACCTATCCTAGTACATCCCAACCCCGAGCTTGCCTTCATAATAGAGGTGGATGCTTCAGACTGTGCCGTTGGAGCTATACTCTCTCAGAGAACAGGTGAGAAGAATGTCTTGCATCCCTGTGCCTTCTTTTCCCAGCAGTTGTCTTCGGCTGAGAGGAACTACGATGTGGGCAATAGAGAGTTGTTGGCCATTATTGCCGCCTTCAAAGAATGGAGACACCTTCTTCAGGGAGCTGCACAGCAAATAGTCGTCCTGACAGACCATCGTAACCTTGAGTTTATCAGGTCGGCTAAGTGCCTGACTCCTCGCCAGGCTCGCTGGAATCTTTTCTTAAACCAATTTAATTTTATCATCTCTTATAGACCAGGATCGCGCAATGGAAAGGCTGATGCACTCTCTAGGATTTACTCAGCAGAGACACGTCCAATTACTCCTCCTAAGACTATTCTTCCTGACTCTAGATTCCTAGGAGTAATTCATAATCAAGACCTACTTAAGGACATCAAGGAAGCATACCATGCGGATTCCTTTTTGGCACAACCCCCAAGGGACGTAAGTCTTGTCTTTAAGAATGGTGTGTGGATTCAGGGACAACGTCTGTATATTCCTGAAACAGTCAGATTAAGAGTATTGCAACTCATTCACGATTCCAAGATAGCTGGGCATAGAGGAATTCTAAAGACACAGGAATTTCTTTCTCGTTTCTTTTGGTGGCCCACTTGCAGGAAGGATGTTTTGAATTATGTCACTTCATGTGAGGTCTGTGCAAGATGCAAAACACCTCGCTCCTCACCAACTGGTCTGTTACAGCCTCTTCCCACCCCGTCCCGCCCGTGGGGATCCATTTCTATGGACTTCATTGTGGAGTTACCAACCTCTCAGGGGAAGAACACCATTCTAGTGGTGGTTGACCGTCTAACAAAGGCAGCTCATTTTATCCCTTGTGTCGGCTTACCCACTGCAAAACAGACATCAGATTTGATGATTAAAGATGTGTTTCGCTTACATGGAGTACCGGATGAGGTTATTTCGGATCGAGGGGTGCAATTCACTTCTAGGTTTTGGCAAAATTTCTGTGCAGCATTGGACATTAAAGTAAACCTTTCTTCTGCTTTTCATCCCCAGACTAATGGACAGACCGAACGAACCAATCAAACCCTGGAGCAGTATCTCCGCTGCTTTATCTGCCACCTACAGGATGATTGGGTGGATCTACTTCCATTAGCTGAGTTCTCGTATAACAACTCTCAGAGTGCCTCCACTAAACAGTCTCCTTTTTACTCTAATCTAGGTTATCATCCTAACATTCTACCACGATTTCCCATAGAAACGCCTTTACCAGCAGTGGCTGAAAGAATCACGTCTTTACAGAAGAATATGGATCTTCTAAAGGAAAATCTGGAATCGGCTCAAGAAAGGTACAAGAAAGCAGCAGATAAATTTCGTAAACCTGCACCAGCTTTCAAGGTAGGAGACTTGGTCTGGCTGTCAACCAGAAATCTTAAGTTAAGGATTCCATCGTCTAAGTTGGGACATAAGTACATTGGACCCTATAAAATCAGTAAAATTATAAGTGCCGTTGCTTGTCGTCTTCAACTGCCCAGAACTATGAGAATCCACCCTGTCTTTCATGTATCCCTACTAAAGGCTGCGACACCCAATACGTTTCCTGGACGTTCCTCTCCTTGCCCTGACCCAGTGCTAGTCGATGGTCAGGAAGAATTTGTGGTGGAAAGGATTTTAGATTCCAGGTTGTATAGAAATCAGTTACAATATCTGATTAAATGGCAGGGCTACCCAGTGGAGGACAACTCATGGGAACCGGTCAATAACGTTAATGCTCCTCGCTTGCTCCGTCAGTTTCATCAGAGGTACCCACACAAGCCTGGTCTGAGGTCATCCGGAGGTTATCCTTAAGGGGGGAGTAATGTAAGGTTCTATGTATATATTCCTGAAACTCAGTTTGTTCGTCAGCCATTTTACTTTCTGTCTTGCTGCAGCTATCTTGCCCTCAGTCAAAATGGAGTTTCCAGCTTGCATGTTCCCGCCCTGATTCTCTCCTTTGCTTCTTAAGCAGCCACAGCTGAGCAATCAGTGCTTCAGAATCTAGCCTGCAGTGAACCTGTGACTTGACTCCTGTAAGCCTTGGACCTTGTACTCCAGCTATTCCTACTGAGGAACTCTGAAGCACTTGTGGACTCTGAACCCTGCTCTTTGAAAGACCCACGTTTGCATGGACTTACGGTAACAGAGAAGAAGATCCTGAATCTGTATTGGAGAGTGATTGCTGAGCTTGGATTACTCTGGCCTGCTGTGTCTCCTGTTTCTGTGTCTGCAAACTGTGTGACTATTTCTGCCAACTTGTATGAAGTAATACAGGACTTTTCTATATCAAACCTGTGACTCCTGTGTTTTCATCGCACCCAAGCACAAGACGCTATATGAACTGTACTACATACATTACACACTAATTACAAGCAAACAGGTCACAGGTGAGAATGTTTTCTTTAAAAGAAACCTGTCACCCCCCCAGGGCCTTTTTATGTAAAAGAGCCTCCTTCAGCAGCACTAAGGTACTGCCACACTAAGCAATCCCGCTAGCGATCTCGTTAGCGTTGCATACTAATGAGATCGCTAGCGGGATTGTTTCTATATCGCTAAATGCTGCAGCATTTAGCGATATAGTTAACGACACTATCGCCGTTAGCGATCTTCTTAACGACTTTAGCGGTACAAAAGTACCGCTAAATCGCTAAGAAAAGGTGCCACACAGCGATAAGATACTTACCCAGCGGGAGCGCCAGCGATGAAATAGGGTCCGGAGCGATTCCAGCGACGAGCGAGATTACAGCAGGAAGCTCGTCGCTGGAAGCTGCCGCACTGAACAATATCGCTAACGGGATCGCTAAATAGTGACGTTTTTTAGCGATCCCGTTAGCGATATTGTTTAGTGTGGCATACTCTTAAGGCTGCATTCTGTGAAGGTGGCTCTTATGTTTCTGATCGCTAGGAACGCTGAAATATACACTTTTATAATCTGTCCGACATACCTCTATTGTGTCAGGGAGGTATGTCTTCTCCCTCTGTGTCAGCGGCCTCAGCGGTGTCAATCATCCTCCTCTTGTTTCCGACCCTGCCTCCTCTTCTTGAGAGGTCACCAGTGCTTCATGTATCAGCGGTCCCAGATCCAGCCCCGCAGTGTGTTAAGATGTATTCACACGCCGCTTTCCTCACTGCGCAGGCGCCAGATTCCCAGCCCCGCAGTGTGAATACATCATAACACACTGCGGGGCGGGATCTGGGGCCACCGCTACACGAAGCGCTGCCGGTGATGTCGCAAGGAGAGGAGGCGGGGGCCCGAAAACAAGAGGGGGATGATTGACACCGTTGAGACTGCTGACACAGGGAGAGAAGACATACCTCCCTGACACAATAGAGGTATGTCGGACAGATTATAAAAGTGTATATTTTAGCGTTCCTAGCGATCGGAAACCTAAGAGCCACCTTCACAGAATGCAGCCTTAGTGCCTCTGAAGGTGGCTCTTTTACTTAAAAAGGCCCTGGGGAGGTGACAGGATCCCTTTAATAGCCATTCAAACCCATTTGTGTGAACTTCTGTGCAAGTTATCAGGCCAAAATCACCGGGGTATGTGAACTTTTGATCAGGGTCATTTGGATGTTTTTGGTGTCATTATGATTTAAAAAGAGAAAACACAGTAGTTTGACAATAAATGGCTTCACCCAAACACTAACCATGAGTGGAGAAAAAGTTTTGGTGTTATCATTCATATTCTCTGGAAAAAGGCCAAGAAAGCAAAAATTCTGCTGGGGTATGTAAACTTTTGAGCACAACTGTACATTTCAGCCCCACCCTTAGGGCTACTCTCAAAATGACATATAAAACTGCCATTTGGGCACCATCACCTCCCTGCTCCATCACTTACTGCGAAAAGTCACAAGCTACAAAGCTACTTCTAAGTCTGACCTGCGGCCTGTTGATGCTGGCACCGTGCGGGAGACATAGGGCGGCAAGATTACATCACTTTGTCACGCCGCCTGTGCCGAACCTCTGCGAGACAAGCTGGAAGAGAACATGGAGGATGCAGCGGAAGGGAGGCCAGGATTGGATGAGTATAGGGGTTATAGGACACCTTACTGTGTGTAGGTGGATTATAAGGGTAATGCTAGGGGTTACAATTACTACAAAGTTGGAGAAGGGATGGGGGGTGAGGGACCAGATTACTGAACTGAAGGGGAACATAGAATAAACTGTAACCTGAGTCTAAGGAAGGAAAGTGGGGGTGGCATGGTGGGAGGGGTGAGAGGTGCAGAAAAATACATTAAGTGGATGTACACTAATGCCAGAAGCCTCATCAACAAAACTGACGAATTAGAAATCATAATGTTCAAAGAAAATAAAAAGTATTAATATGGGTTGGGGATCAGTTAGGTAATAAATAATCACAAAATAATACGATCTCATATATCCTTTAACAAGGTGTCTAGTAGAGTGGCTTCAAGGACATTAAACTTCAGGAAAGTGAATTTACAATGGCTGAGAGATGATCTTAATGCCATAAACTGGGACAATGTCCAGAGTAATAAAAGAACACAAAGCCAATTGGAAACTTCTATACGCATCCTGAATAGGACCTGTGCACAATATATACCCTATGGGAGTAAAGAGTTAGAAATAGGAGAAAACCACAATGGGTAAATAGAGCTATAAATGAATAAAATAGAAAGCGTTTAGGGGGGATGAGGTATCAAAACATTATAGAGAGAGAAATAAATTGTGCAAAAAAAAAAAGTATCAAAGCAGTAAAGATTGAGACAGAGAGAAAGTAAAAATAATAAAAAATACATTCTTCAACTACATAAACAGTAAGAAACTCAAAATGATAGTGTTGGCCCCCTCAAACATAGTCTGGGAGAAATGGTGGAAGAGGATGAGGGAAGGCCAATCTGCTACAAGCCTTCCTGCATACAGTATTTGCACAATAAAATCCCTGACAGACATAATGAAGAGGGATACCATTAATTCTCCATTAAATACCACCATCTCAATATAGCAGAAAGAGCAGTTCTCCCTTATAAACACTAAAGTAGATAAATCACCAGGCCCAAATGACATACACCCTCGAGTACTGCAGGAATAAAAGTACTGTGATAGACAGACCATTATTTCTAATATTCAAGGAATCTACAGTGGGTATGGAAAGTATTCAGACCCCTTTACATTTTTCACTCTTTGTTTCATTGCAGCCATTTGGTAAATTCAAAAAAGTTCATTTTTTTCTCATTAATGTACACTCTGCACCCCATCTTGACTGAAAGAAAACAGAAAATGTAGAAATTTTTGCAAATTTATTAAAAAAGAAAAACTGAAATATCACTTTAATATCTGCACAGTCTCGGGCTCCGGTGCCCGGTCACTAGCGCTCAGGCCTGGGTGAGCTTAGCTGCAACTTCACTCCCAGGTTCTCTCCACACGTCCTCTCTCACCCTCTTTCAGACTCCAACTCCCTGACTCCCACAGATCCTCTCCAGATCCATCAGGTAGGATGGTGAACGTTGGTGGACAGGCATTTTCAGGTCTTTCCAGAGATTTTCAATTGGATTTAGGTCAGGGCTCTGGCTGGGCCAGTCAAGAATGGTCACAGAGTTGTTCTGAAGCCACTCCTTTGTTATTTTAGCTGTGTGCTTAGGGTCACTGTCTTGTTGGAAGGTGAACCTTCAGCCAAGTCTGAGGTCCAGAGAACTCTGAAAGAGGTTTTCATCCAGGATATCTCTGTACTTAGCTGCATTCATGTTTCCTTCAATTGAAACCAGTTGTCCTGTCCCTGCAGCTGAAAAACACCCCCATAGCATGATGCTACCACCACCATGTTTCACTGTTGGAATTGTATTGGGCAGGTGATGAGCAGTGCCTGGTTTTCTCCACGCATACCACTTAGAATTATCACCAAAAGGTTCTATCTTCGTCTCAACAGACCAGAGAATTTATTTCTCATAGTCTGGGAATCCTTCATGTGTTTTTTAGCAAACTCTATGCGGGCTTTCATATGTCTGGCACTGAGGAGAGGCTTCCGTTGGGCCACGCTGCCATAAAGGCCCGACTGGTGGAGGGCTGCAGTGATAGTTGACTTTGTCGAACTTTCTCCTATCTCCCTACTGCATCTGTGGAGCTCAGCCACAGTGATCTTGGGGTTCTTATTTACCTCTCTCACCCACCAATTATCATCTCCCATGATTGCTTAGATTGGCTGGACGGCCAGGTCTAGGAAGACTTCTGGTGGTTCCAAACTTCTTCCATTTAAGGATTATGGAGGCCACTGTGCTCTTAGGAACCTTGAGTACTGCAGAAATTCTTTTGTAACCTCGGCTAGATCTGTGCCTTACCATAATTCTGTCTCTGAGCTCCTTGACCAGATCCTTTGACCTCATGATTCTCATTTGGTCTGACATGCACTGTGAGCTGTGAGGTCTTATATAGACAGGTGTGTGCCTTTCCAAATCAAGTCGTATCAGTTTAATTAAACACAGCTGGACTCCAGTGAAGAAGTAGAACATCTCAAGGAGGATTACAAGGAAATGGACAGCATGTGACTGAAATATGAGTGTCTCAGCAAAGGGTCTGAATACTTATGACCATGTGATATTTCAGTTTTTCTTTTTTAATAAATATGCAAAAATTTCTACATTTGTGTTTTTTTCAGTCAAGATGGGGGGCAGAGTGTACATTAATGAGAAAAAATTAACTTTTTTGCATTTAACAAATGGCTGCAATGAAACAAAGAATGAAACATTTAAAGGTGTCTGAATACTTTTCGTACCGACTGTATAATAACAGGGTCTGCACCACAGGACAGGAACATAGCAAATGTGGTGCCAATATTCAAAAAGGGGACAGAATCTGAAGCTGGAAATTATGGGAAAGTTTAACATCTATTTGAGTAAAACCCTTGAAGGTTTCTTAAGAGATGCTATCCTGGAGTAGCTCAATAGAAATAACCTTATGACCTAACATCAACATGGATTAATGAGTCAAACGAATCTGAGCTGCTTCTATGATGAGGTAAGTTCCAGACTAGACCAAGGTAAGGCATTTCAAGTGTCTATCTGGTCTTTATAAAGGATTGGATACAGTGGCACATAAAATATTGGTACAAAAAATGAGATAAATGCGAGGAGAAAATATATGTAATTTGGTTACCAAATGGCTCAGTGATAGGAAACAGAGGATAGTTATGAATTGAACACACTCTGATTGGATCACAATTAACAGAGGGATACAACACGGGTCATTATTGGGCCTTCTTCTTTTTAACATATTTATTAACCCCTTAATGTCCATTGACGTGCACAGTCCGTCATGGCAAGGTGCCAGTTTTGGCACCTTGACGGACTGTGCACGTCATGCCTTTGAACTACCACTGCGTGTGAACACGCAGTGGTAGTTCAGTGCCGACAGCTGTCACAGACAGCTGACAGGCACAGCAAGCGGTGCGGGGACCTTTGCCGTCGGTCCCCGCAGCTACAGCGCTGTGATTGGTCAGTCAATCTGACTGACCAAACACAGCAGCGATCGCGCAGGAGATGCTGAAATTTCAGCATCTCCAGCGCGATCAGTTCAGGAGCTTGGTGCTGCAGTGGCCAAGCTTCCTGCACTGACAGCCAGGAGCGGCGCCCCCACCGCCCCTGGCTGTTAACCCCCTGACTGCTGCGATCGAGCGTGATCGCAGCACTCAGGGGGGGAGGCAGAGGGTCGGGAGCTCCCTCTGTCTCAGATCGGCGCCCTGCAATGTATTTGCAGGGCCCGATCTCTGCCTTGATGACCCGGGGGTTGTCATGACAACCTCCGGGTCATCTAGCTACGGAAAGCTGCTGTGATCATGGTCACAGAAGCTTTCACTATAGTTACAATGCATTGCAATGCTGGAACATTGCAATGCATTGTAACTGCAATAAAAAGTAAAAAAGTGAAAGTCCCATAAAGGGACAAGTTAAAAAAAATCATTTTTTAAAAAAATTGTAAAAAAAAATATTAAAAAATAATTAAAAAAAATCCCCTAAAAAATACACATTTTTATGTAATAAAAAAATAAATACACATGTTTGGTATCGCCACGTCCGTAAAAATCCCATCTATAAAAAGCGTAACCCTAGTTAACCCCTTCAGTGAAAGCCATAAAAAAAAAACACAAAAAAGTAGTAAATTATACTTTTTCCAAGCGGTATCATCATACCGCTTGGAAAAAGTGCAATAACACGCGATCAAAAAGTGGGATATAAATAATCATGGTATGCTGAAAACGTCATCTTGTCCCACAAAAAACAAGCCACCATACAGCATCATCAGCGTAAAAATAAAAAAATTATAGCTCCCGGAATAAACTGATGCAAAAATAATTATTTTTTCTATAAAATTTTTTATTGTGTAAAAAACGCCAAAACATAAAAAAATATATAAATGAGGTATCGCTGTAATCGCAGTGACCCAAAGAATAAAGCTGCTTTATCAATTTTACCACACGCGGAACGGAGGGAAAAAAAAAAAAACAATTCCTGAATTGCTGGTTTTTGTTCATTCTGCTTCCACAAAAATCGGAATAGGAAGCGATCAAAAAACGTTATGTGCCCGAATATGGTAGCAATAATAACGTCAGCTCGTCTCGCAAAAAATAAGCCCACAGATAACTCTGTCGGCCGAAATATGGAAAAATTATAGCTCTCAAAATACGGCGATGCAAAAATTTCTTACAAAAAATTATTCCAAAAAAAGCGTCTTTTAGAGTGTGACAGAAGCTAAACATGAAAAAAGGGTATAAATCTGGTATCGCTGTTATCGCACCGACCCGAAAAATAAAGTCGCCTAATCACTAATACCGCACGAGGAACGGCGTAAAAAAGAAAACCAATTCTTCACCTTTTCTCCTGTTACCCTTATAAAAATAAAAATTTGGGGGCAAAAAGATTATTTTTGTGGAAAAAAATATGATTTTTTTATTTTCACGGCTCTACGTTATAAACTTCTGTGAAGCACTTGGGGGTTCAAAGTGCTCACCATACATCTAGATAAGTTCCTTGGGGGGTCTAGTTTCCAAAATGGAGTCACTTGTGGGGGGTTTCTACTGTTTAGGCACATCAGGGGCTCTCCAAACGTGACATGACACCCGCAGACCATTCCATCAAAGTCTGCATTTGAAAAAGGCGCTCCTTCCCTTCCGAGCTCTGCCATGCGTCAAAATAGTGGTTTACTCCCACATATGGGGTATCAGCGTACTCAGGACAAATTGCACAATAACTTTTGGGGTCCTGTTACCCTTTGGAAAATAAAAATTGGGGGTGGAAAGATCATTTTTGTGGAAAAGATATGATTTTTTTAATTTTACAGCTCTACGTTATAACCTTCTGTGAAGCCCTTGGGGGTTCAAAGCTCTCACCACACATCTAGATAAGTTCCTTGGGGGGTCTAGTTTCCAAATTGGGGTCACTTGTGGGGGGTTTCCACTGTTTAGGCACACAGGGACTCTCCAAATGCGACATGGCGTCCAATCTCAATTCCAGCCAAAAAAGTCAAATGGCGCTGCTTCCCTTCCAAGCTCTGCCATGCGCCCAAATAGTGGTTTACCCCCACATATGGGATATCAGCGTACTCAGGACTAATTGCACAATAACTTTTGGGGTCCTGTTACCCTTTGGAAAATAAAAATTGGGGGTGGAAAGATCATTTTTGTGGAAAAGATATGATTTTTTAATTTTACGGCTCTACGTTATAACCTTCTGTGAAGCCCTTGGGGGTTCAAAGCTCTTACCACACATCTAGATAAGTTCCTTGGGGGGTCCAGTTTCCAAAATGGGGTCACTTGTGGGGGATTTCCACTGTTTAGGCACACAGGGACTCTCCAAATGCGACATGGCATCCAATCTCAATTCCAGCCAAAAAAGTCAAATGGCGCTGCTTCCCTTCCAAGCTCTGCCATGCGCCCAAATAGTGGTTTACCCCCACATATGGGGTATCAGCATACTCAGGACTAATTGCACAATAACTTTTGTGGTCCTGTTACCCTTTGGAAAATAAAATTGGGGTGGAAAGATCATTTTTGTGGAAAAAATATGATTTTTTAATTTTACGGCTCTACGTTATAACCTTCTGTGAAGCCCTTGGGGGTTCAAAGCTCTTACCACACATCTAGATAAGTTCCTTGGGGGGTCCAGTTTCCAAAATGGGGTCACTTGTGGGGGATTTCCACTGTTTAGGCACACAGGGACTCTCCAAATGCGACATGGCATCCAATCTCAATTCCAGCCAAAAAAGTCAAATGGCGCTGCTTCCCTTCCAAGCTCTGCCATGCGCCCAAATAGTGGTTTACCCCCACATATGGGGTATCAGCATACTCAGGACTAATTGCACAATAACTTTTGTGGTCCTGTTACCCTTTGGAAAATAAAAATTGGGGTGGAAAGATCATTTTTGTGGAAAAAATATGATTTTTTAATTTTACGGCTCTACGTTATAACCTTCTGTGAAGCCCTTGGGGGTTCAAAGCTCTTACCACACATCTAGATAAGTTCCTTGGGGGGTCTAGTTTCCAAAATAGGGTCACTTGTGGGGGGTTTCCACTGTTTAGGCACACAGGGACTCTCCAAATGCGACATGGCGTCCAATCTCAATTCCAGCCAAAAAAGTCAAATGGCGCTGCTTCCCTTCCGAGCTCTGCCATGCGCCCAAATAGTGATTTACCCCCACATATATGTTATCAGCGTACTCAGGACTAATTGCACAATAACTTTTGGGGTCCTTTTATCCTTTGGAAAATAAAAATTGGGATGAAAAGATCATTTTTGTGGAAAAAATAGGATTTTTTAATTTTACGGCTCTACGTTATAACCTTCTGTGAAGCCCTTGGGGGTTCAAAGCTCTCACAACACATTTAGATAAGTTCCTTGGGGGTCTAGTTTCCAAAATGGGGTCACTTGTGGGGGCTTCCACTGTTTAGGCACACAGGGACTCTCCAAATGCGACATGGTGTCCAATCTCAATTCCAGCCAAAAAAGTCAAATGGCGCTGCTTCCCTTCCGAGCTCTGCCATGCACCCAAATAGTGGTTTACCCCCACATATGGGTATCAGCGTACTCAGGACTAATTGCACAATAACTTTTGGGGTCCTTTTATGCTTTGGAAAATAAAAATTGGGATGAAAAGATCATTTTTGTGGAAAAAATATGATTTTTTAATTTTATGGCTCTACGTTATAACCTTCTCTGAAGCCCTTGGGGGTTCAAAGCTCTCACAACACATTTAGATAAGTTCCTTGGGGGTCTAGTTTCCAAAATGGGGTCACTTGTGGGGGGCTTCCACTGTTTAGGCACACAGGGACTCTCCAAATGCGACATGGTGTCCAATCTCAATTCCAGCCAAAAAAGTCAAATGGCGCTGCTTCCCTTCCGAGCTCTGCCATGCACCCAAATAGTGGTTTACCCCCACATATGGGGTATCAGCGTACTCAGGACTAATTGCACAATAACTTTTGGGGTCCTTTTATGCTTTGGAAAATAAAAATTGGGATGAAAAGATCATTTTTGTGGAAAAAATATGATTTTTTAATTTTATGGCTCTACGTTATAACCTTCTCTGAAGCCCTTGGGGGTTCAAAGCTCTCACAACACATTTAGATAAGTTCCTTGGGGGGTCTAGTTTCCAAAATGGGGTCACTTGTGGGGGGTTTCCACTGTTTAGGCACACAGGGACTCTCCAAATGCGACATGGCATTCAATCTCAATTCCAGCCAAAAAAGTCAAATGGCGCTGCTTCCCTTCCAAGCTCTGCCATGCGCCAAAATAGTGGTTTACCCCCACACATGGGGTATCGGTGTACTCAAGAGAAATTGTACAACAAATATTGATACCGTTGACAAAATTTAAAAAAATTGTGTTGAAAGAAAAATTTTGGGAAAAAAAGTTAAATGTTCATTTTTTCCTTCCACATTGCTTCAATTCTTGTGAAGTACCTAAAGGGTTAATAAACTTCTTGAATGTGGCTTTGAACACCTTGAGCCCTCAAATTCACTTCAAATGTGAGGTGGTCCCTAAAAAAAATGGTTTTGTAAATTTTGTTGGAAAAATGAGAAATTGCTGGTCAACTTTTAACACTTATAACTTCCTAACAAAAAAAAATTTTGGTTCCAAAATTGTGCTGATGTAAAGTAGACATGTGGGAAATGTTATTTATTAACTATTTTTTTGACATATCTCTCTGATTTAATGGCATAAAAATTAAAAGTTTGAAAATTGCAAAATTTTTGCCATATTTCCGTTTTTTTCATAAATAAACGTAAGTTATATTGAAGAAATTTTACCACTATCATGAAGTACAATATGTCACGAGAAAACAAACTCAGAATCGCCAAGATCCGTTGAAGCGTTCCAGAGTTATAAGCACATAAAGTGACAGTGGTCAGAATTGTAAAAATTGGCCCGGTCATTAACCTACAAAATGGCTTGGTCGTTAAGGGGTTAAAGATCTTTTAAAAGGAAAACAAGGTGGTGAACACAAAGGAGGATAATTTAAGAATTAAAAGGGATTAATGTAAACAGGAGGCTTGGGCTGAGACATGTCAATTGAAATTTAATTAGATAAATGTAAGATCATGCATTTGGACAGAGGAAATAAAATTACCGGTATATATTAACTGGTAAAACAATGGGTGAAACTGTCTTTAAAATTAATTTAGGCATATGGATGGATCCAGAGCCCACACAATATGAAGCCCCACAGCCCTCCATACACTTTGTTAGCTGACAGCACCCAGCACTGAAAGATGTCCCCTAGACCTCCCACACAATATGATACCTCACAGACCCCCAAAAAATATAACTTCACACAATATATGATTGATCTCATACAATATGATCTCCCATGGCTCCACAAAAACTATAATCTCACATACAGTATAATGGCTCCCACACAGTATAATTACCTTCACAGTACTTCACACAGTATACTCTCCCCAAAGCACCCTAACACAGTACAGCATCCCACACAGTATGATGACTCTCACAGCTCCCCACACAGAATGATGGTCTACATACAGTATGATTGCCACAGTCTCCTATACACAGTAGTACGGCCACCACAGTATGATGACCCGCACACAGTACGATGCATTACAGCTCCCTATAAACATAGTATGATAAACCCCACAGATTTGTATACACAGTATGATGGCCCCCATGGTCACATAAACGAGTGATCCTCCACAGTCCCCCAGCATAGAATGATAACCCAACAGCATAATCCCCCACAGCCTCAACACAGTATGATGTGATTCTCGCAGCCTGCCAACACAGCATGATTGCCACCACAGCACCCCACCAGTATTATCCCCCACATCCCTCACGCACATACAGTATGATGGCCCCACATATTCTCCCGACAAGTGAGTGACAATTTAAAAAGACAAATGCTATTCACTATGTCCCTGTTCCCCTGACACACTACTCCAATATTTGCTCCACAGCCAGAGCGATTTAATGATGTCATCGCGCCTGCTACACTGAAATACTTAGTCGCACATGCTGAATGGTGGAAAAGAGAGCCGATGGCTCCATTCTTCACCATTTGCTCATTGGTATTTGCATCCTGAGATGAAATTGAGACAGGAGTGAGACAGCTGTAGTTGCATGGTGTTTACAGCTTTTTTGTAATGTATGTTGTACAGTTCATATAGCGTCTTGTGCTTGGGTGCGATGAAAACACAGGAGTCACAGGTTTGATATAGAAAAGTCCTGTATTACTTCATACAAGTTGGCAGAAATAGTCACACAGTTTGCAGACACAGAAACAGGAGACACAGCAGGCCAGAGTAATCCAAGCTCAGCAATCACTCTCCAATACAGATTCAGGATCTTCTTCTCTGTTACCGTAAGTCCATGCAAACGTGGGTCTTTCAAAGAGCAGGGTTCAGAGTCCACAAGTGCTTCAGAGTTCCTCAGTAGGAATAGCTGGAGTACAAGGTCCAAGGCTTACAGGAGTCAAGTCACAGGTTCACTGCAGGCTAGATTCTGAAGCACTGATTGCTCAGCTGTGGCTGCTTAAGAAGCAAAGGAGAGAATCAGGGCGGGAACATGCAAGCTGGAAACTCCATTTTGACTGAGGGCAAGATAGCTGCAGCAAGACAGAAAGTAAAATGGCTGACGAACAAACTGAGTTTCAGGAATATATACATAGAACCTTACATTTTTGCTGTCTCAAACTGCAGATTGGACAGGAATTGCCAAAGAGCCAGATCTGGCCTGTGGGCTGTAGTATGCTCAGGTCTGATATGATGGCATTATTCTGTCTTTATATGGTGGTATTATTTTATAGCTGTGGCATAGCGGTATTATTTAGTATTATATAGAAGTATTATTGGTGATATTGGAGTGTAGTAAATCTTGATTTTCCTCCAGGCAGGGTAATATTTGCTATAAAACACCTCCATCTGGAGATGGTGGTGGGAAGTGTGTCATGGGCTTGTGTACTTTCAAATGTGATGGCTGAATTTCAGTCTCCTTTCGGTCCTCATAGCCTGTATTTAACTGAGTGAACCTTTATGTTTTCTTTAGAGGTTTACAGTGCTTTTAAATATAACATTATTTCAGCCATAATAACGTTACATTGTCATATGATAGTAGTCACATTTGATGTTTGTGCATGCAGCAATGAGTTCATTTATTTGCATCTTCCATCTTGTGGATAGATCATGGACCATACCAGAAGTTCGTCTCTGCGTAGCAGGCAGTTCTCCACAAGAATCCAGCTACAAGAGCCTAATTACTATTTATGCAGACATGCTGCACAGCAGTTGTCTCCTGCCAAATTCACATTTTGGGCTCCTGATTATTTTCCTGAAGCACCTGCTTTTTCCCACTGCCTCGTACCAAGGAGACCAGGATAGGAGCTGTAATATATCTTGTGCCAGAAATGTTCATGAGGTCCAATAAGTAAATGTTCTCCACATAAGTAATATTAACCCCTTTACCCCAAGGGTTGTTTGCATGTTAATGACCGGGCCAATTCTGACATTGTTTTCTCGTGACATATTGTACTTCATGTTAGTGATAAAATTTCTTTGATATAACTTGTGTTTATCTGTGAAAAAAATGGAAATTTGGTGAAAATTATGAAAATTTTGCAATTTTTCAACTTTGAATTTTCATGCACATAAATCACAGAGATATGGCACACAAAATACTTAATAAGTAACATTTCCCACATGTCTATTTTACATCAGCACAATTTTGTAACCAAAATTTTTTTTTTGTTACGAAGTTATAAGGGTTAAAAGTTAACCAGCGATTTCTCATTTTTACAACACCATTTTTTGAGGAGACCACATCACATTTGAAGTCTCTTTGAGGGGTCTATATGATAGAAAATACCCAACAGTTATACCATTAAAAAATCTGCACCCCTCAAGGTGCTCAAAACTACATTCAAGATTTTTATTAACCCTTCAGGTGCTTCACAGGAATTTTTTGAATGTTTAAAAAATAAAGAACATATTACTTTTTTTCACAAAAAAAAATATTTTAGGTCCAATTTTTTTTATTTTTCCAAGGGTAACAGGAGAAATTGGACCCCAAAAGTTATTGTGCAATTTGTCCTGAGTACGCTGATACCCCATATGTGGGGGGGAACCACTGTTTCGGCAGAGCATGGAAGGGAAGGAGTGCCGTTTGACTTTTTCAACGCAAACTTGGCTGGAATTGAGATAGGACGCCATGTCGCATTTGGAGAGCCTCTGATGTACCTAAACAGTGGAAACCCATCAATTCTAACTCCAACCCTAACCCCAACACACCCCTATCCCTAATCCCAACCCTGACCCTAACCCTAGCCCTAACCCCAATCCCAACCCTAACCCTAGCCCTAATCCCAACTCTTACCCTAGCCCTAACCCTAACAGGAAAATGGAAATAAATACATTTTTTTAAATTGTATTATTTTTCCCTAACTAAGGAGGTGATAAAGGGGGATTTGCTTTACTATTTATAGCGGGTTTCTATAGCGAGTTTTTATGATTGGCAGCTGTCACACGCTAAAAGACGCTTTTTATTGCAAAAAACAGTTTTTGCATCACCACATTTTGAGAGCAATAATTTTTCCATATTTTGGACCACAGAGTCATGTGTGGTCTTATTTTTTGTGGGACTTGTTGACGTTTTTATTGATATCATTTTCAGGCACATGACATATTTTGTTTGCTTTTTATTACGATTTTTGGGAGGTAGAATGAACAAAAACCAGGAATTCAGGAATTTTTTTTGGGGGCCTTTATACGGTTCCACGTGTGGCAAAATTGATAAAGTGGTTTTATTCTTCGGGTCAGTACGATTACAGCGATACCTCATTTATATTTTATTTATGTTTTGGCGCTTTTATACAATAAAAACAATTTTATATAAAAAATAAGTATTTTTGCATCGCTTTATTCTGCGAGCTATAACTTTTTTATTTTTTCGCTGATGATGTATGGCGGCTCGTTTTTTCTGGGACAAGATGGCATTTTCAGCGGTATCATGTTTATTTACAGTAAGGTCCATATATATTTGGACAGAGACAACATTTATCTAATTTTGGTTCTAGACATTACCACAATGAATTTTAAACAAAACAATTCAGATGCAGTTGAAGTTCAGACTTTCAGCTTTCATTTGAGGGTATCCACATTAAAATTGGATGAAGGGTTTAGGAGTTTCAGATCCTTAACATGTGCCACCCTGTTATGTTTAGGTAGCTGAGGAGAAAAAGCAAAAACGGTAATACACCAGAGAGGCTGGAACCTATTGGATTGCAGTAACCTGAACTAACCATACAACTAGAGGTAGCTGTGGAGCATTCCTACGTTGATCCTAGATGCCTCGTCACAGCCTTAGAGATTTCTACACCTAAAGGCAGAAAGATGAAAGCTATCTGCCCCGGAGCAGATCCCCAAAGAAAATAGGAAGCCCCCAAACATATAATGGCGGTTAGACAAGAAGATAACACGGACACAGCCAGAAAATAGAATGAGCAAACGTTGGGGCTCAATCTGTCTAGACAGAAAAGTACAGGAAAGAATTCTGACTGCAATCCAACAAAAACCCTAAAAAATATCAGCACTTCTGATTGCCAAAAATCCTGAGATCACACGATCTCTACCACCTAAAGATCTCTGATGTAACAAAACAAAGCCGCAGCCACTGAAAAAACAGGAAAAAGCAAATGAACAAATAACAGTGGCTACAGATAAATTGAGAGGAGCACAGGCCCCAAGAGGGGACCCGGCTGACCTTCTCAAAAGTGCAGAAAACTATGAAAAAAGCAAGCACAAAAAGAAAAGCAGAAAATATCTTATCTGAAAGCAGCAGGTGCAGGCAAGAATCCAGCAACTTCCAAATGAACCAGAAACCACAATTGAGACAAGAACAATTGATCTCCGGCGACCATCATGGGAGGGAACCTCCCTTATATCAGACCAGTCAGCGATCCCAGATTGCCATTCCTCGCTAAAGGGTTCAGTACTGTCTGTAACCACCAGAGGGAGCCTCTGCTCAGAAACCATCTCTAGCACATTCACAATAGTGCCCCCCCCTTGAGGAGGGGTCACCGAACCCTGACTTTTGCAACCAGGCCGATCAGGATGAGCTCGATGATAGGCACGGATCAGTCTCCTAGCATGGATGTCCGAAGCAAACACCCAAGAATTGTCCCCCTGACCATAACCCCTCCACTTAACCAAATACTGGAGTTTCCGTCTAGAAAAACGAGAATCCAATATTTTCTCGACCACATAGTCCAGATTGCCCTCAACCAAAACAGGGTCAGGAGGCGCAGCCATAGGAACCACTGGCTCGACAAACCTCTTCAATAAGGACTTGTGGAACACATTATGGATCTTAAATGTCCCTGGAAGAAGCAAACGGAAGGAAACCGGATTAAGAATCTCCATGATCTTATAAGGTCCAATGAACCTAGGCTTAAACTTTGGAGATGCAACCCTCATAGGGATATTTCTTGAGGACAACCAAACCAAGTCCCCCACTTTAAACCGAGGACCATCAGTTCTATGCCGGTTGGCAAACCGCTGGGCCTTCTCTTCAGAGAGAGACAACCTCTCCACTACCTGGTCCCAAATCTGCTGCATACGCTCCACAGCAGAGTCAACACCCGGACAGACAGAAGCCTCCGCCTGTCCCGAAGAAAATCGAGGGTGAAACCCAGAATTGCAGAAAAATGGAGACATCAAGGTGGCAGAGCTAGCCCTATTATTAAGAGCAAACTCAGCCAAAGGCAAAAAAGAGACCCAGTCATCTTGATTAGCAGACACAAAACATCTCAAATAAGTCTCCAAGGTCTGGTTTGTTCTCTCGGTTTGTCCATTGGTCTGAGGATGAAATGCAGAGGAGAAAGATAATTGAACACCAAGTTTAGAACAAAATGTCATCCAAAATCTGGAAACAAACTGGACTCCTCTGTCAGACACAATGTTCTCCGGAATGCCGTGCAACCAAACCACGTGCTGAAGGAACAAAGGCACCAACTCGGAGGAGGAAGGCAACTTAGGTAATGGCACAAGATGTATCATCTTGGAAAACCTATCACAGATTACCCAGATAACGGTCATTCTCTGAGAGACAGGGAGGTCGGAAATAAAATCCATAGAGATATGGGTCCATGGCCTCTTGGGCACAGGTAATGGCATCAACAAACCACTAGAGCGAGAGCTAAGCTTGGAACGAGAGCAAATCCCACAGGACTGCACAAAGTCCCTGACGTCACGAGACAAAGTAGGCCACCAAAAGGACCGACTCACCAAGTCTCTGGTACCAAAAATCCCGGGATAACCAGCCAACGCGGAACAATGAATCTCAGACATCACACTCTTCTTCCACTGGTCTGGGACAAACAATTTCCCAACAGGGCAGCGCTCAGGTTTATCCTCCTGACACCCCTCCAGAGCCAATCTCAAATTGGGCGAGATGGCTGAAAGTACTATACCCTCATTCAAAATAACAGCAGGATCAGATAACTCAGGAGAATCCGCAAAGAAACTCCTTGAGAGGGCATCCGCCTTAACATTCTTAGTGCCAGGAAGAAAAGAAACCACAAAATTAAAATGTGTGAAAAACAAGGCCCACCTGGCCTGTCTAGGATTAAGTCGCTTGGCTGATTCGAGATAAACCAGGTTCTTATGGTCCGTGAGGACCACCACTCGATGTTTGGCTCCTTCCAGCCAATGTCTCCACTCTTCAAAGGCCCACTTCATGGCCAATAACTCCCGATTACCCACGTCATAATTACGTTCAGTTGGAGAAAACTTTCGAGAGAAAAAGGCACAAGGGTTACTCTTAGAGGTCTCTGGATCCCTTTGGGACAAAATGGCACCTGCCCCAATCTCAGGGGCATCAACCTCCACCTGAAACGGCAGAGAAACATCAGGCTTCCATAGAACAGGAGCAGAAATGAATCTCTGCTTAAGTTCCTGAAATGCAGAAACTGCCTCAGGAGGCCAATTCACCACATTGGAACCCTTTTTGGTCAGATCAGTCAATGGTTTAACAATACCAGAGAAATTACCAATAAATTTACGATAAAAATTGGCAAAACCCAAAAATCTCTAAAGAGCCTTCAATGAAGTAGGTTGAACCCAATCACAGATGGCCTGAACCTTGACCGGGTCCATTTCAATAACAGACGGAGACAAAATGAATCCCAGAAATGAGACCTTCTGTACGCCAAAAAGACACTTTGATCCCTTCACATACAGTGCATTCTCTCTCAAAATCTGGAACACAGTCCGAACATGTTTCACATGAGAGTCCCAGTCATTGGAAAAAAATCAAGATATCATCCAAATAAACAATCAGAAATTTATCCACAAAATCCCTGAAAATATCATTCATGAAGGATTGGAAGACGGAAGGAGCATTAGTGAGCCCAAAGGGCATCACTAGGTACTCAAAATGCCCCTCTGGGGTATTAAACCGCCATCTTCCATTCATCCCCGTGCTTAATACGAATAAGGTTATACACCCCCTGAGGTCAAGCTTGGTAAACCAACTAGCACTTTTCACTCTGGAAAACAGGTCAGAAATCAAGGGTAACTGATATTGATATTTCACAGTGATCTTATTCAGGAGGCGATAATCAATACACGGCCTCAATGAACCATCCTTTTTGGCCACAAAGAAAAAACCAGCGCCCAAGGGTGAAGAGGATGGTCTGATATGACCCTTCTCCAATGACTCCTTGATATAAGATCGCATAGCATCATGTTCAGGTACAGATAAATCAAAAAGGCGACCTTTAGGAAATTTACCACCAGGCACTAATTCAATAGCGCAATCGTAGCTCCTGTGAGGGGGCAAGGATGCAGATTTACTTTCACGAAACACATCAGAAAAATCAGTCAAAAAGTCAGGAACATCCTGAGACTGGGGAGAGGCAGAAAAAACAAGAGTACCAGCATTAACACATTGGCAGCCCCAACTGGTCACAGACACAGATTTCCAATCCAAAACAGGATTATGAATCTGCAACCAAGGGAAGCCCAGAACAATAATGTCATGCAGATTATGCAACACCAGAAATTTGCAACTCTCCTGATGATCTGGTTCAACCCTCATTATCACCTGAGTAGAAAATTGGTGTTTATCCTCCGCCAATGGGGTAGAATCAATGCCAAATAGTGGAATAGACTTCCGCCAGGGTATCATGGGAAAGCCACAACGTGTGGCAAAGTCGAAATCCATCAGGTTAATAGCTGCTCCTGAATCAACAAAAGCCTGAGCAGAAAATGTGGACATGGAGCAAAACAGGGTAACAGTCAACAGAAATTTAGTCTGAACACTACCCAAGACAACTGAGCGCGCAAAACGTCTTCCTCGCTTAAGGCAGATGGAAATAGCATGAGAGGCGTCACCACAGTAGAAACATAACCCATTGCACTTTCGAAATTCATGACGCTGTGCCCCAGAAGTCACTCCATCACACTGCATGGGCTCAGGAGCTGGCCCACAAGGCAACACCATCTCAAGCATACCTCTGCGCTCTCGCAAACGTCTGTCAATTTGAATAGCCAAAGACATAGAATCATTGAGACCAGAGGGTACAGGGAATCCCACCATAACGTCCTTTACATTATCTGACAGACCCTTCCGAAAAAGGGCTGCCAAAGCATCATCATTCCATTTGGTCAGGACTGCCCACTTTCGAAATTTCTGACAGTACAGTTCAGCGGCTTCACAGCCCTGACTTAATGCCAACAAGGTCTTCTCAGCCTGATCAGTGACATTAGGTTCATCGTACAACAACCCCAGAGCCTGAAAAAATACATCAACATCATTCAAAACAGGATCCCCAGGTGTCAGGGAAAAAGTCCAATCCTGAGGGTCGCCGCGCTGGAGAGAGATGACAATTTGAACCTGCTGTGCTGCGTTCCTTGAGGACTTAGGCTTCAAGGCAAAAAACAACTTACAGTTATTTTTGAAATTCAGCCCGATCCCCCAAAAACAAATCTGGCATGGGGATCCTAGGTTCCACAACCGGCAACCCAGCAAGATAGGAATCAATACTCCGAACCTCAGTGGAAAGCTGATTCACACGGCCAGACAACTGTGCAAACTCCATTGAGAGAAAAAAAAATCCTCCTCAGCACCCAGAGAGATAGAGGAAAAAAATGCAACAAACAGAAAAAAAAAAAAATCTCTGACAACTTTGTTCTTTCCACACTATTTTTCCCTTCTGTGAGTACCATATAATTTTAGTTTTGGGCCAGTGATACTGTTATGTTTAGGTAGCTGAGGAGAAAAAGCAAAAACGGTAATACACCAGAGAGGCTGGAACCTATTGGATTGCAGTAACCTGAACTAACCACACAGCTAGAGGTAGCCGTGGAGTGTTCCTACGTTGATCCTAGACGCCTTGTCACAGCCTTAGAGATAACTACACCTAAAGGCAGAAAGATGAAAGCTATCTGCCCCGGAGCAGATCCCCAAAGAAAATAGGAAGCCCCCAAACAATAATGGCAGTTAGACAATAAGATAGCACGGACGCAGACAGAAAATAGAATGAGCAAACGTTGGGGCCCAATCTGTCTAGACAGAAAAGTACAGGAAAGAATTCTGACTGCAATCCAACAAAAACCCTAAAAAGTACCAGCACTTCTGATTGCCAAAAATCCTTAGATCACATGATCTCTACCACCTAAATCAGATCTCTGGTGTAACAAAACAAAGCCGCAGCCACTGAAAAAACAGGAAAAAGCAAATGAACAAATAACAGTGGCTACAGATAAATTGAGAGGAGCACAGGCCCCAGGAGGGGACCCGGCTGACCTCCACAAAAGTGCAGAAAACTATGAAAAAAGCAAGCACAAAAAGAAAAGCAGAAAATATCTTATCTGAAAACAGCCGGTGCAGGCAAGACTCCAGCAACTTCCAAATGAACCAGAAACCACAATTGAGACAAGAACAATTGATCTCCGGCGACCATCATGGGAGGGAACCTCCCTTATATCAGACCAGTTAGTGATTCCAGATTGCCATTCCTCGCTAAAAGGTTCAGTACTGTCTGTAACCACCAGAGGGAGCCTCTGCTCAGAAACCATTTCTAGCACATTCACAACACCATCCTGTTTTTAAAGGGACCAAAAGTAATTGGACAATTGACTCCAAGGCTATTTCATGGACAGGTGTGGGCAATCCCTTCGTTATGTCAGTCTCAATTAAGCAGATAAAAGGGCTGGAGTTGATTTGAGGTGTGGTGTTTGCATTTGAAAGGTTTTGCTGTGAAGGAAACATGCGGTCAAAGGAGCTCTCCATGCAGGTGAAACAAGCCATCCTTAAGCTGCAAAAACAGAAAAAACCCATCTGAGAAATTGCTACAACAATAGGAGTGGCAAAATCTACAGTTTGGTACATCCTGAGAAAGAAAGCACTGGTGAACTCATCAATGCAAAAAGACCTGGGCGCCCACGGAAGACAACAGTGGTGGATGATCGCAGAATACTCTCCATGGTGAAGAGAAACCCCTTCACAACAGCCAACCAAGTGAACAACACTCTCCAGGAGGTAGGCGTATCAATATCCAAATCTACCATAAAGAGAAGACTGCATGAAATTAAATACAGAGGGTTCACTGCACGGTGCAAGCCACTCATAAGAATCAAGAATAAAAAGGCTAGGCTGGACTTTGCTAAAAAACATCTAAAAAAGCCAGCACAGTTCTGGAAGAACATTCTTTGGACAGATGAAACCAATATCAACCTCTACTAGAATGATGGAAAGAGAAAAGTATGGCGAAGGCGTGGTACAGCTCATGATCCAAAGCATACCACATCATCTGTAAAACATGGCGGAAGCAGTGTGATGGCTTGGGCATGCATGGCTGCCAGTGGCACTGGGTCACTAGTGTTTATTGATGATGTGACACAGGACAGAAACAGCCGAATGAATTCTGAGGTATTCAGAGCCATACTGTGTGCTCAGATCCAGCCAAATGCAGCCAAACTGATTGGTCATCATTTCATACTACAGATGGACAATGACCCAAAACATAAAGCCAAAGCAACCCAGGAGTTTATTAAAGCAAAGAAGTGGAATATTCTTGAATGGCCAAGTCAGTCACCTGATCTCAACCCAATTGAACATGCATTTCACTTGTTAAAGACTAAACTTCAGACAGAAAGGCCCACAAACAAACAGCAACTGAAAACCACCGCGGTGAAGGCCTGGCAGAGCATCAAAAAGAAGGAAACACAGTGTCTGGTGATGTCCATGAGTTCAAGACTTCAGGCAGTCATTGCCAACAAAGCGTTTTCAACCAAGTACTAGAAATGAACATTTTATTTACAATTATTTAATCTGTCCAATTACTTTTGGTCCCTTTAAAAACAGGGTGGCACATGTTAAGGAGCTGAAACTCCTAAACCCTTCATCCAATTTTAATGTGGATACCCTCAAATGAAAGCTGAAAGTCTGAACTTCAACTGCATCTGAATTGTCTTGTTTACAATTCATTGTGGTAATGTCTAGAACCAAAATTAGATAAGTGTTGTCTCTGTCCAAATATATATGGACCTAACTGTATATCCATCTTTTTGATCGCGTGTTATTCCACTTTTTGTTCGGCAGTGTGATGATAAAGAATTGTTTTTTTGCCTTGTTTTTTTTTTTTAAGGGGTTCACTAAAGGGGTTAACTAGTGGGACAGTTTTATAGGGCGGGTCGTTATGGACACAGCGATACTAAATATGTGTACTTTTATTTATTTTTTCTTATTTACATAAAGAAATGAATTTATTGGGGATTTTTTTTCTCTATTTAGGAATTTTTTTAAAATTATTTTACACATGTTTATTTATTTTACTTTTTTACTTTGTCCCAGGGTGGGACATTACTATAGTGTCAGATCGCTGCTCTGACAGTTTGCACAGCACTCTGTCAGACTAGCGATCTGACAGGCAGTGCAGGAGGCTTCTGAGCGCATGATCTCAGGAGGTGTGTAGCCCTGGTACATAATACCAGGAGGATGAGTGGCGAGGTAACAGTTAAGGGCTCTTCATAACATCACGTACACTTCTGACACACCCAGCAGGGGTGTGGAAGGGAGTGATTTAGTCAGTCAGTTTCCTGTCCTTGGACAGAGCAGACGTGTCCAGTCTGAGCCTGTTAGCAGTTCAGAAAGTGGAGGCTAGTACAGGTGGTCTAGTTCACCTCAGCCTAGTCAGAGCTGTGCCCCACTGGAAGACAGACGGAGATATCTATTAAGAGTCGAGCAAATCGAAGGGCAAAGTGGAAGGAATATTTAAAAAGTGCTTTTGGCTTGGAGAAGTCCTGCACATTGCTACCGGTCACTGGGGACCGAAGGATCACTATTAGCTACAAGCATAGTGGTAAGAAAACCAGAGATTTACCGGACCTTAGGTCGCGGCAAACAGCCCAAAATAGTCAGTACGTAACTGGGGTCAGGGGGAGTGAAGACTTTGAGCCTGATCAGCAAGATAGGAATTCAACTCTCTCACAGGAAGGCTCCGACCACAAATCTGACTGGGCAGCACAGCTTTGGAATAGCTGGAATCGTAGAGGGAACTACGCTGCAGGCTGGTTGTACTCATCGTGTTGAAAGTAAAGGAGGCCCCTAACTTGCTTAACCGTTGCCTCAAAGCTCATCCTCCATCAACCCCATCAGCCTCCCTGGGAACTGCCTTACCATCTTGCAAGTAAAGGTATGGAAAGACGCTGACCGTGTGAGACTGAGTTATTATTGCATGCCTGCACAATCCCTACCTAACTACCGACCTGAGGGAAGAGTCCCACCTGTAGGGGACCCGACATCTAGCTGCCTCACCATCCCCTCAGAGATCTACAGCAGCGCTGGTACAAATTACCAGAAGACTACAGGTGGCGTCACGAACTGTATATAAATCTATCCCCTGTAAATATATCCCTAACATACGCCAGACCGCCAGGGCCACAGACCGAGCCACAGCTACCTGTGACAAATCCCCATAGACTTCCATGGGCTCGGCTCTGAGTACCCCATTGCCCTGGTAACCCACAATTGTGGTGGCGGGTCGACACAAAACTTTGGCGTCACGAACAGGATACGAAACTTGCAGCATTGCGAGCCCTGTGTGCCTGTGGAGTGTTTTGGCGAAAAAGACTGTTGCTGTTGTTTGGCGCCAAATACCGCCATATTTGCCGCCAGATTCGCGCCCTAAGGCGCTGGAGAAGAAGGTGGGCGTACCTGAAAGAGCGCGCAAAGTCTTGGACGCGCCCCCGGCTCTGACTCAGCGGCAGGTCCTGCAACAGGAAGTGAACGCTCTGACATCAGAGCGCCTGCGACGAAGGTCCTGTTCCCACTGCGGTGCCTGTGAAATAGCAGCGTCTGAAACCGGTAGGCTCCGTTTAACCAAGGGGGCGCTAAGATGTCACAACAACCGGCTGACAGTGCGGCCCCGGCCGGAGGTCCCAATCCCGCGCCGTTGGTATTGTAGCGCCAGATGGGGGCGCAGGCCCTGCACCCAGTCCGGTAGTCCCGATCATGCCACTAACGCTCCCATATATGCCTGGGGCGAAATGGCTTCCCCAGTACAGCGGTGAGCCAGGCACATTAGCAGGCTTCAAGCGGAAGTTATGCAGCATCCTGGAAATGTACTCCATGCCTGAGAGACAAAAAGCTGCTGTGCTAATAGGGCAGCTAACTGGCGCTGCTGAGAGGGAAGTGGAGACTTGGGATACCGTTGATCAGGAGTCGGTACCTGCGATCTTCCTTAAGCTGCATGCCATATTTGAAGACCGCACAGAAACGGATCTCCGGATGGCCTTCTATCACTGTTCACAACAGCCAGGTGACAGCATCCGGGACTACGCTTGCCGACTACAGGGAGCCCTGAGAGCCCTCAAGCAAATTAACAATTTAAATGCTATCGACGAGAATAAAATGCTGAAAGAACAATTTATACAGGGATTGAGATCCCAAGAGGAACGCAGAACTGTAAACTGGTGGTCCTTAGACCATCCGGATGCTACCTTTGATGCCCTAAAGGACATGGCAATAAAAGGGCTGCGGCCCCTGGGCAAACCCGAGGTGGCAACCCAACATCATCAGGCTGAAGTCACTCTGGAACCGGCAGTAACCCCCTTTTCCCCGCTAGTGGCTGAAGCCAAAGCGCAGGTGACACCTCCTAGTGAATTGGACTGTCTGCGCTCAGAGGTGCGCCAGCTGACTAAAAATCTGGCTGCTGTAATGAGTGCCCTGCAGCTGCGGAAAGAGGAGGAAGGAAAGATCTTGTTAGCTGACTGCCCAGAAGATGTCCCGTGGATGCACCGGAGAAGAAAGAAGACGTCGCCCCCCCGGAAGAGGACAACGTCACCCCCAGGAGCGACCTCTGATCAGCACCCTCCTCGTCGAGAGATCATCTGTTACCGATGCAACCGGAAAGGTCATATGTCTCCACAGTGTCCTTTAAACGGGCAGAACCTGGGTCCGAGGGCCAACACCCAGGAGAATACCCGTCAGGCCCCCTAGACTGGAACCGCAGGTATGTGGGCGGGCGACCCTACCTGTCTATTATTCTAGATGGTATTGCTGTTCCAGCATTGTTAGACACTGGGTCCCAGGTGACCCTAATACCTGATGCCCTATATACCAAGTACTGGTCAATGGACAGTCTTAAACCTCCGAGCCTTGACTTTACTGTGTATGATTCTAATGGTCTTCCTGTAGAAGTACTCGGAACAAAATGTGTAGATGTAAAGGTGGGCAGAGAGGAGTTGAAAGACCAGGGGCTTCTGGTAGTAAAGACTGTAAATGAGGAGAACGGTTTAAATATAATTTTGGGTACTAACATTATCGGTAATTGTTTGGGAGAAGTTGTGTTCTTGCTCCAACAGCTCGCTGAGATTGCCCGACCAAGGCAGAGAGGAGTAATCCAAAGAGAGATCCGGGCCCTGGTGTGTCAGCAGCAAGCGAAGCTTACAGACGGCGAAATTGGTAATGTACGGGTCACTGACTCGGATCCTATTGTGATACCCCCAATGAGTGAAATGATCATTTGGTGCAGGGCAGCCATAGGTCTGAGAGGACAGAATTACCAAGCTGTAGTAGAACCCCACCATTCAGAACATAGACCTACACTTATGACTGCTAGAGGAGTAGTAGAAGTGGTGAATGGAAGAGTACCGGTACGGCTTCTCAATTGGGGAGATGATGAGGTAAACTTACCCCGTTATGCAACCATTGCTAAACTACATGCTGTTGATAATAATTCTATTCTCCCGGCTGAGTCCTTAGACTCCTGTCAAATAGCGGAGGACAATGACCCAGCGACTCAGGTGGCGGAATGGTGTCAGCAACTCCATGTTGGGACGGACACCACTCCCGCTCACCAGAAGCAAGGGGTATTACGGGTGGTGCAAGAGTACGCCCAAGTGTTTAGCAAGAATCCACTTGATTTTGGGATAATTAAGGGAGTACAACATCATATCCCTACAGGCAGTCATCCTCCCATCAAAGAGCGGTATAGGCCCATACCTCCAGCTCATTATCAGAAGGCTAAAGAAATGTTGAATGATATGAAGAAAGCCGGGGTGATAAGGGATAGTTGTAGCCCATGGGCAGCCCCTCTAGTTCTGGTTAAAAAGAAAGATGGTAGTATGAGAATGTGTGTGGATTACAGGCAGGTGAACCGCATAACACACAAGGATGCATACCCGTTACCACGCATAGAGGAATCATTAGCTGCTCTGAAAACGGCTAACTACTTTTCTACCCTTGATCTGACTAGTGGTTACTGGCAAGTGGCTGTGGCTGAGGAGGATCGTGAGAAAACGGCTTTCACCACCCCAATGGGGCTCTGTGAGTTCGACAGAATGCCGTTTGGGCTCAGCAGTGCCCCAGGAACATTTCAGAGAGTGATGGAAAATTGTCTGGGACATCTCAATTTTGAAACCGTGCTGCTATACCTAGACGACGTTATCGTGTATTCCAAGACATATGAGGACCATCTGAAGCACCTGGCAGAAGTATTCGAGTCCCTGTCCAGGTACGGGATGAAGTTGAAACCCTCAAAATGCCATCTACTCAAACAGAAGGTACAATACTTGGGGCACATCGTCAGTTCGGAAGGAGTAGCGCCGGACCCAGAGAAAGTCACTGCCATCCAGAAGTGGCCGGAGCCGAAGAACCTTAAGGAAGTGCGACAGTTCCTGGGATTAACGGGTTACTACAGAAGGTTCGTGAAAGATTACACGAAGAAGGCAGCTCCTTTACAGGACCTCCTGGTAGGACAATCCTTAAAGAGCAGAAACCCTCCCTTTAACTGGGGTAAAGAACAGGCTGAAGCATTCCAAAAGATGAAAGAGATCCTTACGAGTGATGAGATCTTGACGTATCCTGATTACAGCCAACCGTTCCTGCTGTACACCGACGCCAGTAATGAAGGTTTGGGAGCAGTTCTCAGTCAGAAGCAGAATGGCCAAGAAAAAGTCATCGCATATGCCAGCAGAAAACTCAGGCCAACTGAAAGGAATCCGGAAAATTATAGCAGCTTCAAGCTGGAGTTTCTGGCGTTGGTCTGGGCCATTACTGAAAGATTTAAGCACTATCTGGCTTCCAACAAGTTCACTGCGTTTACAGATAACAACCCCTTAACGCACCTGGAAACAGCAAAGTTGGGCGCCATGGAGCAGCGTTGGATGGCTCGGTTGTCCAATTACCAGTTTACTATCAAGTACCGGGCAGGTCGAAAGAATGCTAATGCTGATGCGTTGTCCCGAATGCCGCATGACTCTGATACGGAAGAAGAATCGGATGACCTGGAAGAAATTGAGCTACCTGCGTTCCATCGAAATGGGGTAGTCCACGAGCATCGAGTCCACAGAAAGCAGTATGGTGCAACATTAAATCCTTTACCCCATCACAGTTGGAAAGAGACTCAGGACAGTGATCCAGTGGTCAGCCGCATCAAGGAGTTGTTAAGACAGGAAGGTTCCTCCTTGGAAAAGGATGCACCTATGTCAGCAAAGCTCCTGTGGAACGGGAAAAGCAGGTTGTTCCTATACCGTGAGAAGTTGTGCAGGAGATACGTCAACCCCAGGACCCACGAGATGGTCTGGCAGATAGTGGTCCCAAGGCGGACGTCCCAATGGTGTTGGAAGCGTACCACGATCAAGCAGGACACTTTGGCTGGAGAAAGCTGGAGACCCTGTTGAGATGCCGGTTCTACTGGGTAGGGATGCGCAGCTCCATCGAGAGGTGGTGTCGGAACTGTGGACCCTGTGGTCTCAGAAGAAAGGACTACGGTAGTCAGAAGGCACCCCTGCAACCTATCCGGACGACTCGTCCCCTAGAGATTGTGGCCCTGGACCACGTCAAACTGTCGCCAAGTAGAACTGGATACTCATACGCCCTGACCATGGTGGACCATTACTCCAGATTTCTGGTGGTTGTTCCAGTTAAGGACCAGACCGCAGTGACGGCCGCGAAAACCTTTCAAGCAAGCTTCTGCAGACCGCATGGGTATCCGGAGCAAGTATTAACCGATCAAGGACCTGCTTTCGAAGCTGATTTATTCAAGGAATTCTGTCACATGTACGGGTGCAAGAAAATTAGAACAACGCCATACCACCCTCAAACCAACGGTCTTTGTGAAAAAATGAACCATATTGTCCTTGACTTGTTGAGATCCATACCGTTGGAAGACAGAAATCGATGGCCGGATTTACTACCTGATTTGGTTGATTTGTATAATCATATACCTGTCAGTTCCACTAACTGCACTCCAGCCTATCTTATGAGAGCAAGGCCCGGAAGACTACCAATGGATCTAGAACTTGGAGTGGTAGAACCGGAGGCAGACGACGCCGTTGAAAACTGGGACATCAATCGGCAAGAGCAATACAGAAGAGTACAAATCTGTGTGGAGGAAAGTCTCAATAAGGCACGGGAAAACAGGAAGATGTTTACAACCGAAATGCTCCTGCCAAGCCTTTGATGCCTGGAGAGGTAGTATTAAAAAGAAAAAGGAAGATGCACAAATTGGATAATCAGTGGGAGCAAGAACCCTACGTCATACAAGATTCTAAATATGACAACAGAAAAGTTTGTGTCGTCAGTAAGGACGGAGGAAGAACAACAACCACTGTGTCCAGAGACCATTTGAAATTGTGTCCAGAACCCTTGAAATGTTGTGAAAAGAACCCTGTCATCAATCAAAAAGAAAGGAAAGAAGAGGTCATACACACCGATCTGGGAGATTTTCCTGCGGATTGGCCTAGACTGGGAGATGCTGTAATAGTTCCGGTGTTGCAGTTTTATCAGCCACAAGAGGAAGTTTTACCTCCAGTTGTGCCCGTGGTGCCAGTCGAGCCCGTTCAGGAGTTACCCATCCCAGCAACACCTCAACCTATGGAATCTCAAGAAGGATCATCTGAAGCAGCGCCCCATACTATGGGATCCCCTGGTGAAGCTGACTCACACCGCCCAGCCATCAGTACGCTTGCCAGATCCATAGAAAGATTGAGGCAGTTCTATAGTTTGCCGTTACGCAGTGCAGACAGATCGCAACTTAATATACCTGAGGCTACTCCACGTAGATCAGAGCGAACCACCAAAGGGAAGTTACCCATTAGATATCAGCAGTGATTATAACGAATTGATGTGAATATTGTAAAAAGTCTCTATATATATATGTGTTTTCCCTATTATGTCTTATAATGGACTCAGAGGCTGAGGACTGAGCCAGCCCAAAAACTGTATCCTGTAAATAGTTGCACTAAGGTGCCTTTTAATGGTTTCACATGAAGCCTTGACTTACCTCTGAACAGAAAACCCGTGTGGTGTGGCACTGAGTGAGGTCTGCATTTGGATGTCCTGCAGCCCACCCAGGACCCACGTTGAAGGTTTGGTGCGGGTCCTTCACAAGTATATTGTCTATTTTTATGAACATGTTTATTTAATATTTGTATTTCTCTATAATGTTATTGTTCGCAACGTTTAAGACATCCTTACCTCCCGGATGGGACGAATTAATGTTTAATGTTAAATGCATAAACAAAAATGTCTCTTTATATTTTACAGCCCGGGAGTGCTGTCGTTTACCATGGGGGAATGTGTAGCCCTGGTACATAATACCAGGAGGATGAGTGGCGAGGTAACAGTTAAGGGCTCTTCATAACATCACGTACACTTCTGACACACCCAGCAGGGGTGTGGAAGGGAGTGATTTAGTCAGTCAGTTTCCTGTCCTTGGACAGAGCAGACGTGTCCAGTCTGAGCCTGTTAGCAGTTCAGAAAGTGGAGGCTAGTACAGGTGGTCTAGTTCACCTCAGCCTAGTCAGAGCTGTGCCCCACTGGAAGACAGACGGAGATATCTATTAAGAGTCGAGCAAATCGAAGGGCAAAGTGGAAGGAATATTTAAAAAGTGCTTTTGGCTTGGAGAAGTCCTGCACATTGCTACCGGTCACTGGGGACCGAAGGATCACTATTAGCTACAAGCATAGTGGTAAGAAAACCAGAGATTTACCGGACCTTAGGTCGCGGCAAACAGCCCAAAATAGTCAGTACGTAACTGGGGTCAGGGGGAGTGAAGACTTTGAGCCTGATCAGCAAGATAGGAATTCAACTCTCTCACAGGAAGGCTCCGACCACAAATCTGACTGGGCAGCACAGCTTTGGAATAGCTGGAATCGTAGAGGGAACTACGCTGCAGGCTGGTTGTACTCATCGTGTTGAAAGTAAAGGAGGCCCCTAACTTGCTTAACCGTTGCCTCAAAGCTCATCCTCCATCAACCCCATCAGCCTCCCTGGGAACTGCCTTACCATCTTGCAAGTAAAGGTATGGAAAGACGCTGACCGTGTGAGACTGAGTTATTATTGCATGCCTGCACAATCCCTACCTAACTACCGACCTGAGGGAAGAGTCCCACCTGTAGGGGACCCGACATCTAGCTGCCTCACCATCCCCTCAGAGATCTACAGCAGCGCTGGTACAAATTACCAGAAGACTACAGGTGGCGTCACGAATTGTATATAAATCTATCCCCTGTAAATATATCCCTAACATACGCCAGACCGCCAGGGCCACAGACCGAGCCACAGCTACCTGTGACAAATCCCCATAGACTTCCATGGGCTCGGCTCTGAGTACCCCATTGCCCTGGTAACCCACAATTGTGGTGGCGGGTCGACACAGAGGCACTGAGACGCCACCTCCCTGCAGGACCTGGAAGGACCCCACGGCCATCTTGGATCCGGAGTCCTGCAGGGAGGAGGCCCTCGGAAGGGGATTTTTTTTTTCTTTACTTAGGAATTTTTTAAAAATTATTTTTACAGATGTTTATTTATTTTACTTTTTTACTTTGTCCCAGGGTGGGACATCACTACATAGTGTCAGATCGCTGCTCTGACAGTTTGCACAGCACTCTGTCAGACCAGCGATCTGACAGGCAGTGCAGGAGGCTTCTCAGCGCCTGCTCTCAGCACGCACTGAGACGCCACCTCCCTGCAGGACCCGGAAGGACCCAGCGGCAATCTTGGATCCGGAGTCCTGTAGGGAGGAGGCCCTCGGAACAGCGCGATCACATTGCGCTGTTCTGAGGGTCTCAGGGAAGCAGGCAGGGAGCAACATCCCTGCCATGCGCTGCTTACAAGCATAAAGCGGTTGCTGGCACCGGAGCAGGACGCTGTGAGGGAGCACCTGGTAGGTAAGTGTAATGGTTTGTTTTTTTAAATGTTTTCTGATGGGGCCTTGCATACCAGGATGGAGATGGGGTCCAATTATAAGGATGGGGCCATGCATACCAGGACCGGGATGGGGGCTAAATCATACCAGAATAGGGATGGGGCCATGTATACTAGGATGAGATGGGGGCCCTGCATACCAGGATAGGGATGGGACCATGCATGCTAGGATGAGACAGGGGCCCTGCTTACCAGGATAAGGATGGGGCCATGCATATTAGGATGAGATGGAGGCCTGCATACAGGATAGAGATTGGGCTCTGCATACCAGGATAGGGATGGAGCCATGCATACAAGGACAAGATGGGGGCCATGCATACCAGGATGGGGATGGGGCCATGTATACCAGGATAGGGATTGGGCCATGCATACTAGTATAGGGATGGGCTGATCATTCCAGGATAGGGATGAGGGATCCATGCATACCAGCAGGGATGGCCATCAGGCATTATTGCCCTTACTGCTGTATGAGGCCAGTGATCAGCTAGTACATCACAGTACAGAACAAAAGATGGACACACCCTGCATTCAATGATTTTTCTGTATTTTCATGACTGTGAAAAATTGTGAAATCACACTGAAGGCATCAAACATGAATTAAACACATGTGGAATTATACATTACACTTTACAAAAAAGTGTGAAACAACTGATAATATGTCTTATATTCTAGGTTCTTCAAAGTAGCCACCTTTTGCTTTGATTACTGCTTTGCACGCAGAAAAGGTGAACGGCTGGATTCTACATGCCTAGTTCCCACCATGAAGCATGGAGGAGGTGGTGTGATGGTGTGGGGGTGCTTTGCTGGTGACACTGTTGGGGATTTATTCAAAATTGAAGCGGTGAGCAGTCCAGCTCACCCCTAACCATCTCGATTGGGTTCAGGTCTGGTGACTGTGGAGGCCAGGTCATCTGGCGAAGCACCCCAACACTCTCCTTTTTGGTCAAATAGCCCTTACACAGTCTGAAGGTGTGTTTGGGGTCATTGTCCTGTTGAAAAATAAATGATGGTCCAACTAAACGCAAACCGGATGGAATATCATGCTGCTGCAAGATGCTGTGGTAGCCATTCTGGTTCACTATGCCTCAATTTTGAATAAATCCCCAACAGTGTCACCAGCAAAGCACCCCCACACCATCACACCACCTCCTCCATGCTACACGGTGGGAACCAGGCATGTAGAATCACCTTTTCTGCTTGCAAAGCAGTAATCAAAGCAAAAGGTGGCTACTTTGAAGAACCTAGAATATAAGACATATTTTCAGTTGTTTCACACTTTTTTGTTAAGTGTAATGTATAATTCCACATGTGTTAATTCATAGTTTTTATGCCTTCAGTGTGATTCTACAATTTTCATAGCCATGAAAATACAGAAAAATCTTTGAATGAGAAGGTTTGTCCAAACTTTTGTTCTGTACTGTAGGTCTGGGGCCCCACTCTTGTACTTCTGCTCACTGGGCCCCATTGTGCACTAAAGTGCTGTGCGCTAAGGCGCATATGTCGGTGCTGGGGCCCGGGAGCTTTCTCGGAGCTGTGCATGGCCGTTTAACCTTGACTACTCCCTCCATCTTCTCTGTATTTCCAGTCAGGTGACTGTATGTACACGTTGACATCATCAAGTACGCAACAACATGTAGCGGACGCTGGAAGCAGAGATGCGCCTGCAGGGGATTGTCAGGGCGGTAAGTATGAAACATGTTTTTGTTTTCTTTATAAAATGATTAAATGAGAGGAGGAGGAGGAACTGGACATGATGAAGTGGGGTGGTGTAAGGGGGACTGCAAATGATGAAGTGGGGGTAAGGGGACTACAAATGATGAAGCGGGGGAAAGGGGACTGCAAATGATGAAGTGAGAGGTAAGGGGGAATGGACATGATGAAGTTGGGAAGGGGGACTGCACATGATGAAGTGAGGGTAAGGGGGAATGCACATGATGAAGAAATGGGTGTCATGGGTGTATCGCCACGAGGATCGTCGCGATTACACACTCTGACTTCTCACAGCTGAGTTGCTGTTACTTTGTGTTTGGTGGTGAGGGAGTTAATTTTACCTAGCTCTTTGCTAAGACTAGGTCCAGCCTCGCCCGGCTGTTTTTGATTATGTTCTAATTAGTTTCCTTTATATAGCTGCCAGTCTGCTTGTTAGATGCCGGTGAAAGCATTCATGTAGTCTAGCAGACTGGATCGGTTCTGAGAATACTTAAGCTAAGAGCTCCTTAGTTGTTTTTACTCTTATAGCTTATAGTTTATCTCTGAGACCTTAGGTGTTCCTACTGTGTGTGAGTGTTGTATGTAAGACTTTATTTACGTTATTTCTTGTCTTTCTTGTATGTCTTTCTGTTTATTAACCGTTACCTGTTCATTCCCTTTGGTGGTAATCAGGGTTCTTCTTAGGACTAGATTACAGTTGGCAGGGATTGATAGGAGACAGGGTTTACGCTGGTGGCCTGGACCTCTGTACCTTTAACAGTACCTCCAGGTAGAGGGATTAGTTAGGACCCCAGTTTAGGGTCAGCATAGACCCCGGTCACCCTCTAGCCGGAGACAGCGTATAACGGATTCCGTATTGACCCACTGGACTTTCTGTCAGGTAATTCTATGTTATCATATATCTATGCACATGTTATATTGTATGTTGCCCTTTTGATATAGATTACTGTCATCACATATATATATATCTGCTATACAGCGTGACATTCTCACCGGCCATACTAAAGATTCTCTCCAGCTGTCATGGATCCAGTAGCCCAGCTGGCCCGGCAGTTGCAGGGGTTGTCCATGGAGTTTGCAGACATTAAGTCCAAGGTTTTGTTCCCCCGGAGCAAACCAGATCTGAACCTAAGGTTGCTCTCCCGGACAGGTTCACTGGTGGGCGGGACAAATTTTTTACTTTCCGGGAGGCATGTAAATTGTACTTTCGGCTGCGGCCTCGGTCATCTGGGAGTGAAGAGCAGAGGGTGGGAATTGTTATCTCGCTCTTACAAGGGGACCCTCAATCTTGGGCATTCTCTATTCCTCCAGGCTCCCCAGATCTCCAGTCAGTGGATCGATTTTTTACTGCCCTGGGTCTGGTATATGATGATCCGGATCGAGTTTCCCTTGCTGAAACAAAGTTACGTAAAATACGGCAAGGAAATCGTCCAGCGGAGGAATATTCTTCTGAGTTCCGTAGATGGGCAACAGATACTCAGTGGAATGACCCAGCTCTTAGGAGCCAGTTTTTTCAAGGGTTGTCCGACAAATTAAAAGATGTGTTGGCTCAGTATGATTCTCCTCCATCACTGGAGGCTGCTATGGCCCTCGCTATTCGCATGGATAGACGAATTCGGGGAAGACGCGAGGTAACTCCGCCTCCCGTGATGACTCCACCTACTACTAAAGTCCCTTATACTGAGGTTCCCCTGGTCCGTTCTGAGGAACCCATGCAGTTGGGAGGGACATCTTTTTGTAGGAGGGAATTGGCGGTGCACCGCAAGACTAGAAGGTGTTTCTTTTGCGGGAGAGAGGGACATTTTGTTGGGGGGTGTCCATCCCGGGCCTCTTTGAGCAAAGGAGTTAACCTGGGAGTGTGTATTTCATCCCCAAATCCCTCTCAGTTTCTCGTGCCTGCGGAGGTGGTGATTGGTACTAGAACTGAGAGGATTTCTGTTTTTCTTGATAGTGGGTCCGGGGCTAATCTGGTGGACGCTCGGTTTGCCCAGGTGCATGGTATGCAACTGAGTGTATTGGCCAAACCGGTCCCTATAGTCTCTATTGATTCTAGACCTCTCGGTCAAGGTAGCTTGGTACAAGCTGTTCATAACATAGATCTTCAAGTAGGGGCAAGACATAAAGAGCAATTGTCTTGTTATGTGTTGGAGGGTCTACCTACTCCTATTGTGTTGGGACTTCCTTGGTTGGCTAAACATAACCCAGTGATTGATTGGCAATCCGGAAAGATAAGCCAGTGGGGTGAATTTTGCAGGAATAACTGCATGAGCACGGTCATCGGTGCGGTTGTGCCTAGGACTTTGTCTCCTTTTCTGGAGGACTTTGGGGAGATGTTTTCAGAGGAGGGGTGTAAAGAGTTACCTCCTCATCGCGCATATGACTGCTCAATAAAGTTGCTTCCTGATGCCTTATCTCGTACTTTCCCAGGGGCCGGGAAGACGGATGATCCGGTTCCTATTCCTCAGGAGGGAGTTGTAGTGTCAGCTGTATGCTCTGAGCTTGAGGGGGAGGTATTGGGGGCTCAGGGGGACGCCCCGGTGGGACTTCCAGGGAGACTGATAGTTCCAGATCGGTTAAGACTGAAGGTTACGGGGAACCGTTACAAACGGATGGCTGATAGGGGGAGAGTTTCTGGTCTAGATCTGAAGGTGAACGATCTAGTTTGGTTGTCTACCAGGAATATAAAACTTAAAGTTTCCTCCTGGAGGTTGGGTCCCAGATTCATCGGGCTGTACAGGATCAGTTCCATAATTAATCCTGTGGCATTTCGTCTGGACCTCCCTCCTACATTTAAAATTCATAATGTGTTTCACAAGTCATTACTTAAAAAGTATGTGGCACCAGTCATACCGTCACCTCTACCTCCGCCTTCAGTGGTGGTCAATGATAACGTGGAATTTCATGGGTCGAAAATCATTGACTCACGTCTCAGTCGCCGATCCCTTCTGTACTTGGTTCATTGGAGGGGGTATGGTCCTGTGGAGAGGACGTGGGTCCCTGCGTCTGATGTTAACGCAGATCGATTGGTTCGGACCTTTCACACAACTCACCCGGGCAGACCTGGCCCTGAGGGTCCGGAGTCCCCTCGTAGAGGGGGGGGTACTGTCATGGGTGTATCGCCACGAGGATCGTCGCGATTACACACTCTGACTTCTCACAGCTGAGTTGCTGTTACTTTGTGTTTGGTGGTGAGGGAGTTAATTTTACCTAGCTCTTTGCTAAGACTAGGTCCAGCCTCGCCCGGCTGTTTTTGATTATGTTCTAATTAGTTTCCTTTATATAGCTGCCAGTCTGCTTGTTAGATGCCGGTGAAAGCATTCATGTAGTCTAGCAGACTGGATCGGTTCTGAGAATACTTAAGCTAAGAGCTCCTTAGTTGTTTTTACTCTTATAGCTTATAGTTTATCTCTGAGACCTTAGGTGTTCCTACTGTGTGTGAGTGTTGTATGTAAGACTTTATTTACGTTATTTCTTGTCTTTCTTGTATGTCTTTCTGTTTATTAACCGTTACCTGTTCATTCCCTTTGGTGGTAATCAGGGTTCTTCTTAGGACTAGATTACAGTTGGCAGGGATTGATAGGAGACAGGGTTTACGCTGGTGGCCTGGACCTCTGTACCTTTAACAGTACCTCCAGGTAGAGGGATTATGTTAGGACCCCAGTTTAGGGTCAGCATAGACCCGGTCACCCTCTAGCCGGAGACAGCGTATAACGGATTCCGTATTGACCCACTGGACTTTCTGTCAGGTAATTCTATGTTATCATATATCTATGCACATGTTATATTGTATGTTGCCCTTTTGATATAGATTACTGTCATCACATATATATATATCTGCTATACAGCGTGACATTGGGTGAGGGTAACTGCATATGATGAATTGGGGGAAGGGGACTGCTCATGATGAAGTGGGGGAAGGGAATGCACATGATGAAGTGGCGGGTAAGGATTACTGCACATGATGAAGTGGGTAAAGGGGAATGCACATGATGAAGTGGGAGGTAAGGGGGACTGCACATGATGAAGTGGGGGAAAGGGGGATTACAAATACTGAAGTGGGGGATCATCAGGGCGGTAAGTATGAAAAACATTTTTGTTTTCTTTATAAAATGAATTAAATGGGTGGGAGGAGAAGGACTGTACATGATGAAGTGGGGTGATAAGGGGGATTGCAAATGGTGAAGTGGGGGTAAGGGGGACTGCACATGATGAAGTGTGGGAATGGGGGATTACAAATACTGAAGTAGGGGGATCGTCAGGGCGGTAAGTATGAAAAACATTTTTGTTTTCTTTATAAAATTAATTAAATGGGTGGAAGGAGAAGGACTGCACATGATGAAGTGGGGTGATAAGGGGGATTCAAATGGTGAAGGGGTGAGGGGGACTGCACATGATGAAGTGGGAGGTAAGGGGCACTACATATGATGAAATGATGGTAAGGGGGACTGTAAATAATAAAGTGGGGCAATCGTCAGGGCGGTAAATATGAAAAACATTTTTGTTTTCTTTATAAAATGAATTAGATGGGTGAGGGGAGGAGGAGGGCTGCACATGATGAAGTGGGGGTAAGGGGAACTGCACATGATGATGTGGGGGAGGGGGATGCACATGATGAAGTGGAGGTAGGGGGACTGCACATGAAGAATTGTGGGGTAAAGGGGACTGCACATGATGAAGTGGGGGTAAAGGGGACTGCCCATGTTGAACATGATAAAATGGGGGCAGGGGGTGCACATGATGAAGTGGGGGGAGGGGGACTGCACATGATGAAGTGGGAGGTATAGGGGAATGCACATGATTAAGTGGGGGTAAGAGGGACTGCACATGATGAAGTGGGGAGTAAGGGGGACTGCAAATAATGAAGTGGGGGCGTAAGGGGCACTGCAAATGATGAAGTGGTGGGGTAAGGGGCAATGCACATGATGAAGTGGCTGAGGAGACTGCACATGATGAAGTGGTGGGGTAAGGAGGACTGCACATGATGAAGTAGGGGGGAGGGGATACAAATTATGAAGTGGGGGAAGGGAAACTACACATGATGAAGTGGGGGTTAAGGGGGACTGCACATGATGAAGTGGGGGAAGGGGACTACATATGATGAAGCGGGGCTAAGGGGGACTACACATTATTATTATTTATTTATATTGCTCCATTATGTCAAGATCCCGTCTGGGTTGGAGCCGATGTTACTGCAAACACTAGGGAAAGCAGAGGCAGGTAGCGTAGTCAGGTGGCAGCCGGAGGTCGGTACACAGGAAAGGCAGTTCGGTAGCAGAGGAGCAGGCAGATAACGTAGTCAGATGGCAGGCCGAGGTCAGTTCACAGGAGAGCAGTGTTTGTAGCAATGGATCAGGCGGAGAGCGGAGTCAGAAGGGCAGGCCGAGGTCAGTTCACAGGAGATCAGTGTTTGTAGCAGCAGGAACAGCAGGGAACGCTTGACTAAAGGCTAAGAGCACAATAATCTCGCAATGACACACCCACAGGGCCAGGTTTATATAGGGCGTGTAATTGGCAATCAGAGGCCAAACGAGAGAGCACTGGGTGAAGCCGATCAGGAAGAACAGTCAATGGTATCTGGGTTCAGCAAGGAACTTTGTAGCCAGCAGAATAGCTCAGATGGTAGAGCTGCCGGCCGGTGGACAAGAGACACTGGGTTCAATTCCTGACAGTACTCCCCTCCTTCCAGGATGGCCTCTGGACATCTCAAGAGCTGGCTTATCTAGGTACCTCTGATGAAAGGCTCTTGTAAGTCCAGGAGCATAGATTGTTGGGAAGTTTTAAACGAAAAAGAACCTGGTTAATTTTTTCAGAAATTTGAAAAGGTCCAATGAATTTCTGACCCAATTTGGAGGATGGCACATGTGTCTTAAGGTTTTTAGTGGACAGCCAAACTTTGTCTCCAACCTGAAGAGCAGGGGGCACTCTCCGATGTTTATCTGCTGCTTCCTTATATACTTCCTGGGTCTTGAGTAATATCTCTGATAATTCCTTCTGGGATTCCTGTAATTTTGCAAGCCTGTCATTAACAGCAGGAATGGGAGTGTTCACTGGCAGATTAGGGATAAATACTGGATGTACTCCATAATTAGCAAAAAATGGGGTTTGAGATGTAGCGCTATGTATGGAGTTGTTGTAGGCAAACTCTGCTGTTGGTAAATAGTCCACCCAGTCATCCTGAAGATAGGAAATGAAGCAACGGAGGTATTGCTCCAAAGTCTGGTTCGTTCTCTCCGTCTGGCCATTGGACTGAGGATGGAAAGCGGTAGAAAGATTCACCGTGACTCCCAAGGCTGTACAGAAACTCTTCCAAAATTTTGACGTAAACTGAACGCCTCTGTCAGACACCACGCTGTCAGGAATTCCATGTAACCTGAATACCTCTTTGATTATCAGTTCTGCAGTTTTTTCAGCAGTAGGAATTCCTTCAGTTGGAATAAAGTGGGTCATTTTTGTGAGTCGGTCCACTATGACAAGGATGACGGTCATCTGTTTGGAAGGGGTAGTTCCACAATAAAATCCATAGAAATAGATCCCCAAGGCCTGGATGGAACTGGGAGTGGTTGCAAGAGTCCTAGAGGAGACGATCGTGGGGTCTTGTTTCGTGCGCATGTTAAACAGGTTGAAACATATTTCCTCATGTCCTTCCTACAATTAGGCCACCAAAAGAAACAAAGTAGTAAGTCTTGTGTTTTTGCAACTCCAGGATGTCCTGCCAGTTTAGAATCATGGACACTTTTGAGGACTTCAAGGCGAGAAGATTCAGGTACATATATTTTGTGTTTCTGCATCCAAAACCCCTCTTTGAATGAAAGATCGACGTCTTCCGAAGGATGGTTAAGGAAAGAGTCCTCTTGATATCCATCTTTAATTCTATTACATAGTCCTCTAGAGTGCAATATTCCCAAAAATTTTTTAGGGCCTAGAATTGTATCGTCATTACTAGACCTCTCCTGAGGTTCCGAACACATCCTGGACAGGGCGTCAGTCTTGCCATTTCTTGAACCAGGCCGGTAAGAAATTATAAAATTGAATCTTGAGAAAAATAAGGCCCATCGTGCTTGTCTTGCAGACAATCTTTTTGCTGTACGGAGGAATTCAAGATTCTTGTGGTCCGTGAGGACAGTCACAGGGTGATTGGCACCTTCCAAAAGATGTCTCCATTCGGAGAAGGCAACTTTAATGGCTAACAGTTCTTTATTACCGATGTCGTAGTTCTTTTCTGCAGATGACATGGTGTGGGAAAGAAACGCACATGGGTGAAGTTGCATTTTATCCCCAACTCGCTGAGACAGAATGGCTCCTACTGCAGAGTCTGAGGCGTCCACTTTGACAGTAAATGGCAATTCAGGATTTGGGTGTACTAACAATGGAGCAGACGTAAAAAGAGTTTTCAATTTATCAAAAGCCTCCTGTGCCTCCGGAGACCAGAAAAATGCTTTCGACTTTTTTGTTAGTGTAGTAATTGGTAGTATGATCCGTGAAAAGTTCTTTATAAATTTTCGGTAAAAATTTGCAAATCCTATGAAACGCTGGACGTCTTTTAAATTTCTTGGAACAGGCCAGTCCACTACAGCATTGATTTTGCCGGGATCCATGCTCAGACCTTCTGGGGAGATGATATATCCCAGAAATTGGATACTGGTTTGTTCAAACGCACATTTTTCAAGTTTAATGTAAAGATGGTTCTCCTGTAGTCGTTCCAAGACTAACTGGACGTGCCTGCGATGCTCTTCCAAAGTGTCTGAAAATATAAGAATGTCATCGAGATAAGCCACAATGAATTGGTCCAAGAAATCTCGAAATACATCATTAATAAAATGTTGAAAGGTGGCTGAGGCATTGCTAAGGCCAAAGGTCATAACCAGAGATTCAAAATGTCCATATCTCGTTCTGAAGGCGGTCTTCCACTCATCTCCTGGGCGAATCCGTATGAGGTTGTAAGCCCCTCTAAGATCCAGCTTCGTAAAGATTTTCGCAGAACGGAGTCTCTCAAATAGTTCAGGGATCAAGGGTAGCGGGTAGCGATTCTTGACAGTGATATTATTCATCTCTCTGTAGTCAATACATGGCCGCAGAGTGGAGTCTTTCTTTTCAACAAAGAACAGGGGTGCCCCAGCTGGAGATGTGGAAGGTCGAATAAAGCCTTTCTCTAAATTTTCATCCAGGAACTTTCTTAATACCTTCAATTCAGGTTCGGAAAGATTGTAAATCCGTCCAAATGGAATGGTTGCTCCTGGCAGCAATTCAATGGGACAGTCGTAAGGACGGTGAGGAGGTAATTGATCTGCTTTCTTCTTACAGCAGACATCAGAGAACTGCTGATATTGAGGTGGTAGTTTCTCTTCCTTCTCATGCAAAATCTCAGAGATTTGGACTTGTTGGAGAACAGGGGGTTCCTTATGACAATTATTCTTACAGTAGTCAGATGGAAAGGTGATGGTCCTTGATGCCCAGTTGATAGAAGGGTTATGGACTGAAAACCAGGGGATCCCTAGAATAACCGGAAATTTCGGAGATGAAATAAGGTGGAAACTGACAGCTTCATGATGATCCCGTTCGATACAAATCTCCAGTTCGATTGTCTCATGCGTGACAGGTCCAGAAGACAAGGGTGATCCATCCACAGTTTCCATTTCAATTGGTGTGGATTTGGTCCTACTGGAAATATTATTATCACGTGTAAATTTTAAGTCCATAAAATTTCCTCATGCTCCCGAATCCAACAGGGCAGAGCATTGTATTTTTTGGGTGCCCATTACAACCTGAATGGGAATTACAAAATGAGATGATGTAGTATGTATTTTGTCTATTTCTGGCGTTACTGATGAGATAGTCTGCAAGATGGAATCCGACTGCTGAGAAAGGTCCATATTGCTGGCAGACCTGTTGTTGGTAAAGGCTATAGTCCTTTTGTTAGGACAGTTGATGGCATAGTGTCCAGGGTCCCCACAATAGAGGCAGAGATGTTCTGCACGTCGCCTCTCCTTCTCCTGTGCAGAGAGTGGTCTTCGGATGACGTCGATCTGCATCGGTTCAGACACGCCTTGCGTCTTTTCTTGGTGGTCTGATGCTGAAAATGAGAAGCCAGGGCTATTCCCAAGTGCTCGCAGTCTCTCCTTTCTCCTTTCAGTAAGTCTCTGGTCTATCCGGATACATAGTTGAATAAAGTCCTCCAACTGGTCAGGGGTCTCAACCCTGGCAAGCTCGTCTTTCACTGGTTCTGATAACCCTCGTCGAAATTGACTTCTCTGGGCCGCTGGATTCCAGGTGGTGTCGGCCACCCAGCGACGGAACTCCGATGTATATTCCGCAACAGAGCGACGTCCTTGGCGCAAATTATGTAATTTGGTTTCTGCTGTCGCACAGCGGTTTGGGTCATCAAAAACTTGATTCATAGCTGCGATGAAAGCTTCCAGGTCATTAAGGAGGCCATAGTCCTTTTCTACATAAGGTGAAGCCCAAGCAAGAGCTTCATCCGTCAGGAGATTTATCATGAAAAAAACTTTCTTCCTCTCACTGGTAAAGGGAGCAGGTTGCATCTGGAAGTATATGCGGCATTGATTGAGGAATCCTCGGTACTGCTGGCGATCCCCACTGAACTTTGCAGGCAGCGGCAGCCGCGCGTTTGATTCGGACCCTGAATTGCGCACGTCCAGAAGTTGTTTTTGTAGCTCAATTACTTCCTGTTGTAGCACTGTGAAATCAGTTTGTAACTTGGAATATTTTCCTTGAGAGTCAGTACAAAAACTTTGAAGCTCCGTAACTTGCCGCCTCAGGGTGTTCACAGCGGACTCCATTTTGGCGCGAGATTATTCTGTCAAGATCCCGTCTGGGTTGGAGCCGATGTTACTGCAAACACTAGGGAAAGCAGAGGCAGGTAGCGTAGTCAGGTGGCAGCCGGAGGTCGGTACACAGGAAAGGCAGTTCGGTAGCGGAGGAGCAGGCAGATAACGTAGTCAGGTGGCAGCCGGAGGTCGGAACACAGGAAAGGCAGTTCGGTAGCAGTGGAGCAGGCAGATAACGTAGTCAGGTGGCAGGCCGAGGTCAGTTCACAGGAGAGCAGTGTTTGTAGCAATGGATCAGGCGGAGAGCGGAGTCAGAAGGGCAGGCCGAGGTCAGTTCACAGGAGAGCAGTGTTTGTAGCAGCAGGAACAGCAGGGAACGCTTGACTAAAGGCTAAGAGCACAATAATCTCGCAATGACACACCCACAGGGCCAGGTTTATATAGGGCGTGTAATTGGCAATCAGAGGCCAAACGAGAGAGCACTGGGTGAAGCCGATCAGGAAGAACAGTCAATGGTATCTGGGTTCAGCAAGGAACTTTGTAGCCAGCAGAATAGCTCAGATGGTAGAGCTGCCGGCCGGTGGACAAGAGACACTGGGTTCGATTCCTGACACATTAATTGCATGGTGCTGTATATGAGAAGGGGTTATATACAAAGTTATAGATATCGTTTACAGTAAACAAATTTACAATGATAGACTGGTATAGAGGGGAGAGGACCCTGTCCTTGCCGACTTACATTCTACGGACTTACATCTTACTGCACATGATGAAGTAGGAGAAAGGGGATGCACATGATGAAGTGGGGGGGAAAGGTTGACTGCACATGATGAAGTGGGGGTAATGGGAACTGCACATGATGAAGTGGGGGTAAAGGGGACTGCAAATAATGAAGTCGGGGCTAAGGGGGACTGCACATGATGATGTGGGAGTGTGAGGGGGACTGCACATGATGAAGTGGGGGGAAGGGGACTGCATATAATGAAGTTGGGGGTAAGGAGGACTACACATGATGAAGTGGGTGGGAGGGGGATTGCACATGATGAAGTGGAATGGGGAAGGGGACTGCACATGATGAAGTGGGGGAAGGGGACTGTACATGATGAAGTGGGGGTGTGAGGGGGACTCCACATGATGAAGTGGGTGTAAGGGGTACTGCACATGAAGTGGGGGGAGGTGGATTGCACATGATGAAGTGGGGGAAGGGGACTGCACATGATGAAGTAGGGGAGGGGGACTGCACATGATGAAGTGAGGGATAAGGGGGACTCCACATGATGAAGTGGGGATAAGGGGGACTCCACATGATGAAGTGGGGGTAAGTGGGACAGCACATGATGAAGTGTGGGTGTGAGGGGGACTGCACAGGAAGAAGTGGTGCGTGAGGGGGTCTGCACATGATGAAGTGGGGGAGGGTGACTGCACATGATGAAGTGTGTCTGAGGGGGACTGCAAATTATGAAGTGAAAGGTGTACAGTTAGGTCCATAAATATTTGGACAGAGACAACATTTATCTAATTTTGGTTCTAGACATTACCACAATGAATTTGAAACAAAACAAATCAGATGCAGTTGAAGTTCAGACTTTCAGCTTTCATTTGAGGGTATCCACATTAAAATTGGATGAAGGGTTTAGGAGTTTCAGCTCCTTAACATGTGCCACCCTGTTTTTAAAGGGACCAAAAGTAATTGGACAGATTAAATAATTGTAAATAAAATGTTCATTTCTAGTACTTGGTTGAAAACCCTTTGTTAGCAATGACTGCCTGAAGTCTTGAACTCATGGACATCACCAGACACTGTGTTTCCTTCTTTTTGATGCTCTGCCAGGCCTTCACCGCGGTGGTTTTCAGTTGTTGTTTGTTTGTGGGCCTTTCTGTCTGAAGTTTAGTCTTTAACAAGTGAAATGCATGTTCAATTGGGTTGAGATCAGGTGACTGACTTGGCCATTCAAGAATAATCCACTTCTTTGCTTTAATAAACTCCTGGGTTGCTTTGGCTTTATGTTTTGGGTCATTGTCCATCTGTAGTATGAAACGACGACCAATCAGTTTGGCTGCATTTGGCTGGATCTGAGCACACAGTATGGCTCTGAATACCTCAGAATTCATTCGGCTGTTTTTGTCCTGTGTCACATCATCAATAAACACTAGTGACCCAGTGCCACTGGCAGCCATGCATGCCCAAGCCATCACACTGCTTCCGCCATGTTTTACAGATGATGTGGTATGCTTTGGATCATGAGCTGTACCACGCCTTCGCCATACTTTTCTCTTTCCATCATTCTAGTAGAGGTTGATCTTGGTTTCATCTGTCCAAAGAATGTTCTTCCAGAACTGTGCTGGCTTTTTTAGATGTTTTTTAGCAAAGTCCAGCCTAGCCTTTTTATTCTTGATTCTTATGAGTGGCTTGCACCGTGCAGTGAACCCTCTGTATTTAATTTCATGCAGTCTTCTCTTTATGGTAGATTTGGATATTGATACGCCTACCTCCTGGAGAGTGTTGTTCACTTGGTTGGCTGTTGTGAAGGGGTTTCTCTTCACCATGGAGAGTATTCTGCGATCATCCACCACTGTTGTCTTCCGTGGGGCCCAGGTCTTTTTGCATTGATGAGTTCACCAGTGCTTTCTTTCTTTCTCAGAATGTACCAAACTGTAGATTTTGCCACTCCTAAAGTTGCAGCAATTTCTCAGATGGGTTTTTTCTGTTTTTTGCAGCTTAAGGATGGCTTGTTTCACCTGCATGGAGAGCTCCTTTGACCGCATGTTTCCTTCACAGCTAAACCTTCCAAATGCAAACACCACACCTCAAATCAACACCAGCCCTTTTATCTGCTTAATTGAGAATGATATAATGAAGGGATTGCCCACACCTGTCCATGAAATAGCCTTGGAGTCAATTGTCCAATTACTTTTGGTCCCTTTAAAAACAGGGTGGCACATGTTAAGGAGCTGAAACTCCTAAACCCTTCATCCAATTTTAATGTGGATACCCTCAAATGAAAGCTGAAAGTCTGAACTTCAACTGCATCTGATTTGTTTTGTTTCAAATTCATTGTGGTAATGTCTAGAACCAAAATTAGATAAATGTTGTCTCTGTCCAAATATTTATGGACCTAACTGTATATGGGCTGCAAATGTTGAAGTAATGGGGATTGCAGATGAAGTGATAAAAATGATAAAGTAAAGGGGACTGCAAATTAAAGTATGGAGGTGGACTGTAAATGGTGAAGTGGAGGGAGGGGACAGGGGACTGCAAATGAGGAAGTGGGGGTGAGAGGGACTGCAAATTATGAATTGAGTGTGAGGGACGGAAGACAGCATTTGAATGGAAGGTGGGGGTGAGAGAGAAAATGGTGAATTGAAGGTGGGGGTAGACAGAACAAATAATTATGAATTTTGAGAGTGGGGAAATAAATGATGTATGGAATGTGGGGAAGAGCAGTTGATAATGAATAGAGGGTGGGACAGAATGACATGACAGTGAATTGGGACAGAAGGGGCATGTAAATATAATGAATTGGAGTTAGGCATAGAGCGGGAGGAACATAGTGGGGGGCGTTGAGGATGAAGTGACTGGTAATGATTTGGGGGAAAGTGTACAGGTGCTAATTAATTTACATATTACATGGAGAAATGGCTATGCATAGCTAGTGGGGAAACAGTGGTGGATTATAATTTATATTTGGAATGGTGGGTTGCATAATAACCAATTATATATTTATGGTGGGTGCACGTCTGTATTCAGATGTGTAGAGTAGAAGAAAGGGAAAAAGTAGGGAATGTGCTATGGAAGCGGTGCTCTAGCTAACTATGTGTTATTTTATGCAGAAACAATTCCTGGTTGGAAGAAGTGATGGCAGTCTGTGCTGGATGAAAAAGAAAAGCAAAAATGAAGGACTTCAGCTAGAGATGTCACTGCTGAGTCAGTGTGTTACCTTTACACTGATACTATACACTGTATACTATATACAGAGGTCCTGTGTATAATGTCACTGATGATCCCTGTATTACCTGCACACTGACACTAAATACAGAGCTCTTGTGTATAATGGCACTTAATATTGTGTTTCTTTTTTTATTAATGATCAGTATTGGTGGTACTATGTGATCTGGTCATGGGTGGCAGTATTTGTTCCTTATATGTGGTATTATTTGGTCACTATGTAGTGGCAATATGTGGTCTGGTCATGGTGTGATGGTATTTGCCCCTTGTATGTGGTATTAATGGTCATTTAAAAATAATGTATGTGACTGATTCCCTTAGAGAAAAATACATAAAAATATATTTATATTTAATAGGTTAGAGTAGAGTAGGGCCTGGCCAACAGAGTCCACCGTATCGTGGTGCTGATTTAAAAATTATTTTGGCCAGAAGAAAAGCTGCTGGTTATGAATGTGATCTGGTGATTGATGGGAACTGTTAATATCTGATTGGTGAGGACGTGGTGGAGAAGTTGAGTTTTTCCAAGAGTGGGTGGTTGGACTGTGGGAGGTTCGAAGGGTAGAGATAGAGCTGGGATGGAGCTTGGATGGAGTCTCAAAGTCCCCCGAAAATGTTGCCAGTATGGGGCCGCAAAATTCCTAGTGGCAGCCCTGCATACCAGGATAGGGATGATGGAGCCATGTATATCAGGATGGAGATGAGGGGACCATATATACCAGGATATGGGATATTAAGTACAGAATTTACCACATTTTTTGCTTCAATTATTTCTCCTAATTTCCTCCTCTAAAACCTAGGTGCGTCTTATGGTCGGTGCATCTTATATTCTGAAAAATACGGTAATGTAGGATCTTCCAGTAGCATCCAGGCCAATTGAACCCCCACATTATCCTCTCCTAACTTTTTTTTCACACTGAGTCCCCCCAGAATATGCAAATGGGCTATGTCCAAAACTCTCTGCCGATAGTGCCCTGGAACCAACAGCTGCTCCATTATGTCCCCTACTCACAGTTTAGTCACCCGATATAATAACTCCCCATTGATTGCAAAGTGTAGGTACCTGGTGTCTTCCCCTGCTCTTGAGTAACCCTGTTACTAACGATAACATCATCAAACATCTACTTTAAAGTAAGGTCCCTAATTTCAGCAGTCCCAAAGTTCTCTCCGGACACTCTCAACACAGGGAGGTTGTCCTCCTCAGTCACTGTCTCGTCCATCTCTCTGGCAAAGACTCACAGGAGTAACACCTCCAGCTTTGATTTCGATGGGGTTTCTTCCAGCGGGAACTGACTTTTGTCTGAGACACTCGGGTCAGTACCCCATTAACTGACACGGCACATGCCTGCAGCCCCTCACTGGTTGACAGTCCACACTACAGGCCGGATATGTGTAATAGGAACAACGCCGCACTAGGCTGCAGTTCATCAGTTCAGAGGATGTATGACACCAGGCAGCTATGAGTCCAGGATTGTGACATTGCCAACAGACCATGTCCTTAGCAACAGCCTTCGGAGGACCCACAGTAGAATTTGGACGCCCCCCGTTTCTGGCTCTAGATCTCCTCCGTGGCGAGCCCTCTCCCTTTTGGGTATTCCAGAATGGGGAAGAGACGATGTCCTGTTTCGGATTTCTCAACAACCTCATACATCTTAACTAAGCCAACCAGGTCATCTGCATTCCGAGGGTTGACCTGTGAAACCCAAGCCTGCACTTGCCTCGAATGGGTGTGAATGAATCTGTCCATTACCACACATTTAATTGTTTGGGCAGGAGTAGAAGACTCTGGCTTAACCACTAGATGTAGCAAGTCAAACATCTGCGAGAGAGCGGGTTTGTCGCTGGCATATGCCCAGTGGTGGACTCGTTTGGCTCTAACCAATAAAGTTACTCCCAGGGGTGCCAAGATTTTGGTCTTGACATATGCCTTATCAACCTGCAGGGCTAAGGCATAATATTCCTTTTGGGGTCACCAGTCAAATATGGTGCCAGCGCCTCCGCCCATGGCTCTGGTGGAAGTCTCTCCTGATTAGCCACTCTTAGAAAACCATGAGAAAGGCTTCCACAGCATCCCCCGGGGTCATCTTCTGCATGGCCCATCTTATCGCCTTCCATATGTGTGAGTCATCAGCTGGACCTGGACATGTGACCTGGAGATCCACCTGCCCTGGATGGCACTTGCCAGAAGCTGCATGTGTTGCCACTGCTCGTACTGGTGCTGCTGCTGCTGTATCTGCTGTAGCAGTAGCTTGTTCATTTCCTGCTGCTGCTGTTGCATCTGGACCAAGCTGCCGGATGTCTCCCACTGGCTGGTGGCTTTTACCCAGGACATACAGCATTCTTTGTAGCAGTTACACATGTTCCTAGAGCACTGCCCACATTCAAACACCAACTGTGGTAATACTATTCACTTGTCTGCTACTGAGATAGACACAGGAACACTTGGGGTTAAAGTCTGTGGCTGGTTTATTTATAAACCATGAAAACAAAAATAGTAACACAAAGCAGTTATTTCTGGCATAACCGAAAATAAAAACACAAACAAAGTCCTTTCCACTGCTGCTTCAGCCTTGTGGAAAACAATAAATGTCAACTGACACTTTAGCTCCAGACTGGAGCCTTTCTTGCCTTCAAACACACAGTTCTCTCTAATCAACTCTGTGGCCGGACATTTACCTGTCGAACCATACGCTTGGGTGGAGATATGATGAGCAGCCATCCCGCCCATCTCATACAGCTACTCACATAAAAACCCAACCCTGTCATGGACGATTAATCCCTCAGCACATAATATACTGGAGAGAAACTTCTGGGTTTCACAACACATACCTCTCCTCAAATACAGGCAATTAGCAAGATAATCCCTTCAAAGGAGTGGTTCTGCAGGGGGACCACAGACCATTTCTCTGTTCTCATGCTTTTTGCCTGTTGTTTTGGTTACTTTTGCATTTCGGCATTGTTCTCACCCCTAGAGGTACTGTACTGTAGCATGAGGCCGTGTCTACAACTCACAGAAGTTGCTCAGGTAGTGCTGCTCATCCAGGACGGCACATTAATGAGAACAGTTGCAAGAAGGGTAGCTGTTTATGTCAGCACAGTGTCCAGAGCATGGAGCAGATACTAGCAGACGGGCCAGTACACCAAGAGATGTGGAAGGGACAATAGGAGGGCAACAATCCAGCAGCAGGACTGCTACCTCCTCCTTTGTGGAAGGAAGGGGGAACAGGAAGGGCAGTACCAGAGCCCAGCAGGCTACTAACATCCATGTGTCTGCTCAAACTGTCAGAAACAGACTCCATGAGGGTAGTATGAGGGCTCGACGTCCACAAGTGGGTGCTGTGCTTACAGTCAAACATTGTGCAGGGTTATTGGCATTTGCCAGAAAACACCAAGATTTGCAAATTTGACATTGGCGCCCTGTGCGCTTCACGGATGAGAGTAGGTTCACGCTGAGCACATGTGACAGACGTGACAGAGTCTGGAGACGCCATTTAGAACATTCTGCAACATGATCGGTTTCACAGTGCATCAATAATGATGTGGTTAGGCATTTCTTTGGAGGGCCGCACAAGCCTCCATGTGCTAGCCAGAGGTACCATGACTGCCATTAGGTACCGGGATGGGATCGTCAGACCCATTGTGAGATCATATGCAGGTGCACTGGACCCATGGTACTTTCTGATGCATAACAATGCTAGGCCTCATGTGGCTGAAGTATGTCAGCAGTTCCTGCATGATGAAGGCATTGAAGGAATGGACTGGCATGACCGTTCCCCAGACCTGAATTCAATCGAGCACATCTGGGACATCATGTCTTGTTCTATCCACCAACGCCACGTTGCACCGCAGACTGTCCAGGAGTTGACTGCTGCTTTCATCCAGGTCAGGGAGGAGATCCCCCAGGAGACCATCCACCGCCTCATCAAGAGCATGCCACTTAGTAAATTCAGCATGTCTTTTCAGTGGCGTGCACCTTGCCAGAAATGTTATTTCAGTCCAGGACAGAGTTAATATTCGCCACCAATTTTGATTTGTTGGGTTGACGCTGTCCTAGCGCCTCCCCAGCTCTGTCTACTTTGGCAGAGCTGGCTAAAAAATGGTGTGAAAACAGCAAAATTCACAATTTTTTGGCTCAACTTCAAGTTGAGCAAAAATATTGCAACTGTTCAGAGTATTTTACGCCAAATCTGGCGTAATCACTTTGAAAAATTAGCACCTTAGTAATTTTTTTTCTTTATAGTTGTCATTTTCTATAATTTAAAATCTCAAGATTTTATAGAATATTAATCACTGTAGCAAGAAGTTAAGGATCCATAATTGGGAGTGTTACTGCACAGCCAGACTTTACTGGTTTGCTTGTACTTTGTAACCATGATGTTAAGGTTTTATTATTAGCTTAAACAGAAAAGTAGATTTTTACTGAAGACCATTTTCTTTAACTTATTATTAGGATATTTTGATAGAATGACACATTACTGAAGCAAAATATGATCTAAAAAGCAGAAGTTATACCAACAGTGACAAATTGCAATGCAATAACCAATATTTAAGATTTGAGGGCTACACCTGTTACCTAATATAAGCACAGTGATGTCTCAGTAATGTCATTTACCGCCCTTGTATTTATGCATGGTACACATTGGCATTTGTTACAGGCACAAAATAATTTACTAATGGGGTTGCAGAAAATTTTCTTTTATATATACATATATTGTGTGTATATATATATATATATATATATATATATATATATATATATTCTATGCGCTTTACTCCTCAGTTTTTCCTCATCATAAATCAACAACCAGATCTAAACCCACAGCCCCTCGGGCGTCTGTATCATCTCATAACAACTTCCAGAGGGACCCAGCTCCATCACCCCACATGTCAGAGGGTCTCTGTGTATGATTAATATTTACCCTCTCACCCTCCTTCTTTATCATCCATCCATCTTCATTGTGGGGGCTGAGCGCTTCTGACAAGAAGAGGGGAGGGATTTGGGAATAGTAGATCTTTAATTCCCCTCCAGCTGCACAGAAGCACTTTATTATCAGTTATCATTGCATATATATGGCTGTGTACATCTATACTATGTGTGTATATATATATATATTACTGTAGAAAAGTTATATTCTACAAATGGAGGTGTTAGTAGTTTATTTTTATCAGTTAACAGATTGCAAGGCGAATGAGAGAAATCTAAACCAAGTCGATATTCAGTGTGACTGCCCTTTCCCTTCAAAATGTCAATTCTATAAATTCCTTTAGATACACTTGCACACAGTTTTGAAGGAACACGACAGAGAGGTTATTCGAAACATCTTGGAGAACTAACCACAAATCTTCAGTGGATTTAGGGTTGTGCAAATCCTTCTGTGTCTTTCTGTAATTCAAGACAAACAAGATGTTGAGATCAGGGCTCTGTGCGGGCCATATAATCATTTCCAGGACTCCTTGATGGTTCTTAACCCTGCTTCAGGTGCAATAGGCCTGACAGGCACATCTCAAATATTTTCATTTCCACCTCCCCTCCAAGGCTGCAGGGGATCCTGCCCCTACCAGTATCTTCCTATCTTTAGGTGCTGGTTGAAACCCCCTCACTCAGTTTTGCTGCCATCCTTGTGAAGAGCAGGTGTGACCTTTGTGGCCTTATTGCTCCTGAAGGTTCTCACTTTTGAAGGTTCGTACTTTCTGGGTTTTTTCATCACAATTGTTTATTTTGCTCATTTTATGAATGAATAATACAAAGTCTGTGGATATTTCATAGAAAGAAAGAGGGTTTTCTTAGAAATGGCCTTTCAGGTACATTGTGCCCGAATACTTAATAATAATCTCTGATATGATTTGATGATATGATCTGCCAACCTTGCTTTTCTCTCTGCCAATGTGTTCTGCTGAACTTTTAACATCTGACTCTGAGTGAATATGGCTCTACTAGCATCTAAGTGCCTGCCTTACAATTATTTTTTTTCCTAATGTTAATGTTTAGTAATAGTTATATCCTGAAAACTGGAGGCTGTAACACCACTACCTGCATCCCTGCATGGCTTCCCATTCCCCACCATGTAGGGACACCGACGTACTCACCACCACAGGCCGTGCATTGAGCTTCTTGTCCTGTTCTTGGTGACTTAAGTGAGCTCCTGGTCCCCTGCTTGCAGTGCAGATTTTATGGCTGCATGCTTAAAGACCCCACGTGTACGCTTCCTGATTCTTAAAGAAACAGTGTGTGCTCTCATACTATATTCTCAGCCTATTGCTGGTTGACACTTGGTACTTAAGGCATCTCCCCCTGTTGGGAGGTGCCGGAGCAACATTCTCTTTCAATGTGTGTGCAACTACTGAGGTCCTGTCCTGTTCTTTCCTGAATCTCAGATCTTGACTGAACATGTTTCCCTGGGTCTCTATGCCCAGGCCTGTAACCTCAAACCTGTACTAGTAACTGATGTTGCCTGTTCCTGTGTGCCTGGGTCTGTGTGCCCAGGCATGTACCCCAAACCTGCACCTGTGTCAGTTCTTGTCTGTATTAACGCTTATCCCTGAACCTGTTTGTATCTAAGTCTGGACATCTCCCTAAACCATCTGTGTCTGACTCTGTACCTTTCCTTACACCTGTTGTAAGAACCTGTAAATTTCCTAAGCCAGCTGAGTCTGAATCAGTACCTATTTGTAATCTGATGCCGCTGTGCAACATTAGTGATTAGTATGTACATGTCAGGGAATTAATTTGACAGGAATTTCTCTATCCCACAAATTACTAATATTACAGGCCAGAAAGGTCACAAGTACCACCCGCTATGATCTTTGGAGCGAATAACTGCTGCTGACCCTTATCGTCCGGACAATTACACGATTGGACAACGATCAACAGAGAAGGCCGCATCCTGTTCGCACCCTTAGGCCGGCTATCGTAAAACTAACGGTGAGCGTATGGTATATACACCACTGGATTCCAACACGTGAAATATTCCTCAGTAGGGTCACAGCTGACTCCACGATAGCCCCAGACTACTCTCCACCACCACCAATCCGTCTTGGTTGATTGGACACCGTACGGTAACTTATGACTTTGAGGAGTAGTTTACAGAACAGAATGCACAGAACTATTAAATTTTATATTTAATCCAAATGGAAGCAGTGTTTATGAAACATATACAAAATATTTTACAAGGGGGACAAAATAATACATCATATACGGGTACAGAAAAATAAAAGGGATTAACAGGAGTTCTTACTATACCGATCGCAGTGACAATTCAGTTTAACTGAAGGAGAGCGCTTCAATTTCAATAAACAGGGTCCCTGCTTACACAATATTTAACTCTCTGCACGAACCCAGATCATAATTGAGCTTGATCTTTTATCAGACCCCGGGTCCCACCCCCACACTACCCTGTGATGACCTTACATGGGCCAGGTTGTGGGTTAGTCTCAGCCCTTCATGATTGTAGGAAATCCCTACTTATGAAATAACTCCTTCATAGGACGATCACATAAGTTTGAGATTGATGTCATCTTTTGTATTGGGATTTTATCTACGCTTAGAGACAAAACATGGCTTAACTGCTGGCAGTTATATAACCCCTATGGCTTTGGGGCTTTTTGGCGGGGGTTATAACTAAGAGAAAATATGTGTATTTTTGCCTAATTATCCCAATGCTGAAAATGTACGTCTCATTAATATCGAATGGATAGAAATTCCAATATTATATATTTTCTTTCAGAGACATACTATTTGTAAAGGGTGTGAGAGCTTCCTTTGATCCACTCAAAACCTTTTGCTGTCTCTGTGTCTCGGTCTATGGTGGACAGTACACATCCTCTTCAGTCACCTGGGCATAATGAGGACTTTTAATGTGCATTTTAAATAAGTTGGTGAACATCTCTTTATACACTGCATTTACACAAAGCTTGGAGTGCTAGATCTTGTCTTCTTATGGCAAATGGTAAGGGGAAGAAAAAAGAAGGGAGGGGGATATAAGGGACCTCAAGGATTTTTAATATTTTCTATGACAGTACACTTACCACTTCATTGCAAGTACCTTGTGTGTTCTTGGTCCTGTCTGTCCTGTGTGTACCTGTCCTTATATTGGCTTTATGTGAACTTGATCATGTCTGTCCTGTGTGTATTAGTTCTTGCAATTGTTCTGTGCTACCTTACACTGTTTCATGTGAACGGTGTCCTGTCTCTCCTGTAGGAACCTGTGGCTCGGGACCTGTCCTAATCTGCGATTTCCTGTTTGTCCACACCTGCGGCTCTCTGCTTGTCTACACCTGTGATTCGTTGTCTGTCCAGTCTGAACTCAGTCCTACCCATTCTTGTATTCCAGTGTTACCTGCCAGTGACCCAGTTCTTCCTGAAGTTGTTCCTTGTTTGTCCAGTCTGAACTGGTTCCTACCTATTCCTGTATTCCAACTGTACCTGCCAGAGAACCAGACCTTCCTGAAGTTGTTCCTGTTCATTCAGTCTGAACTGGGTCCTACCTGTTCCTGTATTCCAGTCCCCTGCCAGAGACCCAGCTCTTCCTGAAGCTTTTTTTGTCCGTCCAGTCAGAACAGGTTTCAACCCGTACCTGTATTCTAGTCATACCTGCCAGTGCCCCAGTTCTTCCCGAAGCAATTCCTGTCCATCCTGTCTGAACTGGCTCCTACCCGTTCTTGCATTCCAGTTGTACCTGCCAGTGCCCCTGTTTTTCCTGAAGCACTTCTGTCCATCCAGTCTGAACTGGATCACACCCTTTCCTTTATTCCAGTCGTACCTGTCACTGACCCAGTTCTTCCTGAAGCTGTTCCTGTTTGTCCAGTCTGAACTGGGTCCTACCTGTGCCTGTGTGTCAGCCGTGCTCGCCAGCACCTGCCTGCCTGTATATTGGCCATGCCTTTAGTGTTGAGGTCAGCCTTGTCTGCCAGTACCTGCCTGCCTATGAATTTGCCGTGCTAGTCAGTATACCAGTTGAACCCACCTGCACCTGCCATGCTCACCAGTGTCTCTGCCATTCCTGTCAGCATTTGTTGTAACAGCTTCCTGTCCCTTTGGGGGTCAGATGTTACTGCTGTATGCTGCCCTAGAGTGGTACCTGGCAGCTACCTGCCAGCCAAGCCTGACCTCAACACTAAATGCTCCAGCGAACACCAAGGTAGGTGCTTAGTCATGTCCCTCTGTGGTAAGTCTGGTCCATGGCACAGTGGGTCCTCAATCAACACTCGCGCTTAACAGTGCGAGCGCAAGCGTAACAGAGGCTATTAGGTGGTAGTTGTAAAATTTGGGTACTTTTTGTTTATTACGTTTATGGTTATTGAATGCTTATTTTGAGCATCTGATCTTGTGTACTCTCTTTTAATACATCCCTATGAAGGTCACTGATTACTTTTAGAGCTATAGAAATTGAGATAATTAGATATTCCAACCTGTGCCAGGAGTCCCGGAGATACGCATGATCCAGGGTTAATGACATTGGGTATAAAGCCCAACTCCATTTGCTGAAACATGTAGGGAACCATCTATTTTGTACTTAACAAGGCGCGCTGCCGGAGCACAGTGAGGTGTGTACAGGGAAGGAGGAGGCAGCTTTGGAGGACACTGCTGTGGCTGGGGCAGTGAGTAAGCCACATGGTGGAAGGAGTGGAACCACGCGGAGGCGCCAACAGACGTTACACATCATGTGTCTTTCATCTGCTACACAAGTTTCCTTGGCCGACTTCTGCATCTGTGGTCCTCAATGTTTCTCATTTCTTGGTGCTTCTTCAAAGCTTGAACAGCACATCTTGAAGCCCAATTGTGCTTTTTGCCTGGGAGAGACCTTGCTAATGCAGTACAACCTTGTGTATTGTTGCTGTGCTCCGTATTGCCATGGTGTATGACCTGTGATGTGAAACTGTCTTCCACAACCTCACCTTATGTAGGAGCGTTTGGCTGTTCTCCATTTGGTTTTACGCTTCCTACACATCATTTCCTGTATCCCTGTAATCCCTGACTTTGTGCATGTGTAATTAAAAGAATTGATGCTTTGACACCATTTTGAAGGAAAAGGGTGGCCACACCAATTATTGATATACCGTATATACTTGTGTATAAGCCAAGATTTCAGCACCTTTTTTGTGCTGAAAATGCCCCCTCGGCTTATACATGAGTCATTGGGCAGAAACCAGCAGGGGAGGGGAAGCTGCGGCAGGAGCCAGTGGCAGGGACATCATACTCACCCTCCTCGTGCCATCGCTGAACGTCCCCTGCAATCCTCCGTTGTCCCGGCTTCGTGCAGCTCTCCTGTGCTGAGCAGTCACATGGTACCGCTCATTAAGGTCAGGAAATATGGACGCAACTCCACTCCCATAGGCGTGGCGTCCATATTCATGGCCTTAATGAGCGGTACTACGTGACCGCTCAGCACAGGAGAGCTGCAGGAAGCCGGGACAACGGAGGATTGCAGGGGACATTCAGCGATGGCACGGGGAGGGTGAGTATGACGGGGGGAGAACGGAGGAGGACGGGGGAAGCATGGAGCAGGATGGGGAGGACGGGGGAAGCACCGAGCAGGACAGGGGGAGTACAGAGGAGGACGGGGAGCACAGAGGAGCACGGAGCAGGACGGGGGAAGCACAGAGAAGGACGCAGAGCACAGAGGAGCACGGAGCAGGACGGGGAGCACAGATGACGAGGAGGACGGAGCAGGAAGGGGGAGCACAGAAGAGGACGCTGAGCACAGAGGAGGTCATGGAGCACAGAGGAGCACGGAGCAGGATGAGGGGAGCACAGAGGAGCACGGAGCAGGACTGGGGGAGCACAGAGGAGCCACACAGAGCAGGACAGGGATGATGGGACAATGTACACCCGGCTTATACTCGAGTCAATAAGCTTATGAGTCGCCCGTAGCCAGGGCCTGTGGGGTACTCGGCACCGAGCCCGTTCACTTCAATGGGGGATGTCACGGGTAGCACAGCTCGGTCCGTGGCCCTGGGGGCTCACCTCAAATGTGGGATATTTACAGGGGAATAAAGTATTTATAGTTTGTTCTTGACGCCACCTGTGGTACCTGGTCAGTGTGACCAGCGCTGCTGTGTAAATCCACTGAGGGGTTGTTGTGGGGCAGAAAGGTGTTAAGTCTTCACAGGCAAGACTGGGTCCCTCAGGGTATATGGCTGTGTAGGGGTGCAGGATGGACAAAGGGGCTTTCAGCCGCAGGAGCAATAAGGCAGACACACACACGAAAGTCTCTTTCTGTACCTTTACTCATGGTAGTTGCAGGCATGTCCCGGGAAGCTGGCAGGGTGGAGGATGCATGTCCAGTAATCCCACTGAGTGGGTGTAGGGCCTCCGTACTCCTGTATGTGTGAGTTTCTGACCTGTATAAAACGAAGTCTAACTCTGTCTTCAATTTTATGCCCGGCTGACTTTGTGGTGAGGCCTTCTCGTGGATAGAACAGTGTCTCTGTATGCAGCGTCCTGCTAGACCCCCATCTTCCTGACCTCGGTTACGTATCAGCTCTGCTGGGCCCCTGCGACTTGAAGTCCCACAGGGTCTCCGGTATCTCCTACTAGTCGTGTGGATGCTAGCAAGTTCGGACCCGGTGTCCGGTTGTTCAGAGTAGAGGTAAGCGATCAATGCTGTTTCAACCTCTGTCACTCTCTTTTCCCTTCCACTCGCCTTTCGTCCTACTCCGACCTTTAACATAAGCACACTAGCAGTAGATAGCTGATTCTTCCTTCTCTTCACCGCTCTCAAAGCGTCGGCACGCTTGCTCACTGAAACTACACTCAGTTGACTCAGTTCTGACCAGGCTGAAGTGGCTATCTTCCTCCACTCTTACTGGCCTCCACACAATAAACTAAGTTCAAGCTGTAGTTTTCAGGTTCTTTCAGTCACTGCTGTTCCCTTTCCTTCTTTCTTTCTACCGCTCAGTCTGAAGCAGCTATCAGGACCTTCCGTCTAACTGATCTGTGCACACTTCTTTGAGCTAACTTTCCACCTTCCAAGGAAACAAACAGTCTTTCAACGTTCTGAGGTAATCTGCTCTCCTCTCGTCTAAGGTGTTCTCTGGTGTTCTGAGGAGATCTCATCTAATCTGATCTCTAAGACGTTCTGAGGTAACTCTCCCTCTCAGCTCATCTCATCTCATCTCATCTGAGGTACTGCTGTGTCTTCACTACCCTATATATATACTCTAAAAGGGCTCCCTCTGGTGGATCTTAGGGAATAGTGAAGGTGTGAATGAATATCAGTTGCGTGTGGGTATACCTTTAGTGCATCCTCCTGGGACATGTGGCTCCAAGCGCAGCTGGGCTACACATCCCCCCCCAGTTAACATCAGCACTCCCGGGCTGAAAGAAATAATTTTATATTAACATCAACATAACATTAACTCAACCCTTGCGGGAGGTGAGGATTCTTTAACGTTACAATAAATACACCTTTAATACAAGTATAAAAGTAGAAAACACAGTATTCTTGTGGAGAACCCATTCAAAACCTCCCACGGTGGTCCTGGGTGGGCTGCAGGACTTCCCTTTTTGCAGACCTCACTTTCGGCCACACCACACGGGTTTTGTCTTCAGAGGTAGTAGTGCTTTCACGTAAAACCAAGATGGGGCACTAAGTGCCAACTATTTACAAGACAGTTTTTGGGCTGGCAAAGTCCTCAGCCACGCAGTGCATATCAGAAGACATATAGCAACAAAACATTACCCAACTGGGGTATACGAAGCATCATAGCAATGTAAACATTTTCACAACTTCTTTTCACATTATATCACAATAAAGTGCAACTTCTCAAACATAACATCTCTGGCAACTTTTTACAATACAGTAAACCCTGTCTGGGTCCTACTGGTCTTCATCAGAGGAATCTCTAAATATTGCAGCATCTTCCATACCTGGGGCTGGAAGCACACTGTGGGTTTTAAATTGCAACACCATCAAATCGTGTCCTGCTACCAGTGTCTGGGTAGCCACAGTTCTTTTTCCTTCCATACGATTGCCTGGAGGCCTGACAGGTGCCTCTCCTAGGCTTGATCTCTGCTGCATGCTCAAGCATGACTCAGCAGGGGACGCTCTAGCAGTTGCTGCGCTCTGCAGCATTTCAGAGTGTGACGCAGGTGCGCGGCCGAGCGCTGGTGTGGCTAGGGCCTGGGACACTGTGACGCGGGGTGCGTTTCCTGCTTCAGGGACCGGGGCGCTCACTCTGGAGACGTTCAGGGCATACCACCCCTTAAGCCCCCAATGCCGCGTGTAGGAGACTACATCCCCTATTAACAGATCCCTGTCCGGGTGTCCCTCAGGCAAGTGCGACTCCACATCCCTGCGGTTCACGAAGACTTCCTGGTATAGGCCGGGCTCATGGATGAAACCCCAGCCTCCCTGGAGTTTGAAGTCCCGTATTGCCCCCTGGCGCCGCGGTTCCCGGAGCGTACCTTTGTCTCGCCAGACGATCTCCTTGTCCGCAAGACCCTTCTCCCGGTACCTCTGGCAAAGCCGCTGCTCCCGCTGCTGCCGCTCCTCCTGTTCTCTGCGTCTCCATTCGTTCTCCTTCTGGGCGGCGTACTCCACGTCGTCTAGGAGCTCCATTTCCTCCCAGTCTATCTCTATTGCTTGTGGCTGGATCTCACCGGGTTCACTCCCTTCCTTCGTCCCTGCTGGGGGACAGTACTCCACCGCTACCGGTGCGGCCTCTGGTTCCAGGCCAGGCTGGCGTTTCGGTCCGGGCAAGGCCTCCTCAGCCTCCTCTCCTCCCGCCGCTTCCTCGGCGGGGTCAGGTACAGCTCTTCTGGGGCCGGCCTCCGGTTCCTCCTTCAGCCGCTGGTTCCAGTGGTGGCGCGGGTGACTGTCGCGCATCCAGGGGGGAGAGCAGCTGGTCCCACTGCAGCCACAGTTTCAGGGCACGCCAGCTCCGCTCCATCGCCTCCATCTCTGCGCGGTGTCGGGCCAGATCCCGCAGCCCCGCATCCACCTCCTGCTCACGATATATCGCTTCGTCGCTCTCCCGACCTGGGGATGGTTTGGCACAGGATGCACCTCTTCAGGGGAACGGGGTCTGCGCACTGCCATTCCCCCACACAGCGACTCCTGTCCTTCAGCCATCTCTCTCCAGGCCAGACTGTGCTTTTCATCTGGAACACTCTGGTCTTTTCCGTGGAGGCGAGACTTTCGCTTTCTCTTCCTTGCACTGAGGATGAAGAGGAGGCGGTCTCCTTTGCAGTGGTGCATGATCTTACGCTGTAGTAACACTTAGACAGGGCGGCCATAATTTTTCACGCCACGGAGGGGGTACGCCCACGAATGCACACCCTCCTTCTTCACCAGCGCCTCAGGGCGCGAACATGGAGGCGAAATGGCGGCAAATGGCGGCAAAATCACAAAAATAGCAACCACAGTCTTTTTGCACAAAAGCAGTCCATTCAGGCACACAGGACTCACTTATAGCAAGCTTCGTATCCTGTTCGTGATGCCAAATTTAAAGATGAGTCGCCCGTAGCCAGGGCCTGTGGGGTACTCGGCACCGAGCCCGTTCACTTCAATGGGGGATGTCACGGGTAGCACAGCTCGGTCCGTGGCCCTGGGGGCTCACCTCAAATGTGGGATATTTACAGGGGAATAAAGTATTTATAGTTTGTTCTTGACGCCACCTGTGGTACCTGGTCAGTGTGACCAGCGCTGCTGTGTAAATCCACTGAGGGGTTGTTGTGGGGCAGCAAGGTGTTAAGTCTTCACAGGCAAGACTGGGTCCCTCAGGGTATATGGCTGTGTAGGGGTGCAGGATGGACAAAGGGGCTTTCAGCCGCAGGAGCAATAAGGCAGACACACACACGAAAGTCTCTTTCTGTACCTTTACTCATGGTAGTTGCAGGCACATCCCGGGAAGCTGGCAGGGTGGAGGATGCACGTCCAGTAATCCCACTGAGTAGGTGTAGGGCCTCCGTACTCCTGTATGTGTGAGTTTCTGACCTGTATGAAACGAAGTCTAACTCTGTCTTCAATTTTACGCCTGGCTGACTTTGTGGTGAGGCCTTCTCGTGGATAGAACAGTGTCTCTGTATGCAGCGTCCTGCTAGACCCCCGTCTTCCTGACCTCGGTTACGTATCAGCACTGCTGGGCCCCTGCGACTTGAAGTCCCACAGGGTCTCCGGTATCTCCTACTAGTTGTGTAGATGCTAGCAAGCTCGGACCCGGTGTCCGGTTGTTCAGAGTAGAGGTAAGCGATCAATGCTGTTTCAACCTCTGTCACTCTCTTTTCCCTTCCACTCGCCTTTCGTCCTACTCCGACCCTTAACATAAGCACACTAGCAGTAGATAGCTGATTCTTCCTTCTCTTCACCGCTCTCAAAGCGTCGGCACGCTTGCTCACTGAAACTACACTCAGTTGACTCAGTTCTGACCAGGCTGAAGTGGCTATCTTCCTCCACTCTTACTGGCCTCCACACAATAAACTAAGTTCAAGCTGTAGTCTTCAGGTTCTTTCAGTCACTGCTGTTCCCTTTCCTTCTTTCTTTCTACCGCTCAGTCTGAAGCAGCTATCAGGACCTTCCGTCTAACTGATCTGTGCACACTTCTTTGAGCTAACTTTCCACCTTCCAAGGAAACAAACAGTCTTTCAACGTTCTGAGGTAATCTGCTCTCCTCTCGTCTAAGGTGTTCTCTGGTGTTCTGAGGAGATCTCATCTAATCTGATCTCTAAGACGTTCTGAGGTAACTCTTCCTCTCAGCTCATCTCATCTCATCTCATCTGAGGTACTGCTGTGTATTCACTACCCTATATATACTGCAAAAGGGCTCCCTCTGGTGGATCTTAGGGAATAGTGAAGGTGTGAATGAATATCAGGTGCGTGTGGGTTTACCTTTAGTGCATCCTCCTGGGACATGTGGCTCCAAGCGCAGCTGGGCTACACACTTACCCAGTTTTCCATGGCAAAATTAGGGGCCTCAGCTTATACTCGGGTCGGCTTATACTCGAGTATATCTGGTAATTTAGATTTCTCTTTTGATCATTCACTTTTTGTTTTAATATATAGACTATATATTATGCGTATATATATATGCATCCATTATATATATATAACAGTATATATATATATATATATATATATATATATATACAGTACAGACCAAAAGTTTGGACACACCTTCTCATTTAAAGATTTTTCTGTATTTTCATGACTATAAAAATTGTAAATTCACACTGAAGGAATCAAAACTATGAATTAACACATGTGGAATTATATAGTTAACAAAAAAGTGTGAAACAACTGAAAATATGTCTTATATTCTAGATTCTTCAAAGTAGCCACCTTTTGCTTTGATTACTGCTTTGCACACTCTTGGCATTCTCTTGATGAGCTTCAAGAGGTAGTCACCGGAAACGGTCTTCCAACAAGCTTGAAGGAGTTCCAAGAGATGCTTAGCACTTGTTGGCCCTTTTGCCTTCACTCTGCGGTCCAGCTCACCCCAAACCATCTCGATTGGATTCAGGTCTGGTGACTGTGGAGGCCAGGTCATCTGGCGTAGCACCACATCACTCTCCTTCTTGGTCAAATAGCCCTTACACAGCCTGGAGGTCATTGTCCTGTTGAAAAATAAATGATGAACCAACTAAACACAAACCGGATGGAATAGCATGCCACTGCAAGATGCTGTGGTAGGCATGCTGGTTCACTATGCCTTTAATTTTGAATAAATCCCCTACAGTGTCATCAGCAAAGCACCCCCACACCATCACATCTCCTCCTCCATGCTTCACGGAGGGAACCAGGCATGTAGAGTCCATCCATTCACCTTTTCAAAGACACGGTGGTTGGAACCAAAGATCTCAAATTTGGACTCATCAGACCAAAGCACAGATTTCCACTGGTCTAATGTCCATTTCTTGTGTTCTTTCGCCCAAACAAGTCTCTTCTGCTTGTTGCCTGTCCTTAGCAGTGGTTTCCTAGCAGCTATTTTACCATGAAGGCCTGCTGCACAAAATCTTCTCTTAACAGTTGTAGAGATGTGTCTGCTGCTAGAGCTCTGTGTGGCATTGACCTGGTCTCTAATCTGAGCTGCTGTAAATCTGCGATTTCTGAGGCTGGTGACTCGGATAAACTTATCCTCAGAAGCAAAGGTGACTGTTGGTCTTCCTTTCCTGGGGCGGTCCTCATGTGAGCCAGTTTCTTTGTAGCGCTTGATGGGTTTTGCAACTGCACTTGGGGACACTTTCAAAGTTTTCCCAATTTTTCGGACTGACTGACCTTTATTTCTTAAAGTAATGATGGCCACTCGTTTTTCTTTACTTAGCTGCTTTTTTCTTGCCATAATACACATTCTAACAGTCTATTCAGTAGGACTATCAGCTGTGTATCCACCAGACTTCTGCACAACACAACTGATGGTCCCAACCCCATTTATAAGGCCAGAAATCCCACTTATTAAACTTGACAGGGCACACCTGTGAAGTGAAAATCATTTCAGGTGACTACCTCTTGAAGCTCATCAAGAGAATGCCAAGAGTGTGCAAAACAGTCACCAAAGCAAAAGGTGGCTACTTTGAAGAACCTAGAATATAAGACATAATTTCAGTTGTTACACACTTTTTTGTTAAGTATATAATTCCAAACCAGGGGAGGAGTCCTGAGGAGATCATTTGCATATTTCCAGTTCATTCTGGGATAAGTGAAGAGTCTCCGCGAGCTCCAAGAACACTGGGTTTTGGCTGTTGCAGCTGAAAGGAGGACATCGGTAAACCAGGGGAGGAGTCCTGAGGAGATCATTTGCATATTTCCAGTTCATTCTGGGATAAGTGAAGAGTCTCCGCGAGCTCCAAGAACACTGGGTTTTGGCTGTTGCAGCTGAAAGGAGGACATCGGTAAACCAGGGGAGGAGTCCTGAGGAGATCATTTGCATATTTCCAGTTCATTCTGGGATAAGTGAAGAGTCTCCGCGAGCTCCAAGAACACTGGGTTTTGGATGTTGCAGCTGAAAGGAGGACATCGGTAAACCAGGGGAGGAGTCCTGAGGAGATCATTTGCATATTTCCAGTTCATTCTGGGATAAGTGAAGAGTCTCCGCGAGCTCAAAGAACACTGGGTTTTGGCTGTTGCAGCTGAAAGGAGGACATCGGTAAAACAGGGGAGGAGTCCTGAGGAGATCATTTGCATATTTCCAGTTCATTCTGGGATAAGTGAAGAGTCTCCGCGAGCTCCAAGAACACTGGGTTTTGGCTGTTGCAGCTGAAAGGAGGACTTCGGTAAGCCGCGCGCCTGGCGGCGCGCAAATTTTGGCACTTTTTTCACTGCTGTGATATCTCTTTAACAATAAGAGCATGGAAGAGGCTAGGAGCCATGTGGTGAGTTGCATTTCTTGCTACATGTTCACAGATTTACCAGTGGAAAAGCCAAATTTCACATGCCACAAATGCAAGCTTGTGTCCATGTTGGAGGAAAAGTTGCGAAATCTAGAAGAGAGATTAGCTACATTGAAGATCATTAAGGAAGATGAAGAGTTCTTAGACAGAGCAGAATTATCTCTTCATGGTGCAGAAAGAGAAGAAATTCGAAGAGCACCCGAAGAAACAGAGGAATGGAAGCATGTGACCCAGAGAAGCAGGAGGATCGTGAGGCAGTCAGCACCCATACTGCTCAGGAACCAGTACCAGGCTCTCACACAGGAGAATGATGAAGAAATACATCAGGATAAGACTTTGCCCACAAAGAGCAACCTTGTAAGCCCTCAGAGTCCTCCTGAATGGAAAAAGAAAAATGTTGTGAAGAAGAAACGGAGAGATGTGGTCATGGGGGATTCCCTGTTGAGAGGAACAGAGGCCGCTATCTGCAGACCGGATATAACCTCAAGAGAAATGTGCTGTCTTCCAGGTGCAAAAATTAAAGATGTGTCTGACAGGATATCAGGACTCTTCAGACCTAATGATGACTACCCATTCCTGCTAATACATGTGGGGACAAATGACACCACAAGAAGTGACCTGGAAACCATCTGCAGTGACTTTGAAAACTTAGGCAAGAAAGTGAAAGATCTGGGTGCGCAGGTGGTCTTCTCATCCATCCTACCAGTGGATGGCCATGGAACAAGGAGGTGGAATAAGATTCTGCAGGTGAACAACTGGCTACGTCGATGGTGCCGTCAGCAAGGATTTGGATTTCTGGATCACGGAGTGAATTACCTATACAATGGACTGCTTGCTAGAGATGGGGTGCACCTTACGAAGACTGGAAAACATGTATTTGGAAGTCGCCTTGCTACACTCATCAGGAGAGCTTTAAACTAGAGCAATGTGGGAAGGGAAGCAAAATGCCAGAAAAAGCCATACACCTGACAAATGCTATTGAGAACTCGGCTATTAGAAGTGGAAAGGAAGAACGAAGACAAAACAATCTAAATAATAAAAATATTGGAGGAAGAGAAACCAATCACAAACTAAAATGTTTTTATACAAATGCACAAAGCATGGGCAACAAACAAGGAGAATTGGAACTACTAACACAGGAGAAGAAGTATGATGTCATTGGAATCACTGAAACTTGGTGGGACGATACACATGATTGGAATACAAGGCTAGAAGGATACAACTTATTTGCAAGAAACAGACTTGATAAACGAGGAGGAGGTGTCGCATTGTATGTTAGAAAAGCGTATATCTACACAGAGATTGATGCTTCAGAGACTGGGAGTTCTGTGGAAACTGTTTGGGTAAGAATACAAGGACAGAACAATGGAAAGGACACCATTGTAGGCATTTACTACAGGCCACCTATGCAAGCTGAAGATATGGATGAACTCTTTATGCATCAAATGGCCAAGTTCTCCAAAAAATATGACATAGTGGTCATGGGAGATTTCAACTATCCAGACATTTGTTGGGAATCTCTCTCAGGCAAAACTAACAGGTCAAGGAAATTCTTATCCTCTCTTGCTGACAACTTTATCTTTCAAAAGGTAGGGGAGAAAACAAGGGGATCTGCTACCTTGGATCTAATCCTTACAAACAGGGAGGAAATGGTTGAGGAGGTAAGAGTGGCTGGGACCCTAGGAGGTAGTGACCATGCTATTTTAGAATTTTGGATAACAAGAGGAGGAAGACCTGTGAAGACTCAGACATCAAGGTTAGATTTCAGAAAGGCAGATTTTAAGGGACTCAGAAAGAGAATTGGAGGGATCCAATGGCAGGATATCCTTAAGGACAAAAATGCCCAGGAAGGATGGGACATCTTGAAAAATGAGATTCTCAAAGCAAAACCGTTAACAATTCCGAAAAGAGGGAAGAATGGGAAGCATTTAAGGAAACCAGGATGGATGAACACAGAACTTAAACACATGCTAAAAAGGAAGAAAGAAATGTTTATCAAATGGAAAGAGGGAGGCATATCTAAAGAAGAATATAATGCCATCTGCAGAACCTGCAGGGCACAAATCAGATTATCTAAAGCTGACAATGAATTAAGGCTTGCAAGAGATGTCAAAAGCAACAAAAAAGGATTCTGGGGATACGTCAAAAGTAAAAAAAAAGTCAAAGATGCTATAGGATTTTTACACGATGAAAATGATGAAATGGTAAGAAAGGATGTTGAGAAGGCTGAACTTTTAAATTCCTATTTTGCATCTGTTTTCTCTCAGAAAGGAAATGTAACATCAACTGATCTTCACTGTCCTATTAAAGGAATAGAAGAATCCAGGATATCTATAAACAGAAAGACAGTGAGGAAACACTTAGCTAACCTAAATTAATTCAAGTCTCCAGGTCCAGATGAATTACACCCCAGAATACTGAAGGTGTTAGCAGAAGAAATTCTTGAACCACTGTCCATAATCTTTGAAAATTCTTGGAGAACAGGAGAAGTCCCAGAAGAGCAAATGTTGTTCCTATCTTCAAAAAGGGGAAGAAGGTGGACCCAGGGAACTACAGGCCGGTGAGTCTGACTTCTATACCAGGAAAGATCTTTGAACAAATTATTAAAGAACATGTATGTAAGTACCTGCATAAGAATGAAGTGATTAAACAGAGTCAGCATGGGTTTGTAACTAATAAGTCATGTCAGACTAACTTAATTTCCTTCTTTGACAGAATCACTGACTGGGTGGATCAGGGAAATGCTGTAGATATAGTATATCTTGACTTCAGCAAAGCATTTGACCAAGTATCTCACACAATCCTTATTGAAAAAATGACTAAGTATGGAATGGACAAGGCAACTGTTAGGTGGATTCATAACTGGCTTAGTGATCGGACTCAAAGAGTGGTCGTAAATGACAAGACAGGGAAAAATGCAAAGTACTACATCTGGGCAACAAAAATGAAAAGGTCATTATTGCCCTCTACTCCTCTTTGGTCAGACCTCATCTGGAATACTGTGTCCAGTTTTGGGCACCACATTTTAAAAAAGACATCAACAAACTGGAGCAAGTTCAAAGAAGAGCCACCAGAATGGTGACCGGTCTGCAAACCATGTCCTATGAGGAACGGTTGCAGGATTTGGGAATGTTTAGCTTGCAAAAAAGAAGACTGAGAGGAGACTTACGGTAATAGCTGTCTACAAATATCTCAAGGGCTGTTGTGTAGCCCAGCTACGCAGGCACACATAAAGTCCAGGAGAGTGCACAGGAAAGTAACAGCAACGCTTGATATTCATTCACTGTCACTCACTCTTTCAGACACACCCATCTGAGATATAAGGGGGAGTGACACGTATCTGAGGTGGTTAGTCAGTCAGCCAACCTAGGAGGGAGAGTAGTGGAATCTGGCTCCTGTCTTCGGACGGATCAGTTCAGTGTCAGTCCAAGTGGGACTTAGAGGATACTGAGGGCTACTCAGCGAGCCCTAGAGAAAGCTGACCTCGCCATTGAAAGTACAAGTGTTTATGTTAAGAGCGTGAAGCAGGGCGAAGGGCACAGTGGAGAAGACAGAGCAGTGCTACAGGTATTGGATTGCCTGCACTAAATTGCCGGACACCGGGGTCCGAAGCGTTGCTACAGTTTCAAGCTTAGTAACAAGAAAACCGGAGGCATCTGGACTACAGGTCGCAGAGAGCAGCCCTAAGTGTCAATACGTAACCGGAGTCAGGTGGAACAGGGACTTTGAGTCAAGTGCACGACAAAAGTAAGGACTTAGTTTCATCACTTAGAAGGCTCCACCACAACGTTGGCCGGGCAGTACAGCTATTGAGAAAGCTGGAGATACAGAGTTAACTTCGCTTCAGGCAAGTTGGACTCACATGTACATTGAAGTTAAGGAGGCCTCTAACCTGCTCAGCTGTTACCGGAATGTGCACTCTCCACCCCGACCAGCTCCCCGGGATCTGCTTGAACCACCATCAGTAAAAGGTATGAAAAGAAGCTGCATTGTGTTTGGCTGAATTCTTACTACACCCTGCATCATCATCACCATAGACTTCCAGGGACCCGTCTCACCTGTGGGAGACTTACTACCAAGCTGCCCCATAACATCCCCTGTGAAAGTCCTTAGAGCAGCGCTGGTACAATTTACCAGAAACCGCAGGTGGCGTCACGAACTACCTATCCTAAATATCCCCTGTAAATATACCCCCCATTGCACGACCGCCAGGGCCACGGACCGAGCCACCGCTACCAGTGACAACTCCCATAGATTTCCATGGGCTCGGCTCCGAGTACCCCATAGCCTTGGTATCCACAATTGTGGTGCGTGTCGATACAACTTTGGCGTCACGAACAGGATGCGAAACTTGCAATTGTGAGTCCTGTGTGCCTATATTGAACTGTTTGGTGAAAAAGACTGTTTGCTGCATTTGGCGCCAAATTCCGCCATTTTACCGCCATGTTCGCGCCCTGAGGCGCTGGTGAAGAAGGTGGGCGTGCATTCGTGGGCGTGTACCCCCCCTGAGGCGCGAAATATATGGCCGCCCTCTCCAAATGTTACTACAATGTGCGGTCCTGCCCCTCTGCTAAAGAAATCCGCCTCCTCTTCATCCTCTATGCGAAGAGGAGGAGACGCAAATCCCGCCTCCACGGAAGAGACCAGATTGTTCCTGATGGAAACTACACTCTGGCCTGGGACGAGATGGCGGAAGGACAGGAGAATCTGTGCCGAGGACCGGAAGATTTTCTACCTGTGCCGGAGCTGTCCCCAGAGAGGGACACCGACCCCGCCATGATGGAGCTGCGGAAGGAGAATGAGGAGCTAAAGAGGAAGCTCCAGGGTCGTGCTGATCGACAGGAGACGGAGAGACGCTGGTGCACCCAAACACAGCGGCTGCTGTGGGACGCCATGTTCTCTCCTACAAGCCAAAGGCCGTCTCCTGAATTCCTGAAATCGCTGCTGGAGAAGGCTGAGGGACGACCGGAGGTTACCGCCGAAAGTGCTGTACCTGACCCCACCGATGCGGAGGTGGAGGAGAAGGAGGCTGAGGAGGTATTGCCCGGACCGGAGTGCCAGCCAGGCCAGGAGGCCACCGCAGAGTACCGCTCCCCGGTAAGGTCACCGGAGGGGTCCCAGCCATCGTTGCCGGAAGTCGACTGGGACGAGATGGAGCGATTAGATGACGTCACCTACGCTGTGCAGTGGGAAAGTGAGTGGCGCCGTCGTGAGGAAGAGCAGCAACGCCAGAAGCAGGAGAAAGAGAGAGACATCCAGCGGTCCCGACAGAAACAGCATGAAGAATTCATAGCTGACAAGGAGACCGTCCGCCGGGATAAAGGTACCCTACGGGGACAGCGGCGGCAGGGGTGCATCACCGAGTTCCAGCTCCGCAAGTGCTGGGCTTCATCCGCAAACCGGGCCTCTATCCAGGGGTCTTTGTAAGCCGCAGGGACGTAGAATCCCACCTGCCCATCGGTCATCCTGGGAGGGACCTGATTAATGGGGACATTGTGAGCTACACCCGTCACTGGGGTATGAAGGGGTGGTATGTCCTGAACGTCTCCATCGTTAGTGACCCCGTCCCCGACGCCGGTACTGAAGCGTCCCAGTTCAGAGCTCCCACCGCACCAGGCTGTGCCCGGCATCGCCCCCTAAATCGCAAACAGCGACCTGCTCTACATCGCAAACGGCGACCTGCTCTACATCGCAAACAGCGACTTGCTCCACATCGCAACAGGCGACCTACCCGGCATCGCCCCCTACATCGCAATCAACCAAGTGTTCCGCAACACAAACTGCAACTCATTCTGGATCGCAACCGGATGCGACTACAGTTAAAGCGCAGCTGAAACCTGCATCTTTGATGAAAAGTTCTTATTTGCCTGAGACACCCGTTGCGTCCCCGTTGGTTCGCACAAGGACTGTGGCCACGCAAACGCAGATATCGGGCCATGACTTATTTGTTATGGGATCCAAAGGGCATCGCGTTGTTCCAGCCCCAGGAGTGGAAGACGTCAGTGAAAGTTTATAAAAGTGAAGACCGGTAGGACCCAGACAGGGGTTTACCGCATCTAAGAAATGTATAAAGTTTGTTGAGAGAATTGCCATTTTTGCACTTTATTACTGTGTATGTATAGTGTTTACATATTTAAAATAGAATACCCGGCTGGGTAAAGCAAAAGTTAAAGTGAGATTCAAAGAATTTGAAAAAGTTAAATATTCAATGTGTTGATTACATAGTATACCCCGGTTGGGTAACTTCAGTCGAATTATATGTGCATACTTGAAGAGTACAGATGTCTTTTATTATGTCATGGACTGAGAGGCTGAGGACTGTGCCAGCCCAGAACTTATCTTGTACATAGTTGCGCTTCGGTGCATTATTTTGGTTTTACATGAAACCACTACTACTATCTACCTCTGAAGAAAAACCCGTATGGTGGGCCTAGAGTGAGGTCTGCAGTCAGAAGTCCTGCAGCCCACCCAGGACCCACGTGGGAGGTTTTTGGTGCGGGTCCTCCACAAGTATCTTGTATATATGAGAATGTTTGATATTTTGATACTTTTGATACTTTTGTATTCTTTATTGTACAAATTGTAACGTTCAAGAATTCGTACCTCCCGGATGGGAAGAGTTATAATGTTGTTGTTAATGCAAAACAAAATGTTCTTTTTGTCTTTTACAGCCCGGGAGTGCTGTGTTTTACCAAGGGGGGATGTGTAGACCAGCTACGCAGGCACACATAAAGTCCAGGAGAGTGCACAGGAAAGTAACAGCAACGCTTGATATTCATTCACTGTCACTCACTCTTTCAGACACACCCATCTGAGATATAAGGGGGAGTGACACGTATCTGAGGTGGTTAGTCAGTCAGCCAACCTAGGAGGGAGAGTAGTGGAATCTGGCTCCTGTCTTCGGACGGATCAGTTCAGTGTCAGTCCAAGTGGGACTTAGAGGATACTGAGGGCTACTCAGCGAGCCCTAGAGAAAGCTGACCTCGCCATTGAAAGTACAACTGTTTATGTTAAGAGCGTGAAGCAGGGCGAAGGGCACAGTGGAGAAGACAGAGCAGTGCTACAGGTATTGGATTGCCTGCACTAAATTGCCGGACACCAGGGTCCGAAGCGTTGCTACAGTTTCAAGCTTAGTAACAAGAAAACCGGAGGCATCTGGACTACAGGTCGCAGAGAGCAGCCCTAAGTGTCAATACGTAACCGGAGTCAGGTGGAACAGGGACTTTGAGTCAAGTGCACGACAAAAGTAAGGACTTAGTTTCATCACTTAGAAGGCTCCACCACAACGTTGGCCGGGCAGTACAGCTATTGAGAAAGCTGGAGATACAGAGTTAACTTCGCTTCAGGCAAGTTGGACTCACATGTACATTGAAGTTAAGGAGGCCTCTAACCTGCTCAGCTGTTACCGGAATGTGCACTCTCCACCCCGACCAGCTCCCCGGGATCTGCTTGAACCACCATCAGTAAAAGGTATGAAAAGAAGCTGCATTGTGTTTGGCTGAATTCTTACTACACCCTGCATCATCATCACCATAGACTTCCAGGGACCCGTCTCACCTGTGGGAGACTTACTACCAAGCTGCCCCATAACATCCCTGTGAAAGTCCTTAGAGCAGCGCTGGTACAATTTACCAGAAACCGCAGGTGGCGTCACGAACTACCTATCCTAAATATCCCCTGTAAATATACCCCCCATTGCACGACCGCCAGGGCCACGGACCGAGCCACCGCTACCAGTGACAACTCCCATAGATTTCCATGGGCTCGGCTCCGAGTACCCCATAGCCTTGGTATCCACAATTGTGGTGCGTGTCGATACACTGTCACATTGTAGAAGGATCATCTTTATTCTCATTTGCACAAGGAAAGACTAGAAGCAATGGGATGAAACTGAATGGGAGGAGACACAGATTAGATATTAGAAAAAACTTTTTGACAGTTAGGGTGATCAAGGAGTGGAACAGGCTGCCACGAGAGGTGGTAAGTTCTCCTTCAATGGAAGTCTTCAAACAGAGGCTGGACAGACATCTGTCTGGGATGATTTAGAGAATCCTGCTTTGAGCAGGGGGTTGGACCAGATGGCCCAGGAGGTCCCTTCCAACTCTACCATTCTATGAATCTATGATTCTATGTGTTAATTCATAGTTTTGATGTCTGCAGTGTGAATTTACAATTTTCAGTCATGAAAATGCAGAAAAATCTTTAAATGAGAAGGTGGGTCCAAACTTTTGGTCTGTACTATATATATATATATATCCTATAGATATAGATATATATATATCTATAGGATATATATATATATATATATATATATATATATATATATATATATATATATACAGTTTTGCTCAAAAGTTTACATACTTCGGCAGAATTTTTGCTTTCACAAACCCATTTGTGTCAACTTCTGTGCATGTTATGAGGCCAAAATCACCAGGGTATGTAAACTTTTGATCAGGGTCATTTGGATGTTTTGGGTTGTCATTATGATTTTAAAAGAGAAAACACATTAGTTTGGTATTATCATTCATATTCTATGAAAAAAGGCCAAGAAAGCAAAAATTCTGCTGGGGTATGTAAACTTTTGAGCACTACTGTATATATATATTGTAGTATGGCAACTGGTCATGTGGTTAATGGGCGGTATGGAAGCCTGAGCTTGTTTTGCTCAGTAGATCTACTGCTGAGGGTTTTCTATACATTGGTCAGGAGGGTATGTTTCAACACCCAAGATGGAACCTGTGTGTTTGTGCAGGAGCAGCAGTGCTGGCTAGTGTTAGCCAGAGTGAGGAGGCCTGTGATATACCTTTGTTGGGGACACTTCTGCGGATAAGAGGTATCCAGGGACCTGTGCGGTCACGGACAATTAACGTACACTAATCCGTATTAGGCACACCGAGACTCAGAGAGGACCATGGGTTTGTGCAATCCTTTGCTGGCCCTTAGGATGCCGTGGGTGATCTACATAAGGTACCCTCTCCAATTTTTTTTGCCCAGCAGGGGGTAGTGGCCCAAAAAGGGGCGGTGGCGAATGCGCCGAGGGACTGTTGCCAGGAACAATGTTCAAACAGAGCGTGTTCAGTGTTCTGTACTGACTATCCATCTGACAAGACGTCACAGAGGTGTTTTGTGGAAGTCAATGGAGAGACCATGACTGGTCTTCTAGACTCATGGAGCACAGTGACCCTGGTGAGTGTCTCACTCCCTGTCTATTTGATTCCTGGAAGGAAGATGGAAGTCCACTGCATCCATGGGGTTGGTAGGCACTACCCTGTGTCCAGGGTGATCATTGAAATGTCCACTATTATTGACAGCCATGATGTCCCTGTGGTCCTGGACTTGCCATACCCTATTATAATAGGCCGGGACTTTGAATTGTTTTGGGACTTGTGGGAGGAAATGGAAGTGTCTGATTGCTCAGAGGAGAGCCGGAACGACCCTAAGGGAGCTCCACCACAGCAGGTGGCTGAAGGGGTTCCTGTTAGTGAGATGTATAAAGAGGAGGACCCCCTAAGGTCGATAGTCAAGAGTTAGAGGTGACTGGAAGAAAGTGTGGGTCTGACCAACTCGGGACCTAGCCAGGGTTGCCAACTGTGTGACCGTTGAAAATGGGGTAGCTCCAGAAAAGGGGTCCGATACGTGATTAAGTGGGACTTGTTGCTCCAGGATGACAGGGTGCGTGGTGGTGACTCTACTTAAGTCTGTGACGCTAACGCAAGGGAAAGAGTGCGGTAAGATGGACCTGAGTAAAAATGGCAAGTCTTCCTCTCGTCGCTGGGGACACAGCGGCCGCAGAAAGGCAGGTCAGGCTATACCCTCTGAAAAGAGCACTGAAGAAAGGACAGGGTCAGGTGAAAACAAGCTTAACGTTCTTGACAAGGAGGTCACATTGCCGCTGACTAACCCCAACAAAAAGGTAATCAAAGCTATGCTGAAAATAAAACTGACACATTGTGACGGTGAAGATCCATCAGCAAAGATCGCGGTGGGAGAAAAAAATCCCAGAGAGCGTTGATCGCCCGCCAGGGCAGTGGGATACTCGGTAGTGGGCCGGTGTATTGAGGGGATGTGTCACAGCTGCAGTGACCGGGTCCGTGGCCCTGGGCGTCCAATAAAAGGGGTATTATTTACAGGGAATGTTTAGAGTTTGTAGTATAGGTATTCTTGACGCCACCTGTGGTATCTGGTCAATGTGGTCCTCTGGGATAGATAGTGAGATGCAGCAGAGTTGGTACAGCTCCCACAGGTGAGGCTATGGGATCCCAGGGCAGGTAGATGTAGCAAAAGGTGGTAATGGTACTGGGAGATGTAGCTGAGTGTAATAGGTGACGCAGGAAGAAACTGAGAAACAGTCAGTGAGTTACAGTTTCCAAAGCTTTACTTACAGTTTTGCAGGCAAAGCTTCCAGGGCATTGAATACAGGTCGTACTGGAGTAGGTCAGCCTGAAAGCAGTTTAGGATCCGCTTATTACAGGTGGGATGTAAGGTCTCCTTTCTAGTGCTGTTCTGTGAGGCATTGGCTGCTATAAGCTCTGTCCAGTTCCTCTTGCTCTCTGTCTCTTATTTAAGTTGAACTTCACTCTCATAACATGCAGCTGTAGCCTGTTTCAGGAATCACTCACTTATGGAGTCTCTGGCTCACATGTGCTGCTGCTTTGAAGAAGAGTCTTAATTGGGACAGAGAACCTGCCATCCTCTGCCCTCTTGATTCTGCTGCTGGGACTTTACTTCACCCTCTCAGCCTCGGACTCCAGGGGTCCGGTTTCTGGCGCTCAGACCTGGGGATGAGCCCTGCTATGGCTCCAGTCCCCAGCTTGTCTCCACACGTCTGTCCTCTCTCATCCCTCCAGCTACTCTCTTCACTCCTCCCCAGCCAGAATATTCCAGGGAAGCTCCTCTCAAATCAGGTGTTTGAGCTCCCCTTCTGGTCTGGAGTCAGAAAGGTGTTGTATGCTGTGTTACATGTTAAGGGATCCCTCTTTGCTTTCAGGCATGACATCACCCTCCCCTGGAGGAAGGCAAGGTCACTGTGGCAACCAAACTCCTGGGGTGCCACAAGTGCAGGTGGAAGGAAAACCCACAAAGGTCACGAGGTGGCAGAAAATGACAACGGCATCAAAACTCTGGAAGGGGAAGGGAACTCTACTGAGGCGTGTGACACCAGGACAGTAGTTGGTGAGAACTCCAGAGATCCCGGGGCTGAGGAGAAGGAGTATGAGAACGAGAACATTGAATCTTCATAGAACCCAGCGGAGACCCTAGATGCAGTCAAGGGTAATGGAGGAAGGACCCAATAGAAAGCTGAACCTGCTGATGAAGGAACAGGTAGAACTCTGAAGCGGCAGAGAGTGGGTGGTCAAGCTGCACCGTCTGAAAATATAATTAAAGAGTTTATGGTGTGACACGTGCTAGCAAAAAGGGAACAGAATCACGAAATGGAGATGTTCAAGGAGACAGTAAGAGACCATGTCAAGCGAGAAAAGATCCTGAGACAAGCGGCTGAACACAAAGTGGATGAGCTGGAGAAAGAAGTCTCTGAGCTGAGCTCAGAGATCACCTGTCAATGTGTCAAGCAGTGAACAAGGCCATATTGGAAGATATGGAGGTGCTCAAAGAGGCATTAAGGGGACTTTTACAGAAGAAGAAAATGGTGGTCGCAGATTTACAGCGGCAGCTCCAGAGTGGTAAGTAGGCTGAGCTGCAAATGCCCATCTTGGCGAGGTGTCTTGAAGAATGTGAACCACAGGGAGAGCTTGCGCTAAAGACTGAACAAGACAATCACCCGGTGGTGGCAGATGACTGGATGGAAATATCCAAGGCAAAGCAGGAGCCGTCCATTCATGAAGAGGATGAGACTTCGCTCTTCAAGTGCGTGGTAGAGGAATCCGAGGACTTGTGAGAAGCTTGTGCCAGTGAGTCTGTGCATGAAGAATTTAGAAAGGCGATGGAAGCGTGTAGTGTGAACTGGGCGCCAGAGACCAAGCAGATAGTTATACTATCAACTAGGGAAGTCACAGTGAAGAGGGTGGCTATTCTGAGTGACATGCACTTACACTGTGTTCGCACGAAATGGATGATCCTGTTGAGGAATGAGGAAGCCGCTCGACATCTGGAGCATGCAAAGAAAGCTCAAAATAAGTTGGAATTGTCATCGTTCAAGTGCCCAGGAATCTGGTGAGAAAAGTTATTGGAAGACTTGCAAGAGTGATACAGAAAATTGTGAATGAGTCTGGTGTGGCGAGAGTGAGGACTCCGGCTGAGGATGAAGCCCAGGTAGCTGGTGAAGATGGGATGGTTCCGTTCATCATTGTCTGATCAAGGGAAAGCCTTAGAAATTTTCAAATACTCCTTGAATATTGGGTTGCGTACCTAAGAGAGGTAAAGCAGTTAAGACTTGACAGACTAATAAACAGCTGCAGGAAATGCGAAGAAGATGGCGGCCACGTTCAACCCGAGGTATGGAGAGACGATGGGGTTCTCTAAAGGTTGGAAGTTCTCAACCTGAAGCTAAAATGGAAAGTAGAGGTAAATGGAATGACTGCTCTCTGGTTAATAAAGACAATGGGAGAAATTGCCAACAGAGAGACAACCGAAGGACGCCTGATGGAAGAGGACACGAAAGATTTAGAAGTAGTGACTCCTCTGTTAGCTCAGTGCTGAGTGGCCTAGGCGGGAGACCCTGAAGCGGATGTGGTAACAAAGAGTGAGACCAGACAGATGGTATGGGTGCAAGGGAATCGCAATACTGTACTGACCACTGGGAATGGGGGTGGTCTGACAAAGGGGCAACCCTATCAGAGGAGGTAACAGAATCAGATGACGCATTGTTCCAAAAGGGTTCCGTGACAGGGCCCGATTTTGACAGATGGTTTGACTTTCAATGGCGACTGAGAAGGGTCTCTGGTCAGGTAATGGAAAGTGCCAAGCCCAGCGGCTTTAGGCAGAGGGGAGAGGTATGTGGTATGTCGACTGGTCATGTGGTTAATGGTCGGTATGTATCACAGAGGTGGGTGGCCCTGTGATGAAAGCCTGAGCTTGTTTTGCTCAGCAGATCTACTGCTGAGGTTTTACTCTACATTGGACAGGCTTCCAGGTGACTTAGAGAGATGGGTGGGTCCAGTCACCTACATACCCCACCTAAGATGGAGCCTGTGTGTTTGTGCGGGAGCAGCAGTGCTGGCTAGTGTGAGCCAGAGTGAGGAGGCCTGTGATATACCTCCGTAGAGGACGCCTCGGAGGATAAGAGGTATTCGGGGACCTGCGTGGTCGTCACGGACAAATAATGGACATTAATCTGTATTATGCACACCGGGGCTCAGAGAGAACCGTGGGTTCCATAAGACCGAATGGTTGCCAGATGGTGCACGGGGTGCTGCATGCTATCAAGTTCCTGAAGAGAGGTTTATGCTGTGTACTAATAAACTGAATTAACTTTTTTTTTTTAACTGTGAGTGTCTCAGAATATTCCTCAACGACCCGCAAAGTGAGTTGAATATTTCCTGTCCACAGATAGTGGAGACTTGTTACTATATATATATATATATATATATATATATACACATATATACAGTATATATGTATATATACAGGGGTTGGACAAAATAATGGAAACACCTAACGTTTTGGCATCATAATCTTCGAACATGTTATAAACATGCAAACCGTGACATATGGTAATGTTTTATAGTTGATTATTTGTGTTATGTGATATGTGTATGTAAATTAACTGTTTGTTTTGCAGAATTGTAAGAACATTGATGCGAACCTGATACCAATGGCAGAGCTCTCGGATTTTCAAAGAGGCTGGTATGGCAGGCACTAGTGTAACCGAAAGTGCCCGAATGCTTGGCGTGTCAAGAGGTACTGTCTCCAAAGTAATGACTGCGTTTGAAAGAGAAGGAAAAACATCCGCAGCAAAGCACAGGTCCGGCCGAAAGTCGAAGTTGACTGAGAGAGACCGTCGGACTCTAAAGCGAATTGTGAGAGAGGATCGCAAGACCACGACTCCGAAAATCACTGCTGAGCTCAATGAACACCTACAGAACCCAGTTTCCACGAAAACTGTTCGTCGGGAGCTGAACAAATCTGGATTCCACGGAAGAGCTGCAATTCGAAAACCGCTGCTCTCAATGACAAATGTTTTCAAGCATTTAGAGTGGTGAAGAACCCTCCAGAATTGGTCCCTCGAGCCGTGGAAACGTGATATTCTCAGACGAATCATCGTTTACCCTATTTCCGACCTCTGGCCGCGTGTACGTTTGGAGACAGCCGAAAGAAGCATTCCATCCAGACTGCCTTCTCCCAACCGTAAAACATGGCGGAGGTTCTGTGATGATCTGGGGTGCTATTTCATGGAGATCCGCCGGGCCAATGATATCCCTTCATGGAAGAATTAACAGCCGTGATTATTTAGGCATTTTAGGCGACCAAGTGCATCCTATGGTTCAAGCACTGTTCCCGGAGGGAAATGCCATCTTTCAGGATGATAATGCACCAATTCATACAGCTAGAATCGTTAAAGCATGGCACGAGGAACATTCTAATGAAGTTGAGCATCTCATCTGGCCCCACAATCCCCAGACCTTAACATTATTGAGCATTTATGGTTGATTTTAGAGATTCAAGTTAGACGTCGATTTCCGCCACCATCGTCGCTCAAAGAATTGGAGGGTGTTTTAACTGTAAAATGGGCTAAAATTCATTTGTAAACAATTCACACCTTGTATGAATCCATACCTCGGAGAATTGAGGCTGTTATCGCTGCAAAAAGTGGACCTACATCATAATAAACTAACTTTTGTTGATGTTTCCAGGTGTTTCCATTATTTTGTCCAACCCCTGTATGTATGTATATATATACAGCTCTGGCAAAAATTAAGAGACCACTGCACAATTTTTTAAAAATCAGCTGCATGTCTGACAGCCATTCCATTTCAGTGTCAATTGAATTCCAACCAGAGTACACCTCATTCTACTTAATGTGCTTCTGATTAGGTGATCTCCTGAACCAAATCTTATTTAATGAAGGAAAGTATAAAAAACACTGCTGTGGTGTTCACAATCCTCTTGCAATAGGACAAGCTGGATGGCAAAACAAGTGCTAGTAATATCCCAAAAGTCATAGGAATAATAAAATAACTTTTAACCATGCCAATGGAGTTGAAAAGAAAAGTCTTGAGTGAGGAAAAGAAGGGCTCAATTCTGGCTTAGATACAAAGAGACTGGGAAAGTCACAGAAAGGAAGCAAAGAGGACGTACTTTGGCCACATCCCACTGATGACCACTTCATTGTGAGCAATGCCCTTCGGACCTGAATGATGAGTGCCACACAACTCCAGGCACATTTAAGGGAGGTGAGAGGTATCCAAGTATCAAGTCACACTATTCGAAACCGTTTACGTCAGTGTGGTCTGCATGCTAGGTGACCTGCAAGGATTCCTGACCACACCACCAGTCACAGGCTTCATGGTATGCCATGATTAAGGCTCTTAGCTGAAACGCGTTGGTTGTTCATCCCAGGTTGTGGTGACCAGGATCTATGTCTTTTTTAATGTACTATTGTACCAAATAAATGTTTTTAATTTTTTTAGAAAAAGATTACTTTCTGTTTAGATTTCATGCAGATGGTCATTAGTGAACCTCAAATGAGCCTGGACATGTGCTGTCATGAGCAAGAGGACCTTGCATGATCTGCAGGATTTTAATCCATGATGGCGTAATGTGTTTACTATCACTAATGTTTGAGACTGTGGCACTATCTCTCTTCAGGTCATTGACCAGGTCCTCCATTGTAGTTCTGGGCTGATTCCTGACCTTTCTCAGATTCATCCTTACCTCACGAAGTGAGATCTTGAAGACTGACAGTCATCTTGTGTGTCTTCCATTTTCTAATAATTGTGCCAACAGTTGTTGCCTTCTCACCAAGCTCCTTTCTTATTGTCCTGTAGCTCATCCCAGCTTTGCACAGGTCTACAATTTTGTCCCTGATGTCCTTAGACAGCTCTAATTTTGATCTATTTTGATCTTGGCCATGGTGCAAAGGTTGGAGTATGATTGACTGAGTGTATGAATAGGTGTCTTGTATACAGGTAATGAGTTCAAACAAATGCAATTAATACAGGTAATGAATGCAGAGTAGGAGGATGTCTTTGAGAAAAACAAACAGGTCTGTGAGAGACAGAATTCTTGCTAGTTGGTAGGTGATCAAAAACTTATTTCATGCAATAAAATGCAATTTAATTATTTAAAAATCAGACAATATGATTTTCTGTTTTTTTTTTTATTTTTAGATGTCTTTCACAGTTGAAGTTTACCTACGATAAAAATTACAGACCTCTCCATTCTTTGTAGGTGGGAAAACTTGCAAAATCGGCAGTGTGTCAAATATTTATTTTCCCCACTGTAGATATAGAATTGAAATGATATGCAGTCACTTAGGTTTAGTTATTGAACTTGCATATGTGATAAATTGCAGTAGTTTCCAGTAGAGGGCGCTCTAATTCTACGTTCTGGAGTTGAAGAACTTTTCATGCCTATATTTTATCCATTTTGTAGGAAGGAAGCATGCTTGATTTAACGAATATTATAGTCTATGGAATACTATCGTACTGAAATGTAGGATTTGCGGGCAATTTCCCCTCTATATGGAACATAGATATTATGGAATTGCTATTTATTTAATATACTAATATGTTCTAGGAGGTTTATTAAACTGAACTATCATTTAAAAGAGTGAGCCATAAGCATCATTGGAAGTCCAGCAGCTGAGACCCATACCACCATGCTAAGGAAAATAGGACCCTGTACCTTGTTTTTGTTAATCTGTTAAATAATTTTGACATACCAAAAATCAAAAATGCCTTATATTGTTAGTAAATTATTAGTAAATAATTCTGTATAGTGCAGGTGATTAGGGCGTTGGGATTGACCAGTGCTGTTGCGTTTCTTATGTTGGACCATGTGAGAATTGTGTAGTTATATTTAGAACGTCTTCTCAATCACATCACATCCTGGAATCTCTCAATGTCATATCCATAAAGTGTGCATTGGAATTGATGTGCGGTATACGGCTCTACACATAGTTCAACACTTACTAGCCAGCGCTCTGCTCATGTCATTAGCCCGTAATCTGCTCTCTATGAGTTGGCTTGCTGCAGACACAGGACGCCCCTTTCTGCCCCCTCTTTGAGGGACTGTCACCTCTGGAAGTGCTTCTAATTTATAACTAATTGTGCAATTAGGTTTTGATGTAGTGTTCCTAATAAAGAAGCTGAAGAGCTTTTATCAAGTCATGGTCTTAAGAGAAAATAATTACTTTATTCAAGCGTTATTGACTAAATTGGAGAGCTGCTGATGCATCAGAAGTAGTGGAGTGAGGAAAGGAACGGACGCCTGCGCCTTTTTGTGATTCAGAGGTTTCATGGGGAAACTGGATGTAATATTCTCCTATCTGGGGATTATCGAGTCACCCATTAGATTGAGATTTAGCTCCTGGACTGTGAACGATAGGTATTTCCTTTAACCATTTAAGAACGCAGCAAAATTGCTCTTCAGGATGCAATGCATTTTTTTTTTTGCATTCTGCTAGGTATCATTTTTTTTATGATTATTATTTCATGGTATATTTCTTTATGGTACTCATTCTTACTGCATATGATAGACAGTTTATGTATAGCAATTGTTTTAGTGGAGTTGTTGCCTTCGTGTGTTCACTGAATGTCATAAATTATTACTTTACTAAACTACATTTTTGGTCACTTAAAGACTTCTTGTCACCTGCCATAAATATGTATTTTTATGCAATGTAAATTACTGAACTATGGCCCTCCACTTTCCTGTATGTAAATCTTGTCTTGTTAGCCAAATGGGTGTGGTCCTTAACTCTTTCCTATTGGATCTTCTTGAGAACCTCACCCAGTTCGCTAAAAATATTAGACACAGGGAAGAGGAGCCTATAGCTTGGAAACAGAAAAACAAAAAAATAACATCAAATTCAGGAGAACAGCGACATTTACACTAAGTAAAAAAAGCACAAACATAATAATGACAAGTGACAGGTCCTCTTTACACAGGTATTATCTTAGGATAGAACTGGGGACTTTTTTTTAGACAAAAAGTAGAAATTACAAAACTGCCAGTCAAGGAGAATGCAGGAGCTACTGGTGGTGTGGCTGGCTTATAAATGATCGCAATTGATCAAGGCATTTCATAAATCTTCTCCAATCCCAGCTGTTGCTCCAGGTTCCTGGGTGCCAATCACAGCCCCCATTATTTTTGTGGACATATTCACTTTGCTTGCATGCTCATATTGCTGTAAATAGTGCAGAAAGGGAAGAGTAATAAAAGCAATTTCATTTATTGGTGCAATAAAGCCTTTCCATGAATCTGTTACTTTCGTAAGGCCTTTTAAATTGTGACATGTTTGAATTTTTCTATATTAAAAAGTAAACCAATGATAGACGCACCCCTTGAAGTGCCAATTGAGGAACTAAAATAATGCGCCTATTATACAGTATAAAGTGTTCTGTATAAATTATTATTCTGCTCTTAGAAAGTGTTAGATACTATCACTTGCTTTACATTCTGTTATTCAGGGGTATATGTGGTGACAGATCCTCTTTAATAGAAACAAATTAGCAAATCTCAGAAATGGGACAAAACTTTTACACTGGGTAAAGAATTGTTTGTATTAGGTAATGCCATCCTAAAAAATATAAGAAAAACTAAAAAAATAATTGAGTGTGTCAGATAGTGATGGCACGTCCCCTCTCCAGTCCATCCTTAATGCAGCAGCCAGGGTCATCCATCTGGCTAATCGGTACTCGGACGCGTCCGCTCTTCGCCAGTCCTTACACTGGCTGCCCATTCATTATAGGATCCAATTCAAAGTACTGGTTCTCACCCACAAAGCTCTCCACAGTGTAGCACCCCCCTACATCTCCTCCCTCATTTCTATCTATCGGCCTAACCGACTGCTGCGCTCTGCAAACGACTTTCGACTAACCTCTGCACTAATCCGTACCTCCCACTCCCGACTCCAAGACTTCTCCCGCGCTGCGCCAATCCTCTGGAATGCTCTACCCCAAGAAATTAGGACTATCCACAATTTGCATGGTTTCAGGAGCTCCCTCAAAACACATTTGTTCAGAGTGGCCTATCACATTCACTAACCAAAGTCGTTCTATGTTTAAGTGTGTATGTGTAGCCCATTCACTATCTCCATCCATCCCTCCCTCCCTCAAGATGGCTGGACCATCATTGGAAATGCACCATTGTATATACACACCTGTACTTTGTATCTCCCCCACCTCATTGTAGATTGTAAGCTCTCACGAGCAGGGTCGGCTTATTTTGCTTTAATTATTGTATTGTTAACGTTGTTACCTATGACTTGTGTTTTGAAACTGTTAAACTGTAAAGCGCTGCGGAATATGTTGGCGCTATATAAATAAAGATTATTATTATTATTATTATTATTAGATCTGACCACTGTGACTTCTGCTGATCCCTAGGACAAAGTCACAGTAGCATTAAAAAAGGACTGTGTCACTCAGATTATTGATAGCACCACTTTTTTCATAGACAGTTCTAATCTACGACCCCCACCTTTTATGAGAACAGGGTTTCTGTGTACCCCACTGTAGCCCCTGACCTAAAACACTTATACATGTTCTCTATTATGGGCATTATAAAAGGGTTCCCCAACTTATAACTCACCATATGAGCTAGAAAGTAGATCTGCTCTAAAAGAATAGTCACCATTTCCATGTACAGGAAATGAGTTGCCATATGTGGGTGACCACCGGGGATTTGAGAAATCTGAGTTTCATCCAGAAAAGTGGGACAATTTTCTCTCACTTGTCATCTCTGTGCTGTCCATATGTAATCCATCTTTTACTCAGCAGCTATTAAACCTTTACAGGACCATTGACAGTTTCCTATTCTACAGAATTGTAATGTACGGGGTCACACACACCGTCTAAAAAATCTGACCGTTTTAGCTGGTCGATTATCGCACAAAACTTTCATGAACATTAATCCGTCTGTCATCCGATTATCCAGGGATGATGCGATTTAGTCACATCTGAGCGTTCGTTACACATCCGATTGACATCCGACTTGCAACATTTTGTCGGTGGCTTGCAAAACCGACATAATGGATACAAATGAATAGTTTTAACATTACAAAAGAAAGAATAAATATATACACATATAATACATATATATATATATATATATATATGTCATTGAGACATATATATATACATATATTTATAGTTCATGCACTTCTACATAGTGTAATAGCCGCTAATTCAATTGCCGGCTTTTGTGAAATTACAGACCCGACATGAAATGACACATGGTTTACATACAGTTAACCATGTCATTTCATGTAGATTGATATATGGTTTTCACTAACAATTACATGAGTGTCTGTGTGCAAAATTTCACACATGTAGGGGTTAATTAAAGGTTTAAATTCGTTGAAAAAAAAATGCGTGGGCTCCCGCGCTATTTCTCAACCAGACAGACAAAGCCAGCGAGTGGGGGCAGATAATAATAGCCTAGGGAGGGTGCATTTATTTTGTGCCCCCCCTGGCTACTAACATCTGCCCCAGGCACCCCAGAAAAGGCAAATCTATAATTAGATGCGCCCTTTGTAGCACTTTGCCCGTCTATTCCCATTGCCCTATAGCGGTGGCGAATGGGTTAATAATGGGTTAAAGCCAACTTGCTATTGAAAGGTGACTTTAAGCCAGGTTAATAATTGAGAGTTGTCAATTAGACAACTCTCAATTATTAATCCTATTGTATGAAATAAAAAACACACATTAATAATAAATAATTTTAATGAAATAAACACACATTTTTTGACCATCTTTTATTTAACTGGTAATCCGTGCGAAGCCCTTGCTCTCCTGTAATAAATAAAAAATAATAATACAACATTATTCTTACCTATCCGCTGCTCTGTCAGGTCCCACGCTGTAATCCTTCACAAAGGGTTAACTAGCTTACAGCCAAGCAGCACAGCTAATGCTTGCTGCTAAGCTGTAAGCCCCCGAATGAATGAGCTTATCTCCGGCCCGACAGGACAGGAAGTGATTACTGTGGGAAGCTTAATTGATTGCTTCCCACGGTAATCAGTTCACTTCAGGTCAGCCGGGGACTCCCTCTGACGTCACTGATGATGTGCGGTGTCCCCGACTGACCTGAACTGATTATAAAACTGATTAAATAAAAAAAGTGCAATTCCACAATTGTTTTTTGCTTTGCTTTTTTACTATGTTCACTAAATGCTAAAACTGACCTGCCATTATGATTCACCAGGTCATTATGAGTTCATAGACACCAAATATGTCTAGGTTCTTTTTTATCTAAGTGGTGAAAAAAAATTCCAAAGTTTGTTAAAAAAATAAAAAAAATGTGCAATTTTCCGATATCCATAATGTCTCCATTTTTTGTGATCTGGGGCCGGGTGAGGGCTTATTTTTTGGGTGCTGAGCTGACGTTATTAATGATACCATTTTGATGCAGATATGATCTTTTCATCGCTTGTTATTGCATTTTAATGCAATGTTGCTGCGACTAAAAAAATTTAATTCTGGCGTTTTGACTCTTTTTCTCGATACGTCGTTTAGCGATTGGGTTAATTTTTTTTACATTTATAGATCAGGGGATTCTGAAAATGGCGATACCAAATATGTGTATGTTTGTATGTTTTATTGTTTTATTTTGCATAGGGCGAAATGGGGTTGATTTGAACTTTTATATTTTTTAACTTTTTTAATATTTTTAAAAAGACTTTTTTTTTTTACTTTTGGCTTGCTTCAATAGTTGACGTAGCAGAATTGCTGACTTGCTATGAGCGTTGACCACCGGGCGGCGCTCATTTCAATCCAGCAGTGACAACCATAGAGGTCTGCTGTAGACCTCTGTTTGTCATGCCCACCCATCGGTGACCCGTGGTCATGTGACACAGGCGTCGATGGGTGGGATTTTCCAGCGCGCTTGCAGGAAACGTGTTAAATGTTGCTGGCAGAGTTTAATCAACTATGGTTTCGGGTGCCTTGTCATCTGCTGGTGTAGGTCCACTGTGTTTTATCAAGATCAAAGTCAGCGCAGCCATCTACCATCTGCAGTGAGCTGAATGGCTCAGAGGGAAGAGCTGCTGCGGTCGATTCCTGACAATATGTCCCGATAAAGACGTAAATACAACAAAAACAAATTATTTTGTTACTATTATCTTCCTACCAGGAAATTTTGTGTTAATGATATGCTCGTGTCCTAAGGTGGGGTTCATGTATGTGGTGCTTCTGCAGGCAGGTGTGTAGCACCTGCGCTGCAGCATAATCGCATGGTTACTGTGCACTGAATCCCTTTTGCAGATTTACTTGAGCAAGGAAAAAAAAGTCATTTTGAAAATGACACCCGCTGCGCCTGCGCAGTAGCAGCTATCGGTTTGTATAGAGATCCGATAGCCGCTGTTGCGCAGACTCTGGTGGCGCCATCTTGCTGGAGAAGAAAAAAAAATTTCCTCCACCAAGATGGCGCCGCCCAAGCATGCGCAATAGCAGCTGACGGTGATCTCCGAGAGCTACTCTTGTGTATGCTTGGGTGGCGCCATCTTGGAGGAAGACATCTTTTTTTTTTCATTCTCTATTTTAGGGTAATGGCTTGTTCACTATCATCGTTAGGAAAGGCCAGGCAATGCAAATTTCCCAGATTTATAAAAATCCAGCCTCTTCTCACTTTGTGCCATAAACAGCAGCCATGGGTTCTTCTAAGCAGCTGCCTAGAACTCTTAAAATGAAATTGGTGGAGGCCCACAAAGCAGGAGAAGATTATAAAAAAGATAGCAAAGCGTTTTCAAGCAGCTCTTTCCTCAGTTTGAAATGCAATTAAAAAATGCCAGTTAAAATGAATAGTGGAGGTCAAGATAAGACCAAGTAAAATTTCCGTGAGAGTTGCTTGTAGGATTGCTAGAGAGGCAAATCAGAACCCCCACTTGACTGCAAAAGACCTTCAGAAAGATTTAGCAGACTCTGGAGTCGTGGTACATTGTACTACTGTTCAGACACAACTGCACAAATATGGCCTTCATGGAAGATTCATCAAAAGAAAACCTCTGCTGTGTCTTCACCATAAAATTTAGCTTCAGAAGTATGCAAAAGAAGATATAAACAAGCCTGATGCATTTTGAAAGCAAGTCCTGTGGACCGATGAGACCGATGAGATTAAACTAGAATTCTTTGCCCACAATGATCAAATGAGCGTGGAGAAAAAAGGGCACAGAATTTCAGGAAAAGAACATTTTGCCAACCATTAAGCATGGGGGTAGATCAATCATGCTTTGGGGTTGTGTTGCAGCCAATGGCATGGAGAATGTTTCACAGGTAGAGGGAAGAATGGATTCAATGAAATTTTAACAAATTCTTAATGCAAGCATAACACCATCTGTAAAAAAGCTGAAGTTAAAAAAGGATGGCTGCTACAAATGGATAATGATCCTAAACACACGTCAAAATCCACAATAGACTACCTCAAAAGGTGCAAGCTGAAGATTTTACAATAGCACTCACAGTCCTCTGAACTAAACATCACTGAAAATCTGTGGCTAGATCCTCAAGATACTAGTGCATGTAAGATGACCCAGGAATCTCGCAGAACTGGAAGACTTTTCTAAGGAAGAATGGATGAAAATCCCTCAAAAAATAATTGAAAGACTCTTGGCTGGCTGCAAAAAGCGTTTACAAGCTGTGATACTTTCAAAAGGGGGTACTACTAGGTACTAACCATGCAAGGTGCCCAAACTTTTGCATCGACCCATTTTCCTTTTTCTAATTTTTAAAATGTAAAATATGAAAATATATATTTGCTGAAAATACAAAAGAAATGTGTCATCTTTAACTTTAGGCATTTCAGAGATCGTTTCATCTTTAACTTGCTTAGCTGTCCACAATAGCAGTAATTTTGACCAGGAGTGCCTAAACTTTTACATACCACTGTATATCTGCAGGTAATAGCATTTTATAAGGTGCCAAGTTCCCTTTAAAGTAGTTTTTTAAACAGGAAAATACTTCATATTGGCTAATAAGGCCAAAATAATGGGTGATGAATGAATCCTGAGATAAAGGTAAAGAGATGCCTGGGATTAGAGCCCTTTTACATCAGCGCAGTAACCTATTGGGACTAAGATCAAGTCCCCTAAAGTAACTGAGCGCAGTAAAATGGATTTAAGTCATGTATAAACACAAGGTCCCAATCATGTAGTGATCGCCTTCCCTACAATATAAAGACAGCGTATAGACACTATGTCCTGTGAACGGCATTCTGTTTGTTCATGTGGAAAGCTCATAATGGCAGGAGTTGTGGCTGCTGAGGAACTTAGGCAGCGAAGGAATAAGGTCCACTGAGGACTGGTTAAGCATCGGAATAGTAGCTATGGGGATCAGTGAGAGTCGAGTGTCAATACTTTTCTTATTTTATACGAGACTGAACATTTTTAAAATAGTTGTTATCTCATGTTCAACCCCTTTAGGGATCACTCATTCAGACAAAATGGAATAAATGATATAAATAAAATCTGATAAAATCTATTCTATGATTCTATGATTGTATAGTTTTTAGGGTACCCTAAGCTGCTGACCATCTATGAGAGGTGGCATCTATAAACCGGTCATGCAGCAAGGACTTACAACCTATTCTTTCAAACTTGCCAACAGTTCCAAACCTATCAGAACTATCACAATTTTGGGAAAGAGTCATGACAAATTCGGGATGTTTTGGGTCCAAAAGCAGTGGTCCTGGATGGTGTTGTGTACAGGACCAAGAGGCTCAAACATCCCAAAATTACTAACGTCAATGTAAAACTGCGCTTATTTCAAGATGTATTTTCGAAAACTGATAAGAGCAGACACTAGACTTGAAGGCCAGAAGGCCAGAAGGCCAAGAATTTATATGAAATCCTTGCTCTCCTCTAGAAATAACACTTTATAAACATAACCGCTCCAGTTTTTCACCATTTTCTTTACATTAGGTACAGTCTTTTACTTACAAAGGCCTTAAAAAAATGAAGCGTGTGTTGGGAGTCTTGCACATAATGTGGAGGTACTGCAGGCATTTATATTACTGCTTTCCTGAATAACACAAAGCTTTGAGCTCCAGGTCACAGTAAAGGAAAAGACTGGTTGGAAACCTCACAGACCCATTATCCTGTCCTTGTCACATGCAGGCAGATTAATAGTTCTAGAGATTACTGGAGCCAAACCTATGTTTATCCTAAAATCTTTGGGGCATAGTTCTTAAAGGGAACTGCATATCCAACATGTCCCTTATAAAGGAAAAGTAAAGTATGGATGACGTTAAAAAGTAAGAAGGGAAAAAAGTGCTGATGTGCATAGAGGCCTGAGGATGGTGACTCATTACGGAAGAGTTCTATTCTCTAAAGTTGTATAATTAATCAAAGTTGTCTAACACTGAGCGCCAAATAGTAGATTTTAACAGCTTTGTGCAAGACTCGTAGCTCTGCAAAATCACAAGTACATTTTGTGATGACTCCTCTTTGCATAATCAATTCATATTTGTTTTTTGCGTCTTAGTCTCATGGGGGCTTCCCTTTAATTAATATTGGTCAAAAGCATTAAGACTAGCATCACCATAGTAGTATGCAAGAATTTTTCTTCCAGCAAATTTTCCTGACCAGCAAAAGGCTCCTTTTATCCATAGAAACAAGGAAACAATGTCATAATAAACCTATTTTTCAACAGAAAAAAAGATATAACATGTGGACACAACCTGCTCTAGGCTTGGTTGGTGAGATGTGGTTGTGAAGTGGGGATGATTAATTTAGCCTTTTTTGATTATCTCTTAATCTTTATGTATATTACCAACAAAACTAGTCTCTCACGTGTAGCTATAGAATGGGGAAAATGATAACATTGCATCTCCGACTTTGCCAGTACTGAGAAGATGCTACTATTATATATACGGCAAATGGTAGATGGGGGTTCTGGAGCTTCATGTTATACCTTTCCTCCTAAAAAACACTAAATGGCAAGGAAATCCATGGTAATTTTAAGGTTTGTACTTTGTGAGCTTAAATGGATTGTTCCACGAACAAACAAAAGTACATTTTAATCAACAGATATTGCAATAAAAATAAACTCCACAATTTAATGTGTTTAAAAATAATATTCCTATTCTGAGATAATCTTATAAGTGTGCCCCTGTTGTGTACTGTGTAATGGCTGTGTCTGACCGTACAGGAACATGGTCTGATCATACCACAGCTCCTGGGCAGGGGAGGGAGCAAAAGAGTATACAGACAGGACAACATGAGATCACAAATGATTGTTTTTCTGAGACAAAGCATTTCCCTGACTGTTCTGAGCAATGTTTTACCTAAAAAAAGACTCAGCTGTGATCCCGTGCTGAAATGTCTGTATAGTCTTTTGCTTCCTCCCTTGCCTAGGACCTGTAGTATGTAGACCATATCCCCGTGTAAGCCACGGACCGGGGTGGGTTCCCCAGGATACAGCGAAGACATAGACAAGGAAAGTAGTAAACAACAAATTTGTCAAATAAACTTTTACTGTTAAACTCAGACTGGTTATGCTTCCACACACACCCAGTCAGAACTGACCGGGACCACTGTGCTGCGTCACTAAGTAGGCACGGAAATGTTGACTGCATTGCTATAATTTAGCTAATTGTGCAGCCGCCTAACTGAGCATTTACCCAGTAAACAGTAACAATCAAATATGAATGCCAGGGTTGGCCTATTGGTGATTCAGCACAGCAGCTTACAGACTTAACAAGATGACCCTAAACCCCTAACCCCCTAGGTAGAACCCAGTTATGGAATTACACACCATCATGTTCACTTTAAGGATCATACGAGTGCAATAGGCCACTCCTCGGAACACCTCTGTATACTTTTAATAACTGTGCGCAGTAAAATGTACTTTTAATGGCGGCAGTTAAGGGTACTTATGCATCAGCGCCGATTTTTAACGGCGCTGAGAAATAAGTGTATGGTGCCCCCCAGAGTTGGAATTTCTCTGGGGTCTTGGCTACAGGGGGTAGGGGGTAGCTGAGACCCCAGAGAACATGATTCAGGTCGGTTTTTTACCGACCCCAGTGTTGCAATCGCCGTTATTAACGGTATAACAGTGACCACAAAAAAAAAAGTCCAATTTTCCATTTAATTGCTCTCTCCTCTGATATGATCGCACATCAGAGAAGAGAGAAATAGGGTCCCCCAATCCCCCCAATACCTTTGGTGTCCCTGCAACCCCCTGTGAAGTCCCTCGGGCTGCCGGCGTCATCTTCCGGGAGATCTGCCGGCGCCTCCGGAAAGATGGCCGGCAACGAGATTTGAATTTCTCGTTGCGGCGGCCATCTTTCCGGAGACCCCTGGCGGCCATGTTTCAGGAAGCCACGCGTCGCAACAGCGGAGCTGCGGGGGGCTTTCGCGGTTAGGACGAAATGCCGGCGGAGCCCCCCATGCAGCACAGAGCCCCGCTGCAGCCACATCAGAGCCCCGACACCACCGCACCGGAGGCTGCATTGTGATTGCCGCCACCGGACCTCCGCCGGATTGTAAGTACATTGTCACCCCACAGACCACAGCCACCCATGAACCATAGCCACCCCATGAACCACAGCCACCCCACGGACCACAGCCACCCCACGGACACAGCCACCCCATGGACACAGCCACCCCACGGACCACAGCCACCCCACGGACCACAGTCACCCCATGGACCACAGCCACCCCACAGACCACAGCCACCCCACAGACACAGCCACCCCACAGAGCACCCCTGCAACACAGAGCACCACCACCGCACCAGCCTGGGCCACCGAACGACCCTGTGACCACTCCTCTACCTGTGCTGATCCCTTCGCTGGTAATCTAAATTCGGACTGTACGACGGACCCCCATTTGACACATTATTTTTTTTCCCCTATTTTCCTTCTGAAAATGTGGGGTGCGTCTTATGGTCCGGTGCGTCTTATAATCCGAAAAATACGGTAATTAAAATGCTGATTAAAATTAACTTTGTTCTTTTGAAAACCCCTGCATATTTACTTTTATTTTTGTTATTGAAATTAATTGTTGACAGATTGAAAAATTCATATAAGTTCGTTATAGGTTTTCAATCAGTCTAGATGACTTGCAGAGAAAAAAAAGGCATCCTAAGATCAATTCCAATGTATAACTGTGAACCCATCTTTAAATGGGTTTTCTCATGAAGACTTTTGTTCAAATTAAAGCTGGCCCCTTAATCACCTGATTGCGTATATCCATCTTCAGAAACCTCCAAGTATTAAATGTATCCGCTTCTTTAAACACCACAAATGCTATTTTTATCAAACAGTTTTTTTTATGTCCATGGGCCCAAGCTTTGATAAATTGATGAGTATTAAAGAGGGTCCTTTTTCCTGGAGTATATAATTACTAAATACAATATTGCCCACATGCCTGGTTCATGCCAGTCTCTGGGTAAACATTCTAATTTCTTGCTTGGTTTGATAACATCTTAATCTCTTCTTATTTACTGGTGATTGCCGTCTAATGTTCCCTGGTAGGGGGTAAATTTCTCTCCAATTTCTACACTGGCTCCACACTGAGTCCCATCTCATTGATGAGCTAGTGAAATGAAATCTCCTGCAGCGAGGTGTAAATTAACCCCTATTAGGAGATTAAAAGGTAGCAACACAGTATATACTTGCTTGTGCTCTGCCATTGTGCATCTCCTTCCCATCTTCAAGCCATCACAATATACAGCGGAAGTGGTCCAACCTCAGGTTTCAATTTCAAAATATTTCTGGTGATATTTAGTAAGGTTGCTCTAAATATGTCAATTGCATCATTTCTATTGCATAAAAAGTACACAGTTATGCAGGAGTCACACTAGCGATGAATACGGACGAGTGCTATGCGATAAAACATCACATAGCACTCCGACCAGTATTCATCTATGGGGCAGTTCCCATCACCATTCTTTTCTCGGACATTTTCAACGTGCGAGTGAAATTGCAGCATGCTGTGATTGTCACCGACACTCGACCAAGTCTCAGCTCACTCGCACCCATATAAGCCTATGGGTGCTAGTGAGACAACACACATCACTCGGATATCATCCGGGCGCTGTGCGATATACCCCGACGCCGGCAATGTAGGACATAGAGAAATTAGTTTCTCTGCCTCCTTCGCAGCTGTGCTCCGATCCTCTCTGTGCGAGAGCGCAGTCGCATGACACTCGGTTTGTTCTCGAAGCAGAGCAGGAGCTGAGGGTCATTAGCATATCGCATCCGATGCTCTCACATCGGATGCCATAAGCAAGTGTGACCCCAGCCTTAGGCTATGGTCACACGATGGATTAAAATCTGGCATATCTTTTCCCTGGCAGAAATACGAAGCTAACCCCTAGGTTTCTGGGATGGATGGGCAGCAGATGTACAGTTTGCAACGCTGCGGATCGGCACATGGATTAGCCTAATTGGCATTACACAGGGTTGATCCTTGCGCTCTCCAGGCAAAATTCTGAGGAAATGAGCAGCAAGTTTATATGATAGACTATCTGATACAATAAAAGGGAAGTTTTTTAATTTGACGAGAAGTATCTTGAGTGGATATTGGGTGTATTATGGATACATTAGGCTTGGTTATAGTATCCAGACACTCAGCATCAGGGCCGCCATCAGGGCATTACAACCCTGACTGGCGTATGGGGCCCGATCAGCAGAGGGGGCCCGCACCGGGCCCCGTCACCTACCGATCGGGCCCCACAGCCCCGCCCCAGCGGCAGGATTCTGCCGCTCAAGTAACTGAACCTGCGTCCAGGACGCAGGTTCAGTTACTCTATTACCGTGCGGGCCCGCACGGTAATAGTTAACGCTGCCAGCCAATCGGAGGCTGGCAGCTCATGTCGCCGGCACCTGACGTCATTGTCAGTTGCCGGCGATGTGCGCGCTTTGTCTTCAGTGTGGATCCCTCGCCGCTGGAACGCGGCAAGGTAAGGAGAAAGGTTTTTTTTTTTTTTTTTAATGTTGCAAGCGGCAAAGCTGGAGCCCCAGCAGAATGAAGACGGGGCAGGACTGGGGGCAGAATGAAGACGGGGCAGGACTGGGGGCAAAATGAAGACGGGGCAGGACTGGGGGCAGAATGAATACGGGGCAGGACTGGGGGCAGAATGAACATGGGGCAGGACTGGGGGCAGAATGGAGACGGGGCAGGACTGGAGGCAGAATGGAGACGGGGCAGGACTGGGGGCAGAATGGAGACAGGGCAGGACTGGGGGCTGACTGAAGATGGGGCAAGACTGGGCAGAATGGAGATGGGCAGAATGAAGATGGGGCAGAATGGAGATGGGGCAGGACTGGGGGCTGAATGGAGATGGGGCAGGACTGGGGCAGAATGGAGACGGGGCAGGACTGGGGGCAGAATGAACACGGGGCAGGACTGGGGGCAGAATGAAGACGGGCAGGACTGGGGGCAGAATGAATACGGGGCAGGATTGGGGGCAGCATGAAGACGGGGCAGGACTGGGGGCAGAATGAATACGGGGCAGGACTGGGGGCAGAATGAACACGGGGCAGGACTGGGGCAGAATGAAGACGGGGCAGGACTGGGGGCAGAATGGAGACGGGGCAGGACTGGGGGCAGAATGGAGACTGGATGGGGAAGGATGGAGACTGGGCATGAATCAGAATGGAGACTGGGCAGGAATCAGCATAGAGACGGGGCAGGAAAGAGACGGGGCAGGACTGGGGCAGAATGGAGATGGGGCAGGACTGGGTGCAGAATGGAGACGGGCAGGACTGGGGGCAGAATGGAGACTGGACGGGGAAGGATGGAGACTGGGCAGGAATCAGGATGGAGAAGGGGCAGAATGTAGACGGGGCAGGCGGGGGCAGAATGGAGATGGGGCTGGACTGGGGGCAGAATGGAGATGGGGCAGGACTGGGGGCAGAATGGAGACTGGACGGGGAAGGATGGAGACTGGGCAGGAATCAGCATGGAGACGGGGCAGGACTGGGGGCAGAATGGAGACTGGACAGGGAAGGATGGAGACTGGGCAGGAATCAGCATGGAGACGGGGCAGGAATCAGGATGGAGACGAGGCAGAATGGAGACTGGGCAGGAATCAGGATGGAGATGGGGCAGAATGGAGACTGGGCAGGAATCAGAATGGAGACTGGGCAGGAATCAGCATGGAGACGGGGCAGGATGGAGATGGGGCAGGATTGGAGACACTGGGGGCAGGATGGAGACGGGGCAGGATTGGAGACACTGGGGGCAGGATTGGACATACAGACAGGGCGCTGAATGAAAGACATGAGGCCAGAATGGAGACACTGGGGGAGAATGAAAGTCATGGAGGCATTATTGGAGACACTGGGGGCAGGATGGAGAAGGTGCAGGATTGGAGACACTGGGGGCAGGATGGAAAAGGGGCAGGATTGGAGACACTGGGGGCATGATTGGAGACACTGGGGGCATGATTGGAGACACTGGGGGGCATGATTGGAGACACTGGGGGGCATGATTGGAGACACTGGGGGCATGATTGGAGACACTGGGGGCAGGATTGGAGGCACTGGTGGCAGAATTGGAGACACTGGGGGCAGGATAAAAGACATGGAGGCAGGGTTGGAGACAGATGGGGCAGGATGGGGAGATCATATGGGGCAAAATGGATACTCATGAGGACGGGATGGGAGAACATATGGCTGAAGTCAGGAATGAGACACACAGGGCCAGGATGGGGGATATTATTGCAATAGGGGCTAATTAAGGGATATTATTACTGCAGTGATGTATTTTATTTTTTTTGAGTATACTGTTTTAAATGGAGGAAGGTCCTGTTACTGTGCAGAGTGACACTGTCACCTTTTTTTTTATCTGGTGTAGTTTAGAAGTTGGGAAAAAAATAAGTAATGTGTTCTGCAATCGGAGCTCTAGATAACTGTGTTATTTCCTGCAGAGACGAGCCCTGGCGGGAAGAAGTGATGGCAGTCTATGCTGGATGAAAGATGAAAAGCAAAGATGAAGGACTTCACCTATAGACGTCACTGGTGAGTCAGTGTTGCTTGTACACTGACACTATACACTGTATACAGAGCTCCTGTGTACAATGTCACCGGTGATTACTGTATTACCTGTACACAGACACTGCATACTAAGTACAGATCTCCTGTGTAGAATGGCACTCATGGTGATAGTATTGTGTTTTTTTTTTATTACTGATCAGTATTGTAGTATTCAGTCACTATGTGATGGTAATATATGGTCTGGTCATGGTGTGGCGGTATTTGTTCCTTGTATGTGCTATTATTCGGTCACTGTGTGGCGGCAATATGTGGTCTGGTCATGGTGTTGCGGTATTTGTTCCTTGTATGTGATATTATTTGGTCACTTTGTGGTGGTATTATATGGTCTGGTGGTATTTGTTCCTTGTAGGTGATATTATTCGATCACTGTCGTGGTAATATGTGGTCTGGTGGTATTTGTCCCTTGTATGTGGTGTTATTGGTCATTTTAAAAATTGAAAAATAAATAAAAATATACCTAAATTGTATTGGATATTTTAACAAATATTTAATAGGTTACAGTAGAGTAGAGCCCGGCCAAAAGTGTCCATCGTGTTATGGTGGCGGCTTAAAAAATCTTTTGGCCAAAACTAGATCTGCTGGCTATATGTGTGATCTGGTGATGGGAACTGTTAATGTGTGATTGGTGAGAAGTGGAGTTTTTCCAAGAGAGAGCGGTGGGACTGTGGACAGTTCGAGGGGTGGAGGCGGGGCTGGGGTGGATCCTGGGCGGAGTCTCAAGAGGGCCCCGAAAATTTTGCCAGTATGGGGCCCCGAACTTCCTAGTGGCAGCCCTCCTCAGCATCCCTGGGCATCCCTGGGGATGATTTATACTTGCCAACTTTTTAGTAAGAACGAAAGCTTCGCCACTCTTAGCACACCTCAAAATGAATACATGGCACATACCAGGCCCATAAATTAGTACAGACTATGTACCTGAGCCATTTATTAAACAGACCGTCAGACCAGTCTATTCCTCTCTGTGTGCAGACCCCACACCAGAATCTCTCTGTTTCTATACACTCCAGAAATGATTCTTCCCTTCAACAATTTCAGATCGCAGATTAATGAATTCCTATCCGTATTGGAGATTAGACAAATATGTCATATACTCTACCTTAAATTATATATACCAGCTTTACTTTACATGCTGCTATGAACAAAAAAGACAATCAGAAGTACAGTAAAAGAAAAAGTAATATGAATGAATGAACGAATGAATGAATGAATGAATGAATGAAATGATTGAATCAGTTATTCTGGTTCTTAGTTATGTGTTCAGTTCTTTGCCAGTTCAGTCAGGGATGGGCACCTCTGCATGGGACCATCCGTATTACTACTCTCAGTCTCAACATAGAAAATATGTGGCGATTTGCCGACACATTTATAATTCTGTGTTTAACATTAATTGAGAGAGATGTGGCTGACAGATTATTACATAAATGGATTACACAGACAAAGAATACAACTATGGGTCACAAGGATGATGATCAATGGATTGGTGTAACACGAAAGAAAAAGTGGAGATGAAAAATGATAAAAAGAGAGACAGAGGGTAAAGGTGGCAGAAATATTGATTAAAGAGAACCTCTCAGCACAATTTTGTAATGCAAAGTAAAGACATGGTTGTAATGGTGCAGTAATACTGATTAACCCTTTAACGTCCAATGACGGACGGAATCCATCATTGGACCACTTCCCCTGTTTGGTGCGGGCTCCAGCGATGAGCCCGCACTTTTTCCAGCACATGACAGGTGATCTGATCAGCTGACATGTGCCTGGAACAGCCGCGGGTGGAATCGCGATTCACCTGTGGCTGTAAACATGTTAAATGCTACTGTCAAACTCTGACAGCGGCATTTAACATGCACGTGCAGGAAGCGCGTCATTACCTCTTTCCATCGGCGCACGAGTCACATGACCGCAGGTCGCCAATTGGTTGGCATGACAACCTGGGGTCAGCAGGAGACCCCTGTGGTTTTCATAGCCTGATAGCTATGAGCACCGCCTGGTGGACAGCGCTCATAGCAAATGAGATATTCTGCTACATGCAGGCGATCTGATCATCACCTGCATGTAGCAGAGCCGATCAGGTTATGGCAGGTTCTAGTGTCCCATGGAGACAGTTGAAGCATGCCAAAAGTAAAAAAAGGTTTTAAAAATAGTACAAAAATTAAAAAAATATAGAAGTTCAAATCACCCCCTTTTTTCCGCATTCAAAATAAAACAATAAAAAATGAAATATATACATATTTGGTATTGCCACGTTCAGAATCACCTTATCAATATATAAAAATAATTATTCCAATCGGTAAATGGTGTAACGAGAAAAAATGGAAACGCCAGAATTACGTTTTTTTGGCCGCTGCTAAATTGTAATAAAATGTAATAACGGGCGACTAAAAGCATGTATACGGCCGGGATCACACATGCGACGAAGTCGTCCGACACTCGCATGTGAAATCCCTGCTCTGGCGCCGGCACTCTGGAGTGGAGTGCGCGGCTGCATGTAGTCTCGGAAAATGGTAAAAATTTTTTTTTTTTTACAAACTTTGGAATTTTTTTTCACCACTTAGATAAAAAATAACATAGACATGTTTGGTGTCTATGAACTCATAATGACCTGGAGAATCATAATGGCAGGTCATGTTTAGCATTTAGTCAACACTGTAAAAAAAATCCAAAAAACAATTGTGGAATTGCACTTGTTTTCAATTGCACCGCATTTGGAAATTTTTTCCATTTTCAAGTAGACGATATGGTAAAATAAATGGTACAACTCATACTGCAAAAAACAAGCCCTCACTTGGCTATATTGATGGAAAAATATAAAAGTTATGCCTATGGGAAGAAGGGGAACAAAATGGAAACGCAAAAATGGAAATACTCCTGGTCCTTAAGTTAGTAAAATGATACCTTTGGTGAAGAAGTTCGGTTTGTGAATCTTCTTTAATCATTATTTGAGGTTTTCTGCTAACTAGATTTTGGTTCACTGGGGCTGGATTGTAAACTGGATCTTCTCTTTCCTGTCTACGATTCCTGATTACCTCCAGTCTGTGGTTTGTGGTTTCAAAAAGAGGAGGTAGGTCATTCACAGACTAGAGGTAGTTGGAGGGGCTGGGGAATCACAGACAGAGAGGAGAAGACCGAGTGCACAGCCCAGCCCCCTGTGCACTGAAATCTAATAAGCAGAAAACCTCAAATGGTGATCAAATAAGAGCCACAAAGTGAGTTTCTTCACCAAATATATTGATGATAACTCAAGATGCAGCGACAACACCGGAAGTCAATAAGAGAATAGCTATGGGTTAATCAGCAATGAAGTCACTGGACAAGGTCTTCAAATCGAGGAACATTTCACTGACGAAGAAGACATGGCTCGTACATAGTTTGATCTTTTCTGTAACATAAGGATGTGAAACCTGGACAATAAATAAACAAGACAGAAGAAGAATACACACCTTTGAAATGTGGTGCTGGAGAAGGATGTTATCAATACCATGGATGGCAAGAACAAACAAATCAATTTTGGATCAAATCAAGCCAGGTATGTCCCTCAACGCAAGGATCACCAAGCTACGATGTGCCTAATTTCGACACATTAGTTAAATAATAATAATTTGTTACATTACAAAATGGTGCTGACAGGTTCTCTGCGAAGGGCTTTAGAGAGAAATTTGCAATTTGTTGCTCTCAACTGGTACCTTCCCCAACCACATTAAACCTGCAACTGGATTTTACAATATAAATGGCGTTCATAATAAATAGATGTTAGACTCAATGAGACTGGTTAACTTACTTTGAAAATTCATGACAGAATAGCTTTATAATCCTTTTTGAAAGCTTGCATTCAATTTTCACCAAAATAACCTGATTGACAGCTTCTCAGTGTCTACTCTCCCTGCTGCTGCTGAGATCTCACACTGCTCAGTATAAGCTGCAACTGTCAGTCAGGCTGGGTGGTTGGAGACTGGACTCTTACTTTTTAGCTAGACTCATACTCATTTTGATATCAGGATTATGCATCTATACTGACATTTATTTTTAAAGAAAGTGTACCAACCCAGGGGCATAAATAGAGATAGATCATGGTAACGCATAGCAAAAGCCCTAACAGGTCCCAGCTTGATCTTAGGAAATAATGGATGAGGCTTGCTGCCCTGCTGTGTAATTACAGTTTCCAAATTTATAATATTAACTTGTAACAATCATGTTCTTTATATTAAATTTTGTATCGATTCAGATTTGGCATAACATGTTATATAGAAACATGCTTATATCTATTGAATTCACTGAATAACGCAGAGAGCTATTGACATTAGTAAAACACATAAGTCTTCTCTCACAGTCATGATAATATTCCTTTCAGTAACAGGAAACAAGTGAATTTTTCAGATTTTCAGACTTGGATCCATGATGAATGGTTCTAAGATATCCATGAATCATAATCACATGAGTCACATTTGTTAAAGCTGCTCACTACCAGGGTAAAATATTATTGCCAACGTATTTACAATGTCCGAGTGGTTTGATATATCAGACAAGTAGAGTATTAATGTGCAACGTTTATCAATTATTCTATGTTACTTCCACTAGTCCGTCAGCTGAATGGATGGGACTAAATTATGTATAGAAAATTCCCTCAATGCATTGTAGTGTCGTCTAGTAGAGTTGAGATGTAGCAGCATGAAATGAGGTAGGTGGCTTTTATATCTTGGAAAAAGTTAAACTTCAAAAGGCAAAAATGAGCATTCAATCATTTTTGTATATAGACCTATGTAAAATACAAACACATCCTTTATGTATTTGTAATAAATTGATTTAGAGGGTTCTTCTTTATATACCGTATTTTTCGGATTATAAGACACACTTTTTTCCCCAAAATTTGGGGGGAAAATGGGGGTGCGTCTAATAATGCGGATATACCTTATTGGCGTGCCGCTGCGGGTGATCCGATGCTGCTGCTCTGTGTCCGGTGCTGCCACTGCTGCGCTGTGTCCGGTGCTGCCACTGCTGCGCTGTGTCCGGTGCTTCCACTGCTGCGCTGTGTCCGGTGCTGCTCGGGGGCTCTGCCGACATTTTGTAAAAGGCCAGAGCAGTTTCAGCTCTGAGATCTCATCTCCCAAGATCTTGGTACCGAGATCTCCATCTGCGCATGTGCCGCCCCTCGGCGGCCATTTTCCTGGAGTCCACCACACAGGAAACCACAGAACTGTGGGGGCTCTGGCCTTTCACAAAATATCGGCAGAGCCCCCGCAGCAGCATCGGACACAGCGCAGCAGCGGCAGCACCGGACACAGCGCAGCAGCGGCGTGCCGCACATTGGATACCACTCTTGCCTCCTCCAGCAGTGACCCTGGGACCCCGCTTCACCACAGCCACCACTCCTGGTAAGCAATAAGATGCATGGATTATAAGAAGCACCACCATTTTATTAACACTCCCATTTTCTCCTCAAAATTTGGGGTGTGTCTTATAATCGGAGCGTCTTATAATCCGAAAAATACCATATATATATATATATATATATATATATATATTTATACTGTATAAATAACACATATACTCAGTGATGAGCAAAAGGGTAACAATGTTTTTAACTTTTGACTTTCAGGCTCCATATCTCACCATCCACTACTGAACGTGAGACTATCATCATTTATAGACAATGATCTTGACTATCTCATACATAAATTTGATTTGCAATTATTTAGCATATGAATTGTTATGTCACTGCATTGTTACTGTTATGTTCCTGGAGGTGGAAAAATCTTTTTCTTTCTAAATACTACAAAATACAACCTGTTCTCACATTCTCTAATAGCTCAGTGTGTTATTAGGTTCATTCCCAAGCAAAAGGTCATTGTTTTGAATAGATGAGCAGCCATGAAGATGATTTCCCAAGTTAAGAGAACCAGCATCATCCAGCTCAATAGCCATCTGATGGTCAAGAAATTTAACAAAATGCATCATGTGAGTGCCATGACAGTTGGAAGAATACAAAATGAAGTCGGTCCATCTATTCAAAAGCGAAGAGGTAGACATCCAGGCAAAATATCGGAGTCAACAAGTTGACTCATCACAAGGTCTATCAGTTCTGTTGTGACAAACACTGCAGTGGAGGTGGCTTCTATTCATAACAGTGAGATCACAGGGTTCCATGCAATGACTGTTTGACATGCGTTATGCAAGTGTGGAATCGTGGCTCGAAAAAGGTGAAGAAGCCTCGACTTTAATTTTGTCATAAGAAGCGATGTGCCCCTAATGTGTATGGGGGCCTCTTGAACAAGAGTCCAGTAGCTTGATGATACCTAATTGCAAAATTGTAGGGAAATAAATTGCTGTTAGACATCTCTTTCCTTGCCTACATACAGTATTCTTATTGAATGTTCATGCATGCTCAGCTAAGTGAATGTTAACCCCTTTACCCCCAAGGGTGGTTTGCACGTTAATGACCGGGCCAATTTTTACAATTCTGACCACTGTCCCTTTATGAGGTAATAACTCTGGAACGCTTCCATGGATCACGGCCAGGGCTGCCACTAGGAATTTCGGGGCCCCATACTGGCAAAATTTATGGGGCCCCCCTTGAGACTCCGCCCAGGCTCCACCCCCCAGTTCCGCATCCACCCTAGCTCCTCCTCCACCATGCAAACCTTCCAAAATCCCTCCGCCCTTTCATGGAAAAACTTTACTTCTGCACCATGCCCTCACCAATGACACATTCAGGCTATGTGCACACGTTCAGGATTATTTGCATTTTTTTCGCGTTTTTTCGCGGGAAAAAATGCGTCAAAAACGCATGAATTAAGCATCCTATCATTTAGAATGAATTCCGCAATTTTTGTGCACATGGTGCGTTTTTTTCCGCGAAAAAAACACATCTCGGAAAAAGAACCAACATGTTCATTAATTTTGCGGAATTCTAGCCTTTTTCCCGCTATATTATTGACCTAGAAAGTTTACAGCGGAAAAAGTCAGTTTTTGCTCAGGAAAATTCTGCAAACATTCCTGAACGTGTGCACTTAGCCTAACACCAATCACTCGATGAATATGCAGCACTTTGCTTGTTTAGTATAATACACCCCATAGTCCTCCATATATTATAATGTGCACCACAGTCCTCCATATTGTAAAGTGCACACAACATAGTCCTCCATATAATATAATGTATCCATAGTCCTCCATATAGTATAATACACTTCTAATAGCCCTCAATATATTAAAATACATTCAGTCATCCATATAGTATAATACACTCCTCATAGTGCTCCATATAGTATAATGCACCGCCATAGTCATCCATGTAGTACAATTCACTTCCCATAATATAATGCACCCAATAGTTCTTCATATGGTATAATGTATTCCCCATAGTCCTCGATACAGTATAATGCAGCCCACATATAGTATAATGCAGTCACCCTATAGAGCATAATGCAGCTACCCCACAGAGCATAATGCAGCCACCCCAGAGTATAATGCAGCCACCCCACAGAGTATAATCTAAACCCCCATAGAATATAATTGAGCCCCCTTATATAGTATAATGTAGCCCTTCCATAAAATACAATGTAGCCCTACTCATATAGTATAATGCAGCCCCCATAGAATATAATGTAGCCCCCTCAAAGTATAATGAAGCCCCAATACAATATAATCTAGCCCCCCATAGAATACAATGTAGCCACCTCATAGAGTATGATGCAATCACCCCTCATAGAATATAATAAATATAATACACCCCCCCATAGAATATAATGTATCCCCGAATAGAATATCATACAGCCTGCCTCCCCAAAGGAATATAAGGTAGCCCCCATAGTATATAACACAGCCACATATTATATAACACAGCCACCCTATAAAATATAATATATCCCCCCATAGTATATAACACAGCCCACATAGTGTACAGCGTGGCCCACATAGTATACAGCAGGGCCCACATAGTGTACAGCAGGGCCCACATAGTGTACAGCAGGGCCCACATAGTGTACAGCAGGGCCCACATAGTATATAGCAGGGCCCACATAGTATATAGCAGGGCCCACATAGTATACAACAGGGCCCACATAGTATAGAGTGCTGCCCACATAGTATACAGCAGGGCCCACATAGTATACAGTAGGGCCCACATTGTATATATAAGGGCCCCCATAGTATACAGCAGGGCCCCCATTGTATACAGCAGGGCCCCCATTGTATATAGCAGGGCCCCCATAGTATACAGCAGGGCCCCCATTGTATATAGCAGGGCCCCCATAGTATACAGCAGGGCCCACATTGTATATAGCAGGGCCCCCATAGTATACAGCAGGGCCCCCATTGTATATAGCATGGCCCCCATAGTATACAGCAGGGCCCACATAGTATATAGCAGGGCCCACATAGTATATAGCAGGGCCCCCATAGTATACAGCAGGGCCCACATAGTATATAGCAGGGCCCCCATAGTATACAGTAGGGCCCACATAGAATATAGCAGGGCCCCCATAGTATACAGCAGGGCCCCCATAGTATACAGCAGGGCCCACATAGTATATAGTAGGGCCCACATTGTACATAGCAGGGCCCCCATAGTATACAGTAGGTCCCCCATTGTATATAGCAGGGCCCACATTGTATACAGCAGGGCCCACATAGTATATAGCAGGGCCCCCATAGTATACAGCAGGGCCCACATAGAATATAGCAGGGCCCCCATAGTATACAGCAGGGCCCCATAGTATACAGCAGGGCCCACATAGTATATAGTAGGGCCCACATTGTACATAGCAGGGCCCCCATAGTATACAGTAGATCCCCCATTGTATATAGCAGGGCCCACATTGTATACAGCAGGGCCCACATAGTATATAGCAGGGCCCCCATAGTATACAGCAGGGCCCACATAGAATATAGCAGGGCCCCCATAGTATACAGCAGGGCCCACATAGTATATAGCAGGGCCCCCATAGTATACAGCAGGGCCCACATAGAATATAGCAGGGCCCCCATAGTATATAGCAGGGCCCCATAGTATACAGCAGGGCCCACATAGTATATGGTAGGGCCCACATAGTATATAGCAGGGCCCCCATAGTATACAGCAGGGCCCACATAGAATATAGCAGGGCCCCCATAGTATACAGCAGGGCCCCCATAGTATACAGCAGGGCCCACATAGTATATGGTAGGGCCCACATTGGATATAGCAGGGCCCCATAGTATACAGCAGGTCCCCCATTGTATATTGCAGGGCCCACATTGGATATGGCAGGGCCCCTATATTAGACAGCAGGGCCCCCATAGTATACAGCAGGTCCCCCATTGTATATTGCAGGGCCCACATTGGATATAGCAGGGCCCCCATAGTATACAGCAAGGCCCACATTGGATATAGCAGGGCCCACATTGGATATAGCAGGGCCCCTATAGTAGACAGCAGGGCCCCCACAGTATACAGCAGGGCCCACATTGTATATAGCAGGGCCCCCATAGTATACAGCAGGTCCCCCATTGTATATTGCAGGGCCCACATTGGATATAGCTGGGCCCCCATAATATACAGCAGGTCCCACATTGTATATTGCAGGGCCCACATTGGATATAGCAGGGCCCCTATAGTAGACAGCAGGGCCCCCATTGTATATTGCAGGGCCCACATTGGATATAGCAGGGCCCCTACAGTAGACAGCAGGGCCCCCATTGTATACAGCAGGGCCCACATAGTATATAGAAGGGCCCCCATAGTATACAGCAGGTCCCCCATTGTATATTGCAGGGCCCACATTGGATATAGCAGGGCCCCTATAGTACACAGCAGGGCCCCCATAGTACACAGCAGGTCCCCCATTGTATACTGCAGGGCCCACATTGGATATAGCAGGGCCTCTATAGTAGACAGCAGGGCCCCCATTGTATATTGCAGGGCCCACATTGGATATAGCAGGGCCCCTATAGTAGACAGCAGGGCCCCATAGTATACAGCAGGGCCCACATTTTACAGCCCTCATCTCTCCTCCCTCCCAGGAATGGTCCCACAGCAGGACAGATTTATAAGAAAAAACCTCACCTCATCCTCTGCCAGCGCTGCTCCCAGCTCCTGTCTCCTGCTCTGCCCGGCACACAGTGAACGTGCTGTGTCAGAGACAGGGCGGGGAATGATGGGAGAGGGAGCGTCAGCTGACGCTCTCTCCTCCATTATTGCTTTGAACTATACTGGCGGACGCCGGTATAGTTCAATGCAGCGGCGGGGGAGTCGGCGCTGGGGCAGGCGGGCCCCCCTGCCACACAGGGGCCCCATAGCGACTGTGTGATGTGCCACTAGCTGGGGGCCCCTTGAGGTGCAGGGGAGCCTCAAAATGTTGGGGGCCCCCGGGCCCGAGCGCGGACCAGCGTGCTCGGGCGGCGGGCCCCCCTAATCACCGGGCCCCATACCGCAGTAAGGGTTGTCATGCCCTGATGGCGGCCCTGATCACGGCGATTCTGACACTGTTCTGTGACATATTGTACTTCATGATAGTGGTAAAATTTCTTTACTATTACTTGCATTTATTTGTGAAAAAAATGGAAATCTGGCGAAAATTTTGCAATTTTCCAACTTTGAATTTTCATGCTTTCAAATCACAGAGATATATCACATAAAATACTTAATAAGTATCATTTCCCACATGTTTTCTTTACATCAGCACAATTTTGGAACCAAATTTTTTTTTGTTAGGAAGATATAAGGGTTAAAAGTTAAACAGCGTTTTCTCGTTTTTACAACACCATTTCTTTTTTAGGGACCACATCACATTTGAAGTCACTTTGAGGGGTCTATATGATAGAAAATACCCCAAAGTGACACCATTCAAAAAAAACTGCACTCCTGAAGGTGCTCAAAACCACATTCAAGAAGTTTATTAACCTTTCAGGTGCTTCACAGGAATTTTTGGAATGTTTAAAAAAAAAATGAACATTTAACTTTTTTCAGAAAAAATTTACTTCAGAACCAATTTTTTTCTATTTTACCAAGGGTAACAGGAGAAATTGGAAGCCAAAAGTTCTTGTTCAATTTCTCTTAAGTACGCTAATACCCCATTTATGCAGGTAAACCACTGTTTTTTGGCGCATGGCAGAGCTTGGAAGGGAAGGAGCGCCATTTGACATTTCAATGCAAATTTGGCTGGAATTAAGATCGGACGCCATGTCGCGTTTGGAGAGCCACTGATGTGCCTAAACAGTGGAAAACCCCACAAGTTACACCATTTTGGAAACTAGACACCTAAGGAATTTATCTAGATGTGTGGTGAGCACTTTGAACCCCAAGTGCTTCACAGAAGTTTATAGTGTAGAGACGTAAAAATAAAAAATCATATTTTTTCCACAAAAATGATTTTTTGCCCCAATTTTTGAATTTCGCAAGGGTAACAGGAGAAATTAGACCCCAAAAGTTGTTGTGCAATTATTTCTGAGTACGCTGATACCACATATGTGGGGGTAAACCACTGTTTGGGCGTATGGCAGAGCTCAGAATGAAAGGAGCGCCAGATTTTACTGTTATGGTTTGCAGGTGCCATGACCCACTGGGAGAACCCATGAAGTTCCAAAACAGCAAAACCACCCTTAAGTGACCCCATTTAAGAACTACATCTCTCAATTAATTTATCTAGGGGTGTAGTGATCATATTGATACCATGGGTGTGTCACAGAATTTTAAACCATTGGGCAGTGAGGACAAAATAACTACATTTTTACCACCAAAATTTTGTTTTAGCCAAAGATTTTACATTTTCACACAAGAAGTGGGTAAAAATGGCACTAAAATTTGTCCCACAATTTCTACTGAATGTGACAATACCCCATATGTGGCTGTACAGTACTACTTAGCTTAGCCATGGCTCTTGGAGAAAAAGATCCAGCTCAGAAGAGTAAAATCCAAATACTTTATTTAGTCCAATAAAATATGAAACTTAATTCTGAGTCTAAGAACACTAGCTGTTCGAAACGCATCCAGTCTCTCATTAGCAATCTTTCCTCTGGTCTTACTAGGTGTGTTAAAAACCTGTTCAGGTTTTATGTGACTAAATAAAGTATTTGGATTTTACTCCTCTAAGCTGGATCTATTTCTCCAAGAGCCAGATCCTTCCCCGTTTGACAGTGACGTGGTCCGTGCTGAGAAGCCGTATTGGTACATCAAGGGTGAGCTGAACTAATCCTTTTTTTCGGGCATCTCACTACTTAGCCTTGCGGAGAGACTCGGGAGGAATGGAGCACTATTTGCCTATTCAAGGGAATGGGTCTGTGCACATCAGTGAGCATGGTGGCTCAGTGGATAGCACTACAGCCTTGCAGCACTGGAGTCCTGGGTTCAAATCCCCCTAAGGACAACATCTGCAAGGAGTTTGTATGTTCTTCCCATGTTTGCGTGGGTTTACTCTGGGAACTCCAGTTTCCTCCCACACTCCAAAAACATACTGATAGGGAATCTAGATTGTGAGCCCCATTGGGAACAGTGACGACAATGTGTGCAAACTGTAAAGCGCTGCGGAATATGTTAGCGCTATATAAAAATAAAGATTATTATTTATTATTCCATGGACCGTGTCTGTGGGCAAAACACGCAGACATGTCTGTTTTTTAATGTCAGCACAGGCCATAAAACGTCCCGCACATGTGCATACACATAACACACATTGATGCCATCCATGTGACACGCATCGGCGCCGGGGAAGAAGCGTTACAGTAGGGCCGGCATCACACTAAGGGCTCATACTCACTGGCTGGAAAAAAATCGGTCCGTTTTCTGCAGGGAAAAAACGGTACAATTGTTGTAAAAAGGCATGCGATTTGCATGCGATTTTAAATCGCACCATGCGTTTTCCATCAGTTTTCCATCAGTTTTTCCATCTGTATGCAATGCGATTTTAACATGAAGTTTTACATAGAGCAGTTATCTCATGTAAAAATCACATTGTAAAAAAAAATGTACACAAAAAGCAAATAATTATATATATAATATATATATATTATATATATATAGTATAATAGCCGCTAATTCATCCCCGGCTATACTGTAAAATCACACTGACAGCTTTAATAAAGAATAGAAACAATACATATACACACATAGAATACATATATATATATATATATATATATATATATATATATATATATACACACATGTCATTGTGACATACATATATACATATATTTATAGTTCATAGACTTCTACATACTGTAATAGCCGCTAATTCAATTGCCGGCTTTTGTGAAATCACAGAAGCCGACATGAAATGATACATTGTTTACACACAGTTAACCATGTCATTTCATGTATTTTTATATATGGTTTAAACTTACAATTACATGAGTGTATGTGTGCAAAATTTCAGACATGTAGGGGTTAATTAAAGGTGTAAATTCGTTGAAAAAAAATGCGTGGGCTCCCGCTGTATTTTCTCCACCAGACAGACAAAGCAGCGAGTGGGGCAGATAATAATAGCCTAGGAAGTACATTTTTTTTGTGCCCCCCCCTGGCTATAACATCTACCCCAGACAACCAGAAAAGGCAAATCTCTAATTAGATTAGCCCTTTCTGGCACTTTGCCCGTCTATTCCCATTGCCCTGTTAATAAGGGTTTAACCACCTTGCAATTGAAAGGTGACTTTACGCCAGGTTAATAATTTAGAGCTGTCAATTTGACAACTATCAATTATTAATCCTATTGAAGAAATAAAAAAACACACACACTTTAAGAATAAATAATTTTAATGAAATAAAAACACATTTTTTGACCATCTTTTATTTCACTCTTAATCCTGCGAAGCCCTTGATCTCCTATAATAAAGAAAAAATAATAAAACAACATTATTCTTACCTATCTGGCGATCTGTCACGTCCCACGCTGTAATCCTTCACAAAGGGTTAACTAGCTTTGAGCAAGCAGCGCAAGTAATACTGCGTGCTCAGCTGAAAGCTCCTGAATGAATGAGCTTATCTCCTGCCGACAGGAGAGGATGTGATTAATGAATGAAGCTTAATTGATTGCGTCCCACTTTCACTTGAGGTCAGGTCAGGGTGACCTGACCTGAAGTGAAAGTGGCAATAAATCAATTAAGCTCCACTCATTAATCACTTCCTCTCCTTTGGGTGGGAGAGGAAGTTATTCATTCGGGGGGTTACAGCTCAGCAGGCAACATTAGCTCCCTGCTAACTGTAACCTGTTAACCCTTTCTGATGGATTACAGCGTGGGACCTGACTGTGCATCGGATTGGTAAGAATAATTTTGCTTTTTTATTTTATTTTTATTACAGGAAATGGTTTTAGCAGGAAAATAAAATATGGTCAAAAACTGTTTGATTATTTCATTAAACTTCTTTTTTATTAAAGTGTGTGTGTTTGATTTTTCTTTCATACAATAGGATTAATAATTGATAGTTGTCTAATTGACAGCTCTCAATTATTAACCTGGCTTAAAGTCACCTTTCAATTGCAAGGTGGTTTTAACCTCTTATTAACCCATTCGCCACCGCTACAGGGCAATGGGAATAGATGGGCAAAGTGCCAGAAAGGGCTAATCTAATTAGAGATTTGCCCTTTCTGGGGTGTCTGGGGGCAGATGTTAGTAGCCAGGGGGGGCACAAAAAAAAGTACCCTCCCTAGGCTATTATTATCTGCCCCCACTCGCTTGCTTTGTCTGTCTGGTGGAGAAAATACAGCGGGAGCCCACGCATTTTTTTTCAACGAATTTACACCTTTAATTAACCCCTACATGTAATTGTAAGTTAAAACCATATATCAAAATACATGAAATAACATGGTTAACTGTGTGTAAACAATGTATCATTTCATGTTGGCTTCTGCGATTTCACAAAAGCCGGCAATTGAATTAGCGGCTATTATACTATGTAGAAGTGTATGAACTATAAATATATATATATGTATGTGTCACAATGACATGTATATATATATATGTATTCTATGTGTATGTATCTAGTGTTTTGTGAGCTGTCAGTGTGATTTTACAGTAGCCGGGGATGAATTGCCGGCTTTTCAAAGGAGACTGGTGCGTATAAATCGGACAGCACTCGCATGGTGCGAGTGCTGTGCGATGATTTCTCGCACCCATTGACTTGCATTGGCGATTATCATGCCAAAATCGCATAAAATCGCAGCATGCTGCGATTTTTTTCTCACACCAATTTCTGATGAGAAAAAAAAATCGCAAATGAGAACTCACCTATTGAATAACATTGGTCAGATTTGAATCCGATTTTTTTTCGCCTGAATATCATCCGTTTTCGGCGCCAGTGAGTATGAGCCCTAAGGAGGAATACGGACAAGTGAGAGGCGTGAAAATCACGCATTACACTAGGACCAATATTTCTCTATGGGGCAGCTCTGATCATGCGTATTTTTCTCGGGCGTATGTTACGGTGCGAGACACCTGCAGCATGCTGCAATTGTACGCGTATTACGCCCGTTGTACGCCAATGAAAGTCTATGGTTGCGAGAAAACAACGGATTACACACGGACCAGGCGTGTGACTTGCGGGAAATACGCAAGACTTCTGCAGCTCACAGGAAATGGTGCAACACATGAATCAGGAAGCTGACACATGCAAATTAGCTCAAAAAGAGCGCCAGACATCCCGGAAGAACACCTCCACGGAGTCGGCCATGATGTCAACGCTCAGCAATGTCGAGATGTTGATAGTGTTGGTGCAGGAGAGGCCCGAAATTTGAGACCAACGAGATGCACATTATGCAGACCGCGCAAGAAAAGAGGCGGCATGGAGGCGCATCTGTGGGCAGATGTTTCCCCACTTTGGGGACAGCCCACGTGAGGAGCAGCAGCGAATCTGTAAGTTACTTGATTTATTTGCAAACTTCTTCACGGTCAGAACGTAGTTATAGCGATGATTTTCCCTAAAATAGTGGGGGTTTTTTGTTTTGGTTTTTTTATGCGCCAAAATGTTAGGATAGTCACATTCGACTAGGCCCCCATGACTATATGACGTGTATGTAGAACAATTTGGCATTGTGCAGCTAGGTAATTTCTTACATTATATGTCACATTGCAGTGGATGATGCTATTAGAAGATGGAGAAGCATCCGTGATCAGTACCGGCACGAACGGCAACAGAGGTCCAGGAGCGGGTCTGCAGCACCCACAAAAAGAAAATACGTATATTTTGACCGCCTTGCTTTTCTGACTCCTATTCTGGATCTCAGACAGTAAGTACAGACATCACACCACATAACACATATGCAGTTTAGTCTCACCTCTCCAACATGTTCTAATCCCATTTAATTTCCTAACAGAACTCAGTCCAACCTCACTGAGATGGAGACAGGCTCCGACTCAGAGGCCATTATTGACCCGGTTGGGGGAGGTGAAGAGGTGGCTGGCCCATCTTGTGACCCTCCCATCAGCATCCCCCAAGGTTCCCAAGCACAAGGACCTCAGCAACCACCTCCTCCACTACCTGTACCAGAGGCAAAAGCTGCAGCAGCATCCGCCATTGGTGATGAAGCAGGAAATAGCAGCAACCCCACTGTACCTCTGGGGGGCTCCCCCCATCCTGCTGCAATATCCCGCCGTGGGAGAAGAGACATCACAGGCTCAGACACACGTAGGCATGTGACACTGGGGTACTCAATTACCTTTCAAGGGCAACTGTGGATGAGAGTTAGGAGGCCTATGTGTCATGGTTTTGGACATGGTTAATGTCCTGTCCTCTCAGGGTTAACTTTTGCTGGCCTCACCTTGAATCTGGGAGGGGTATTTATACCCACTCCAGAGGAAGATTCTCTGTCAGCTATACTGTTGTTTTCACTGTGTGTCTGACCCCCCTAGTTTACTTGTCTACTGCTCTGCTTGTTTGATTCCCGTGTATGACCCGGTCTGTTTGCTCACTCTACTCTCTGTCTCACATTTTGCTAATATTGTCTTCTCCGGTTCTGACCTCCTGGCTTGGCTATCGATACTCCGTTACAGTTTTGTCCCTATTGTAGCGTCTATTGTCCGTTCTGGTTTACTGATCTATTGCTACGTCCTGACTATCCATTCTGTCTAATCCTTTGGTACTGTCGTGCTATCTTGTGCTCTGATCTTGGTCTGTCCTGGTTTTCGTCTCTGTCTATGCCCCTCGGTAACTTTATCCCGTCGTTACCCTGCTAGGAGTTTTCCTTCAGCTCTTAGATCTCTGGAGTTGAGGCCACGCCCCCAGCAGTCACGTGCTTCAGGACCTGTTAGTCTGTAGTACACATCTTTCACCACTGCTGCCTCAATCCACAGATATCTTTGAGCACAAGTTTGTTTTACTTAGGACACGTGCACTGGCTCAGTGAGCATGTGCAGTGCGGTGTTCTTGACATTATGCACGTAGCCTTGCCCGCTACCTTCGCCCCCTACCCTGTGAATTCAGGCTCCGTGTGCGAGGATCAATTCACATCCTAATTGCTGCTTGTACACCTCCCAATACACCATATGAGGTGTTTGAATTCCTTGAGAGGTGGCAGCTCTCACCCCGTAACTTTCTGCGCCTTACCTTCCCACAAAATGTGCATGCTCAATTAGGATCTGAGGATCCTCCTGCACGGGTGCCTACACCTCAACCAATTCCCCACAAAACCAACCTTGGCAACAACAGGGTCAAATGGCTGGCTATAATCCCACTTCCCAATATGGCCACTTGTACAGATCCAGTGTTGGAGGCTGGTCCAATACCACTGGATTGTGTGCTCACAAGGTCATATTGCGGGTATGTTCTTATGGCCATGTTCCACACAAATACCTGTGGCTGTTATCAGGCAAATTCCACCCCAACAGAGGTGGGCAGAGGTGCTCAGCCAGAACAATCACACAGGGTGATGGTCAAGGTGCCATCCACCACGCACATACCACCAGCTGTGATTTTTTATTTTACTTATATATTATGATTTAAAAAGTTGTTTGTTATTTTTTTATATTTAGTTGAACCTCATGTTGTGTCAAAGAAATTTGCACTAATCTAAATGCCTCAAAGCAACATATGGTACCAATATGCTCTTCAGTAGGCATAGTCAAAGTCTGTTATTTTCATTATCTCTTATTAGTTATATAAAAGTTTGTTATTTTTTATATATTTATTTTTACAACATGTTGTGTGAAGTATATTTGCACTAATCTGAATGCCTACAAACAGCATATGGTACAGAGATTTGGGAAATGGGCTACCTGAAAGTTTGTTATTTTCTTTATATCTTATAATTTATACCAATCTTTGTTATTTTCTTCTATTTCATTTTAACATATGTCGGCTAACGCATAATTGCAATAGTCTAGTCCTACAACTCAACCATATGGGTCAGATATGGTGCTCACTAGTGATAGTGAAAGTTTGTTATTTTTGCTTATGTATTATTATTTATGCAAATGTTTGTTATTTTTTATGCCTTTTATGCCTTATTTTGGTACTTGTGTAATAATGCACACTTACAGTATACTGCAATGATGACATATACCATATGACTAAAATATGGTTGTCACTACCTCAAGTGAGAATTTGCACATATAAAAATATATATTTTTAGAAAGTTTGGTGTCTTGTTTAATAAATAAGTTGTACTACATCACCAACACATGTGCTATGTACTGTAACACCACACACAGACTGTCATAGAAAAATACCATTTATGTATACACACACAAATACATTACAGCATAGATAATGCATCATCTTGCCATGTTGTAGTACCTTCAGGTGACACAAAATATTGGGTAAACATATCACGGGTTTTCAGTCCGAGAGTGGGCGACGTAAAGGGATGACATGGGGCGAAATTATGAAGAACAACACATGCTTTGATGACGAAATTATGAAGAACAACACATGCTTTGATGACCTCATTGACGTTGGCTTCACTCAGCTGAATAGCAGACTGGAGAACCCATCATTTTGCACACAGAATGCCAAAGGCACACTCCACCAGGCGCCTGGCCCGTGATAGATGCAAGTTGAAGATCCGACGACTGTGGTCAAGGTGTCGTTGTGGATATGGCCTCATCACATTCCTTGATAGCTGGAAGGCCTTATCCCCAACTACAACATATGGGACAGATTCTAGATTGGAGCCAGGAAGTTGCCGTGCTGGTGGTAGGTGCAACTCGTTATTGCGAAGCCGCCGACCCATAATGAAAGAATTGAAGACTCTAGAGTCTCCAGTTCTTCCATAGGTCCCAAAGTCTACAATTATAAACCTGTAGTTACTGTCAACCAGAGCCAACAGCACTACAGAAAAATATTGTTTATAATTATAGAATTGGGACCCTGAGTTCGGCGGCTTACGAACACGGATGTGCTTCCCATCAAGGGCTCCTATACAATTTGAGAACTGGCATTGCTCCTCAAATCCCCTGGCAATCCTCTTCCAGTCTTCCATCTTTGGCTCAGACATTACCAGTTGATGAAGTCTGTCCCAGAGTTGTGAGCAGGTATCACGCACAATGCCAGATATGGTGGACCTCCCAATCAAAAACTCCAGATGGAGTGCGGCATAGGATATGCCAGTAGTTAGGAACCTACAAGTAACCAAATGTAGAGAGAACAATCATTACACATGCACAAAGGTATAAAAAAAGCACTATACCATAACCGTTACATCATTTGATTTACAAACAATCGTAAGTTCAATTTACCACAAGGCAAAGGTTTCTGTCATTTTTACATACACATAATTGTTCTGCTACTTCGAGGTGATATATGGGATATATTATGAGGATATTTCAGCAACAGACATAAGAGTAAAGGGAAACTTGTGGGAAAACACATCATCAACAGACAGTATGTAGGTGAGGAATACATACCGTAGCGTAAGGAGAAGGCGCTCCTCTGCAGAGATAGCTTTGCGCATCCTGGTATCCTGGTAGGTGATCTCAGGGCGCACAATCTCCAACAAAACATCAAATGTGGGAATGGTCATCCGCCAAAACAGAAAAAACTTGTCTGGATGAGTACGCAGAGATATATTAAGGCGGTGAAAATGACCTTTAGTGAGGCGTTGCCTCAAATGCGGATGCACCCACATTCGCCTCCTCCTCCACGGATCTGCGATCACTGGGTATGGCTGCCAAAAGCGGCGGGACAAAACCCAGTTGTACAACACTCGATTGGGGTTGAACTGAAGAGTGTCAGACATGTTGGCAACCAAGCAGCAGTACTCCAACACAAGCACACCACCAAAATGGCAAGATTGGGGCTGCCACCTGATACGAGCCAATAAATAGGCATGCTGATGATGGTTTGAATGAGTTTCAAGCCTAAAAACCGTTAAATGTCATTTTGCAAGGCTGCGAGAAAAAAAAACGCTATACGGATGCCATACGGATTGCCTAAGGATGCTTACATGCGCAAAATACGCAGCCGCACCGTGACAAGGGATGAAATACGGATTATTGTGCCGGCAACATTTTGGCATTTTACGCTCGTACAATACGGTCCGTATTTTTCTACGGTGAGTGTGACACCGGCCTTAGTGGTGTTCCCCGTCGCCGGGTGCTGAACACGGCTCTCATCATTCTCCCCTGCTCTGCCGGTGATCCGCGCGAGCAGAGGAGAATGATGAAAGCCGTGTTCAGCTCCATCACCGGGGAACAGAGCTTACTATAACGCTTCTTACCTGGCGCCCAACCTTGTGGTAATGATGCAGCACACGCATGCCACACGTGTACCACAAGTATTGCACACACACTGACATCTCCGGTACCAGAAATATCAGGACCTCTGAAAGAGGCCTTATAGCGGGTTTCTATGTTTGGCAGCTGTCACACGCTAAAAGACGTTTTTTATTGCAAAAAATAGTTTTTGCATCACCACATTTTGGGAGCTATAATTTTTCCATATTTTAGCTCACAGAGTCATGTGACGTCTCATTTTTTGCGGGACGAGCTGACGTTTTCGGGCACATGACATTTTTTGATCGCTTTCTATTACGAATTTTTGGGAGACAGAATGAGCAAAAACCAGCATTTCATGAATTTCTTTTTTTGGGGGGCGTTTATACCGCTCCGCGTGTGGTAAAATTGATAAGGCAGTTTTATTCTTCAGGTCAATATGATTGCAGAGATACCTCATTTTTTTTTTTATGTTTTGGTGCTTTTATATAATAAAAACTATTTTACAAAAAAAAATAATTATTTTTGCATCGCTTTATTCTGAGAGCTATAACTTTTTTATTTTTTCACTGACAGGCAGCTCGTTTTTTGCTGTACAAGATGACGTTTTCATCTGTACCATGTTTATTTATATCCGTCTTTTTGATCGCATGTTATTCCACTTTTTGTTCAGCGGTTTGATGATAAAGCATTGTTTTTTGCCATGTTTTTTTTAATGGTGTTCACTAAAGGTGTTAACTAGGGGGACAGTTTAGTAGGTTGGGTCATTATGGACGCGGTGATGCCAAATAAGTGTACTTTTATTGTTTTGATTTTTTCATTCAAATAGTTACTTAACCCCTTACTGTCCAATGACGTGCACAGTCCGTCATGGCAAGGTGCCAGTTCCGGCACCAGGACGGACTGTGCACGTCATGCCTTTGATCTACCACTGCGTGTAAACACGCAGTGGTAGATCAGTGTCGACAGCTGTCATAGACAGCTGACAGGCACGGCAAGCGGTGCGGGGACCTTTGCCATCGGTCCCCGCACCCACAGCGCTGTGATTGGTCAGTCAATCTGACTGACCAAACACAGCAGCGATCGTGCAGGAGAAGCTGAAATTTCAGCTTCTCCAGCGCGATCAGTGCAGGAGCCGGCGCTGCAGTGGCCAGGCTTCCTGCACTGAAAGCCAGGAGCGGAGCCCCACCGCCCCTGGCTGTTAACCCCCTGACTGCTGCGATCCAGCGCGATCGCAGAGCTCAGGGGGGGAGGCAGAGGGTCGGGAGCTCCCTCTGCCTCAGATCGGCGCCCTGCAATGTATTTGCAGGGCCCGATCTCTACCTTGATGACCCGGGGGTTGTCATGACAACCTCCGGGTCATCTAGCTACGGGAACCTGCTGTGATCATGTCACAGCAGCTTTCCCCATAGGTACAATGCATTGCAATGCTGGAGCATTGCAATGCATTGTAACTGCAATAAAAAGTAAAAAAAGTGAAAGTCCCATAAAGGGACAAGTTAAAAAAAATCATTTTTTAAAAAAAAATTGTAAAAAAATATTAAAAAATAATTTAAAAAAAATCCCCTAAAAAATACACATTTTTATGTAATAAAAAAAATAAAAAACAAAAAAATACACATGTTAGGTATCGCCACGTCCGTAAAAATCCCATCTATAAAAGTGTAACCCTAGTTAACCCCTTCAGTGAAAGCCGTAAAAAAAACACACAAAAAAGTAGTAAATTATACTTTTTCCAAGCGGTATCATCATACTGCTTGGAAAAAGTGCAATAACACGCGATCAAAAAGTCAGATATAAATAATCATGGTACCGCTGAAAACGTCATCTTGTCCTGCAAAAAACAAGCCGCTATACAGCATCATCAGCGAAAAAATAAAAAAGTTATAGCTCGCGGAATAAACTGATGCAAAAATAATTATTTTTTCTATAAAGTTTTTTATTGTGTAAAAAACGCCAAAACATAAAAAAAAATATATAAATGAGGTATCGCTGTAATCGTAGTGATCCGAAGAATAAAGCTCCTTTATCAATTTTACCACACGCGGAACGGAGGAAAAAAAAAAACAATTCCTGAATTGCTGGTTTTTGTTCATTCTGCTTCCACAAAAATCGGAATAGGAAGTGATCAAAAAATGTTATGTGCCCGAATATGGTGCCAATAAATACGTCAGCTCGTCCCGCAAAAAATAAGCCCACAGATAACTCTGTCGGCCGAAATATGGAAAAATTATAGCTCTCAAAATACGGCGATGCAAAAATTTCTTACAAAAAATTAATCCAAAAAAAAACATCTTTTAGAGTGTGACAGAAGCTAAACATGAAAAAAGGATGTAAATCTGGTATCGCTGTAATCGCACCGATCCGAGGAATAAAGTCGCCTAATCACTAATACCGCACGAGGAACGGCGTAAAAAAGAAAACCAATTCTTCACCTTTTGTAGATTTGTTCATTGTGCCTCCCAAAGATCGCAGTAAGGCGATCACAGTGGTTCCCCCCCACATATGGGGTATCAGCGTACTCAGGACAAAATGCACAATAGCTTTGGGGTCCTATTTCTCCTGTTACCCTTAGAAAAATAAAAATTTGGGGCAAAATGGTCATTTTTGTGGAAAAAAATATGATTTTTTTATTTTCACGGCTCTACGTTATAAACTTCTGTGAAGCACTTGGGGGTTCAAAGTGCTGACCACACATCTAGATAAGTTCCTTGGGGGGTCTAGTTTGCAAAATGGGGTCATTTTTGGGGGTTTCTACTTGTAATGTATGTAGTACAGTTCATATAGCGTCTTGTGCTTGGGTGCGATGAACATACATGAGACACAGGTTTGATATAGAAAAGTCCTGTATTACTTCATACAAGTTGGCAGAAATAGTCACACAGTTTGCAGACACAGAAACAGGAGACACAGCAGGCCAGAGCAATCCAAGCTCAGCAATCACTCTCCAATACAGATTCAGGATCTTCTTCTCTGTTACCGTAAGTCCATGCAAACGTGGGTCTTTCAAAGAGCAGGGTTCAGAGTCCACAAGTGCTTCAGAGTTCCTCAGTAGGAATAGCTGGAGTACAAGGTCCAAGGCCTACAGGAGTCAAGTCACAGGTTCACTGCAGGCTAGATTCTGAAGCACTGATTGCTCAGCTGTGGCTGCTTAAGAAGCAAAAGGAGAGAATCAGGGCGGGAACATGCAAGCTGGAAACTCCATTTTGACTGAGGGCAAGATAGCTGCAGCAAGACAGAAAGTAAAATGGCTGACAAACAAACTGAGTTTCAGGAATATATACATAGAACCTTACATTACTCCCCCCTTAAGGACAACCTCCGGATGACCTCAGACCAGGCTTGTGTGGGTACCTCTGATGAAACTGACGGAGCAAGCGAGGAGCATTAACGTTATTGACCGGTTCCCATGAGTTGTCCTCCACTGGGTAGCCCTGCCATTTAATCAGATATTGTAACTGATTTCTATACAACCTGGAATCTAAAATCCTTTCCACCACAAATTCTTCCTGACCATCGACTAGCACTGGGTCAGGGCAAGGAGAGGAACGTCCAGGAAACGTATTGGGTGTCGCAGCCTTTAGTAGGGATACATGAAAGACAGGGTGGATTCTCATAGTTCTGGGCAGTTGAAGACGACAAGCAACGGCACTTATAATTTTACTGATTTTATAGGGTCCAATGTACTTATGTCCCAACTTAGACGATGGAATCCTTAACTTAAGATTTCTGGTTGACAGTCAGACCAAGTCTCCTACCTTGAAAGCTGGTGCAGGTTTACGAAATTTATCTGCTGCTTTCTTGTACCTTTCTTGAGCCGATTCCAGATTTTCCTTTAGAAGATCCATATTCTTCTGTAAAGACGTGATTCTTTCAGCTACTGCTGGTAAAGGCGTTTCTATGGGAAATCGTGGTAGAATGTTAGGATGATAACCTAGATTAGAGTAAAAAGGAGACTGTTTAGTGGAGGCACTCTGAGAGTTGTTATACGAGAACTCAGCTAATGGAAGTAGATCCACCCAATCATCCTGTAGGTGGCAGATAAAGCAGCGGAGATACTGCTCCAGGGTTTGATTGGTTCGTTCGGTCTGTCCATTAGTCTGGGGATGAAAAGCAGAAGAAAGGTTTACTTTAATGTCCAATGCTGCACAGAAATTTTGCCAAAACCTAGAAGTGAATTGCACCCCTCGATCCGAAATAACCTCATCCGGTACTCCATGTAAGCGAAACAGATCTTTAATCATCAAATCTGATGTCTGTTTTGCAGTGGGTAAGCCGACACAAGGGATAAAATGAGCTGCCTTTGTTAGACGGTCAACCACCACTAGAATGGTGTTCTTCCCCTGAGAGGTTGGTAACTCCACAATGAAGTCCATAGAAATGGATCCCCACGGGCGGGACGGGGTGGGAAGAGGCTGTAACAGACCAGTTGGTGAGGAGCGAGGTGTTTTGCATCTTGCACAGACCTCACATGAAGTGACATAATTCAAAACATCCTTCCTGCAAGTGGGCCACCAAAAGAAACGAGAAAGAAATTCCTGTGTCTTTAGAATTCCTCTATGCCCAGCTATCTTGGAATCGTGAATGAGTTGCAATACTCTCAATCTGACTGTTTCAGGAATATACAGGCGTTGTCCCTGAATCCACACACCATTCTTAAAGACAAGACTTACGTCCCTTGGGGGTTGTGCCAAAAAGGAATCCGCATGGTATGCTTCCTTGATGTCCTTAAGTAGGTCTTGATTATGAATTACTCCTAGGAATCTAGAGTCAGGAAGAATAGTCTTAGGAGGAGTAATTGGACGTGTCTCTGCTGAGTAAATCCTAGAGAGTGCATCAGCCTTTCCATTGCGCGATCCTGGTCTATAAGAGATGATAAAATTAAATTGGTTTAAGAAAAGATTCCAGCGAGCCTGGCGAGGAGTCAGGCACTTAGCCGACCTGATAAACTCAAGGTTACGATGGTCTGTCAGGACGACTATTTGCTGTGCAGCTCCCTGAAGAAGGTGTCTCCATTCTTTGAAGGCGGCAATAATGGCCAACAACTCTCTATTGCCCACATCGTAGTTCCTCTCAGCCGAAGACAACTGCTGGGAAAAGAAGGCACAGGGATGCAAGACATTCTTCTCACCTGTTCTCTGAGAGAGTATAGCTCCAACGGCACAGTCTGAAGCATCCACCTCTATTATGAAGGCAAGCTCGGGGTTGGGATGTACTAGGATAGGTGCAGTGGTAAATTTATCTTTTAGACGGGAAAATGCTTCCTGGGCTTGGGGAGTCCAGGAAAACCTAGACTCTTTCCGGGTAAGTTGAGTGATAGGTGACACTACCTCAGAGAAATTTCTAATGAAACGTCTATAGAAGTTGGCAAACCCGATGAAGCGCTGTACCTCCTTCACATTTCTAGGACTTGGCCAATCCTTGATGGCTTGGGTTTTGCTTCCATCCATACTAATTCCTTGTGTAGACAGTACATACCCCAGAAATTGAATCTCGGTCCTATGGAATTCACACTTTTCAAGTTTGATGTAAAGATGATTTTGTCTTAGACGTTCCAAGACCATTCTCACATGTCCATGATGTTCCTCTGTGAAGTTAGAAAAAATTAGAATATCATCCAAATAAATTACCACGAATGTATCTAGGAGATCCCTGAAGATGTCATTCACCAAGTGTTGGAAAGTTGCTGGGGCGGTACTCAGACCAAAAGGCATAACTAGATATTCAAAGTGTCCATAGCGTGACCTGAATGCAGTCTTCCATTCATCCCCAGGTCTAATACGGACTAAGTTATAGGCCCCACGAAGATCTAGTTTAGAAAAAATTTTGGCATGTCGCACTCTCTCCAATAACTCAGGGATTAAAGGCAATGGATAACGGTTTCTAATAGTAACCTTATTGAGTTCCCTATAGTCTACGCATGGTCTCAGAGATCCATCTTTCTTCTTTACAAAGAAGATGGGTGCACCTGCAGGAGATGAAGAGGGGCGTATGAAGCCCTTGGCTAGATTTTCATCTATGTAATCCTTTAAAGCCTTTAGCTCGGGCCCCGCCAGGGGGTAGATCTTACCAAAAGGTATCTCTGCTCCAGGCAATAATTCAATTGGACAATCATATGGACGGTGAGGAGGAAGCTGGTCAGCGTTCTTCTTGTCACATAAATCCACATAGTCCTGGTATACAGCTGGTAGTTCAGGGACTGACATGATTCCTTTAGGAACAGAGCAAGCTGAAACTTTTGGACTCATCTGTTTCTCTGGAAAGTGTAATTCCTTGGTCTCCCAGTTAATGGTAGGATTCTGAGCCTGCAGCCATGGTAGCCCTAGAATAATGGGAAAGTGGGGAGAAGAGATAAGCATAAAGGACAGTTTCTCTTGATGATCTTTACCCATAAGAACCCTCAAAGGCTCTGTTTCCTGATCCACTGGTCCAGAGGTCAGCAGGGAGCCATCCACAGTTTCCATCTGTACTGGAGTAGCCTTCTTCACTGAACGTATTCCCTGTTTCAGAGCAAAGGAGACATCCATAAAATTTCCACTTGCCCCTGAGTCGATCATAGCAGAGCTAGACACCCAAGCTGAGTCAACCCAGAGTTTGATGGAAAGAAAGCAATGAGAATTGTTTTTCTTACAACTCAGCTGGGACACCGCTGAGGAAACTTGAAAAATGGCAGCGTTTACACAGTCAACGTCCTCAGAGGTAACGGAGTTTAAGTCGAGAAATCAAGATCTGTTGCTGCAGATCTCTCTGGAGCCTGAGGCTCGGACCTGACAGATCCCCTCTGCAACACTCACAATGAATGAGTGCTGCAGTAGTCTTACGAGAACGGCTGGGGCAGTTTATAATGAAGTGCCCTGACTTACCACAATAGAAACATAGATTCTCCTTAAAACGATGTTCCTTGCGTGCATCACTAACCCGTCGTTGTAAAGAGTCTACCTGCATGGGTTCAGGTTCAGGTTCCCGTGTAATCCTACTCAAAGGTTCCTTAGCTGGAGAGGAAGGTAGGAAAAGGTTAGTACGATTGCTTTCGAACCATCTCTCTTGCCTGCGTTCAGTCAGACGAGTATCAATACGGATGCAGTAGTTAATAAAGTCACCTAACGCAGTGGGAGGGTCGGCACGAGCAAGTTCATCCTTAATCAGTGGAGATAACCCCTTTCGAAAAATAGATTTTTTGGCGGAACTGTCCCAGGTGGTATCAAGGGCCCATCTCCTGAAATCCAAGGCATATTCAGCTACCGAGTGCTTACCTTGGCGCAAAGCTAACATGGCTGCTTCAGCTGTTGCACCTCGATTGGGGTCATCAAACACCTGCCCCATGGCTGAAATAAAATCATCAAGGTGATTCAAACAATCATCCTCAGTCTCAATCAGAGGGTTTGCCCACATTAAAGCCTTGTTGATAAGCAACATAATTATAGTAAGCACCTTAGATCGTTCAGTGGGAAATTGTGAAGCATGTGCAGAAAAAAAAGATTGCATTGATTAATAAATCCCCTGAATCTCTCACGTTCACCGCCAAAACGAAAAGGGGCAACTTGGGAATCCCAGCACTCGGGGCTATGGCAGGAGCCTGGACTCGCCCTCTAGAACCTCAATCCTGGCTCGCAAATCCTGGGTAGTCTGTCCAACCACTTGCAAATTGTGATTATTGAGGTCCTGTAGATTTGTAAAACGGGTCTTTATATTCTGCAAATCTGCAAGGATATTATCAGTCACTCCGCAAAGTTCCTTTATGCGGGCCTCCATTTCCAGATCTTTTAAGACAGGATTACTGGAAGAAGAGGAGAGAAAAAAAACAATAGTGTTCACCTGTGGCAACACTGCAGAGAGAAAAAAAATTAAGGGAACTGCTCACCTGGAATGGTTGTGAGAAGTCACAACCACTATCATCACAGAAAGTTTCAACCAGACATCTGATATCCAGGGTTACAGCAGACAAAAAAGAGAAAAGAAAGGAAAAAAAAAAAAAACAATAGTGTTTACCTGTGGTAACACTGCAAAAAGAAAAAAAACTTAAGGGAATTGCTCACCTGGAATGGTTGTGAGAAGTCACAACCACTGTCATCACAGAAAGTACAACCGGACGTCTGATATCCACAGTACAGCAGACACAGCCTTCCAGACCCAGCAGACACTAACGTTTTGGCTTCAGAATCTTGTAATGTATGTAGTACAGTTCATATAGCGTCTTGTGCTTGGGTGCGATGAACATACATGAGACACAGGTTTGATATAGAAAAGTCCTGTATTACTTCATACAAGTTGGCAGAAATAGTCACACAGTTTGCAGACACAGAAACAGGAGACACAGCAGGCCAGAGCAATCCAAGCTCAGCAATCACTCTCCAATACAGATTCAGGATCTTCTTCTCTGTTACCGTAAGTCCATGCAAACGTGGGTCTTTCAAAGAGCAGGGTTCAGAGTCCACAAGTGCTTCAGAGTTCCTCAGTAGGAATAGCTGGAGTACAAGGTCCAAGGCCTACAGGAGTCAAGTCACAGGTTCACTGCAGGCTAGATTCTGAAGCACTGATTGCTCAGCTGTGGCTGCTTAAGAAGCAAAAGGAGAGAATCAGGGCGGGAACATGCAAGCTGGAAACTCCATTTTGACTGAGGGCAAGATAGCTGCAGCAAGACAGAAAGTAAAATGGCTGACGAACAAACTGAGTTTCAGGAATATATACATAGAACCTTAAACTACTGTTTAGGCACATCAGGGGCTCTCTAAGCGCGACATGACACCCGCAGACCATTCCATCAAAGTCTGCATTTAAAAACGGTGCTCCTTCCCTTCCGATCTCTGCCATGCGTCAAAATAGTGGTTCCCCCCCACATATGGGGTATCAGCGTACTCAGGACAAATGCACAATAGCTTTTGGGGTCCTATTTCTCCTGTTACCTTATAAAAATAAAAATTTGGGGGCAAAAAGTTATTTTTGTGGAAAAAAAATATGATTTTTTTATTTTCACGGCTCTACGTTATAAACTTCTGTGAAGCACTTGGGGTTCAAAGTGCTCACCACACATCTAGATAAGTTCCTTGGGGGGTCTAGTTTCCAAAATGGGGTCATTTGTGGGGGTTTCTACTGTTTAGGCACATCAGGGGCTCTCCAAGCGCGACATGACACCCGCAGACCATTCCATCAAAGTCTGCATTTAAAAACGGTGCTCCTTCCCTTCCGATCTCTTCCATGTGTCAAAATAGTGGTTCCCCCCACATATGGGATATCAGCGTACTCAGGACAAATTGCACAATAGCTTTTGGGGTCCTATTTCTCCTGTTACCCTTATAAAAATAAAAATTTGGGGGCAAAAAGATTATTTTTGTGGAAAAAAAATATGATTTTTTTATTTTCACGGCTCTACGTTATAAACTTCTGGGTGGTTCAAAGTGCTCACCACACATCTAGATAAGTTCCTTGGGGGGTCTAGTTTCCAAAATGGAGTCACTTGTGGGGGGTTTCTACTGTTTAGGCACATCAGGGGCTCTCCAAACGTGACATGACACCCGCAGACCATTCCATCAAAGTCTGCATTTGAAAAAGGCGCTCCTTCCCTTTCGAGCTCTGCATGCGTCAAAATAGTGGTTTACCCCCACTATGGGGTATCAGCATACTCAGGACAAATTGCACAATAACTTTTGGGTCCTGTTACCCTTTGGAAAATAAGAATTGGGGGTGGAAAGATCATTTTTGTGGAAAAGATATGATTTTTTAATTTTACTGCTCTACGTTATAACCTTCTGTGAAGCCCTTGGGGGTTCAAAGCTCTCACCACATATCTAGATAAGTTCTTTGGGGGTCTAGTTTCCAAAATGGGGTCACTTGTGGGGGGTTTCCACTGTTTAGGCACACAGGGACTCTCCAAATGCGACATGGCGTCCAATCTCAATTCCAGCCAAAAAGTCAAATGGCGCTGCTTCCCTTCCGAGCTCTGCCATGCGCCCAAATAGTGGTTTACCCCCACATATGGGGTATCAGCGTACTCTGGACTAATTGCACAATAACTTTTGGGGTCCTTTTTTCCTTTGGAAAATAAAAATTGGGATGAAAAGATCATTTTTGTGGAAAAAATATGATTTTTTAATTTTACGGCTCTACGTTATAACTTTCTTGAAGCCCTTTGGGGTTAAAAGCTCTCACAACACATTTAGATAAGTTCCTTGGGGGTCCAGTTTCGAAAATGGGTTACTTGTGGGGGGTTTCCACTGTTTAGGCACACAGGGACTCTCCAAATGCGACATGGCGTCCAATCTCAATTCCAGCCAAAAAAGTCAAATGGCGCTGCTTCCCTTCCAAGCTCTGCCATGCGCCCAAATAGTGGTTTACCCCACACATGGGGTATCGGTGTACTCTGGAGAAATTGTACAACAAATATTGTGGTTAATTTTCTCTGATACCCTTGACAAAATTTAAAAAAATTGTGTCGAAAGAAAAATTTTGGGAAAAAAAGTTAAATGTTCATTTTTTCCTTCCACATTGCTTCAATTCTTGTGAAGTACCTAAAGGGTTAATAAACTTCTTGAATGTGGCTTTGAACACGTTGAGGGGTGCAGTTTTTAGAATGTTGTCACTTTTGGGTATTTTCTGTCATATTGAC
>JARQOD010000003.1:205403798-205435982 GCA_033576555.1 Oophaga sylvatica | reverse complement strand
AAATCATCAAGGTGATTCAAACAATCATCCTCAGTCTCAATCAGAGGGTTTGCCCACATTAAAGCCTTGTTGGTAAGCAACATAATTATAGTAAGCACCTTAGATCGTTCAGTGGGAAATTGTGAAGCATGTGCAGAAAAAAAAAGATTGCATTGATTAATAAATCCCCTGAATTCTCACGTTCACCGCCAAAACGAAAAGGGGGCAACTTGGGAATCCCAGCACTCGGGCTATGGCAGGAGCCTGGACTCGCCCCTCTAGAACCTCAATCCTGGCTCGCAAATCCTGGGTAGTCTGTCCAACCACTTGCAAATTGTGATTATTGAGGTCCTGTAGATTTGTAAAACGGGTCTTTATATTCTGCAAATCTGCAAGGATATTATCAGTCACTCCGCAAAGTTCCTTTATGCGGGCCTCCATTTTCCAGATCTTTTAAGACAGGATTACTGGAAGAAGAGGAGAGAAAAAAAAACCAATAGTGTTCACCTGTGGCAACACTGCAGAGAGAAAAAAAATTAAGGGAACTGCTCACCTGGAATGGTTGTGAGAAGTCACAACCACTATCATCACAGAAAGTTTCAACCAGACATCTGATATCCAGGGTTACAGCAGACAAAAAAGAGAAAAGAAAGGAAAAAAAAAAAAAACAATAGTGTTTACCTGTGGTAACACTGCAAAAAGAAAAAAAACTTAAGGGAATTGCTCACCTGGAATGGTTGTGAGAAGTCACAACCACTGTCATCACAGAAAGTACAACCGGACGTCTGATATCCACAGTACAGCAGACACAGCCTTCCAGACCCAGCAGACACTAACGTTTTGGCTTCAGAATCTTGTAATGTATGTAGTACAGTTCATATAGCGTCTTGTGCTTGGGTGCGATGAACATACATGAGACACAGGTTTGATATAGAAAAGTCCTGTATTACTTCATACAAGTTGGCAGAAATAGTCACACAGTTTGCAGACACAGAAACAGGAGACACAGCAGGCCAGAGCAATCCAAGCTCAGCAATCACTCTCCAATACAGATTCAGGATCTTCTTCTCTGTTACCGTAAGTCCATGCAAACGTGGGTCTTTAAAGAGCAGGGTTCAGAGTCCACAAGTGCTTCAGAGTTCCTCAGTAGGAATAGCTGGAGTACAAGGTCCAAGGCCTACAGGAGTCAAGTCACAGGTTCACTGCAGGCTAGATTCTGAAGCACTGATTGCTCAGCTGTGGCTGCTTAAGAAGCAAAAGGAGAGAATCAGGGCGGGAACATGCAAGCTGGAAACTCCATTTTGACTGAGGGCAAGATAGCTGCAGCAAGACAGAAAGTAAAATGGCTGACGAACAAACTGAGTTTCAGGAATATATACATAGAACCTTAAACTACTGTTTAGGCACATCAGGGGCTCTCCAAGCGCGACATGACACCCGCAGACCATTCCATCAAAGTCTGCATTTAAAAACGGTGCTCCTTCCCTTCCGATCTCTGCCATGCGTCAAAATAGTGGTTCCCCCCCACATATGGGTATCAGCGTACTCAGGACAAATTGCACAATAGCTTTTGGGGTCCTATTTCTCCTGTTACCTTTAAAAAATAAAAATTTGGGGGCAAAATGATTATTTTTGTGGAAAAAAATATGATTTTTTTATTTTCACGGCTCTACGTTATAAACTTCTGTGAAGCACTTGGGGGTTCAAAGTGCTCACCACACATCTAGATAAGTTCCTTGGGGGGTCTAGTTTCCAAAATGGGGTCATTTGTGGGGGTTTCTACTGTTTAGGCACATCAGGGGCTCTCCAAGCGCGACATGACACCCGCAGACCATTCCATCAAAGTCTGCATTTAAAAACGGTGCTCCTTCCCTTCCGATCTCTTCCATGTGTCAAAATAGTGGTTCCCCCCCACATATGGGATATCAGCGTACTCAGGACAAATTGCACAATAGCTTTTGGGGTCCTATTTCTCCTGTTACCCTTATAAAAATAAAAATTTGGGGGCAAAAAGATTATTTTTGTGGAAAAAAATATGATTTTTTTATTTTCACGGCTCTACGTTATAAACTTCTGGGTGGTTCAAAGTGCTCACCACACATCTAGATAAGTTCCTTGGGGGGTCTAGTTTCCAAAATGGAGTCACTTGTGGGGGGTTTCTACTGTTTAGGCACATCAGGGGCTCTCCAAACGTGACATGACACCCGCAGACCATTCCATCAAAGTCTGCATTTGAAAAAGGCGCTCCTTCCCTTTCGAGCTCTGCCATGCGTCAAAATAGTGGTTTACCCCACATATGGGGTATCAGCATACTCAGGACAAATTGCACAATAACTTTTGGGGTCCTGTTACCCTTTGGAAAATAAAATTGGGGGTGGAAAGATCATTTTTGTGGAAAAGATATGATTTTTTAATTTTACTGCTCTACGTTATAACCTTCTGTGAAGCCCTTGGGGGTTCAAAGCTCTCACCACATATCTAGATAAGTTCTTTGGGGGGTCTAGTTTCCAAAATGGGGTCACTTTGGGGGGTTTCCACTGTTTAGGCACACAGGGACTCTCCAAATGCGACATGGCGTCCAATCTCAATTCCAGCCAAAAAAGTCAAATGGCGCTGCTTCCCTTCCGAGCTCTGCCATGCGCCCAAATAGTGGTTTACCCCCACATATGGGGTATCAGCGTACTCTGGACTAATTGCACAATAACTTTTGGGGTCCTTTTTCCTTTGGAAAATAAAAATTGGGATGAAAAGATCATTTTTGTGGAAAAAATATGATTTTTTAATTTTACGGCTCTACGTTATAACTTTCTGTGAAGCCCTTTGGGGTTAAAAGCTCTCACAACACATTTAGATAAGTTCCTTGGGGGGTCCAGTTTCAAAATGGGGTTACTTGTGGGGGTTTCCACTGTTTAGGCACACAGGGACTCTCCAAATGCGACATGGCGTCCAATCTCAATTCCAGCCAAAAAAGTCAAATGGCGCTGCTTCCCTTCCAAGCTCTGCCATGCGCCCAAATAGTGGTTTACCCCCACACATGGGGTATCGGTGTACTCTGGAGAAATTGTACAACAAATATTGTGGTTAATTTTCTCCTGATACCCTTGACAAAATTTGAAAAAATTGTGTCGAAAGAAAAATTTTGGGAAAAAAAGTTAAATGTTCATTTTTTCCTTCCACATTGCTTCAATTCTTGTGAAGTACCTAAAGGGTTAATAAACTTCTTGAATGTGGCTTTGAACACGTTGAGGGGTGCAGTTTTTAGAATGTGTCACTTTTGGGTATTTTCTGTCATATTGACACCTCAAATTCACTTCAAATGTGAGGTGGTCCCTAAAAAAAATGGTTTTGTAAATTTTGTTGTAAAAATGAGAAATTGCTGGTCAACTTTTAACACTTATAACTTCCTAACAATAAAAAAATGTTGGTTCCAAAATTGTGCTGATGTAAAGTAGACATGTGGGAAATGTTATTTATTAACTAATTTTTGTGACATATCTCTCTGATTTAATGGCATAAAAATTAAAAGTTTGAAAATTGCAAAATTTTCAAAATTTTTGCCATATTTCCGTTTTTTTCATAAATAAACGCAAGTTATATTGAAGAAATTTTACCACTATCATGAAGTACAATATGTCACGAGAAAACAATCTCAGAATCGCCAAGATCCATAGAAGTGTTCCAGAGTTATAACCTCATAAAGAGACAGTGGTCAGAATTGTAAAAATTGGCCTGGTCTTTAACCTACAAAATGGCTTGGTCATTAAGGGGTTAATGATAGAATATATATTTAATTTTTTATGATTAGTTTTGATTTTTTAAAATATATTTTTACAATTATTTAAATTTTTTTTTTACTTTTTCCTAACTTTTACACTTTGTCTAACTATGGGACAATCATTTTTTGCATGTTGATCGCTTGTATGGCATGCAGATGAAGCAGCATCTGCATTCCATATAAGGTGTTAGCGCTGCACTGACATAGGGAGACTTGCTGATCATACACTGCGCATGATCAACAAGTTTCCCAAGTTTCCTAGCTCTGGTGAGTCGGATGTCATCATGACGACATCCGCTCACCATGGCAAAGATCGGGATCGCACGTCATGCCACGGGGTCTCTGATCCAAAGGCAGAGGGGATGTCAGCCCTGTGCTGGCTCCCTGAACAATGCGATCTTGTGTGTAGTTTAACTATACAATTAAGAGTAGGAGGGGCTGCTGTGTAGTAAGCCAGAGAGATTTCCTGACTAGAGTTAGTTAGGGCTGGACGCTCGTACAGTACACAAGGGCTATAGGCCCGGACAGCACAGCAGCCACCCACCACAGCAGGACACCACAACAGCGGGCTGAAGCGGTTGGGGAGCCAAAAGTGGTTCCAGTATGTGGCAACTCATTGCATGGGCAGATACCCTGAGAACCGGGGCAAAACAGCATGGGGAACCTACAGTTGCAGTGAGTAAAGCGTGTGAAGAAGCGGTCCCAGAGCAGGGGACAGTACAGAAGGGCAGGATTCTCTCCCAGGGGCTTATGACTTCAGGAACTAATGATCTTGTGTCTGGGGTGAAACAGGCCGAGGGATGCGTATCTGTAGTAGAGCTGAACAGAGAGAATACTGAGGAATAGAGTTGAGCGAAACAGGTGGGTCAGATTCAAAAGTCGCCGACTTTCGCCAAAGTGAGGTTTCGTTGGCCGAAACCCGACTATAGCATGCAGTCGGCCATGCGGTCGTCAACGCGAGCGCCCAAGTCGGTTTTCCCATAATGCTTGCAGGCGCCTTTTTTCAGCCACTGAGTAAGGACGTACACTGTGGGCAACGAGATGACATGGGCAGCGTCCACCACCATCTTAGAGAAGGGCATTGCAGTGATTGGCTAGCTTTGGGGGGCATCATAGTGTCTATAAAAGCCCTCACAGTCGACCGCCATTTTACTTCTGCCGATCTTAACAGTAGGGAGAGGTTGCTGATGCTGTTTATCAGTAGGGAGAGAGTTAGGGCAGGAAAGAGAAGTTCTTCTGTGCTTGTGCTGATAGCAGTTGTGCTGTACAGTTAGTGTGCAGTGACAGGGGAATATTTTCTTGTGTGCAGCAGCGCTGGTTAATAGGCTGCCTGATAGCTGTATTGCTGTGTGTACTGCTGTGCTGACTTCTGTTTACACAGCACTTATACTTGATTCTTTTTTTCTGCACACTTACCGACCGTTAATTTTTTCCCACACCATATAGAGCTGTACGCTACTCACACACTACCGTGTACCGGCTGGTATCATGGACAAATACATGCTGACTAACTTTGTGTGACTCTGGAAATATATACGGAGATTGCAATTTTCCCCTACACCGTATACAGCTGCACTTTTCTGAGATAGTACCGTATATCTGCTCTTTGTATTACGGTCAAATCCATACTGAGTGAGCGTCTGTGTGTGACTCCGGAAATATATACGGAGATTGCAATTTTACCCTACACCATATACAGCTGTCCGCTTCTGATACAGTACTGTATATCTGCTCTTTGTATTACGGTCAAATCCATACTGAGTGAGCGTCTGTGTGTGACTCAGGAAATATATACGGAGATTGAAATTTTCCCCTACGCCATATACAGCAGTACGCTCCTCATACAGTACCATATATCTGCTGGTATTTTTCCTACATTTTCCCAAACATGAAGAAGTATGGTGGAAGAGGCCGCGGACGTGGGCGGGGGGGCCAGCTGGGAATGATGGTGGTGATGGTTGTGCATCTGCTGGTAGTGCCAAAAGCCCAATAGCACCTAAGGCAGGAGGTGTTGAGCCTGTGTCATCGTCTGGCTCCAGAAGGCCTGGAAGGCTCCCTTTTCTGGGAGTAGGTAAACCGCTTTTAAAGCCGGAGCATCAGGAACAGGTTTTGGCTTACATTGCCGAAACAGCCTCCATCTCTATCGCCTCCTCTTCTGATGTTTCAAAAAAATGCAAGCACTGAGTCGTCAGTGCAGGCTCCTGGTCAGGAACAACACCATTCATTGTGGCCTTCACCCTCACCAAAAGTGAAGGATGCGGCAGCCCACACTTCAGATTACTACATGGAGCTCTTTTCACATACCATGCCTGGGTTATCAAGTCAAATCCTGAATTCCCCAGTCCAAAATGAATATGACATGGAGTGCACTGATGCACAGCCACTGCTATCTGATTCTGCTGGTACTTTCACCCAGAGCACTCCATTGCCCTCGCAGTCTACTGAGCCAGAATCTGACCCTGATGAAACTCAGGTTCCCCTTCCCGCATACTCTAAGGCTACTTTCACACTTCAGGCTTTTTGTATCAGGCGCGATCCGGCGTGTTTCTTAAAAAAAACATTGACTTACATTAGCGCCGGATCGCGCCTGATGTCACTGCGTTGCATCTGTTTTTGGCCGGATCCGTCGGAAATGTACATTCTGGCGGCCGGACAAGACAGTTGCTGCAACGTTTTTTTTTTTTTTCCGGAGCCGCCTGATAGTGCCTGAATCGGCACTTTAGGCGGCCGGAAACAATGCAAGTCTATGGAGCCGGACCAGTATTTTGACAAATCCGTCAGAAAACTGATCCGGAATCCAAGGTTCTCTCTCTCTCTCTCTCTCTCTCCCTCTCCCTCTCCCTCTTCCTCTCCCTCTCCCTCCTCCTTGTCCCTCTCCCTCTCTCTCTCTCTCTCTCTCTCCTCGGTCCGGACATTCAAGCCTGCATTTTCAACATGGAAATTTTATATTTCCGGGTTTAAAAAAGGTCAGGACGGATCAGGCAAAAAACCTGATCAGGTACATCAGTTTTTTAAAATCAGCGCCGGATCCGTCCTATCAGGCATAGGACGGATTATGCCTGATTCAAAAAACCTGATGTGTGAAAGTAGCCTAACACCTTACATGGTGACACAGACGAAGGTGCAGATGAAATTGAAGAGGAGGTGATGGATGACCCAGTTGTTGACCTGGATTGGCATCCATTGGGGGAAGAGGGTGCCGCTGGCAATAGCTCAGAAGAGGAGGAGGATCCGTGGCAGGCATCGACATCGCAGCTGCGGTTATCTGGCAGGCCCATAGCAGTCCAAAAATGTGTTAAAAAAACAAAAAGATTTGCAGGACAGCTTGGCCAGACGGTCAAATTAGCACAGCGTGCAAGCCCTGAAAATTTATCCCATAGTAGGAAGAGTGCAGTGTGCACTTTTTTTTACCAAAATCCTATTGATGAGGCAAAGGTTATCTATAAGAAGTGCGGAAGGACCTTTAGCCGAGGGAAAAATCTCAGAAAATTGAATAACAGTTGCATGCTTAGACAATTAAACAACATGCAATTGAAAGCGTGGACGGACTACAAAACCTCACTGGCTTTGAACGCCTACATTGCCAAACTGATCTCATTAGAGATGATGCCCTTCCGTTTGGTTGAAAGCGCAGCGTTCCGAGAGCTCATGGCCTACGCTGTCCCACAATATGACCTACCAGTCGGCACTTCTTTTCTAGAAAAGCCATCCCTGCCCTCCACCTGCATGTGAAAGATCGCATTATCCATGCACTCAAACAATCAGTGGGTGAAAAGGTGCACCTCACGACAGATGCTTGGGCCAGTAGGCATGGCCAGGGCCGTTACGTGTCCATCACTGCGCACTGGGTTAATGTGGTGGATGCAGGGTCCACAGGGGACAGCGGCGGTGGGACAGTGCTGCCTAACCCACGGTATAGGCAACAGTTGGCTGTAGGCGTTCGACCCTCCTCCTCCAGAAGCAAAAGCTCGTTGACAGAGCGCATTCGCACGAGCACTCCATCCGCAACTGCCAGTGTTGCACACGAGGTGTCCCACTATCGATCAGCTAGTGATAAGCGTCAGCAGGCTGTTTTAAAGATGTCTTTGGGCGACAACAGACACACCGCGGAGGTACTGGCCGACTACTTGCAGCGAGAAACTGAGTCATGGCTCGGCAGTCTACATCTTGAGCCAGGCAAGGTAGTCAGTGATAATGGCCATAATTTTGTGGTGGCCATAGCCCTGGCACAACTCAGACACATACCTTGCCTGGCTCACACCTTGAACCTGGTGGTGCAGTGCTTCATAAATAATTATCCGGAGTTACCAGCTCTGCTCCATAAGGTGCGAAGACTGTGCTCGCACATCCGTCGCTCGCCCGTAGACTCCAGTCGTATGCAGAGGCTGCAGCGATTGCTCCACCTCCCCAAGCACCGCCTAATCATAGACGTTGCAACAAGGTGGAACTCCACCATGCACATGGTTGAGAGGCTGTGCGAACAGATGCAGGCTGTAATGCATTTGTGGGAGGATCCACGGGCAGGCAGTTTGAGGGCGGACATGGAGTTGTCGGGTGTGCAATGGTCAAAACTGAAAGACCTCTGTAAAGTCCTTTAGTGTTTTTTTTGAGGAATGTACACGGCTGATAAGCGCAGACGACGCCATCATAAGCATGAGCATCCCACTTATGCGTCTGCTCATGCAAACTTTGACGCACATTAAGGATCAGGCGGAGGAGGAGGGGGAGGGAAGCCTTCATGACAGTCAGGCATTGTCTTCTCAGGAACTGTCCTGGACGAGGTGGAGGAAGAAGAGGAAGAGGAGGAGGATGAGGATGAGGGGGATGATTATTTTGGGGAGGATGATGTTTCTCAGGGGCAAGAGAAAATGTTGGCTTGCCAAGGTCAGGTACAGGGTTTGTGCGTGAATGGAGGGATGTTGATTTGGCAGAAAGTGCTCCTCCACCCACCACTGGCAGTGCATCATTGACCCCCACGTTGCCAAAATTATGAAGGATGACTACTACTGGATGGCCAGCATCCTCGATCCACGCTATAAAGGCAAATTACAGAACATCATGCCACAGGAGAACCTAGAGCTTATATTGGCGAACAAACAAGCAACTCTGGTAAATCATTTGTTAGAGGCATTCCCAACACACAGCAACGGTGCAGGTTCTACCACGAGCCGTACTGGGCCAAATGGAAGAGGTGTTCATGGTGCACACAGCGAAGTGGCGTTGGAGACAGGGGTTTCATGACCATGTTGTAGTCTTATTTCTCGAGTAATGCTCACACGACTGGTAATACTGAATCGATTGCAACAAACAGGAGACAACAGTTGTCAACTATGGTTCAAAATTACCTCTCCTCCCCTTTTGATGTTCTCCCTCACAGTTCATTCCCCTTTGACTACTGGACCTGTAAACTGGACACCTGGCCTGAATTGGCACAATATGCCTTACAGGAGCTCGCTTGCCCTGCTGGTAGTGTGCTATTAGAAAGAGTCTTCAGTGCTGCTGGATCAATCCTGACAGAAAAAAGGACCCGGCTGTCAACCCAAAATGTAGGTGATCTCACCTTCATTAAAATGAACCATGCCTGGGTTTCAAAGGATTTTGTACCACCTTCCCTGATGACACATAGGTTGCCAGCAAAATGGCTCGCTTTGTCCTCCTCTTCTTCCGACTTCTCCAATTCTTCCATTTGCAGCTGCTGAATGTCCAGCCGACACCTCAACATATGCCACTTTTTCCAACTCCCTACCTGGGCTGTCCCCCCCCCAGGGCCGGCGTCAGCATTATATTCTATAGGGACCATGGGGGTTGTTATACTGTGTAGAGGACTATGGGGTGCAGTACATTGTATGGGGAACCATGGGGTGCATTATATTCTATACAGGACTATGGGAGCTACATTATACTGTATAGAGGACCATGGGGGTGCATTATATTGTATGGTCGACCATGCGGGTGCTTTATATACTATGGAGGACCATGAGGGGTGTTATACTGTATAGAGGACCATATGAGTGCATTACACTGTATAATGGACCATGGCAAGTGCATTATATTCTATGGAGGACCATGGGGGGTGTATTATGCTGTATGGAGAACCATGGGGGTGCATTATACTGTATAGCGGACCATGTGGTGCATAATATTCTACGGAGGATCATGTGGTGAATTATATTCTGTGATGGCCCATGGGGGGTGTTATACTGTATGGAGGACTATTGGGGTGCATTATACTGTATAGCAGACCATGTGGTGCATTATACTGTATAGAGGACAATGGGGGCATTATATTGTATGGAGGCTCATGGGGGTGCATTATATTGTATGAAAGGCCATGGAGGGTGTATTATACTGTATGGAGGACCATGGGGGTGCATTATACTGTATAGAGGACCATGGGGTGCTCTATATTCTATGGAGGAGTATGGGGTGCATTATATTCTATAGAGGACCATGGGGTGTGTTATATTGTATGGAGGACCATGAGGGGGCATTATACTGTATAGAGGACCATGGGGGTGTATTATATTATATGGAGGATCATGGAGGTGCATTATATTCAATGGAGGACCATAGTGAGTGCATTATATTTCATGGAGGACCATGGCGAGTACATTATATTGTATGTGGGACCATGGTGAGTGCATTATATAGTATGGAGGACTATTGTGAGTGCATTATATGTAGGACCATAGTGAGTGCATAATATTGTATGGAGGACCATGGCGAGTGAATTACATTGTATGGAGGACCATGGCGAGTGCATTATATAGTATGGAGGACTATGATGAGTACATTATATGTAGGACCATTGCGAGTGCATTATATTATATGTAGGACCATTGCAAGTGCATTATATTGTATTGAGGACAATGGCAAGTGAATTACACTGTATAGAGGACCATGGAGAGAGCATTATTCTATATGGGGGATTATGGGGGGCACATTATACTATGTGGAAGGTTATGTGGGGCCATTATAATTAGTGATGAGTGAGCATGCTCGGATAAAGTGTTATCCAAGCACGCTCGAGGGCTAATAGGGTATCTTCGGCGTGCTCGAAAAACAGGCTTGAGTCACCGTGGTTGCATGTCTTGTGGCTGTTCGACAGCTGCAACACATGCAGGGATTGCCTGCATGTCTTGCAGCTGTTGAACGCTCGCTTAACACTAATTATATTCGGAAGGCTATGTGGGGGGCCATTATACTGTATGCAAGCAATTAGACAATGTGAAGGATTGTGTGGGGTCCATCATACTGTGTGCGGGCCATTATACTATTTGGAGGGCTAGTGCAGGCCATCATACAGTGTGGGACGATTATACTATGTAGGTCCATTATACTGCATGAAAGGCTGTGTGGGGGTCACAGTTGGGGGATTATACTGTGTTGGGGTTACCATACTTTGCCTTGGGAGTTGAAGTGGGGTACAGTAGGGTCATTATACTGTGCATGTAGAGGTTAATGTGGGGGAATTCACCATGGATGTACCATACTGTGTTTTGGGGTACTTTTGCTAGCATCATACTTTATGGGGGCAATGAAAGAGGAATCTAGAACTTCAGCAGAGGAAAATTACTATGTAAAAACTGGAAAGTTGTGAGATATGCTCTTCTGTGACCCCGACAATTATTTATTTATTTTTCTTGAGGGGGGCCTAATTAGAAATTCTAATATGGGACCCCATGATTTCCATATACACCCCTGGTTCAAAGCAGATGTAACACAGACTGGGCATCATAGGAGAATGTTAGTTTTTGTAAGGAAAGAGTACTGAAGTATATACTACATATATAGTTGAAACCAGAAGTTTACATACTTTATATAAAAAGACACAAATACATATTTTTCTCAATATCTGACAGGAAATTAGAATAAACCTTTCCCATTTTAGGTCAATTAGGATTACCATAATTATCAATATTTGCCAAATGCCAGAATAATGAGAGAGAGAGAATGTTTTAAGGCATTTTTATTACTTACTGCAAAGTCAAAAGTTTTCATACACTAAGATTATTATTATTATTTATTATTATAGCGCCATTTATTCAATGGCGCTTTACATGTGAGGTGGGGTATACATAATAAGTACAAAGTACAGTAACCTTAAACAATACAAGTCATGACTGGTACAGGAGGAGAGAGGACCCTGCCCGCAAGGGCTCACAATCTACAAAGGATGGGTGAGGAAACAGTAGGCAAGGGTGGTATGCCGTTAAACAATTCTGGACTGCCCATATGATGATGTCATGTGTTTGGAAGCTTCTAATAGGTTTTTTGGCAACATCTGAGTTAATTAGAGACACACCTGTGGATGTATTTTAATGCACACCTGAAACACACTGCTTCTTTGTATAGCATCATGGGAAAGTCTATTGAAATCAGAAAAGATATCAAGAAGTGAATTGTGGACTTGCACAAGTCTGACTCATCCTTGGGTACAATTTAAAGATACCTGAAGGTGCCTTGTTCATCTGTACAAATAATTATACACAAGCACAAACAAGATGGGTATGTACAGCCATCATACTGCTCAGGAAGGAGACGGGTTCTGGGTCCCAGGGATGAACGTACTTTGGTCCGACATGTGTATATCTGTTGTAAACACTTTCAATCTGACTTCTGAGTTTGTGCTCCCCCTGGTGGTTGCTGATGGTAATGAAGCTGACTTAGCTAGCAGAAGTCTGTCACCTGAGGGCGACGATTGGCAATCAGGTATTGCTGACTGGGGAGATATAAGTGAGCAGCCTTCCCATGATCCTAGCTGGTGATTTGTTTCTTCCTGAGCCTTTGGAAGTCTGTTTTCTTCCTGCTGTGTCCTGCAACTTTCAGATAAGTTATTTTGCTGTTTATTTCTGTGGCATTTGTTTTCCTTTTACTCATCTCAGTTTTCTGCCTTTCTGGATGGAGTTGGTACAGCCAGGTTCCCTGCGGGCGGCTGTGCTGGACTCTGCTTCTCAGTTGCCACAGTTTATGTACTTCTAGTTCCCTGCTATTTCAGTATCTGCTGATTTGCTGCCAGTTCACACCAGACACTGTTTGTGTATTTCCAGTTCCCTGTTTTTTCAGTGTCTGCTGATTTGCTGCCAGTTCTCACCAGAGTTCTGATCTAGCAGGGAAAAGATCGTGTGGTCTCAGTATTTTTGCATATCAGACGTGTTGGAATTTTTCTTAGGGTTTTTGCTGGATTGCAGACAGTATTCTTTCCTGTCATGTTATATCTAGACAGTTTGGGCCCCAGCATTTGCTTGCTCTATTTTCTGCCTGCATTTTGTATTTCATCTTGTCTCACCACCAATATATGTTTTGGGACTGCCTATTCCTTTGGGGCTCTACTCCGGGGCAGTTTAGCTCTCACCTTTTCTCTCCTTAGGCTTAGTTAACTCTTCGACTGTGTCGAGGCGTCTAGGGCACCGTAGGTACATCCCACGGCTAATTCTAGTTGTGCTGTCAGTTTAAGTGTCTGCAATCCACTAAGTTACCAACCTCTCTGAGTAATCTGGTGAGAAAAGTCATTGGGAGACTTGGCAAAGTAATGCAGGTGATCGTATATAAGTCTGGTGTGGCGAAAGTGAGGATTTCGACAGATGACGAGGCCCAGGTAGCTGGTGAAGGTGAGGTGGTTCCATTCTTCGTTGTGGGATCAATCGAGAGCCTGCAGAATATCCGAGTACTCCTGGAATATCGCATGGCGAACCAAATAGGGGTAGAGCAGCTAAGACTTGAGAGACTGCCAATTAATAAACAACTGTAGGAAATGCGAAGAACATGGCGGCCACTTTCAACCCGAGGTATGGAGAGACGAAGGGGTTCTTTAAAGGGTGGAAGTACCCAATCTGAAGATAAATGGAATGACTTCTCTCTGGGTAACAAAGACAATAGGAGAAATTGCCAACAGAGAGACAAAGAAGTAGTGACTCCTCTGTTAGCTCACTGCTGAGCAGCCTAGGCGGTAGATCCTGTAGCAGACCAGACAGAAGGCATGGGTGTCAGGAAATCGCAACTCCGTACTGACAGCCGGGGATGGAGGTGGTCGGACAGAAGGGCAATTAGACGAGGTGATGGAGTCGAATGACGAATGGTTCCAAAAAGGCTTAGTGACAGGGCCTGACTTTGACAGATGGTTTGACTATCAGAGAGAAGGGTCTCTGATCGGATAATAGAAAGTGCCAAGCTCCACGGCTTTAGGCAGAGGGGGAAGGTACGTGGTATGGCGATTGCCCATGTGGTTAATGGGAGGTATGTATCACAGAGGTGCGTGGCCCTATGATGGAATCTTGGGATTGTTTTGGCTCAACAGATCTACTGCTGAGGTTTACTATACATTGGGATGGCTTCCAAAAATAATTTTAAAAATGGCGTGGAAACTCTCTATTCATGATAAGCTGGCAGCGGAGGGTTGCAGCCCGTAGCCGTCAGTTTTGCCTGCGCTGGTTATCAAAAATAGAAGAGACCCCACATAGTTTTATTAATTTATTCATTCATAGTGCACAGGCTCTAGCTGATGAATACTCTCATCAGCAGCGCCTGCTCTTGCTGTTATCAGCGGCAGCAGGTGTAGGCTGATGACAGTAGTACTCTCTCATCAGCAGATGCCTGTGACCAGTATTTGATCCCCTACCAACCATTAAGAGTTCTGGCTCCTAAAGACAAGTTAGATGCTCCTAATCAACTCGTTACCTGCATTAAATACAGCTGTCTTACATAGTCACCGTTATAAAAGACTCCTGTGCACAGACTCAATTAACCAGTCAGACTCTAACTTCTACAACATGGGCAAGACCAAAGAGCTTTCTAAGGATGTCAGGGACAAGATCATAGACCTGCACAAAGCTGGAATGGGCTGCAAAACCATATGTAAGACGCTGGGTGAGAAGGAGACAACTGTTGGTGCAATAGTAAGAAAATGGAAGAAATACAAAATAACTCAATCGACATTGATCTGGGGTACCATGCAAAATCTCACCTTGTCGGGTATCCTTGATCATGAGGGAGGTGAGAGATCAGCCTAAAACTACAAGGGGGAACTTGTTAATGATCTCAAGGCGGCTGGGACCACAGTGACAAAAAAAACCATTGGTAATACATTATACTGTATTGGTTTAAAATACTGTAGTGCCCGCAAGCTCCCCCTGCTCAAGAAGGCACATGTGCAGGCCCGTCTGAAGTTTGCCAATGGACACCTCCTGAATAATATGGTGAGTGATTGGGAGAAGGTGCTGTGGTCAGATTAAACAAAAATTTAGATCTTTGGCATTAACTCAACCCGCCGTGTTTGGAGGAAAATAAATGCTGCCTATAACCCAAAAAACACCATCCCCACTGTCAAGCATGGAGGTGGAAACATTATGTTTTGGGGGTGTTTCTCTGCTCACAGGACACAGGACTACTTCACCGCATCAATGGGAGAATGGATGGAATCATGTACAGTAAAATCCTGAGTGACAACCTCCTTTCCTCTGCCAAGACATTAAAAATGGGTCGTGGCTGGGTCTTCCTGCAAGACAATGACCCAAAACATACAGCCAAGGCAACAAAGGAGTGGCTCAAAAAGAAGCACATTAAGTTCATGGAGTGGCCTAGCCAGTAGAGATGAGCGACTTTGCCTCCAGGAGGGTCGAGTCGGGTTTCGGACCACCCGACTTTACCAAAAGTCGAGTCAAACTAAATCGGCCGACTATCGGCAAAAGTCGGAGTTCCGACCGAAACCCAACCCCAATGCAAGTCAATGTGGAATAAAAGTCGGCAGTGAGTGGAGGACAGTAAACACACCTACAGTGCCCATTTCAATGCCAACGACATCCATTCTTATTACTTAAGCTTGTCAACCTTAATTTACTTTATAATAATAGTAACGCATTGAAAACTGGGGGTTATTTGGCTAAAGTTGTGGGGGGGTACAGCCCAGTTAGGGAGGTGGAAAAACTGGCATATGTTGAGGTGTAGGCTGGACGTTCAGCAGCTGCAAATGGAGGAATTGGAGAAGTCGGAGGAAGAGGAGGACAAAGCGAGCCATTTTGCTGGCAACCTATGTGTCATCAGGGGAAGGTGGTACAAAATCCTTTGAAACCCAGGCATGGTTCATTTTAATGAAGGTGAGATCACCTACATTTTGGGTCAACAGCCGGGTCCTTCTTTCTGTCAAGATTGATCCAGCAGCACTGAAGACTCTTTCTGATAGCACACTACCAGCAGGGCAAGCGAGCTCCTATAAGGCATATTGTGCCAATTCAAGCCAGGTGTCCAGTTTACAGGCCCAGTTGTCAAAGGGGAATGAACTGTGAGGGAGAACATCGATAGGGGAGGAGAGGTAATTTTGAACCATAGTTGACAACTGCTGTCTCCTGTCTGTTGCAATCGATTCAGTATTACCGGTCGTGTGAGCGGTACTCCAGAAATCAGTCCACAACATGGTCATGAAACCCCTGTCTCCAACGCCACTTCGGCTGTGTGCACCACGAACACCTCTTCCATGTTGCCCAGTACGGCTCGTGGTAGAACCTGCACCGCTGCTGTGTGCTGGGAATGCCTCTAACAAACGATTTACCAGAGTTGCTTGCTTGGTCGCCAATATTAGCTCTAGGTTCTCCTGTGGCATGATGTTCTGTAATTTGCCTTTATAGCGTGGATCGAGGATGCTAGCCAACCAGTAGTCGTCATCCTTCATAATTTTGGCAATTCGGGGGTCCCTTTTTATGCTACGCAAGAGATAATCACACATGTGGGCCAATGTTCCAGGTGTCAATGATGCACTGCCAGTGGTGGGTGGAGGAGCACTTTCTGCCAAATCCACATCCCTCCAGTCACGCACAAACCCTGTACCTGACCTTGGAAAGCAAACATTTGAAGTGCCGACTGGGTAGGTCATAGCGTGGGACAGCGTAGGCCATGAGCTCTCGGAACGCTGCACTTTCAACCAAACAGAAGGGCATCATCTCTAATGAGATCAGTTTGGCAATGTAGGCATTCAAAGCCAGTGTACATGGATGAGAGGATGAGTACTTTCTTGTCCTACTCAGAGTCTCTGCTAGGGTGAGCTGAACTTGAGAGCTGCATATGGTGGTACTAGCGGTGGACATGGCGGACTAAGAGGGGGTTGGTGATGGTGGTGGTGATGATGGCCTAGATGCAGTCTTTTGTTGGAAAAACATTGTGATTCCCTGACTGCTTTGGCCTTGCGACGACACCTCAACATTTCTTGCTGGTGGTGTGCTAACCGGTGGGCTTACAGTGGGGAAGCGATGTAGCGTTGCTGGCTACCTTCAGTAGGAGCAGGTGCATGTGTGCTACCTGAGGTTTTGTAGTCCGTCCATGCTTGCAAGTGCATGGTGTTTACATGTCTAAGCATGCAACTGGTATTCAAATTTCGAAGATTTTTCCCTCGGCTAAAGGTCCTTCCGCACTTCATACAGATAACCTTTGCCTCATCAATAGGATTTTGGTCAAAAAAGTTCCACACTGCACTCTCCCTATTATGGGAAAAAATTTCAGGGCTTGCACGCTGTGCAAATTTTTACCATCTGGCCAAGCTGTCCTGCAACTCTTTGTTTTTTTAACACATTTTTGGACTGCTACGGTGTTGCACAGCTTCTGAATCCACACCTTTGCAGTAGAAAACTTCACAGAGCGGCTTCATGGGATAACAAGCTTTTACTTCTTACAACATGAGGTAAAAGGAAAATGCACAGTCATTTCAGCATTGCATCAGGAAAACAGGAACAAAACGAAAGTGAAACTACAAGTGAGACTATTTCTTATACAATACATTAAGCAGAAGGAAACGTTACACAACATCGCCATGTACTGTCAGGTCAGTATAAAGTCCTCCTTTTACTTATAATAAGTCCTAATCTGTTGCATATGCCAACACCCTTTCTCAACAATAAGGACTTATTTAATCAAACCCAACTTTTTTATTAGTCTCTGATGTTTATCAGCATTCAACGCCTTCGTGAAAATGTCTGCTGTCATTTCTTCAGTAGGGCAATACTCCAACTTCAAGACTCCTTGATCCTCCTTTAGTTTTGTTGGTTCCAAGTGTGATTGTCCTAATTCTGTCAACAATTGTCTTAACCACAGTACTTCTTGTCTTTCTATCTGTATTCCTAAGTACTGTTTTACATTTCCTAAGTCTTTGATTTCAAAATGTTGTTTCAGGGTTTTTAGAATGTTTTCTTTATCCCTTTCTTGTTCAAATCAAAATGTCGTCTACATATATGAGTACATAAATCCATCTATTTCTCATCCTTTTTTTGTACAAGCATGGATCAGCTTTGCTTCTTTGAAATTTTTCATTTGTTAGTACTTCCGTGATTTTGTCATTCCACGTTTTAGCTGCTTGTTTTAAACCATATATGCTTTTCTGTAGTTTACAAACTTTGTTTGGATTTCTTTCATCTTTGAATCCTGGAGGTTGTTCCATGTAAATGTCTTCTGTTAAATCTCCATTCAAAAAAGCTGTCTTTACATCCAGATGTCTTAGTTCCATCTTTTCCATTGCTGCAACTGTAAGTAAAGTTCTTATTGTAGTGTGTTTGACAACTGGAGCAAATGTTTCATCATAGTCTTCTCCATATTTTTAAGAATACCCTTTAGCTACGAGTCTTGCTCGATATCTTTCAGGTGTGCCATCTGTTTGGTATTTTACTTTAAAAATCCATTTATATCCTATGGCTTTTCTTCCTTCTGGCAAATCTGATAGTGTCCATGTATTTGAATCATGCATGGATTTCATTTCTGTTTCTGTTGCTTCTATCCATTATTAGCTTCTTCTTCAGGAAGTTTAGATATGTCTTCCCAAGAGGTAGGCTCATAGATTTTTCTTATACTTGTCTTGTATGAGAGACGTTTTGGTGGTTTTCCTTTGTTCTCTCTTATTGAACGTCTTGGTTCTGGGTCTGTTTGTAGTTGTGATTCTTCACTTTCAGTATTTTGCTCTTCATTAATTTCTACTTCTTTCTCATCAGATATTTCTTCAGTTATGTCACTATTGTTTTCCTCATTTTTTGTTTCAACTGAAATCATAATGTCTTCATTTAAATCTTCAATGAATGTCACACTGTTACTCACCGTAACGCTGTCTGTTTTGGGATCTAAGATTCTATATCGTTTGCAGTTTTCACTATATCCAACGAATATTCCTTTCATGGATCTGTTTTGAAATTTGGAACATTTTCTGTTGGAATGAATATAAAAACTTTACATCCAAAAACTTTTAAATGATTGACACTTGGTTTCATACCTTGCCACAGTTCATATGGAGTTTTCTTCAGTTTTCTGGAAAAAAGTTGGTTCTGTAGATATGTAGCTGTCATTGCTGCCTCACTCCAATATTTCTCTGGTAGTTTAGAATCTGTCAGCATACATCTCATCATTTCTGTTAGAGTTCTGTTTTTCCTTTCTGCTACTCCATTTTGTTCAGGTGTGTATGGAACAGTTTTCTGATGTTCTATTCCATTTTGTCTTAAGTAGTCTTCTATTCCGTGACCTGTAAATTCACCTCCATTATCACTTCTGATGACAATTGGCTTCCTTTGAAATTTGTTACTTGATCTTGTTACATAATCTACAAGTTTATCAAAAACTTCACTTTTGTTCTTAATTAAGTATGTGACTGTGTATCTTGAGTAGTCATCTATAAAAGTCAACATGTATCTATTGCCTCCTGATGTAGTCACTTTCATGGGTCCACATACATCAGTATGCACCAAATCAAGTGGTCTTTCGCTTTTCATCTCACTTTCTTTTGGAATAGATATCCTTGTGGCTTTGGATTTTATACAACATTCACATCTTATGGTAATTGAGCAATCTGATATCTTTAAATCTTTTGTCAATTCTTTTCTCTATAGTTCCCTTATACTGTCCGGGTGTCTATGTCCTAGATGTCTATGCCACATGTGAATACAGTTTTTGTGATCATGTGTACATACCTTCATCTGTTCCTTTGGTTTGTCATAATGATATAATTGTTCATCTGCCTTGACTTTGGTTATCATCTTGTTTCCTGCAATAATTGTACACTCATTATCTTTGAATTTTACTGTAAGTCCTTTTGCTGTTAAACGTTTCACAGATAATAATCCGCCTTCCAATTTTGGAACATATAACACATCCTGTACAAGTATCTTTGAATCTTGTCCGAACTTGTTTGAACAATTTAGCATACCTTGTCCGATACCTTCTGCGGTTATTTTGCCTCCATCTGCAAGATAAATCGCTTCTTTCTAATTTAAATCAAGATCAGTAAAGAAATTCTTGTCACTTGTCATATGACTCATTGCTCCTGAATCAATAAACCAACCAAGTGATGATTTCTTGTCTGTTATTTTGAATGTGCCATTCCAATTATTCTCACACGAATCGGAAATTGTGTTTTTTACTTTCTGTGTATGCTTTTTATGTTGTAATTTTTGTTGTTCTGCTTTCCATATGGTAGTCTTTCTTTAAATGTCCCTTTCTCTTACATCTGAAGCATTCTCTTGTCTCTTTATTATAAGGTTTTTTAAATTCTGCAGCTTTAAGAGTGTTTTCACTGTCTTTTTCAGTAGAAGAATCATTGCTTTGTTCTTTTCTTCTCTGATATTCATCTATGAGTCTTGTTTTCACAAACTCTAATGTAATGTCTGTTTCAGGTCTTGTCTCTAGTGCATTTATTAAAGCTGTATATGAATCTGGTAAACTGCACAACAATATAGCTGCTATATGACGTTCTTTAATATCTTCACCAATAGATCTTAGCTGTGATATCACTTCCATAATAGAGAATATATGCTTCTGCATGTCACTGTCTGCACTTAGTCTCATACTGTAAAGCTTTCTTAATAAAAATAACTTGTGATTTAAGCTGGGTCTTTCATATAGCTTTCTTAATTCTTCCCGCATTCCTTTCGCTGTTTCTTCATTTCTTATATGTATTAATTGAGCATCATCCACTAATAAGCTAATGGTGGCTCTCGCTTGTCTATTTTTCCTTATCCCATGTCTGATTATCCTGATCAGGTCTTTCTGTAGTGATTACTTTCATAAATCATCTTTAGACAATAACATCTCTACTTTGAACTGCCATAGCTGATAGTTCTCATCATTCAGTTTAGCTACTGTGAGTTTTAGCTCTGTGCTACTTGTCATTTTTAACTTATCTTACTTGTTTGGAGAGACTTGCACTGAAGAATTCTTCTGCATTCACCAGGGTCTTGCTGAGAGTTCCAGTGTCCTGGGTATCTGGTATTCTTGGTGCTTGGGATCTGTGGTGTCTGGATTCTCTGGGTACACTGTATCTGGGTAAACAAAAAACAAGAAACAAATATCCTAAAATAAGTTTTAATATGTTTTATTTTAGGATATTTGTTTCTTGTTTTTTGTTTTCTCTGTTTAATGGTCATGTGTTTGATATGCATTTACATTTTGCATACACATCAACTTACTTTTTCAGTTCAGACCCAGTTTTTCATTTAGTTCTTAGTGCATTTTGTTCATATAAGGGTGTGACCGCCCTGCTTTTGAGCTGAAAAATCCATCCTGTCTGGCCTATGCTTCAACTGGTGGGTTCAGTCTCTCTGTCCTTGTTCACATTTACGTCACTTGACAAGTGGAAAGGTTTTAATATTAGAGTAGGACTGTCCCACAAAGGGTTGCCTTGACGTGGCGGGATGGCTTGTACATTCTTTTGATCAAAATTATGTTTACCAAATACCCTTATTATTATTATTACAACTTCATGCATGTTTTGCAATATATTTTTTATTTTGTTTTATTTTAGGATATTTGTTTCTTGTTTTTTGTTTTCTCTGTTTAATGGTCATGTGTTTGATATGCATTTACATTTTGCATACACATCAACTTACTTTTTCAGTTCAGACCCAGTTTTTCACGCTGTATCTGGGTGTCTGGGTGTCTGGGCCCATAACCTGTTGCACAGCTTCTGAATCCACACCTTTGCAGTAGAAAACTTCACAGAGCAGGCTTCATGGGATAACAAGCTTTTACTTCTTACAACATGAGGTAAAAGGAAAATGCACAGTCATTTCAGCATGGCATCAGGAAAGCAGGAACAAAACGAAAGTGAAACTACAAGTGAGACTATTTCTTATACAATACATTAAGCAGAAGGAAATGTTACACAACATCGCCATCTACTGTCAGGTCAGCATAAAGTCCTCCTTTTACTTATAATAAGTCCTAATCTGTTGCATATGCCAACATACGGGCCTGCCAGATAACCGCAGCTGCGATGTCGATGCCTGCTGCGGATCCTCCTCCTCTTCTGACTATTGCCAGCGGCACCCTATTCTCCCAATGGATGCCAATCCGGGTCAACAACTGGGTCATCCATCATCTCCTCTTCAATTTATCTGCACCTCTGTGTTACCGTGTAATGTGGTATAGTATGCGGGAAGGGGCACCTGAGTTTCATCAGAGTCAGAATCTGGCTCAGTAGACTGCGAGGGCAATGCAGTGCTCTGGGTGAATGTACCAGCAGAATCATATAGCACTGGCTATGCATCAGTGTACTCCATGTCATGTTCATCTTGGACTGGGGAATTCAGGATTTCACTTGATAAATTAGGCATGGTGTGTGAAAAGAGCTCCAGGGAGTAATCTGAAGTGTGGCCTGCCGCATCCTTCACTTTTGGTGGGGGTGAAGGACACAAGGAAAGGTGTTGTTCCTGACCAGGAGCCTGCACTGACGACTCAGTGCTTGCAGTTTTTGAAACTTCAGAAGAGGAGGCGATAGAGCTGGAGGCTGTTTCGGCAATGTAAGCCAAAACCTGTTCCTGATGCTCCGGCTTTAAAAGGGGTTTACCTACTCCCAGAAAAGGGAGTCTTACAGGCCTTCTGGAGCCAAACGAAGACGCAGGCTCAACACCTCCTGCCTTAGGTGCTATTGTGCTTTTGACACTACCAGCAGATGCACCACGACCACCATCAGTACCAGCTGCCCCCCCGCCCACGTCCACGTCCTCTTCCACCATACTTCCTCATGTTTGGGAAAATGTACCAAAAATACCAGCAGATATACGATACTATATGAGAAGCGTAGAAGCGTACAGCTGTATACGGTGTAGGGGAAAATTTAAATCTCCGTATTTTTTTCCAGAGTCACACACAGACGCTCTCTCAGTATGCATTTCACCGTAAGGCATTTCACACTAAGGAGGAATACGGACGAGTGAGAGGCGTGAAAACGCATTACACACGGACCAATATTTCTCTATGGGGCAGCTCTGATTATGCGTATTTTTCTCGCCCATATGTTACGGTACGCAGGGTTGAACCTAGCCTCTCTGCTGCCTGAGGCGAACTCAAAACGGCGCCCCCCCATTGTAAAATCAGTACAAAGCTCCGCCCCCTTCTGAATGCGCGGTGAATCTGGATGTGCTCATTGAACACATCCGGAATCACCGCAGCGCTACACAAGCCTGTGTATTTCCCTTGTTGGGAGATCATGTTTTCAAGTCCCATATAGATATAGGAAAGATGTGTATCTTCTTACTGTGTTAGCCAGTAGATAGAAAAATATTTAGAGTTGAGAGTCCTCAGTGGTTGATAACTGAAAAGATGGTAACAAATTGCAAGCTTTCGAGACTACTCAGGTCTAACCTGATGAAGAGACCTGAGTAGTCTCGAAAGCTTGCAATTTGTTACCATCTTTTCAGTTATCCATTCAAAAGGTATCAACCACTGCGGACTCTCAAGTCTAAATATTTTTCAAGTCCCATATAGTAACTTAAGTAGTTGCATTAATAACTAGTCACTGACCTGGCTTCTCCTAACTCTGGACATGAGGGGAGGGAGTCACAATGATATCAAGGAAGCAGCACGTGCGCAGCAGCCAGCAGCAGGAGCATGGGTGTACCCAGGATCAAAACTAGGGGGGGCAAGCCAATGTCACATCTTATACAGGTTACATCATATACACTGTACATTATACTGCATATTAGGAGCGTTAGAACTGTTGTATATTGTATAATACAGCAGTGTATGCGACACTACGCTGTATATACCATATATTATACATGGCACACTCACCTCTATACAAAGAATAAGAGGCATTATAACCTGTATATGAAAAGTATAATACAGCAGTGTATATACACTCTATATACTGCACACGATGTGTATGACCCTGTATACACCATATACTACACTCTTATTTTGAAGTAAAAAAAAAAAAGAAACAGGAACAAATACAACACTTAAAATAAAGAACAAGTAAAGTTAAAAATCAACAAACTTACTGGTATTTCAATGGGAACTATGGGCCTGCTTTTGGCTAATGAGATGGTCAATGTTCGGTTCCATATTTGTCACAAGTGAAGCAATTTTTCTCTTTCTTGATATCATTATTTCCTAGGGATTCCAAATTGCTATTAGTAAAATACCAATATATATACAGAGCTACAAAAACAATATACCAGCAATAAAACTGCCCACACAGAGACATACAGCCTGCACTGCCCATCACTGCAGCCTAGCCAATCCATATCATTTCATCCTCATCAGTGCACATAGTGGCGCAACTCCGCTTTTAGCTCAGGCTCAGACTGGTGTGGTGCGAGAATCCCTAATAGGCAGGTAAATGTCCCCAATAGGCAGCATATATGTCCTCAATAGACAGCATATGTCCTCAATAGACAGCATAGGTCCCCAATAGGCAGCATAGGTCCCCAATAGGCAGCATAGGTCCCCAATATGCAGCATAGGTCCCCAATACGCAGCATAGGTCCCCAATAGGCAGCATAGGTCCCCAATAGGCAGCATAGGACCTCAATAGGCAGCATAGGTCCCCAATAGGCAGCATAGGTCCCCAATAGGCAGCATAGGTCCCCAATACGCAGCATAGGTCCCCAATACGCAGCATAGGTCCCCAATACGCAGCATAGGTCCCCAATACGCAGCATAGGTCCTCAATAGGCAGCATAGGTCCCCAATACGCAGCATAGGTCCCCAATACGCAGCATAGGTCCTCAATAGGCAGCATAGGTCCCCAATACGCAGCATAGGTCCCCAATACGCAGCATAATCCCCCAATAGCCAGCATAATCCCCCCATAGCCAGCATAATCCCCCAATAGCCAGCATAATCCCCCAATAGCCAGCATAGTCCACCCATAGCCAGCATAATCCCACCATAGCCAGCATAATCCCCCAATAGCCAGCATAATCCCCCAATAGCCAGCATAGTCCACCCATAGCCAGCATAATCCCACCATAGCCAGCATAATCCCCCAATAGCCAGCATAATCCCCCAATAGCCAGCATAATCCCTCCATAGCCAGCATAATCCCCCAATAGCCAGCATAATCCCCCAATAGCCAGCATAATCCCCCAATAGTCAGCATAATCCCCCATAGCCAGTATAATCCCCCAATAGCCAGCATAATCCCCCCATAGCCAGCATAATCCCCCCATAGCAAGCATAATCCCCCAATAGCCAGCATAATCCCCCCATAGCCAGCATAATCCCCCAATAGCCAGCATAATCCCCCCATAGCCAGCATAATCCCCCCATAGCCAGAATAATCCCCCCATAGAAAGCATAATCCCCCAATAGCCAGCATAATCCCCCAATAGCCAGCATAATCCCCCCATAGCCAGCATAATCCCCAATAGCCAGCATAATCCCCCCATAGAAGCATAATCCCCCAATAGCCAGCATAATCCCCCAATAGCCAGCATAATCCCCCCATAGCAAGCATAATCCCCCAATAGCCAGCATAATCCCCCATAGCCAGCATAGTCCCCATAGGCCGGGCCCGGCGTTAAAAAAAAAAGTCAGTACTCACCTATCTCCCCCGCAGCTCTGAAGAAGCGCGCTGGACTCCGTCTTCTCCTGGCACAGGCGGCGTGACGTCATCACGGCGCGCAGGCGGCGTGATGACGATCACGTCGCCTGTGCTGCATATGGAAGGCCGCAAGACTTTCCTCACTCACAGCATTCCGCCCGCGATTAAAGGGCCCACCGGCACTGAACTGTCAGTTCAATGTCGGCGGGCCCACGGGCCTTTTCATTCACTGTGCGCCCCTGCTTTGCCGCCCCCTAGCTGCCGCCGCCTGAGACAGAGGCTCAAGTCGCCTCATTATAGCGGCGCCCCTGACGGTACGAGACACCCGCAGCATGCTGCGATTGTACGCGTATTATGCCCGTTGTACACCAATGAAAGTCTATGGGTGCGAGAAAACAACGGATTACACACGGACCAGACGTGTGACTTGCAAGAAATACGCACCGGTGTCCTTTAGAAAAGCCGGCAATTCATCCCCGGCTACCAGTACAATAAAACATGGTCAAAAACTGAGTATTTATTTCATTAAAATTATTGTTAATTAATGTGTGTGTGTATTTTTTAACCATTTCATACAATAGGATTAATAATTGAGAGTTGTCTAATTGACAACTCTCAATTATTAACCTGGCTTAAAGTCACCTTTCAATAGCAAGGTGGCTTTAACCCATTATTAACCCATTAGCCACCGCTACAGGGCAATGGGAATAGATGGGCTAAGTGCCAGAAAAGACGCATCTGATCATAGACGTGCCTTTTCTGGGGTGGCTGGGGGCAGATGTTAGTAGCCAGGGGGGGCACAAAAATAATGGTCCCTCTCTGGGCCACTGATATCTGTCTTCAGTCGCTGGCTTTCCCTGCCTGGTGGAGAAAATAGCGCGGGAGCCCACACATTTTTTTTCAACAAATTTACACATTTAATTAACCCCTACATGTATGAAATTTTGCACACATACACTCATATAATTGTTAGTGAAAATCATATATCAAACTACATGAAATGACATGGTTAACTGTATGTAAACCATGTGTCATTTCATGTCGGGTTCTGTAATTTCACTAAAGCCGGCAATTGAATTAGCGGCTATTATACTATGTAGAAGTGTTTGAACTATAAATATATATATATATATATATATATATATATGTCACAATGACATGTATATATATATATATATATATATATATATATATGTATTCTATGTGTACATATCTATTCTTTCTTTTGTGATGTAAAACCCGTCATTGGGATCCATTATATGTCGGTTATGCAAGCCGGCGAGAAATTCTCGCCGTACGGATGCCATACGGATTACATATGGATGCTTACATGCGCAAAATACGCAGCCACACCTTGACAACGGATGAAATACAGATAAATGTGCGGCAACATTTCTGCGTAATACGGCTGTACAATACCGTCCGTTTTTTTCTACGGTGAGTGTGACGCCGGCCTAATACAAACAGCAGACATACGGTGCTGTATCAGAAGCGTACAGCTGTATACGGTGTAGGGAAAAAATTAAATCTCCGTATAGATTTCCGGAGTCACACACTGACGCTCACTCAGTATGTATTTGACCATAATACAAACAGCAGATATACGGTACTGTATGAGGAGCGCACCGCTGTATACGGTGTAAGGAAAAATTTAAATCTCTGTATATATTTCCTGAGTCACACACAGATGCTCACTCAGTATGTATTTGACCGTAATGCCAGCAGATATACGATACTGTGTGAGGAGCGTACAGCTGTATACGGTGTAGGGGAAAATTTAAATCTCCGTATATATATTTCCGGAGTCACACACAGATAGTCAGCATGTATTTGTCCATGATACCAGCCGGTACACGGTAGTGTGTGAGGAGCGTACAGCTCTATACGGTGTGGGAAAAAATGAACGGTCGGTAACTGTGGAGAAAAAAAGGATAAAAGTATTAGTGCTGTGTAAAAAGCAGTCTGCACAGCAGTGTACACACAGCAATACAGCTATCAGGCAGCCTAATAACTAGCACTGCTGCACACAACAAAATCCTCCCCGTCACTGCACACTAACTGTACAGCACAATTGCTATCAGCACAAGCACATAAGAACTTCTTATATCTATACAGCCCTAACTCTCTCCCTACTGATAAACAGTAACCTCGGTCGGCGGTCAGGGCTTTTATAGACACTATGACGCCCGCCAAAGCAAGCCAATCACTGCAATGCCCTTCTCTACGATGGTGGTGGATGCTGCACATGTCATCTTGTTGCCCACAGTGTACGTCCTTGCTCATTGGCTGAAAAAAGGCACCTGCAAATGTGTAGCCCTGGTACACAATACCAGGAGGATGAGTGGAGAGGTAACAGTTAAGGGCTCTTCATAACATCACGTACACTTCGGACACACCCAGCAGGGGTGTGGAAGGGAGTGATTTAGTCAGTCAGTTTCCTGTCCTTGGACAGAGCAGACGTGTCCAGTCTGAGCCTGTCAGCAGTTCAGAAAGTGGAGGCTAGTACAGGTGGCCTAGTTCACCTCAGCCTAGTCAGAGCTGTGCCCCACTGGAAGACAGACTGAGATATCTATTAAGAGTCGAGCAAATCGAAGGGCAAAGTGGAAGGAATATTTAAAAGTGCTTTTGGCTTGGAGAAGTCCTGCACATTGCTACCGGTCACTGGGGACCGAAGGATCACTATAGCTTCAAGCATAGTGGTAAGAAAACCAGAGGCTTACCGGACCTTAGGTCGTGGCGAGCAGCCCTGAAGAGTCAGTACGTAACTGGGGTCAGAGGGAGTGAGGACCTTGAGTCAGTGCACGACAAGATAGGAATTCAGCTCTCTCACAGGAAGGCTCCAACCACAAAACTGACCGGGCAGAACAGCTTTGGAATAGCTGGAATTATAGAGGGAACTACGCTTCAAGCTGGTTGGACTCATCAACATTGGACAGTAAAGGAGGCCCCTAACTTGCTTAGCCGTTGCCTCAAAGCTCATCCTCCATCAACCCCATCAGCCTCCCTGGGACCTGCCTTACCATCTTGCAAGTAAAGGTATGGAAAGACGCTGACCGTGTGAGACTGAGTTATTAATTGCATGCCTGCACAATCCCTACCTAACTACCGACCTGAGGGAAGAGTCCCACCTGTAGGGGACCCGTCATCTAGCTGCCTCACCATCCCCTCAGAGATCTACAGCAGCGCTGGTACAAATTACCAGAAGACTACAGGTGGCGTCACGAACTGTATATAAATCTATCCCCTGTAAATATATCCCCAACATACGCCAGACCGCCAGGGCCACAGACCGAGCCACAGCTACCTGTGACAAACCCCATAGACTTCCATGGGCTCGGCTCTGAGTACCCCATTGCCCTGGTAATCCACAATTGTGGTGGCGGGTCGACACAAAACTTTGGCGTCACGAACAGGATACGAAACTTGCAGCATTGCGAGCCCTGTGTGCCTGTGGAGTGTTTTGGTGAAAAAGACTGTTGCTGTTGTTTGGCGCCAAATACCGCCATATTTGCCGCCAGATTCGCGCCTTAAGGCGCTGGAGAAGAAGGTGGGCGTACCTGAAAGAGCGCGCAGAGTCTTGGACACGCCCCTGGCTCTGACTCATCGGCAGGTCCTGCAACAGGAAGTGAACGCTCTGACATCAGAGCGCCTGCGACGAAGGTCCTGTTCCCACTGCGGTGCCTGTGAAGTAGCAGCATCTGAAACCGGTAGGCTCCGTTTAACCGAGGGGGCGCTAAGATGTCACAACAACCGGCTGACAGTGCGGCCCCAGCCGGAGTCCCCAATCCCGCACCGCCTGGTATTGTAGCGCCAGATGGGGGTGCAGGTCCAGCACCCAGTCCGGTAGTCCCGATCATGCCACTAACGCTCCCATATATGCCTGGGGCGAAATGGCTTCCCCAGTACAGCGGTGAGCCAGGCACATTAGCAGGCTTCAAGCGGAAGTTATGCAGCATCCTAGAAATGTACTCCATGCCTGAGAGACAAAAAGCTGCTGTGCTAATAGGGCAGCTAACTGGCGCTGCTGAGAGGGAAGTGGAGACTTGGGATACCGTTGATCAGGAGTCGGTACCTGCGATCTTCCTTAAGCTGCATGCCATATTTGAAGACCGCACGGAAACGGATCTCCGGATGGCCTTCTATCACTGTTCACAACAGCCAGGTGACAGCATCCGGGACTACGCTTGCCGACTACAAGGAGCCCTGAGAGCTCTTAAGCAGGTTAATAATTTAAATGCTATTGATGAGAATAAAATGCTGAAAGAACAATTTATACAGGGATTGAGATCCCAAGAGGAACGCAGAACTGTAAACTGGTGGTCCTTAGATCATCCGGATGCTACCTTTGATGCCCTAAAAGACATGGCAATAAAAGGGCTGCGGCCCCTGGGCAAACTTGAGGTGGCAACCCAACATCATCGGGCTGAAGTCAATCTGGAACCGGCAGTAAACCCCTTTTCCCCGTTAGTGGCCGAAGCCAAAGCGCAGGTGACCCCTCCTAGTGAATTGGATTGTCTGCGCTCAGAGGTGCGCCAGCTGACTAAAAATCTGGCTGCTGTAATGAGTGCCCTGCAACTGCGGAAAGAGGAAGAAGGGAAGATCTTGTTAGCAGACTGCCCAGAAGACGTCCCGTGGATGCACCGGAGAAGAAAGAAGACGTCGCCCCCCCTGAGGAGGACAACGCCACCCCCAGGAGCGACCTCTGATCAACACCCTCCTCGTCGAGAGATCATCTGTTACCGATGCAACCGGAAAGGTCATCTGTCTCCACAGTGTCCTTTAAACGGGCAGAACCTGGGTCCGAGGGCCAACACCCAGGAGAATACCCGTCAGGCCCCCTAGACTGGAACCGCAGGTATGTGGGTGGGCGACCCTACCTGTCTATCATCTTAGATGGTATTGCAGTTCCGGCATTGTTAGACACTGGGTCCCAGGTGACCCTAATTCCTGATGCCCTCTATACTAAGTACTGGTCAATGGACATCTTAAACCCCCGAGCTCTGACTTTACCGTGTATGCTTCTAATGGGCTTCCTGTAAGTACTTGGACAAAATGTGTAGATGTAAAGGTGGGCAGAGAGGAGTTGAAAGACCAGGGGCTTTTGGTAGTAAAGACTGTAAATGAGGAAACGTTTAAATATAATTTTGGTACTAACATTATCGTAATTGTTTGGGAGAAGTTGTGTTCTTGCTCCAACGCTCGCTGAGATTGCCCGACCAAGGCAGAGAGGAGTAATCCAAAGAGAGATCCGGCCCTGGTGTGTCAGCAGCAAGCGAAGCTTACAGACGGCGAAATTGGTAATGTACGGTCACTGACTCGATCCTATTGTGATACCCCCAATGAGTGAAATTGATCATTGGTGCAGGGCAGCCATAGGTCTGAAGGACAGAATTACCAAGCGGGTAGTAGAACCCCACCATTCAGAACATAGACCTACACTATGACTGCTAGAGGAGTATAAAGGTGAAGGGAAGAGTACCGGTACGGCTTTCTCAATTGGGAGTGATGAGGTAAACTTACCCCGTTACGCAACTATTTGCTAAACTACATCTGTTGGATAAAAATATTCTATTCTCCCGGGCTGAGTCCTTAGACTCCTGTCAAATAGCGTAGGACAATGACCCAGCAACTCAGGTGGCGGAATGGTGTCAGCCGCTCCATTTTTGGGACGGACACCACTCCCGCCACCAGAAGCAAGGGGTATTACGGGTGGTGCAAGAGTATGCCCCAAGGTTTAGCAAGAATCCACTTGATTTTGGGGTAATTAAGGGAGTTTCAACATCATATCCCTACAGGGAGTCACCTCCCCAAACAAAGAGCGGGATAGGCCCATACCTCCACTCATTATCAGAAGGCTAGAGAATGTTGAATGATATGAAGAAAGCCGGGTGAAAAAGGGATAGTTGTAGCCCCTGGGCAGCCCCTCTAGTTCTGGGTTTAAAAAAAAAGATGGTAGTATAAATGGTGTGGATTACAGGGAGGTGAACCGCATAACACACAAGGATGCATACCCGTTACCACGTATTGAGGAATCATTAGCTGCTCTGAAAACGGCTAACTACTTTTCTACCCTCGATCTGACTAGTGGTTACTGGCAAGTGGCTGTGGCTGAGGAGATCTGAGAAAAAAGGCTTTCACCACCCCAATGGGGCTCTGTGAGTTCGACAGAAATGCCGTTTGGGCTCAGCAGTGCCCCAGGAACATTTCAGAGAGTGATGGAAAATTGTCTGGGACATCTCAATTTGAAACCGTGCGCTATACCTAGACGACTATCGTGTATTCCCCAAAACATATGAGGACCATCTGAAGCACCTGGCAGAAGTATTTGAGTCCCCGTCCAGGTACGGATAAGTTGAAACCCCCAAAATGCCATCTACTCAACAGAAGGTACAATACTTGGGCACATCGTCAGTTCGGGAAGGGGTAGCGCCGGGCCCAGAGAAAGTCCACTGCCATCCAGAAGTGGCCGGGGCCGGGAAAAACCTTTAAAGGGAAATGCGACAGTTCCTGGACTAACGGGTAACTACAGAAGGTTCGTGAAAGATTACACGAAGAAGGCAGCTCCTTTACAGGACCCCCCTGGTAGGGCAATCCTTAAAGAGCAAAACCCTCCCTTCAATGGGTAAGAACAGCTGAAGCATCCAAA
>JARQOD010000003.1:205359959-205403698 GCA_033576555.1 Oophaga sylvatica | reverse complement strand
CAAGTTTTCGCATCCTGTTCGTGACGCCAAATTGTTCCACCACGCACCACAATTGTGGATACCAGGGCTATGGGGTACTCGGAGCCGAGCCCATGGAAATCTATGGGAGTTGTCACTGGTAGCGGTGGCTCGGTCCGTGGCCCTGGCGGTCGTGCAATTGGGGATATTTACAGGGGATTATTAGGATAGGTAGTTCGTGACGCCACCTGTGGTTTCTGGTAATTGTACCAGCGCTGCTATGAGGACTTTCACAGGGGATGTTATGGGGCAGCTGGGTAGTAAGTCTCCCACAGGTGAGACGTGTCCCTGGAAGTCTATGGTGATGATGATGATGCAGGGTGTAGTAATAATTCAGTCACACACAAGGTAGCTCCTTTTCATACCTTTTACTGATGATGGTTCAAGCAGATCCCGGGGAGCTGGTCGGGGTGGAGAGTGCACATTCCGGTAACAGCTGAGCAGGTTAGAGGCCTCCTTAACTTCCAATGTGTAGGTGAGTCCAACTTGCCTGAAGCGAAGTTAACTCTGAATCTCCAGCTTTCTCAATAGCTGTACTGCCCGGCCAACGTTGTGGTGGAGCCTTCTAAGTGATGAAACTAAGTCCTTACTTTTGTCGTGCACTTGACTCAAAGTCCCTGTTCCACCTGACTCCGGTTACGTATTGACACTTAGGGCTGCTCTCTGCGACCTGTAGTCCAGATGCCTCCGGTAATCTTGTCACTAAGCTTGAAACTGTAGCAACGCCTCGGATTCCGGTGTCCGGCAATTTAGTGCAGGCAATCCAATACCTGAAGCACTTCTCTAACTTCTCCACTGCCCTTCGCCCTGCTCTCGCTCTTAGCACAAGCAATTGTAACTTCGATGGTAATGTCAGCTTTCTTCTAGAGCTCGCTGAGCAGCTCTCAGTATCCTCCTTCCTCCAGCTTCTGTTGAGGTACTGATTAAGGGTAGCTCTGACTAGGCTAGGATGATCCACTTCACCCGTACTAGCCTCCACTTGCTTGTCAGGTGAGCTACGTTAGCTCTGCGAGGATTCAGTCCTCCCTTCACTCTCTCTCCAAGTCCAGACTCACTGGACTGAACTGCACTGTCCGAAGACAGGAAACTGACTGAACTGTCCTGAGACAGGAAGCTTGACTAACTCTGCTACATGTCACCACCTCCTATACCCCTGATGGGTGTGTCTAAAAGTGTGAGTGAAGTGCATATCAAGCTTTGCTGTTACCTTCCTGTGCACCCTCCTGGACTTTATGTGTGCCTGCGTAGCTGGGCTACACACTATCATAGCCTGTATTAAAGCAAAGTCGGTTATTACAGCAGTCAATTTGGGGTGAATCTGGATAGTGAGAAGATGTCACAACTCACACGGCTCAGCAATAGAAACAGAGAAAGCCATAAATCAGTTAACAAATTCTACCGATAGCAAAGAATTGAAGAATGATTTCCATCCGTTTACCCATAGCCACATATGGTGAGGTCACTTTGGCATTACTAGAAGACCTCAGAGCGTTGTACACATCTTTTTAGGACAATTGTAACACGTAATTTGAGGTGACTCAATTTGCTGCAGATTAAATTTTTCTGTAAAATTCAGCAATTTTATGAAAAAGCTGGAGAATTTGAATTTCAAAAGATTCGCTCATCTCTACTTACAGCGTATTCCTAGCTGCATAGTCACACTGCATCAATAGATACAAGACGTTTGTGGATGTTTTGCCCCAGCCAAAATATTTCAAAGTTATACCTTTTTTAGTATACATGAAAAAAATCGAAGAAACCACAGCATCCATCACAAAATAAATGTTATTTATCTTCCCATAGTATAATCTTTCTTGTGGCCTTTAGAAATGTTTGGTCAAAGCATTGCTATATTCTGTATATTATAAATAATATGTTTCTATGATGGATGCTGCAGCTTTCTTCTGATTTTTAACATTTGATTGATTAGACTGTGGTCCTGGATCATAGGCTGTGCTTATGATCTTCATAGTGCTGTTCCTTTATTGCTAGATCATGCATACTGTATGATAATGTACAATATTATATATGCTATAGTGTATTGTGCTTTAATGTTATATTACTTTATGTGATTATACGTACATATTTTTTGGACATTCTTTGCTTCTCCAACTTTTTCCTAATTTTTGTCAAATCTGTAGAAATATTGTCTTGTTATTGTCTACCAAGTTTTAGTGTCCTGAATTTTTTATATACATCAACACTGTCTATTGCGGTTAGTAGCCACTAGACAAGAAGAGATTCTAACTAAAGTAATACGATGAAAAAAAATAATGTTTAATTATAACACTCTATTAAAATATATAAACAATAGAGTAGGGGACCAAAAAACGGAGTATACTTAGATGAATAAATAGTCCAAAAGCTTAATAAAGTGCAATGTGCTGGTAGTGAATAAATAAATGAATGGTAGCAAAAGTAGCAAAAAAAAAATCCTAATAACAGTGCTGGGTAGAGTTCAATCAATTTTTTGTATCAGTATACAGTATAACTGATTGTGCTACACCCACCATATAAAATCCCCACTGTATAGATATGACAGTTTCAGACCATTACCCTAATAGTTATATCCCAGGATCAATTGTTGTTAGCATGCTCATTAAGGTGGTGCTATTACATGGGTGAGAAAAATATGAAGATCGGTACAGCCGTAATAGTGCTGGATGAAGGGTAGGTGCTGACAGGTCCCAAAGGTGGTCCGTGCCTCCCCCACGCCCGACGGGCGCCTTTTCGCTGCTCGATTCTTACGTGGGCATGTGGTGTGAGGAGAGAGAAGGGTTAATAAATATGCCGTGTCCGCGGGTGATAGGACTGTTCCTGGTCACATGGTAGCGCATGTGCATGGGACTCCGCCCCCTGTAGCCAAGGGGACTTCCGGAATCGTGCACAGTGGAACGCACTGCGTTCACATGATGGAGCACTTCCGAAAGCCAAAGGGGAGATCCGGACCCGGCACACGCGCAGCGACAGGAAGACCGTCCAGCCCGGGGAGGATGCAAAAGCAATGCGGTGACGTGACAACAATGGAAGCAGCAGCGGTGTGAATAACAGAAATTGCTGTGAAAAATAAGAATGTGCATAAATAAAGGAACGTAATAATCATGAAAGGAAGTAGTGAAAAGAATATATCCAGGAAATTATGGAGTGCGATGTATGAAGTGATACAAAATTAATAAATTAAAAAAAGAAGTAAATGAAAAATAAGATATATAGAATAAGTAATGCTGAAGAATTGTGGAAAATAAAATGAGAGAAATATGAAATAAAAATTGTTGATTGTAGATAAGAATAATGTGTGCAATGTTACGGAATAAACTTGACCCAAAACGCAGGTATATAGAGTGTTGGCCATTGAATTAATCAAATATCATGTAAGGAATGAAAGTATATGAATCAATATGTGTATCTATATCACAATAAAATAAAGTGAAGGGCCTGTATATACATACACTCTCACATATCAAGGATGGTGAAAACAAGGAAGAAGGGAGTGCCAAGTATCAATATACCTGATTTATTATGAATAAAAGTGCACAAGGGAAACAAGGGTACAAAACCAAAAAAGTGATAAGTGAATACATAAAACCTAATATAGTTATTACGTAATTAATTTATCGAAAGAGAGAATAAGATAAAAGCAATGGATATATATAGAAAAATCAGTACTGTATGCACCCTAAAAAAGGGGGGAGGGGGAAGGGAGGGGTGTGTGGGAGGTGTAATAAATATAATTAAATCCAATTCAGTGTTATAAATATTCTAAAACATTAATATAGTGTTATGATAGTAATACCCCAAAAGGGGAAATCTCAAAAAATGTCCATAGCAAAAAAATATATATATATACAGTACAGACCAAAAGTTTGGACACACCTTCTCATTCAAAGAATTTTCTGTATTTTCATGACTATGAAAAATGTACATTCACACTGAAGGCATCAAAACTATGAATTAACACATGTGGAATTATATACTTAACAAAAAAGTGTGAAACAACTGAAAATATGTCTTATATTCTAGGTTCTTCAAAGTAGCCACCTTTTGCTTTGATTACTGCTTTGCACACTCTTGGCATTCTCTTGATGAGTTTCAGGAGGTAGTCACCAGAAATGGTCTTCCAACAGTCTTGAAGGAGTTCCCAGAGATGCTTAGCACTTGTTGGCCCTTTTGCCTTCACTCTGCAGTCCAGCTCACCCCAAACCATCTCGATTAGGTTCAGGTCTGGTGACTGTGGAGGCCAGGTCATCTGGCGTATCACTCCATCACTCTCCTTCTTGGTCAAATAGCCCTTACACAGCCTGGAGGTGTGTTTGGGGTCATTGTCCTGGTGAAAAAAAAATGATGGTCCAACTAAACGCAAACCGGATGGAATAACATGCCGCTGCAAGATGCTGTGGTAGCCATGCAGGTTCATATGCCTTCAATTTTGAATAAATCCCCAACAGTGTCACCAGCAAACCACCCCCACATCATCACACCTCCTCCGTCATGCTTCACGTTGGGAACTAGGCCTGTAGAGTCCATCCGTTCACCTTTTCTGCTTCGCACAAAGACACGGTGGTTGCAACCAAAGATCTCAAATTTGGGCTCATCAGACCAAAGCACAAATTTCCACTGGTCTAATGTCCATTCCTTGTGTTCTTTAGCCCAAACAAGTCTCTTCTGTTCCTTAGCAGTGGTTTCCTAGCAGCTATTTTACCATGAAGGCCTGCTGCACAAAGTCTCCTCTTAACAGTTGTTGTAGAGATGTGTCTGCTGCTAGAATGCTGTGTGGCATAGATTTCTGAGGCTGGTGACTCGGATAAACTTATCCTCAGAAGCAGAGGTGACTCTTGGTCTTCCTTTCCTGGGCGGTCCTCATGTGAGCCAGTTTCTTTGTAGCGCGTGATGGTTGTTGCAACTGCACTTGGGGACACTTTCAAAGTTTTCCCAATTTTTCGGACTGACTGACCTTCATTTCTTAAAGTAATGATGGCCACTTGTTTTTCTTTACTTAGCTGCTTTTTTCTTGCCATAATACGCATTCTAACAGTCTATTCAGTAGGACTATCAGCTGTGTATCCACCAGACTTCTGCACAACACAACTGATGGTCCCAACCCCATTTATAAGGCAAGAAATCAACTTATTAAACCTGACAGGGCACACCTGTGAAGTGAAAACCATTTCCGGTGACTACCTCTTGAAGCTCATCAAGAGAATAATGCCAAGAGTGCGCAAAGCAGTAATCAAAGCAAAAGGTGGCTACTTTGAAGAACCTAGAATATAAGACATATTTTCAGTTGTTTCACACTTTTTTGTTAAGTATATAATTCCACATGTGTTTAATTCATAGTTTTGATTCCTTCAGTGTGAATGTACAATTTTCATAGTCATGAAAATACAGAAAAATCTTTGAATGAGAAGGTGTGTCCAAACTTTTGGTCTGTACTGTATATATATAAATACATAGGGCCTAATCCCTGGATTAAGAAATATATAGAGATATAATGGTGATGATCTTCATAGAGTAAAGTCCAAATATTTTCTTTTTATCACAGGAGAGTAGTGAATAATCTAGAGGTTCCACTTGCAAGCAGCGACATGGTTCACATCCCACGTAGAAGAATCACCCCAAGATGACTGGAAGGAAATATGGAATTACGTGGACACATCCTAAGTAAGTATAAAAAGGAAAAAGTTAAAAAATGATAAAAAAAACCTAGAATTAAAATACATGGAATCCTCAAAGAACCCCAAAACCATGGACCTTATAAGGTAGCTATAGAAAGGAATTAAAACCATAGCTTTTGTTAAGGCCTTGTGGAGTAAGTGTACTCAGTCGGAATATCCACCTGCTTTCATACTGTGCCAGGAATTTACCCCTGTCACTGACTCGAATGCCCAAATCAGCCTGATCAATGCCACAGATTATGAGGCCTGTAGGGTTGCACTCATGACATATTTTAAAATGTCAAGGTAGGGTTTTGAGTAGGAACTAATCTTCAATTGTCTGTGATTTTTCAATGTCCCTGACATGTTCCCTTACCCTCACTTTGAGCTCACGTATAGTCAGTCCAATGTAGATCAGATTGCAGGGGCATTTGGCATAATAAATGACTCCCCGGTAATAAGTTCAAGTAAGATGTTTCCTTATTTCAAATTTTTTGGATCCGTCCGAATTTACAGTTTACAATTTGCGTAGATTCATCAGGCTTTGCAGAGGCCACAGGGAAAAAATCCCTGTTGTAGCGATTTCTTTCTATGATTTCATGTTGGATCGTAATGGCTATGGACTAATATATCCTTCATATTGTGACTCCGTCTCGCAACTAATTATGGTGCCAGTGTAATGATCTTAGGTAGGACAGGATCTGTCATGAGGATTCCCCAATGTCTGTTCAGAATAGTTCTCAAGTCGTTCCATTGGTTATTAAATGAGGAGATAAATCTTATTTGTCCCTCTGTTTTTGTAACGTCATTGTTTTGGGCTGGGTATAAAAGATTCTCTCTAGTAGCTTTTCTATATCCTCGTTTAATGGATTTCTTGCTGTAGCCTCTGCTGAGGAACCTCTGTGTTAGGTCTACTGCCTGATTATCAAAGGTGTCCTCTTCTGAACAGATTCTGCAAACCCGCAGAAATTGACCCACAGGAATGCCTCTAATGATGGCGGGAGGATGCGATGAAGTGGTGTGTTGGAGGGGTTATTATTTAGTTGTTCCATAAACGTTTTTAGTTCCTCTATTGTTCCCTCCCACAAAAACCAAATATCGTCAATATACCGCATCCATCCCTGTACCTTTTCAATCCCCGTATTCCCCTCCTACTGGAAGATGTCCCTCTCCCATGCCCTCAGGAACAGGTTGGCATAAGAGGGGGTTCATGAGGCCCCCATAGCAGGACCCTGAACCTAGAGGTAGGTTTGTCTATTGAAAGTAAAGATATTATGTGGTAGGACATATTCCTGGAGGATGAGAAGTAGGTCCACAAGAGCTGGAGCTAGATTACTGGTTTTGAGTACCATGAGGTCACCCTAAGGCCATCCTGATGTCTGATGGACGTATATAAAGATTCAATGTCCACCGTAACCATAATCATATGATCTTCCAAAGATGATTTGATCTCTGTAAAGCGGCCGTAGTATCTTGTATAAAAGAGGGGAGTGACCAGGGGTTTTAAGTACCAATCAATGAAGTTGGAAATTATTCCGTTCAGGCCCCCGTTTCCCGCCACAATCAGCCTACCAGGAGGATCCAAAGGGTTTTTATGTAGTTTGGGAATCAAATAGAAGGTGGGCAATTTATTGTGTAAATTGCAGATGGAATCTACCATTTTTTGGGGGATAATACCCTGCTCAAATTCCTTTTCCAAAATTGAAACCTGTTCTGCCTGGTAACTGATAAGAGGATTGTAGCATAGCTTTTTGAAGCATTGGGGGACATTTAGCAGTTTATATGTCTGTTTCTCATATAGTTTGGTGGGCCAAATTACCAAATTCCCACCTTTGTCAGCTTCTTTGTTTACTATACTACGTCATTCAGGTATTGTAACTCCGTCAAGGCTTTCCTTTCTTGTTTGTTAATATTAGATATGCAAGGTGCTTTTAAACCTAATGCCTCAATTTCTGTAGTTACCGTTTTGGTAAATACCTCAATAGCTGGGCATGTACTTAGAGGTGGAAATTTTTTGGACTTATTAATTAGTCCTTCAGGGAAATTACTTACCTTTGGTGCTGTATTTTCTTCAAGGAGTGACTCAAGAATTTTTAATGCTTCTTTTTCTTCAGCCTAAGTAAAAGTTTCTCCCGTATTACTTTTATGATGTAATTTTTTAAGAATTAATTTTCTGGCGAAGAGGTGTAGGTCTTTCACCGTCGTGAATGGGTCTAGGTGGCAGGAGAGGAGATGGTTAGGCCTTTTTCCAATAATTGAAGTTGTGTATCGGATAGTGTGTGTTGTGACAAATTAATTACCTCATAGTGTTCTCCTGTAGATTTTTTACCTCTGGCTGTTGTAAAAATGTCAGGGAGATGTCGTTCCTGTTTGTAGGTGTTGTTTCTGCGCCCTTGTTGTCTTTTATATTTTTTTAATCATATATTTTAATGTATTGTTATAAATAAACATCATTTTTTTAATCTTATTACTTTAGTTGGAATCTCTTCTTGTCTAGAGGCTACTAACTGCAATAGACAATGTTGATATATTGAATTGAAGTATCTAACGACGTGAGAATTTTGTGGACATATAGGAATTACCCTGAATTTTTTAGTAGGGAGGAGACATGGATGTATAACATGGACGAGGATCACATTGCAATGCTCGGACTGGTTGTCGACTTTCCCGACCCGAGCATGACAGCATGTATTTCTATGCAGCTGCCATGTTCGGGTAGGGAGAGCCGATGGCCGGTCTGAGAATTGCAATGTGATCCTCATCCACGTTAAATGGTTGCCTGACTCCTCCCTTAGTTTGATCAATCAATAATGAGTCAGGTCTATTAAACGGTTCAGGAGACTATGGAAGGGTTGTCTGTTATCTTCACTTATTATGGATGTTTCATTGCTAGATTTGCCACAGATTTCTTTAAAGTGGATCTGTAAGGATGAGTTTACTTATGAAACTTGTGGAATAGTTGTATAAGTCCTAGCACAAAAGGAAAAATGTTTTAAAGGGGTTGTCCGGTCAAAACCGATAAGTCTACAGTTACTTTGTAATCTTTGAAAATTCTTGGAGAACAGTAGAAGTCCCAGAAGACTGGAGAAGAGCAAATGTTGTTCCTATCTTCAAAAGAAGGTGGACCCAGGCAACTATAGACCGATGATTATTAACCCCTTCACCCCAAGTGTGGTTTGCACGTTAATGACCGGGCCAATTTTTACAATTCTGACCACTGTCTCTTTATGAGGTTATAACTCTGGAACGCTTCAACGGATCTTCGCGATTCTGAGACTGTTTTCTCGAGACATATTGTACTTCACATTAGTGGTAAAATTTCTTCAATATAACTTGCGTTTATTTTTGAAAAAAATGCAAATATGGCGAAAATTTTGAAAATTTTGCAATTTTCAAACTTTGAATTTTTATTCCCTTAAAACAGAGAAATATGTCACACAAAATAGTTAATAAATAACATTTCCCACATGTCTACTTTACATCAGCACAATTTTGGAACCAAAATTTTTGTTTGTTAGGAAATTATAAGGGATAAAAGTTGACCAGCGATTTCTCATTTTTACAACAAAATTTACAAAGCCATTTTTTTTAGGGACCACCTCACATTTGAAGTCACTCCGAGGGGTCTATATAGCAGAAAATACCAAAAAGTGACACCATTCTAAAAACTGCACCCCTCAAGGTACTCAAAACCACATTCAAGAATTTTATTAACCCTTCAGTTGCTTCACAGGAGCAGAAGCAACGTGGAAGGAAAAAATGAATATTTAACTTTTTAGCCACAAAAATGATCTTTTACAAACTTTTTTTTATTTTCACAAGGGTAAAAGGAGAAAATGGACAGAAAAGTTGTTGTACAATTTCTCCTGAGTACGCCAATATCCCATATGTGGGGGGAAACCACTGTTTGGGCACACGGCAGAGCTCGTAAGGGAAGGAGCGCCGTTTGACTTTTTCAAACTAAAATTGGCTGGAATTGAGATTGGACGCCATGTCGCGTTTGGAGAGCCCCTGATGTGCCTAAACAGTGGAAACCCCCCACAAGTGAAACATTTTGGAAACTAGACCCCCTAAGGAACTTATCTAGATCTGTTGTGAGCACATTGAACCCCCAAATGTTTCACAAAGGTTTATAATGCCTGGGTGTGAAAAAAAAAAAAAAATTTTCCACAAAAATGGTTTTTTAGTCCCAAATTTTTGATTTTTCCCAAGGAAATTGGACCCCAAAAGTTGTTGTCCAATTTGTCCTGAGTACGCTGATACCCCATATGTGGGGGGAAACTGTTTGGGCGCACGGCAGGGCTTGGAAAGGAAGTAGTAACGTTTTGGAGTGCAGACGTTGATGGGGGTCATGTTCCGTTTGCAGTGCCCCAGATGAACCTAAACAGTGGAAACCCCCCACAAGTGACCCCATTTTGGAAACTAGACCCCCTAAGGAACTTATCTAGATGTTTGGTGAGCACTTTGAACCCCCAAGTGCTTCACACAAGTTTATAATGCCCGGCATGAAAATAAAAAATCCTATTTATTTCCCACAAAAATTATCTATTAGTCACTAATTTTTTATTTTCCCATGGGTAACAGGAAAAATTGGACCAGAAAAGTTGTTGTCCAATTTGTCCTGAGTACGCTGATACCCCATATGTGGGGGGAACCACTGTTTGGGCGCACGGCAGAGCTCGAAATGGAAGGAGCGCCATTTGACTTTTTCCAACCAAAATTGGCTGGAATTGAGATTGGACGCCATGTTGCATTTGGAGAGCCCCTGATGTGCCTAAACAGTGGAAACCCCCCACAAGTGACCCCATTTGGGAAACTAGACCCCTTAAGGAACTTATCTAGATCTTTGGTGAGCAATTTGAACCCCCAAGTGCTTCACACAAGTTTATAACGTAGAGCCGTAAAATTAAAAAATCATATTTTTTCCACAAAAATGATCTTTCACCCCAATTTTTATCTTCCCAAGGGTAACAAGACTCCAAAAGGTATTGTGCAATTTGTCCTGAGTATGCTGATACCCCATATGTGGGGTAAACTACTGTTTGGGTGCATGGTAGAGTTTGGAAGGGAAGGAGCGCCGCTTGACTTTTTCAAAGCAGAATTGGCTGGATGCCATGTCGTGTTTGGAGAGCTCCTGATCTGCCTAAACAGTGGAAACCCCCAACAAATGACACCATTTTGGAAACTAGACCCCTCAAGGAACTTATCTAGATGTGTGGTGAGCACTTTGAACCCCGAAGTGCTTCACAGAAGTTTATAACGTACAGCCGTAAAAATAAAAAATCCTTTTTTTTTTTCAAAAATGATTTTTTCGCCCCCAATATTTTATTTTCACAATGGTAACAGGAGAAATTGGACCCCAAAAGTTGTTGTCCAATTTGTCCTCAGTATGCTGATACCCAATATGTGGGAGAAAACTACTGTATGGGCACACGTTGGGGCTCGGAAGGGAAGTAGTGATGTTTTGGATTGCAGACTTTGATGGAGTGGTCTGGGGGCGTCATGTCGCATTTGGAGAGCCCCTGATGCGACCTAAACAGTGGAAACCCCCCACAAGTGACCCCATTTTGGAAAATAGACCATACAAGGAACTTATCTAGATGTGTGGTGAGCACTTTGAACCTCAAAGTGCTTCACAGAAGTTTATAACGTACAGCGTAAAAATAAAAAATCCTTTTGTTTTTACAAAAATGATTTTTTCGCCCCCAATATTTTATTTTCACAAGGGTAACAGGAGAAATTGGACCCCAAAAGTTGTTGTCCAATTTGTCCTGAGTAAGCTGATACCCAATATGTGGGAGAAAACTACTGTATGGGCACACGTTGGGGCTCGGAAGGGAAGTAGTGACGTTTTGGATTGCAGACTTTGATGGAATGGTATGGGGGCGTCATGTCGCATTTGGAGAGCCCCTGAAGCGCCTAAACAGTGGAAACCCCCCACAAGTGACCCTATTTTGGAAAATAGACCCCACAAGGAACTTATCTAGATGTGTGGTGAGCGCTATGAAGCCCCAAGTGCTTCACAGAAGTTTATAACGTACAGCCGTAAAACAAAAAAAATCATTTTTTTTGTACAAAAATGATATTTTCGCCCCAGTTTTTTATTTTCCCAAGGGTAACAGAAGAAATAGGACAAATTGCACAATAACTCTTGGGGTCCAGAGTACGCTGATACCCCATATGTGGGGTAAACTACTGTTTGGGCGCATGGCAGAGCTCAGAAGTAAAGGAGCACCATTTGACTTTTTCAACGCAGAATTGGCTGGAATTGAGATCAGACGCCATGTCATATTTGGAGAGCCCCTGATGTGCCTAAACAGCGGAAACCCCCCAATTCTAACTCCAGCCCTAACCCCAACACACCCCTAACCCTAGTCCCAACCCTAACAATAACCCTAACCACAAACCTAACCCTAACACACCCCAAACCCTAATCCCAACCCTAACCCTAATCCTAACTTTAGCGCCAACCCTAACCCTAACTTTAGCCGCAACCCAAACCCTAATGGGAAAATGGAAATAAATACATGTTTTAAATTTTATTATTTTCCCTAACTAAGGGGGTTATAAAGGAGGGGTTTGATTTACTATTTATAGCGGGTTTTTATGATTGGCAGCTGTCACGCTAAAAGACGCTTTTTATTGCAAAAAATAGTTTTTGCATCACCACATTTTGAGAGCTATAATTTTTGCATATTTTGGCCCACAGAGTCATGTGAGGTCTTATTTTTGCGGAACGAGTTGACGTTTTATATTGGTACCATTTTTGAGCAAGTGACATTTTTTGATCGCTTTTTATTTCGATTTTTGGGAGGTTAAAATGAACAAAAATCAGCAATTCATAAATTTCTTTTGGGGGAGGCGTTTATACCGTTCCGCATGTGGTAAAATTGATAAAGCAGTTTTATTCTTCGGGTCAGTATGATTACGGCGATACCTCATTTATATAATTTTTTTTTATGTTTTGATGCTTTTATAGAATAAAAACAATTTTATATAAAAAATAATTATTTTTGCATCGCTTTATTCTGCGAGCTATAACTTTTTTATTTTTTTGCTGATGATGCTGTATTGTGGCTCATTTTTTGCGGGACAAGATGACGTTTTCAGCGGTACCATGTTTATTTTATATCGGTCTTTTTGATCGCGTGTTATTCCACTTTTTGTTCGGCAGTATGATGATAAAGCATTGATTTTTTGCTTTGTTTTTTTTTTTTTTTTTTTAAGGGGTTCACTAAAGGGGTTAACTAGTGGGACAGTTTTATAGGGGGGGTCGTTACGGACGCGGCGATACCAAATATGTGTACTTTTATTGTTTTGTTTTTTTTATTTCCAGGAAAAAATGAATTTTTTGGGGAATATTTTTTTTTTTTTTATTTATTTTGGAATTTTTTTTAAAACATGTTTATTTTTATTTTTTTCACTTTATTACTTTGTCCCAGGGTGGGACATCACTGTAAAATGTCAGATCGCTGGTGTGACAGTGTGCACAGCGTGTCACACCAGCGATCGCTCTGGCACTGCTGCAGGCTTCTCAGTGCCTGCTCTCAGCAGGCACTGAGGAAGCCGCCTCCCTGCAGGACCCGACGGCCATCTTGGATCCGGGTCCTGGGAGGGAGGAAGCCCTCAGAACAGTGCGATCACATCACGCTGTTCTGAGAGTCTCAGGGGAGCGTGCAGGGAGCCTCCTCCCTGCGCGATGCTCCCCTGTGCCCCCGGTACACCGCGATCATGTTTGATCGCGGTGTGCCAGGGGTTAATGTGCCGGGAGCGGTCCTTGACCGCTCCTGACACACAGTCCCGGGTGTCAGCTGTGATAATCAGCTGACACCCGACGGCGATTAGCTGATCGCCTATGACGTACTATCCCGTCATGGTCAGATTGGCACGGGTTTCATGGACGGGATAGTACGTCTGATGTCAGAGAGGGGTTAAACAACATGTATGTAAGTACCTCGATAAGAATGAAGTGATTAAACAGAGTCAGCATGGGTTTGTAACTAATAAGTCATGTCAGCCTAACTTAATTTCCTTCTATGACAGAATCACTGACTGGGTGGATCAGGGAAATGCTGTAGATATAGTATATCTTGACTACACTAAAGCATTTGACAAAGTATCTCATACAATCCAGATTGAAAAAATGACTAAGTATGGAATGGAGAAAGCAACTGTTTGGTGGATTCATAACTGTCTTAGTGATCGGACCCAAAGAGTGGTCGTAAATGGCTGCACATCCAGTTGGAAGAATGTCTCAAGTGGGGTACCACAGGGCTCTGTCCTTGGCCCTGTATTGTTCAACATCTTTATCAATGATATAGTTGAAGAAATTGAGAGTAAATTGATTAAATTTGCTGATGACACAAAGCTAGGAGGGGTAGCTAATACTAGAGAAGAGAAAGAGAGGATTCAAAAATATATAAATAAACTGGAGCAGTGGGCAGCAACTAACAGAACGTTTTTTAACAGGGAAAAATGCAAAGTACTACATCTGGGCAATAAAAATGAAAAAAGCATATACAGAATAGGGCTAAGCAACAGCACATGTGAAAAAGACTTGGGTATACTAATAGATCACAGACTGAACATGAATCAACAGTGATGCAGCAGCAAAAAAAGGCAAATACAATTCTGGGATGTATTAACAGAAGCATACAGTTTAGATCACGTGAGGTCATTATTGCCCTCTACTCCTCTTTGGTCAGACCTCATCTGGAATACTGTGTCCAGTTTTGGGCACCACATTTTAAAAAAGTCATCAACAAACTGGAGCAAGTTCAGAAAAGAGCAACCAGAATAGTGACCGGTCTGCAAATCTATGAGGAAGGGCTGCTGGATTTGGGAATGTTTAGCTTGCAAAATAGAAGATTGAGAGGAGACTTAATAGCTGTCTACAAATATCTCAAGGGCTGTCACATTGTAGAAGGATCATCTTTATTCTCATTTGCACAAGGAAAGACTAGAAGCAATGGGATGAAACTGAATGGAAGAAGACACTGATTAGATATTAGAAAAAACTTTTTGACAGTTAGAGTGATCAATGAGTGGAACAGGCTGCAATGAGAGGTGGTGAGTTCTCCTTCAATAGAAGTCTTCAAACAGAGGCTGGAGAGACATCTGTCTGGGATGATTTAGTGAATCCTGCTTTGAGCAGGGGTTGGACCAGATGACTCAGGAGACCACTTCCAACTCTACCATTCTACGATTCTATGATTTGTGTGATTGCAGACTTATGAATCCCCCCAGCACTGTGTGCTGTGGGGATTCGCCGGTTTCAGACTCGGAATCGGAGGGTATATATGAATTCTACATACCCCCGGCCAGTGGGCACAACCTTACTTTATACACCTGTATTGAGCAGAGGCCACGCCCCGTCTAGTGACGCAGCCGGCCATTGAGCGTGTCCGACTAGAGGGCACGGACTCGCTCCATTCAAGTGTAAAGTGTATGGAGAGTGAGGCAGTGACCATTGGCCGGGGGTATGTATAACTCATATGTACCCTCCGGTCCCGCGTCTAAAACACAGTGCGTGTGTTGGGGGATTCATAAATCTGCAATCACACAGAGTGACTTCAGACTTATCGGTTTTGACCATTTGACCAGACAACCCCTTTAAGCTTGGAAAACACACACAAATTAGCCTTGTAGTGCATTGAAGTCATGTTTGTAGGAAATATGTGCATTGACATGCCCCCACACTTTTGGACCAATTTGCAAGAGGTTTCAGTGACCCTGATTTAATTGATGAATCACTTACTGGGCTGCTTGCTGCAGTTGTGATAAAATCATTGTTTTATCTGCTGCAGATCTACCAGTTTTAAGAATGCTGAGCCCTGTATAACCCTGCCTAAACCACTGATTGGCAGCTTTCTGTGTCCCCTGCGCATAGGCAGAAAGGGGCTGAACAGTGGTGAAGGCAGGGTGAAAATCTCCTGCTAACAAAACTCTGATTTTCTCAAAACTACAACAAACAGCCCAGTGAGTGATACATCACTAGAATTAGGGTCTCTGTTTCCGCATAAAGCTGCTCTTAGGGTGAGTTTCCACGGTCAGGAAACGCTGCGTGTTTGGCGCTGTGCGCTGGCGCAGCACCAAACACGCAGCATCCAGATGTTACAGCATAGTGGAGGGGATTTCAAGAAATCCCGTCTCCACTATGCGTAACAATACGCAGGTGGCAGACCTGCGTAAACGGACATGCGGCGCGTCTTTTTAGACCGCAGCATGTTCTCGCGTATTGCGGCGACGGTGCGTCGCCGCAACAGAATTAACACAGGGCTATGTAGCCCTGCGCTCTTTCCGGAGGTGTTCCGGAAGTGTCCTGAACACCTCCGGAAACATCGCGCGTCATAAAGGGGGCGGGGCTTAGACGGAGCGGAATTTCCGCTCCGTCCAAAGCGTTGTGGTTCCGGACCGTGGAACCACAGCCTTAGATTAAGTGGCAAAAACCTGGTGACAGATGCCATTTAAAGGGGTAAATTTATGAAGCTATCTAAAAGGAAAACTCTCTATGTTGCCCATGGCACAGCTTTTATTTTTTTTCTGCTTTTGAAAAATGAAAACTGCAGTGTCATTAGTTGCTATGGTCGACAAAGAAAATGATTCTTTTATACAATTTTGATACATCTGCCGCAGAATCCCTTTTGGACTTTCTTTTTCCAACAGTTTTCAAGTTAAAGTAGAGCGATTATGTAACTAAGAGAAAACTTGTCAGTGCTGCCCACAGCAAACAATCAGAGTGCTGCTTTCATTTTTCAAAAGCACTGTAGGAAATAAAAGCTGATCTGTAGTTGGCTGCTCTGGGCTATAAAGCTCATTTTTCTTTTTAGACTGTTTTTCTAATTCTGACTTTTGACCCAGTCAAAATTAAAAAATGTTTTTTTGGCTATAATGGGCAATAGTGTGAAAAGACTGGCACCAAGTTTCCCTTCTCTGCAATCATTATAGCATAAATTTCTATTGACTCACTTGAGACAGACTGGTTGCCAGTAGTGATGAGCGGCTGCTAGCCAGCCTGAATACATGTGAGGATTCCGTAACAAAAAGGCATTCCTCACATGTATTCAGGCTGTCCAGCAGCCAGGGCCGGCGTTAGGGGCAGGCAGACCAGGCAGCTGCCTAGGGCCCCGGCTCCCCCAGGGGACCCCAGCCTGTGGCATGCCGTTAATAGCTGCACATCACGCAGCCGCTATGGGGCCCATGAGTCAGGGGGACCCGCCTGCCACCAGCGCGGAATACCCCCACCACCGCATTGAACTATACCGGCGTCATTATGAGGAGGCCGGTAGAGTTCAAAGCAATGATGAAGGAGAGAGCGTCAGATGACGCTCCCTCTCCCATCATTCCCCTCTGCCTCTGACACTGCGGGTGCGCGATGACGTCACTTCATCGAACACCTATTGTATGCCGGGCCATATGACAGCGGCCACCATATTGGTGGAGCCTATGGTGGCAGCAGGGACCAGGAACAGGCGGCTCCGGAAGGGGTATTCTCACCTCTCCACTCCTCCTTTAGGAGCTGACCGGGGGCGCGTGGACCGAGCTGCCCAGGAGAGGGATGCTGCAGCGGCTCAGCCATCTGGGGGATCCAGGGATGAGCGGTGTACAGGACCAGCGGCACTGCAGTGAGGTATGTCTGCTGCTTGTGTGTCGCCGTCCTCGATCCCCGGCCCCCTGTGACACCAGCACCGTTTCCTCCATGCTCTGCCCTTGCTCCCTGCTCTCCTGTGCCCCATGTCCTCGTAGGTCCCCAGCCGGTTCAGGTCATTGTGCTCCTCCGGGCCCTGTACGTGCCTTGTCCCTCCTCCCCTGGTCCCCCAATTCCTCCAACTCCAATGCCCTGAGTCTTCCCGCAACCCCCATGCATTCCTTGCCCCTTGTCCCCGTGTGACCCATCTGCCCTGCTCTCAAGTCTCCCCTGCATCCCCTTGTTCCCCCATCTCGCTTGTCCCCTTGCTACCCTTTCTCACCGTGTGTCCCCATCTTACCCTGTCCTCGCAATCCCTGTGCTCCCTTCTTCCCTGCTCCCAAGTCTCCCCCCACCCCCCGTCTTCCTCTGTTCCTCTGCAGCCCCGTCTCCCCGTGCGCCCCTATCTACTCTGCCCTCGGAGTCCCCTTGTGTCCTCTTGTGCCTGTCTCCCTTGCCTCTAGAGGGTTATTATATTCTATTGGGGGGTACATTATATTCTATGGGGAGGTGGGCTGTATTATATTCTAGGAGGGTACATTATATTCTATGGGGGGCGGTATTATATTCTAGGAAGGTACATTATATTCTATGGGGGACGGTATTATATTCTAGGAGGCTACATTATATTTTATGGGGGTCTGTATTATATTCTATGGGGGCTACATTATATTCTATGGAGGGCCTGTATTATATTCTATGGGGTGTTTCATTATATTCTATGGAGGGCCTGTAATATATTCTATGGAGAAGGATACATTATATTCTGTGGAGGGGCTGTATTATATTCTATGGGGGGATACATTATATTCCATTGGGGGCTGTATTATATTCTAGGGGGCAACATTATATTCTATGGTGGGCTGTATTATATTCTATGGGGGGCTGTCTTATATTCTATGGGGGGCTACATTATATTCTATAGGGACGTGTGCTGTATTATATTCTAGGGGGCTACATTATATTCTATGGAGGGCCTATATTATATTCTATGGGGATGTGCGCTGTATTATATTCTAGGGAGGTACATTACATTCTATAGAGGGCCTGTATTATATTCTATGGAGGAGGATACATTATATTCTATGGAGGGCCTGTATTATATTCTATGGGGGGATACATTATATTCTATGGGGGGCTGTATTATATTCTAGGGGGCTACATTATATTCTATGGGGGCTCTTTTATATTCTATGGGGGGGCTACATTATATTCTATAGGGACGTGGGCTGTATTATATTCTAGGGGGGTATATTATATTCTATGGGGAGGTGGGCTGTATTATATTCTAGGAGGGTACATTATATTCTGTGGGGGGCTGTATTATATTTTAGGGGGCTACATTATATTCTATGGGGGTCTGTATTATATTCTATGGGGGCTACATTATATTCTATGGAGGGCCTGCATTATATTCTATGGGGGGTACATTATATTCTATGGAGGGCTTGTATTATATTCTATGGAGGAGGATACATTATATTCTGTGGAGGGCCTGTATTATATTCTATGGGGGATACATTATATTCTATGGGGGGCTGTATTATATTCTAGGGGGCAACATTATATTCTATGGTGGGCTGTATTATATTCTATGGGGGCTGTATTATATTCTATGGGGGGGCTACATTATATTCTATGGGGATGTGGGCTGTATTATATTCTAGGGGGCTACATTATAGTCTATGGAGGGCCTATATTATATTCTATGGGGGGATACATTATATTCTATGGGGGGCTGTATTATATTCTAGGGGGCTACATTATATTCTATGGGGGCTCTATTATATTCTATGTGGGGCTACATTATATTCTATGGGGACGTGGGTTGTATTATATTCTAGGGGTGTACATTATATTCTATGGGGGCTGTATTATATTCTGTGGGGAGCTATATTATATTCTATGAGGGGGCTACATTATATTTTAAGGAGGGGCTGTATTATATTATATGGGGGCTACATTATATTTTATGGAGGGCTGTATTATATTCTATGGGGTGATGCATTAAATTCTATGGGGGGCTACATTATACTCTATGGGGGCTGTATTATATTCTTTGAGGGAGGATTGTGGATCACCCGCCAGGGAAGGGATACTCGGTACCGGGCCGGTGTATTGAAGGGATTTGTCACAGCGGCAGTGACCCGGTCCGTGGCCCTGGGCGTCCAATAAAAGGGGAATATTTACAGGGGATGTTAGAGTTTGTAGTAAGGTATTCGTGACGCCACTTGTGGTATCTGGTCAGAGATGACCGGTGCTGAGACTGATGGTGTGATGCAGCAGAGTTGAAATAGCTCCCCACAAGTGAAGCTTGTCTCAGGGCAGTGAGATGGTATAGGAAGTAATGGTGCTGGAAGATGTAGCAGAGTGGAGTGTGTGCTACAGGAAGGACTTGAGAAGACACAGTCAGATGCAGTTTCCAAAGCTTTACTTACAGTTTTGCAGGTAAAGTATACAGGACATTGAGTACAGATAGTGCTGGAGTAGGTCAGCCTGAAAGCAATTTGGAATCCCCTTATTTCAGGTGGGATGTGAGGTCTCCTTTCTAGCGCTGTTCTCTGAGGCACTGGCTGCTATAAGCTCCGTCCAAGTTCCTCTCTCTGTCTTTTGTCTAAGTAGAACTTCACTCTCATAACAAGCAGCTGTAACCTGCTTCAGGAATCACTCTTTCATGGAGTCTCCGGCTCACGTGTACTGCTGCTTTGTAGAAGAGTCTTAATTGGGACAGAGGACCTGCTGTCCTCTGCCCTCCGGATTCTGCTGCTGAGACATTAATTCACCCACTAAGCCTTGGACCCTGGGGGTCCGGTTTCTGGCGCTCAGACCTGGGATGGGCTCTCTATAGCCCCTCTTTTCCCCAGCTTGTCTCCACACGTCTGTCCTCTCTCTTCCCTCCAGCCACACTCCTAACTCGTCCCCCAGCCAGAATATTCCAGAGAAGCTCTCCTGAAAATCAGGTGTTAGAGCTCCTCCTTCTGGTCTAGAGTAAGAAAAGTGTTGAATGCTGTTTTACCTGTTAAAGGATCCTTCCTTGCTTTCAGGCATGACATCACTCTCCCCTGGAGGGAGGCAATGTCACTGTGGCAACCAAACTCCTGGGGTGCCACATTTGCATCATACTCTTTGATGTGGTTACATTATATTCTATGGGGAGGTGGGCTTTATTACATTCTATGGGAGCTACATTATATTCTATGGGGGCTGTATTATATTTATTATATTCTATAGGGGTGATTGCATCATACTCTATGAAGGGGCTGCATTAAACTATTTGAGGGGGCTACATTGTATTCTACGGGAGCTGCATTATACTATATGAGGAGGGCTACATTATACTATATAAGAGGGCTGCATTATATTCTATGGAGGGGCTGCATTATATTCTGTGGGGGGCTACCACATATTCTATGGAGGGGCTGCATTATACTATGAGGGGGGCTGCATTGTATTCTATGGGGATTACATTATATTGTATGGCAGGGCTACTGTCACGGGTGTGTCGCGGCGAAGATCGTCGCGATTGCACACCCTGACTTCGCACAGCTGAGTTTCTGGTGCTGGTGTGTTTTTCGGCACTGAGGGAGTTAATTCTTTCTCTCTCGGTGCTGGACTGACCAGCCTCGCCCAGCTGCGATTGATGTTTTGTTATTTAGCTTCCTTCATATACCTGCTGGTCTGCTGGGGAAGTTGTCGGTGAAAGCATTCATTCAGATCAGCAGAGCGGATCGTTTCTGAGAAGACTTAAGCTAAGAGTGCCTGTTGTGGTTTTTCCTCTCCTCGCTTATTGTTTATCTCCTTAACCTTTTGTGTTCCTCTGTAGTGGAAGTTTTGTATGCAAGGCAGTGTTTTCTTTACCCCTTGTCTGTCTCGTTTGTCTTAGACTGTGTGTAAGCTGTGACCTGCCCATTCCTTGTGGTGGTAATCAGGGTCCTTCTCAGGACTAGATTACAGTGCTCAGGGATCTACAGGAGACAGGGTTACGCTGGCGGCCTGGACCTCTGTACCATTAACAGTACCTCCAGGTAGAGGGACTAGTCAGGACCCCAGTTCAGGGTCAGCATAGACCCCGGTCCACCTCTATCCTGAGACAGCGTGACACGTACACAGTATAGACCCACAATACATAGGATATTATGTCAGGTAAGACATTGCTGGCAGATACTATGTATACATGTTGATATTTTCTATTATATGAAATATAGAATGTTGTCACATTAGATATATGTTACTATCATAGAATATATCTGTTATACGTCGTGACAGCTACATTATACTCTGTGGGGTGACTGCATTATACTCTGGGGTGGCTGCATTATGCTCTGTGGGGTGGCTGCATTATGCTCTGTGGGGTGGCTGCATTATGCTCTGGGGTGGCTGCATTATGCTGTATGGGGTGGCTGCATTATACTGTATCGAGGACTATGGGGAATACATTATACTATATGAAGAACTATGGGGTGCATTATACTATGGGAAGTGAATTGTACTACATGGATGACTATGGCGGTGCATTATACTATACAGAGCACTATGAGGAGTGTATTATACTATATGGAGGACTGAGGAGTGTATTTTAATATATGGAGGACGATGAGGAGTGTATTATACTATATGGAGGACTATGGGGAGTGTATTATACTATATGGAGGACTATGGGGCACATTATATTATATGGAGGACTATGGGGTGTGCATTTTACAATATGGAGGACTGTGGTGCACATTATAATATTGGAGGACTATGGGGTGTAATATACTAAACAAGCAAAATCTGCATATTCATCGAGTGATTGTTTGTTTATGCCGGAACAAAAATCATTGTTCTCAGCAGCACATTGCCGGAGTAAACTGGAGATGTGATGCTGATAACATGATACTGTATGGGAACAGATTGATCTAGTAGTGATTGTTCTGTACCCATCACTCTTTCTCAGTTCATGTAAAAAGGCCAGGAAACAAGCGTCAAATGACTTCAATATTGTCGATCACACTCGTTTAGCGGCCTGAACACAGCGCACGTAACTGCAACAGAAATGCTTCTGTGTGATGTGCAATATGTGAGCATTTGGGGCCCCATTTTAAACTTTTGCCTAGGGCCCCACTTTGCCTAAAACTGGCCCTGCCAGCAGCCACAAATCATGCAGCTGGTTCGACAGAAACTAAACCAGCGAGCACGTCAAAATATTCGGAGGACACCCGAGCATGCTCGGAAAAACAACTAGCAACTAGTATACTCGCTCATCACTAGTTGCCATGGCTATTCTTTGACAGCTACAGACTGAGTTAGTCAGCAGATTCCTAAAAGGGAATCTGTCAGCAGGTTTTTGCCATGTAATCTGGAGACAGTATGCTGTTGGGGATAAAACACAGATTTCAGCTATGGCTTTCTTATCAAGCTCTGTGGTTTTGTTTGCTTGCAATGATTGTTTTAGCACCAGGAGTTTATCAATGCTGGACTACAGTAGCTGTGCTTGGTAATCCTGGTAATTTGAGTAGGAGATGTTAGGGCCCGTCTCACATAGCGACACACCAGCGATCCCAACAACGATCAGGATCGCTGGTGTGTCGCTACATGATCGCTGCTGAGCTGCCAAACAGGCAGCTCAAGCAGCGATCAGGACAGCAACACTGCGGGTAACGTCGCTTAGTTACCCGCTGTGTACGCTGGATACCAGCGCACTGATGCAGGGAGCTGGTAACCAAGGTACTCGTCGGGTTTCCAGGCGCTGCGCGGTGCCTGGAAACCCAACGTGTACCTTGGTTACCATCTCCCCTGCAGCAGCGTGCTGGTATTCAATGTACACGTCGGGTTTCCAGGCACAGCCCCGCGCTTGGAAACCCGATGTGTACCTTGGTTACCAGGAGATCGCTGGTCTCCTGCCTGTCACACGCAGCGATGCTTGCTGGCCAGCGGGAGACCAGCGATCAAAAAAAAGTCCTGGCATTTCTGACACGACCATCGATTCACAGCAGGGGCCTGATCACTGGTACGTGTCAGACATAGCGAGATCGCTGCTGAGATCGCTGTTTAGCAGCGATCTCGCTAGCGATCTCGCTATGTGAGACTGGGCCCTTAGATGTAGGTACTGGCAAGTGTAAGAGTACAGTCATGGCCAAAAGTTTTGAGAATGACACAAATATTATATTTTCATATGATCTGCTGCCCTCTGGTTTTTATATGTGTTTTTGACAGATGTTTTTATCACAGACAGAAATATAATTACAAACATATGAGTAACAAAAGCTTATATTGACAGTTAGAATGAGTTAATGCAGCAAGTCAATATTTGCAGTGTTGACCCTTCTTCTTCAGGACCTCTGCAATTCTCTCTGGCATGCTCTCAATCAACTTCTGGGCCAAATCCTGACTGATAGCAGTCCATTCTTGCACAATCAATGCTTTCATTTTGTCAGAATTTTTAGGTTTTTGTTTGTCCACCCGTCTCTTGATGATTGACCACAAGTTCTCAATGGGATTAAGATCTGGGGAGTTTCCAGGCCATGGACCCAAAATCTCTATGTTTTGTTCCCTGAGCCATTTAGTTATCACCTTTGCTTTATGGCAAGGTGCTCCATCATGCTGGAAAAGGCATTGTTGATCGCCAAACTTGTCTTTGAGGGTTGGGAGAAGTTGCTCTTAGAGGACATTCTGGTACCATTCTTTATTCATGGCTGTGTTTTTAGGCAAGACTGTGAGAGAGCCGATTCCCTTGGCTGAGAAGCAACCCCACACATGAATGGTTTCAGGGTGCTTAACAGTTGGCATGAGACAAGACTGGTGGTAGCGCTCACCTTGTCTTCTCCGAATGAGGCGTTTTCCTGATGTCCCAAACAATCGAAAAGGGGATTCATCAGAGAAAATAACTTTACCCCAGTCCTCAGCAGTCCACTGCCTGTACCTTTTGCAGAATATCAGTCTGTCCATGATGTTTTTTCTGGAGAGAAGTGGCTTCTTTGCTGCCCTCCTTGAGACCAGGCCTTGCTCCAAGAGTCTCCGCCTCACAGTGCGTGCAGATGCACTCACACCTGCCTGCTGCCATTCGTGAGCAAGCTCTGCACTGCTGGTAGCCCGATTCAGTACCAGCTGGACGTGGGAACGCAGAGTAATGGGAAGCTGTCATGACGCAGGGAGGCAGTGACGACAGGGATAGGGAAGGGGGGGGGTAAGGTGGGCCGGGGGACGGTACGATTGGGCAATACGGAGAGGACGTGACATAGGTAGAGGTGGGGTCAGAAGGGGACAAAAAGGCACTGAACAAGGAGCGAAGCCTCTCTTTTCGGGACCACCAGGACGGACAACAATGAGACCACCAGCCTTTACAACACAGACAACAAAGGAAGACATCAGAAAGCATGTGTGCTGCTATGTTAGCACAGGTACCTTTTACACCGTATACTGCTGCAGTAACTGATCCTGTATATAGATATATATATATATATATATAGACATAGCATCAGGATACCCGGGGAGATCTTTGTCCTCAGGGACTTTCATATGCTACCTCTCCATGCAGATCTTCCCCTGTGCGCCTGTAGCACTGCTGCAGACAGTGGTGCAGACACAGCAATATATGCATACACATATATATATATATAGATATACACGATGCTGATATATTATGTACTGCGCTACATATAGCACACATTATAGAGAGGACACACGACATATAGCACACACTACGCAGAAAGCGCGCACTGAGGATGTCACAAACCCGGGGCAACATGGGACAGCAAGATATCTCACCTTCGAGGGCAACATTACAGAAAACTCCGGACTACGACTCCCATCATCATCTCACAGAGGAGGAAGACAACAAGAAACATGTGCTGCTCCAGGGAGTATGATATTCTGGGTATATAAGGTCAGGGGGGTGTGAGCACATAGACCCGCCACACCATGTACTGCGGCAGTATCTGATCCTGTATACATATATATAGATGGGATAGATATATGGATTTAGGATCATTCTTTATATCCAGGGAGATTACTATATGTTACCTCCCGCACGGCAGATTTTCTCCTGTGTGCCTGTGGCATGGCGGCAGATGGGGGTACATATATATTAATATATATATAGATATACGATGCTGTTTTATCATGTACTGTATGGCGGGCAGGCTATGGGTTACTGCCTTATTATTAATAGCAGACATACATATACTGCTACATGATGTATAAATGGGTACTGCGATTTGGTGCACGGTGTAGTTATAGATGCGGGAACATAGTGCATGGGGTATTTAAGCATGCTGTAATTTGGGGCATGGCAGTCATTCATACATACCGCAATATAGGGCATAGCGGTTATGCATTTGTATGCCATGGAGAAGTATAGGATTCTCCAATATGATGCAGGGCGTATAAATTTATACTGCAATTTAGTGGATATACTGATACCACATTACAGCGCATGGTGCTTATATAGATATGTTTGGAATAACTTCCCCAATATAACACAGATAATACTGTATTATCAGGGATGATGGATAGACGCTGCTGTATGATACACTGCAGACGGGTCACAAATATTACTGGGCAGAGATACATGGGGTATTATACTTATCCTATATAGAGGTCTTTCTTTGTATATTTATATATCATTCTATATCAATATTACTATCTATGAATATTGTTAGATATCATGTTATATCACACAATGGCCATAATACACGAGGGATACACATATGGCGGTGGGATTCAGGGCCGACATATGAGTATTTCATTATCTAGATACTTCTGGATCATACATGGCCGAGTGGAGTACACGGCCAGATATATATATACCTTTTCGTATAATACGTGTGGCGGATCTACAGTTATTTTGCATCATGCATTGCTGATACATCATATAATTCGGTATGGCGTAGGTTTATGTAGATCACAACATAACACCATTACTGATGAGATGCTGACTTAAAGTTTGAAAGAGCACAGATTCCCAGCCATGTTTCCCATACCCTTTGCACCAGGATGTATTCAGGGAGAAGGGGTGAGGGGTAAAGGATGAAATCACACATGGCTGCAGGGAGAGGAGGAGGGGCTGCAATGTGTGCACAGGCTGTAAAGTGGGATCATGGCTGCAGCTTGAGAGTCACACAACAAGGAGAGTAGCTATTACTCTCCTCCTAGGTAGGGCCGGTGTCGGCATCCTGCCCTGTGCTATATATATATATATATATATATATATATATATGCTTAACATGCGGTGTATAGGGATTCTACCCATCCATACCAGTGCCACCAGACATATATTCACTTTACCTATATAGGTGGTACACCGGAGGGTAACTATACCTCGGTATATATATATGGCCATATCCCGGCAGATATAGCATTCACCCTATATATGGTGCGCCTCCGGTGCTATAGCTGTGCCTCAGTATTATGAGGGTGTACCCGGGTAGATATGGCAATTCTTCTATAGGCATGGCACTTCCTCATATATATATATATATATATATATATATATATATATATAGCCGTACCCCGGAATTATAGCAGTACCCCAGTATATGGGGGATTTCAGTTTATATGGACTTCTGTCTATGTGGCACTTCTTTTATATGTATAGTTGTACCCTGGAATTATAGCAGTACCCCAGTATATGGGGGACTTCAAAATATATGGCACCTCCTCCATAAGTGTGTTTGTACCCCGGAATCATAGCAGTAACCCTGTACATGGGTGTACTTCAGCATATATATGGCACTTCCTCTACATGTATAGTTGTACCCCAGAATTATAGCAGTACCCCAATACATGGGTGGACTGGGATAAATGACACTGCCTCTATAGAGATAGTTGGACCCTGGAAGTATAGCTGTACCCCAGGATATGGGGGACTTCAGTATATATGGCATTTCCTCTATATGTGCAGTTGTACCCCAGTATGGGGTGGACTTAAGTATATATATAGCACTTCCTCTAGTTGTATAGTGGTACCCTGGAATTATAGTGCTACACAGGAACATACACGATATATATATATATACTCCGGAAGCCCAGGAAATATGGCGGTACACCTCTTGGATCATTATAAGCCTTTATATGGGGCTATCCTATCCCTTGTATATATGGCAGCATTTAGTTTTATACTCTGCCCTGCTTGTTGGCTTCCCATACTGGTGCCACATTGTCATCACAGTACCTGAATAGGTATTAAGTATACCCACCACTCGCTTACCTACATTGCCTATGAGGGGGATAGGGCTGCTGGGAAGAGTTACCTGGGGCCTTATCCTACAGTATATGTAATCACATAATAGAAGGAATAAGATGGGTAAAAGGCGCGGTGTGTAATGGGTATAGTCAGTGCTGCAGCAAGAGGCAGAGCCATAATCACAAGTGCGGACATTACTGAAGGCAGGTAGGGCCACGGACACAGCTGTGCTGGCCATTAAGGAGGGCTAGCAGAGACATAAACACAACAGTGTCTGACATTATTGGGATGGACAGAGTAATGAGCAGTGTCTCCATCCTAGATGAATTCCCGTAATGTAAGTGATATGGTGGGTGAGGAATGAGTCAGTACAATAAACTGAAGAGCAGTACACCTAATCAGGGTCCTGCAGTCAGGGGAGCAACTAAAGGAGAAGTGATCCAGTGCTTTACCACAAAGGGCGAGGTGCCTGTTCCCAGGGCCCTTCATCCAGGGGGAGCAACTAAAGGAAAAGTGATCCAATGCATTACCACAAAGGGCAATGGGCCTGTTCCCAGTCCCCTTCATCCAGGGAGAGCTAAGGGTAATGGACAGAAATACATTAACATGAAGGACGATATGCCCCGCTGATAGGACCCAGCAAGAGGGGTTAACGGGGAAGGTCATCAAGTGCAGGAAAACACGTAACAAAGGTTTAGTTCAATGACCATGTTCAGGTATTATGAAGGTTATTTAATAGTCGGTTATAAGGTCGAGGTTACTGCCCAGCTATGGTACATATGGGTGTTGATAAAACCAAAGCCTGGAAATGGGGGGCTGGCCGCAATACGTGCAGCATGATAGTGCGGAGGCATGACACAAGTCATTACGTGGTGGAATCTAGTATCGGGAGTCAGAAACAAACCAAGGAGCAAAAAAAGGAAGAAGGTAATGTTAGGAAGGGTAAAGGATTCTATTATGTGCCCGTAACGATGTTTAAAAAAAAAAAAAAAAAATATATATATATATATATAGACCCCAGTTATGTCACGAGGTCGAGTCCGTTTAACAAAACATCAGTTCATTAAGGTGTTTCAGGAGTGCTTGGAAGGAGCTGGCATGGAGCCGCACAGCGATGGAGGTCATTTTTCTCGCATCTGGGCGGCAACATAAGCAGCGGCTGGAGGTTAAAGTTCAGAAATTGTAATGAGTATCGGCTACGGAGTCACAACTGTACGGTCCTACGTCCAACTCACGGATGTGAGGGAGCTAATCTCTCAGGTAAATGAAAGGTTTCACTAACTTATGTTTGCTTTATTACAGGGCAGGATCCTCTGCCATATGGATTCCAGGCCATTCTTACGTTCACTGGGGGCGCTCGAGGAGACAGACTGACTGACATGGGGTTTCAAAAAGGAATGTGGCGTTAATTAAGAGGCCAGGGGTTAGGGGTTAACTTGGGGACGGTTAATTCACGAGTTTTAAGCGGCGGTTCTTCGCCTTGGAGCTCCTGATATACTTGTTTTGAATGTGGGGAGTATTGACCTTGGAGTCCGCCCTGAGAATCAACTAGTTTGCGATATCAATCGAGGCTTAGCACAGCGGTGGGTGCGGTTCCCGTCTTGTAAAGTAGTGTGATCAGACATAGTTCCCAGAACATAAAAATCAACAAGGCAGTATCCAAATTCGTGGTGGAGAATGGGGGAGTGGCGATACGCCATGCAGGCTTTGACAATATAAACGATGACTTTTGGTGAGCGGACGGAGTACATTTGAACGGTGTGGGAACTGACCTGTGGTTGTTGGGGTTGCGTAAAGGCATGGAGCAGGCCACAGCATTGCCGAAGGGTGGGGTCTCGAGCCCTTGAGGGGATCAAGGGCTCTCGGTGTGGCGTTGGTGGGTCCTCGAAGTTGGTAAAAGAAGGAGGATTGGGGGACTGGACTCGTTGGATACGGGGGTCCCCTTCATTTGGATGTTGAGGTGGTGGCGGTCTGGTACCCGGCGATGGAACGCCGGGGGCACGGTAACTGGACATTTGGGTGATACCCGGCGATGGAACGTCGGGTTCACAGCTGTATTACATTGGGCGATTCCCGGCGATGGAAGCCGGGATCGCAGGGAGGCCACCCCTTACCCCGGTTCATGGTGCTCCTGAGTCGGAGAGCGGCTAGGAGTAAGGCTGGGAGGGTAAATGGGGCAAGGCCCGGTAAAAAAGACCGCCACACCTTTTGTAGCTTCGAGGACCTCACCAAGTGCTTGATTAACATTTTAAATAAAAAGGCTGCTGTGGCCGTTATTACCCAAAATACGGTGTCGCGTCTTTCTTGGCTAATAAGAAGGGGGGGAACGGGAGGTGAAGGCGACGGGGAGTGGAAAGGGGGTTAGTTGGTCATAGGAATCAGCCTATCCAGCGTCAAGTACCAGCTGGACGTGGGAACGCAGAGTAACGGGAAGCTGTCATGACGCAGGGAGGCAGTGACGACAGGGATAGGGAAGGGGGGGGGGTAAGGTGGGCCGGGGGACGGTACGATTGGGCAATACGGAGAGGACGTGACATAGGTAGAGGTGGGGTCAGAAGGGGACAAAAAGGCACTGAACAAGGAGCGAAGCCTCTCTTTTCGGGACCACCAGGACGGACAACAATGCCCACCCACCCACCCTGGAAAAGGAGAGAAACTCGGGTCACAGCGGCGATTACCGAGAAGCTATCATGTTAAAATGTTGTCAATTATGTTGGCTTTTACTATAAAAAAAAAAAAAAAAAAAAAAAACATATGTATTATTACGAAAGAGAACTTAACCGCATTGGCCTCGTAAGCCCAGGGGAAGGGCAATCCGACAGTCGTGGTTCCCCGGAGGTTTCCACCGCACAAAAAAAAAAAAAAAAAAAAAAAAAGAACGGGGGTTTTTCCTCTCCCCAGAACTGTCGGATAGCTCCTAGTGAGAAAAGGCCTCTGCTTCAATGGGTATGAATGTGGTTGAGGCGTTGGTGGGTCCTCGAAGTTGGTAAAAGAAGGAGGATTGGGGGACTGGACTCGTTGGATACGGGGGTCCCCTTCATTTGGATGTTGAGGTGGTGGCGGTCTGGTACCCGGCGATGGAACGCCGGGGGCACGGTAACTGGACATTTGGGTGATACCCGGCGATGGAACGTCGGGTTCACAGCTGTATTACATTGGGCGATTCCCGGCGATGGAAGCCGGGATCGCAGGGAGGCCACCCCTTACCCCGGTTCATGGTGCTCTGAGTCGGAGAGCGGCTAGGAGTAAGGCTGGGAGGGTAAATGGGGCAAGGCCCGGTAAAAAAGACCGCCACACCTTTTGTAGCTTCGAGGACCTCACCAAGTGCTTGATTAACATTTTAAATAAAAAGGCTGCTGTGGCCGTTATTACCCAAAATACGGTGTCGCGTCTTTCTTGGCTAATAAGAAGGGGGGGAACGGGAGGTGAAGGCGACGGGGAGTGGAAAGGGGGTTAGTTGGTCATCGGAATCAGCCTATCCAGCGTCATGCAGCGGAAACACTTTTAAGAGACGTTCCTGGCGCTTGCTGGTCTTTCTTGGGCGCCCTGGAGCCTTTTTGGCAACAATGGAACCTCTCTCCTTGAAGTTCTTGATGATGCGATAGATTGTTGATAGGGTTGAGCATTCCGATACTGCAAATATCGGGTATCGGCCGATATTAGCTGTATCGGAATTCCGATTCGAGTTCCGATATTTTCGTCTTATCGGATACCGGAATCGGGATTGTCACTGTCACTGTCAGTGTCCGTCGGTCGGGTCTGTCAGGAGTCAGCGGCACTTACCTGGCAGAAGATCTCCGGCGGTCACGTCCTGGACTGCTTCATGGCCGCCATCTTCTTTCCCCGGCGGTCACATGCAGTTTCTCGCGATAACTGCAGTGACTGCTGGGTAATCCCGGCCGTAAAGCAGTCAGTCCGATGACGTCACCACCGGGGAAGCAGGTAATCAGCTGTGCTGCGTTGCAATGACAGGCTCTGCCTGTCATTGCGATGTAGCAGAGCTGGATCGTCGTGGGACTGTCGTTATGGACTGCGTCGGACAGGTGGTATACTGTTGGTTTGTTTTTTTTCTTTTTTTACAGGAGATCGATGGCGTCGCAGGAATGAGAGAGTAATAAAAAAAATGAAAACTGTGTTGTCTCTTTTATCTCATTAAAAGACTTTTTTCTTGCTGTGTCTTTTTTTTATGCATTTAATAACTTTGGGATTAATAATGGATCGGTGTCTTATTGACACCTCTCCATTATTAACCGGGCTTATTGTCACCGTGCAATCAACGGTGACAATAACCCCTTATTACCCCGCTTGCCACCGCTACAGGGCAAGTGGGAAGAGCCGGGTAAAGTGCCACAATTGGCACATCTTTTGATGCGCCAAATGTGGGGCTGCTGTAGCCTGGTATTATCAGGCTGTTGAGGGCCAAAATCCATGGGCCTTGACAGTCTTTTAATACCAGGCCGCAGCAGTCTGCATTTTACTTGGCTGGTTAACAAAAATAGGGGGGATCCCCACGCCGTTTTTTTTTTCGAGGGGATCCCCTATTTTTGTTAACCAGCCAAGCTAAGCAGACTGCTGTGGCCTGGTATTATTAGACTTGCAAGGTCCATGGATATTGGATCCTTACCAGCCTGAAAAACCAGGCCTCAGCGGTCTGCTTCATCTGGCTGGTTAACAAAAATAGGGGGGACCCCATGCCAATTTTTTTCGAGGGGATCCCCTATTTTTGTTAATCAGCCAAGATATGCAGACTGCTGTGGCCTGGTATTATCAGGCTGGCAAGGTCCATGGATCTTGGCTCCTTAACAGCCTGAAAATCCAGGCCTCAGCGGTCTGCTTCATCTGGCTGGTTAACAAAAATAGGGGGACCCCACGCCAATTTTTTTCGAGGGGATCCCCTATTTTTGTTAATCAGCCAAGATATGCAGACTGCTGTGGCCTAGTATTATCAGGCTGGCAAGGTCCATGGATCTTGGCTCCTTAACAGCCTGAAAATCCAGGCCTCAGCGGGCTGCTTCATCTGGCTGGTTAACAAAAATAGGGGGGACCCCACGCCAATTTTTTTCGAGGGGATCCCCTATTTTTGTTAATCAGCCAAGATATGCAGACTGCTGTTGCCTAGTATTATCAGGCTGGCAAGGTCCATGGATCTTGGCTCCTTAACAGCCTGAAAATCCAGGCCTCAGCGGTCTGCTTCATCTGGCTGGTTAACAAAAATAGGGGGGACCCCACGCCATTTTTTTTTCGAAGGGAACCCCTATTTTTGTTAATCAGTTCCCTCTGACGTCACTGATTGTGTCCCTGGCTGACCTGAAGTGAAAGTGGAAAGCAATCAATTAAGCTTTCCACTTAAGGGCCCGTCTCACATAGCGATATCGCTACCGAGATCGCTGCTGAGTCACTAGTTTTGTGACGCAGCAGCGAGCTCACCAGCGATATCGCTGTGTGTGACATTCAGCGACGATCAGCCCCCCTGCCGGGTATCGCTGATCGTCGCTGAAATGTCAGGACCTTTTTTTGATCGCTGGTTTCCCGCTGACAGGCACGCATCGCTGCGTGTGACAGGCGGGAGACCAGCGATCCGCTGGTAACCAAGGTACACAGCGGGTTTCCAGGCGCGGGGCTGTGCCTAGAAACCCGCTGTGTACCTTGGATACCAGCGCCCTGATGCAGGGAGCTGGTATCCAAGGTACACAGCGGGTTTCCAAGCGCTGCGCGGTGCCTGGAAACCCGCTGTGTACCTTGGTTACCAGCGGATCGCTGGTCTCCCGCCTGTCACACGCAGCGATGCGTGCCTGTCAGAGGGAAACCAGCGATCAAAAAAAGGTCCTGACATTTCTGCGACGATCAGCGATACCCGGCAGGGGGGCTGATCGTCGCTGAATGTCACACACAGCGATATCGCTGGTGAGCTTGCTGCTGCGTCACAAAACTTGTGACTCAGCAGCGATCTCGGTAGCGATATCGCTATGTGAGACGGGCCCTTAAGCGATGTTACCCGCAGTGTCGCTGTCCCAGATCGCTGCCTGAGCTGCCTGTTTGGCAGCTCAGCAGCGATCATGTAGCGATACACCAGCGATCCTGACAAGTGCATATCGTTGTCGGGATCGCTGGTGTATCGTTATGTGACACCCAGCCTTTACTCTCCTGTCAGCCAGGAGAGGAACTCATTCATTTGGGGTTTACTGTGAGGCTGCAGCATTAGCTGCGGTCCCTGCAGTAAACATTAACCCTTTCTGAAGGATTACACCGTGGGACCTGACTGTGCATCGGATTGGTAAGAATAATTTTGCTTTATTATTTTATTTTTATTACAGGAAATGGTTTTAGCAGGTAAATAAAATATGGTCAAAAACTGTGTGATTATTTCATTAAACTTCTTTTTTATTAAAGTGTGTGTGTTTGATTTTTCTTTCATACAATAGGATTAATAATTGATAGTTGTCTAATTGACAGCTCTCAATTATTAACCTGGCTTAAAGTGACCTTTCAATTGCAAGGTCATTTTAACCCCTTATTAACCCATTCGCCACCGCTACAGGGCAATGGGAATAGACGGGCAAAGTGCCAGAAAGGGCAAATCTAATTAGAGATTTGCCCTTTCTGGGGTGTCTGGGGGCAGATGTTAAGTAGCCGGGGGGGGGGCAAAAAAAATGGTCCCTCTCTGGGCTATTATTATCTGCCCCCACTCACTGGCTTTGTCTGTCTGGTTGCGAAAATAGGGCGGGAGCCCACGCATTTTTTTTCAGCAATTTTACACCTCATATATATATATATATATATATATATACATGTCATTGAATTTGTGACACATATATATATATATTTATATTTGTAGTTCATACACTTCTACATAGTATAATAGCCGCTAATTCAATTGCCGGCTTTTGTGAAAATGCAGAACCCGACATGAAATGACACTTGGTGTACATAGGGTTAACCATGTCTTTTCATGTCCTTTGCTATCTAATTTGCACAAACAATTAAATCAGTCTATGTGTGCAAAATTTCACACCTGTAGGCGTTAATTAAAGGTGTAAATTCGTAGCAAAAAAGTCCGTTTTTTTTACAACGAATTTACACCTTTAATTAACCCTACAGGTGTGAAATTTTGCACACATAGACTGATTTAATTGTTTGTGCAAATTAGATAGCAAAGGACATGAAAAGACATGGTTAACCCTATGTACACCAAGTGTCATTTCATGTCGGGTGCTTCTGTCTTTTCACTGAAGCCGGCTTTACCCGGCAATTGAATCAGAGTATATTTTACTATGTAGAAGTGTATAAACTATACATATATGTATATATATATGTCACAATGACATGTATATATATATATATATATGTATTCTATGTGTGTATATTTAGTGTTTACAAGGAAATAAAGGTTTTTTTTTAGTTGCGATATTTTGTTCCCATAGACTTACATGGGACTTCCGGTATCGGTATCGGGTATCGCCGATATTTTAGTGATATCGGCGATACCATTCCGATTCCGATACTTTAGGATATCGGAAAGTATCGCTCAACTCTAATTGTTGACTGAGGTGCAATCTTTCTAGCTGCGATACTTTTCCCTGTTAGGCCATTTTTGTGCATTGCAATGATGACGGCACATGTTTCTTTAGAGATAACCATGGTTAACAGAAGAGAAACAATGATGCCAAGCACCAGCCTCCTTTTAAAGTGTCCAGTGGTGTCATTCTTACTTAATCATGACAGATTGATCTCCAGCCATGTCCTCATCAACACCCACACCTGTGTTAATGGAGCAATCACTGAAAAGAGGTTAGTTGGTCCTTTTAAGGCAGGGCTGCAATGATGTTGAAATGTGTTTTGGGGGATAAAGTTCATTTTCTAGCCAAATATTGACTTTGCAAGTAATTGCTGTTAAGCTGATCACTCTTTATAACATTCTGGAGTATATGCAAATTGCCATTAGAAAAAGTGAAGCAGTACACTTTGTAAAAATTAATATTTGTGTCATTCTCAAAACTTTTGGCCATGACTGTAGGTACTGGCAAGTGTAAGGATCCGTGACGTGGGTTGCCAGCTTACATATTTTGGCCAGAATATCAACTAATACTTTACATATATTTATATGTCTTTTTGCACATTATACTTTTGCAGAGTACAGTTGGGCCCAAATGGTTCTGTACACTGTGGCCTCTGTTCACACTGGATGCATTATAGTTAGCACTGGGCAGCCCGTATATGGCATCATTAATAGGCTGTGAACCAGACGCTCTGCATACCTTGTGTGAACATTGCCATATACAGATTGTTGTTGTGAATGGGCTTGAGATGAGTTCTGAGCAGAGGCTCCCTCTGGTGGTTACAAGCGGTGCTGGTCTGTCCAGTGAAGATTGTGAGGATTGGGAATCAGGTGTTACTGACTGGTCTTATATAAGGGAGTCACCTTCCCATCAGGGTTGCCGGTGATCAATTGTTCTGGTCTCAATCCTTGAATCCTGTTTCCCTTGTATCCTGCTGTGTCGTGTCTGCATCTCCTGCTATCAGATAAGACATTTTCTTCTTTTGTTTTTGTGCTAGATTTTTGCATTTTGTCCTGCACTTCTGTGGGGGCCTTCAGAGTCCCCTCCGGGGGCTTTTGCCCTCTCAGTTAGTTCAGCCACTGATGTTTGTACTTTTGCTTTTTGCAGTTTTTTCAGTGGCTGCTGTTTTGATTTTGTTACACCAGAGAACTAATTTAGGTGGTAGAGGTCGTGTGATCTCAGGTGTTTTTGAAATTAGTAGAGTTGGTGCTTTTCAGGGTTTTCTGGGATTGCAGTAAGTACCCTTCCTATCCTTTTCTATTTAGTTAGTTTGGGCCCCAGCATTTGCTCATGCTATTTTCTTTCTGTGTCAGTGTTTCTTCTTGTCTAACCGCCATTACATGTTTGGGGGCTTTCTATTATCTTTGGGGTTCTGCTCCGGGGCAGATAGCTTTCCTATTTCTATCTTTAGGTGTAATTAGTTTCTCAGGCTGTGACGAGGCGTCTAGGACCAACGTAGGAACGCTCCACGGCTGCCTCTAGTTGTGGTGGTTAGTCAGGGTACTGCAATCTCATAGATTCCAACTGCTCTGGTGTATTGCCTTTTTACCTGCACTCCTCAGCTACCAAATCATAACAGTATCACCGGCCTAAAAATTGAAAATTGTATGGTACTCACAGAAGGGAAAAAATATTGTGAAAGAAAAAAGGTTGTCAGAGTTGTCAGAGATATTTTTCTGTTTGTTGCATTTTTTTTCCCTCTGTATCTCTGGGTGCTGGGGAGGATTTTTTTTTTTTTTTTCTCTCAATGGAGTTTGCACAGTTGTCTGGCCGTGTGGATCAGCTTGCCACTGAGGTTCGGAGTATTGCTGCCTATCTTGCTAGGTTGCCTGTTGTGGAACCTAGGATTCCCATGCCAGATTTGTTTTTAGGGGATCGAGCTAAGTTTCAGAATTTCAAAAATAATTGTAAATTGTTTTTTGCCTTAAAATCTAAGTCCTCAGGGAACGCAGCGCAGCAGGTTCAAATTGTCATCTCTCTCCTGCGCGGCGATCCTCAGGATTGGGCTTTTTCCCTGACACCTGGGGATCCTGTTTTGAGTGATGTTGATGCATTTTTTCAGGCTTTGGGGTTATTGTACGATGAGCCTAATGTCATGATCAAGCTGAAAAAGCCTTGTTGGCATTAAATCAGGGGCTTGATGACGCTGAGTTATACTGTCAGAGATTCCGTAGGTGGGCAGTCCTGACCAAGTGGAATGACGACGCTTTGGCGGCCCTTTTCCGGAAGGGTCTGTCAGATAATGTAAAGGATGTTATGGTGGGATTCCCTGTCCCCTTGGTCTCAATGATTCTATGTCATTAGCGATTCAAATTGACAGACGTTTGCGTGAGCGGAGAAGTATGCGTGGAATAGTGTTGCCTTGTGAACCTGCTTCTGAATCCATGCAGTGTGATAGAGTGGTGTCTGGGGCACAGCGTCATGAGTTTCGAAAGCGCAATGGGTTATGTTTCTACTGTGGTGATGCCTCTCATGCTATTTCAGTCTGCCCTAAGCGGGGAAGACGTTTTGCACGCTCAGTTGTCTTGGGTAATGTTCAGACTACGTTTTTATTAACTGTCACTCTGATATGCTCTCTGTCCTCATTTTCTGCTCAGGCTTTCGTTGATTCTGGAGCAGCTATTAACCTGATGGATTATGATTTTGCTAAACGTTGTGGGTTTCCCTTGATACCCCTACAGAAGTCTATTCCCTACTGGGATCGATTCTACCCCTTTGGCTGGGGAATAAACCTCAGTTCTCTACTCAGGTGATAATGAGGGTTGAACCTGATCACCAGGAGTGCTGCAAATTTTTGTTCTCTATAATCTGCATGATATTATCGTACTGGGTTTCCCTTGGTTACAGTCTCATATCCTGTTTTGGATTGGAAATCTGTGTCTGTAACCAGTTGGGGCTGCCAATGTGTTATCCCAACACTCCTGTTTTTTCTGCCTCCCCCAGGCTCAGGATGTTCCTGACTTTTTGATTGATTTTTCTGATGTATTTAGCGAAAGTAAATCTGCATCCTTGCCTCCCCATAGGAGCTATGACTGCGCTATTGAATTAGTGCCGGGTAGTAAATTCCCTAAAGGTCGCCTTTTTAACTTGTCTGTACCTGAACATGACGCTTGCGGTCTTATATCAAGGAATCATTGGAGAAGGGTCATATCAGACCATCCTCTTCACCCTTAGGTGCCGGTTTTTTCTTTGTGGCCAAAAGGATGGTTCATTAAGGCGTGTATTGATTATCGTCTTTTGAACAATATTACTGTGAAATATCAATATTCGTTACCCTTGATTTCTGACCTGTTTTCCAGGTGTGAAAAACGCTACTTGGTTTACCAAGCTTGACCTCAGGGGGGCGTATAACCTTATTCGCATTAAGCACGGGGATGAATGGAAGACAGCATTCAATACCCCTGAAGGGCATTTTGAGTACCTGGTGATGCCCTTTGGGCTCACTAATGCTCCTTCCGTCTTCCAGTCCTTCATGAATGACATTTTCAGGGATTTTGTGGACAAATTTCTGATTGTTTATTTGGATGATATCTTGATTTTTTCTAATGACTGGGACTCTCATGTGAAACATGTTCGAACTGTATTCCAGATTTTGAGAGAGAATGCTCTGTATGTGAAGGGATCAAAGTGTCTTTTTGGCGTACAGAGGATCTCATTTCTGGGATTCATTTTGTCCCCATCTGTTATTGAAATGGACCCGGTCAAGGTTCAGGCCATCTGTGATTGGGTCCAACCTACTTCATTAAAGGCTCTTCAAAGATTTTTGGGTTTTGCCAATTTTTTATCGTAAATTTATTGGTAATTTCTCGGTTATTGTTAAACCATTAACTGATTTGACCATAAAGGGATCTGATGTGGTGAATTGGCCTCCGAGGCAGTCTCTGCATTTCAGGAACTTAAGCAAAGATTCACTTCTGCTCCTGTTCTACGGCAGCCTGATGTTTCTCTGCCATTTCAGGTGGAGGTTGATGCCTCTGAAATTGGGGCAGGTGCGTTTTGTCCCAAAAAGATCCAGAGACCTCTAAAAGTAACCCTTGTGCCTTTTTCTCTCGAAAATTTTCTCCTACTGAACGTAATTATGACGTGGGTAATCGGGAGTTATTGGCCATGAAGTGGGCTTTGAAGAGTGGAGACATTGGCTGGAGGGAGCCAAACATCAGGTGGTGGTCCTTACGGACCATAAGAATCTGGTCTATCTGGAATCTGCCAAGCGACTCAATCCTAGACAGGCCAGGTGGGCCTTGTTTTTCACAGTTTTAATTTTTGTGGTTTCCTTTCTTCCTGGCACTAAGAATGTTAAGGCGGATGCCCTCTCGAGGAGTTTCCTTGCGGACTCTCCTGAGTTATCTGATCCTTCTGTTTTTTGAAAGAGGGTGTAGTTCTTTCCGCCATCTCGCCCAATTTGAGACTTGCTCTGGAGGGGTGTCAGGAGGATAGGCCCGAGTGCTGCCCTGTTGGAAAATTGTTTATCCCGGACCAGTGGAAAAAGAGTGTGATGTCTGAGATTCATTGTTCCGCATTGGCTGGGCATCCCGGAATTTTTTTGGGACTAGAGACTTGGTTAGTCGGTCCTTTTGGTGGCCTACCTTGTCTCGTGATGTCAGGGAATTTTGTGCAGTCCTGCGGGACTTTCTCTCGCTCCAGCCTTGCTCTCGCTCTAGTGGTTTGTTGATGCCATTGCCTGTGCCCAAGAGACCATGGACCCATTATCTCTATGGATTTCATTTCCGACCTTCCTGTTTCTCAGAGAATGACCGCCATCTGGGTAATTTGTGATGGTTTTCCAAAATGATACATCTTGTGTCATTATCTAAGTTGCCTTCCTCCTCTGAATTGGTGCCGTTGTTCCTTCGCACGTGGTTCGTTTACACGGCATTCCTGAGAACATTGTGTCTGACAGAGGAGTCCAGTTTGTTTCCAGATTTTGGAGGACTTTTTGTTCTAAACTGGGTGTTCAATTGTCTTTCTCCTCGGCATTTCATCCTCAGACCATGGTCAAACTGAGAGAACAAACCAGACATTGGAGACTTATCTAGATGCTTTGTGTCTGCTGATCAGGATGACTGGGTCTCTTTTTTGCCTTTGGCTGAGTTGTCTTAATAATTGGCTAGCCTGCACTTTGATGTCTCCGTTTTTCTGTAATTCTGGGTTTCACCCTCGATTTTCTTCAGGACAGACGGAGGCTTCTGTCTGTCCAGATGTTGACTCTGTTGTGGAGCGTATGCAACAGATTTGGGACCAGGTAGTGGAGAGGTTGTCCCTCTCTCAGGAGGAAGGCCCAGCGGTTTGCTAACCGGCATAGGACTGATGGTCCTCGGTTTAAAGTAGGGGACTTGGTCTGGTTGTCCTCAAAAAATATTCCTATGAGAGTAGCATCTCCTAAATTTAAGCCTAGGTTCATTGGACCTTATAAGTCATGGAGTTTTTAAATCCTGTTTTTTTCGTTGCTTTTCCAGGACATTTAAGATCCATAAATGTTCCAAAAAGTCCTTGTTGAAGGGTTTGTTGAGCCAGTGGTTCCGTGTGTGCCCCCCTGACCCTGTTTTGGTTGAGGGCAATCTGGAGTATGTGGTTGAGAAAATATTAGATTTCGTTTTTCTAGACGGAAACTCCAGATTTGGTTAAATGGAGAGGTTATGGTCAGGAGACAATTCTTGGGTGTTTGCTTCGGACATCCTGCTAGGAGACTTACCCCGTGCGTTCTAGAACTCATCCTGACGACCTGGTTGCTCAAAGGGGTTCGGTTGACCCCTCAAGGGGGGGTATGTTGTTAAAGGGCTTGAGATGAGTTCTGAGCAGAGGCTCCCTTGGTGGTTACAAGCGGTGCCGGTCTGCCCAGTGAAGATTGTGAGGATTGAGAATCAGGTGTTACTGATGGTCTTATATAAGGGAGTCACCTTCCCATCAGGGTTTGCCGGTGTCAATTGTTTGGTCTCAATCCTTGAACCCTGTTTCCCTTGTAGCCTGCTGTGTCGTGCTGATTCCCCCTATCAGAAAGACAATTTTCTTCTTTTTTTTTTGTGCTGATTTTGCATTTTGTCCTGCACTTCTGGGGGGGCCCTTTCAGGGTCCCTCCGGGGGCTATTGCCCTTCAGTTAGTTCAGCCACTGATGTTTGTATTTGGCTTTTTGCAGTTTTTTCGTGACTGCTGTTTTGATTTTGTTACACCGAGAAACAAATTTAGGTGGTAGAGTGTTGTGATCTCAGGTGTTTTTAAAAATTAGTAGATTTGGTGCTTTTCGGGTTTTCTGGGTTTTGAAAGTAAGTACCCTTCCTATCCTTTTCTATTTAGTTTTTTGGGGGCCCAGCTTTTTGTCTGCTATTTTTTTCTGTGTAGTGTTTCTTCTTGTTAAACCCCGCCTTACATGTTTGGGGGCTTTCTATTATCTTTGGGGTTCTGCTCGGGGAGATGCTTTCCTTTTCTTCTTTAGGTGTAATTAGTTTCTCAGGCTTGTACGAGGCGTCTAGGACCAAAGTGGGAAGCTCCACGGCTGCCTCTAGTTGTGGTGGTTGTCAGGGTACGCAATCTCATAGATTCCAACTGCTTGTGTATTGCCTTTTTACCTGCACTCCTCAGAACCAAATCATAACAGATTGTATTTTTTGTGCACTGGTTTGTACCACACGGCCAATCTCTGATTGGAGGGGCTGTTTAATTTGTATTAAGGCCCTGTGTAGTCGCCATTTTCTTGGGTCCGCAGCATTGTCAGTGCATCAGTATTGAGGCCTTTTCGGGACAGGAAAAGCATCTCGGGCCTGTTTTTGGTGGTGTAGACTGAGGTAGTCAGCAGTTCCTAAAAGGGAATCTGTCAGCAGGTTTTTGCCATGTAATTGGACAGTATGCTGTTGGGGAATAAAACACGATTTCAGCTTGGCTTTCTTATCAAGCTCTGTGGTTTTGTTTGCTTGCAGTGACGTTTTGCCCAGGAGTTTTTCAATGCTGGACCTGGGCATACCCCCCGTGGGGCAGGGGGGGCAAACTGCCCCCCCTGAAGCGGGGCAAGTGCTTGATCGGGTCCGTCGGCCCCGCCGACACTGAACTGACGTTCGTGCCCGGGGGGCCCTTTAATCCGGGCGGTTGAGTGAGGAAGGCTTGGGCCTTCCCAATGCAGCAAGGCGACGTGATCGTCATACGCCGCCTGCGTGCCCTGATGAGCCCGCCGCCTGTGCCAGGAGAAGACGGAGCGAGTGCGCTTCTTCGAGAGCGGGGGAGATAGGTGAGTATGGCTTTTTTTTTTTTACGCGGGCCTGGCCCATGGGGGGATTATGTGGCTATGGGGGATTATGCTGGCTATGGGGGATTATGTGGTATGGGGGGATTTTCTGGTATGGGGATTTGCTGGCTAGGGGGGGATTATGCTGGCTATGGGGGGGTTTGCTGGTATTGGGGGATTATGCTGCCTATGGGGGTTATGTGCCTATGGGGGATTTTGCTGCCCATGGGGGGATTATGCTGCCTAGTGGGTTATGCTGGCTATTGGGGATTATGCTGGCTATGGGGGATTATGCTGGCTTTGGGGATTATGCTGGTATTGGGGGTTTTTTCTGGTATTGGGGGCTATGCTGTTTTGGGGGATTATGCGGCTATTGGGGCTTGCTGCCTTTGGGGACTAAGCTTTTATGGGGGATTTGCTGGCTATTGGGGGATTATGCTTCCTATGGGGGATTATGCTGGCTTTTGGGGGATTTGCTGGCTATTGGGGGATTATGTGGCTATTGGGGGTTTGCTGGCTTTGGGGACTATGTGCTTATGGGGGATTATGCTGCCCATGGGGCTACTATCTGCCTATTGGGGACTATGCTGCTATTGGGGGTTATGTGCTATGAGGACATGCTGCGTATTGGGGACCTTTGTGCCTCTGGGACATTTACCTGCCTATTGGGGCCTATGCTGCCTATTGGGGACCTATGTGCTATTGGCGACATTGCTGCCTTTAAGGACAATGCTGCCTTTGGGGCCTAGCTGCTATTGGGGGGCCTTGCTGCCATTGAGGACATTGCTGCCTTTGGGGACATTGCTGCCTATTGAGGAATATGCTGCCATTGGGGACTATGCTGCCTATTGAGGATTATGCTGCCTTTGGGGTTTAATGCGCCTATTGGGGGGGACATTTACCTGCCTATTTGGGGCATTTCCTGCCTATTAGGGACTCTGCACACAAACAGTCGGCCCGAGATAAAAGCGGAGTTGCGCCAATTTTGTGCACGATGAGGATGTGTATGGATTGGCAAGGCTGCGTGATGGGCAGTGAGGCTGTATGTCTCTGTGTGGGCAGTTTTATTGCTGGTATTTTTGTTTTTGTAGGCTGTTAATATATTTGTTTTTACTAATAGCAATTTGGAATCCCTAGGAAATAATGATATCAAGAAAGAGAAAATTGCTTCATGTGACAATATGGTACCGCATTGCCATTATTAGCCAAAAAGAGGCCATAGTTCCGTTTGTTGATTTTTAACTTTATTGTTATTTATTTTAGTATTTTTAATTGTTCCTGTTTATTTTTATTTTTTTTACTTCAATAAGAGGTGTATTTGGTGTTTACGGGTCATACACATGTGTGCGGTATATAGAGTGTATATACACTGCTGTATTATATTTTCATTATACAGGCTTAATGCCTCTTATTTTTGTATAGAGGTGGGTTTCATGTTTAATATTGGTTTTA
>JARQOD010000003.1:205267883-205359859 GCA_033576555.1 Oophaga sylvatica | reverse complement strand
ACAGCAACTGCGGAATCCCATAGGATTGCATGGGATGCGTTTTGTTAGCGTTTCCGCCGTGGAAAAACGCGGCAAAAACGCTTAAAAAACGCAACGTGGGCACATAGCCTTAAAGTGTTTCTTCTGTTTCGGTAATAACACACTTTGACATGAGCATGAAGAAGATTCTTCTGTTTCAACCTAGATGCAAGAAGTTCATCTTTTGACAATATACACATACACATCTTGACTTGAGGTCTCCATGTCTTCGCCAGTAGCTACAGCTCCATAGTCCTCATATTCTACTTCATTTTCATCCAATTCAGACAATGATGGTACAGGAACTGGCAAGGTACCATCATGTGGAACTGGCCTAATGCAGATTTAAGTTCAGGGTAATAAACCCCTTTCTGCCATCGGACGTACTATCCCATCCATAAAATCCGTGCCAATCTGCCCATGGACGGCATAGTACGTCCAAGGCGATCAGCTGCGCTCCCCCCGGGTGTCAACTGATTATCACAGCTGACACCCAGGACTATGTGCCAGGAGCGGTCACGGACCGCTCCTGGCACATTAACCCCTGGCACAACACGATCAAACATGATCGCGGTGTACCAGGGGAACAGGGGAGCACGCGCAGGGAGGGGGCTCCCTGCGTGCTCCCCTAAGACCCTCAGAACAGCGCGATGTGACCGATGTGACTGTTCTGAAGGCCTCTTCCCTGCAGGACCCCGGATCCAAGATGGCCGCCGAGTCCTGCAGGGAGGCGGCTTCCTCAGTGCCTGCTGAGAGCAGGCATTGAGAAGCCTGCAGCAGTACCAGAGCGATCGCTGGTGTGACAGAGTGCTGTGCACCCTGTCACACCAGCGGTCTGATAAAATACAGTGATGTCCCACCCTGGGACAAAGTAAAAAAGTTAAAAAAATGTGTAAAAAAAAAATTTCAAAATAAAGAAAAAAAAAAATTTTCCCCAATAAATTCATTTCTTCCTGTAAATAAAAAAAACAAAATAATAAAAGTACACATATTAGGTATCGCCGCGTCCGTAACAACCCCCCCTATAAAACTGTCCCACTAGTTAACCCCTTTAGTGAACCCCTTAAAAAAAAAAACAAAGCAAAAAATCAATGCTTTATCATCATACCGCGAACAAAAACTGGAATAACACACGATCAAAAAGACCGATATAAATAATCATGGTACCGCTGAAAACATCATCTTGTCCCGCAAAAAACGAGCCACCACACAGCATCATCAGTAAAAAAAATATAAAAGTTATAGCTCGCAGAATAAAGCGATGCAAAAATAATAATTTTTTATATAAAATGGTTTTTATTGTATAAAAGCGCCAAAACCTAAAAAAATGATATAAATGAGGTATCACTGTAATCGTACTGACCCAAAGAATAAAACTGCTTTATCAATTTTACCACACGCGGAACGGTATAAACGCCCCCCCCAAAAGAAATTCATGAATTGCTGATTTTTGTTAATTCTAACCTCCCAAAAATCGAAATAAAAAGCGATCAAAAATGTCACATGCTCAAAAATGGTACCAATAAAAACATCAACTCGTACCGCAAAAAATAAGACCTCACATGACTCTGTGGGCCAAAACATGCAAAAATTACAGCTCTCAAAATGTGGTGATGCAAAAACTTTTTTTGCAATAAAAAGCGTTTTTTTAGCATGACAGCTGCCAATCATAAAAACCCGCTATAAATAGTAAATCAAACCCCCTTTATCACCCCCCTAGTTAGGGAAAACTAATAAAATAAAAAAAATGTATTTATTTTCATTTTCCTACTAGGGTTAGGGTTGCGCCTAAAGTTAGGGTTGGGGTTGCGCCTAAAGTTAGGATTAGGGTTAGGGTTGGGATTAGGGTTAGGGGTGTGTTAGGGTTAGGTTTGTAGTTAGGGTTATGGTTAGGGTTGGGACTAGGGTTAGGGGTGTGTTGGGGTTAGGGTTGGAGTTAGAATTGGGGGGTTTCCGCTGTTTAGGCACATCAGGGGCTCTCCAAATGTGACATGGCGTCTGATCTCAATTCCAGCCAATTCTGCGTTGAAAAAGTCAAACGGTGCTCCTTCACTTCTGAGCTCTGCCATGCGCCCAAACCGTAGTATACCCCCACATATGGGGTAGCAGCGTACTCAGGACAAATTGCACAATAACTCTTGGAGTCCAATTTCTTCTGTTACCCTTGGGAAAATAAAAAATTGGGGGCAAAAATATCATTTTTGTAAAAAAAAATGACTTTTTTGTTTTTACTGCTGTACGTTATAATTTTCTGTGAAGCACTTGGGGGTTCATAGCGCTCACCACACATCTACATTAGTTCCTTGTGGGGTCTATTTTCCAAAATGGGGTCACTTGTGGGGGGGTTTCCACTGTTTAGGCACATCAGGGGCTCTCCAAATGCGAAATGACGCCAACAGACCATTCCATCAAAGTCTGCAATCCAAAACGTCACTACTTCCCTTCCGAGCCCCGACGTGTGCCCATACAGTAGTTTTCTCCCACATATTGGGTATCTGCGCACTCAGAACAAATTGGACAACAACTTTTGTGGTCCGATTTCTCCTGTTACCCTTGTGAAAATAAAATATTGGGGACGAAAAAAATCATTTTTGTAAAAAAAAAAATTTTTTTTATTTTTACGGCTGTATGTCATAAACTTATGTGAAGCACTTCGGGGTTCAAAGTGCTCACCACACATCTAGATAAGTTCCTTGTGGGGTCTATTTTCCATAATGGGGTCACTTGTGGGGGGTTTCCACTGTTTAGGCACATCAGGGGCTCTCCAAATGTGACATGACGCCCGCAGACCATTTCATCAAAGTCTGCAATCCAAAACGTCATTAGTTCCTTCTGAGCCCCGACGTGTGCCCATACAGTAGTTTTCTCCCACATATTTGGTATCAGCGTACTCAGGACAAATTGGAAAACAACTTTTGGGGTCCAGTTTCTCCTGTTACCTTTGGGAAAATAAAAAGTTGGGGACTAAAAGATCATGTTTGTGGAAAAAATATGATTTTTTTATTCTCATGCTCCGGCGTTATAAACTTTAGTGAAACACCTGGGGGTTCAAAGTCCTCACCACACATCTAGATAAGTTCCTAGAGGGGTCTAGTTTCCAAAATGGTGTCATTTGTTGGGGGTTTCCACTGTTTAGGCAGATCAGGAGATCTCCAAACACGACATGGCGTCCAGCCAATTCTGCATTGAAAAAGTCAAATGGCGCTCCTTTCCTTCCAAGCTCTGCCATGCACCCAAACAGTGGTTTATCCCCACATATGGGGTATCACCGTACTCAGGACAAATTGCACAATAACTTTTGGAGTCTTGTTACCCTTGGGAAAATAAAAATTGGTGTGAAAAGATCATTTTTTTGGAAAAAATATGATTTTTTAATTTTACGGCTCTACGTTATAAACTTGTGTGAAGCACTTGGGGGTTCAAATTGCTCACCACGATCTAGATAAGTTCCTTAGGGGGTCTAGTTTGCAAAATGGGGTCACTTGTGGTGGGTTTCCACTGTTTAGGCACATTAGGGGCTCTCCAAATGCAATATGGCGTCCAATCTCAATTCCAGCCAATTTTGGTTGGAAATAGTGAAATGGTGCTTCTTCCATTCAGAGCTCTGCCGTGCGCCCAAACAGTGGTTCCCCCCACATGTGGGGTATCAGCGTACTCAGGACAAATTTTACAACAACTTTTGTGGTCCAATTTCTCCTGTTATCCTTGGGAAAATAAAAAATTGGTGACTAATAGATAATTTTTGTGGGAAAAAAATAGGATTTTTTATTTTCATGCCCGGGCATTATAAACTTGTGTGAAGCACTTAGGGGTTCAAAGTGCGCACCACAGATCTAGATAAGTTCCTTAGGGGGTCTAGTTTCCAAAATGGGGTCACTTGTGGGGGGTTTCCACTGTTTAGGCTCATCTGAGGCACTACAAATGGAACATAATCCCCATCAACATCTGCATTCCAAAACGTTATTACTTCCTTTCCAAGCCCTGCCGTGCGCCCAAACAGTTTCCCCCCCATATATGGGGTATCAGCGTACTCAGGACTAATTGGACAACAACTTTTGGGGTCCAATTTCCTTGGGAAAAATCAAAAATTTGGAACTAAAAAATCATTTTTGTGGAAAATTGTTTTTTTTTTTCCACACTCAGGCATTATAAACTTTTGTGAAACACTTGGGGGTTCAAAGTGCTCACAACAGATCTAGCTAAGTTCCATAGGGGGTCTAGTTTCCAAAATGGTGTCACTTTTGGGGGTTTCCACTGTTTAGGTGCATCAGAGGCTCTCCAAATGCGACATGGCGTCCAATCTCAATTCCAGCCAATTTTTGTTTGAAAAAGTCAAGCAGCGCTCCTTTCCTTACGAGCTCTGCCGTGTGCCCAAACAGTGGTTTTCCCCAGCATATGGGGTATCAGCGTACTCAGGAGAAATTGCACAACAACTTTTTCTGTCCATTTTCTCCTCTTACCCTTGTGAAAATAAAAAAAAGTTTGTAAAACATCATTTTTGTGACTAAAAAGTTAAATATTAATTTTTTCCTTCCACGTTGCTTCAGCTCCTGTGAAGCACCTGAAGGGTTAATAAACTTCTTGAATGTGGTTTTGAGTACCTTGACGGGTGCAGTTTTTAGAATGGTGTCACTTTTGGGTATTTTCTGCCATATAGACCCCTCAAAGTGACTTCAAATGTGAGGTGGTCCCTAAAAAAAAAGGCTTTGTAAATTTTGCTGTAAAAATGAGAAATCGCTGGTCAACTTTTAATCCTTATAATTTCCTAAAAAAAAAATTTTGGTTCCAAAATTGTGCTGATGTAAAGTAGACATGTGGGAAATGTTATTTCTTAACTATTTTGTGTGACATATTTCTCTGTTTTAAGGGAATGAAAATTCAAAGTATGAAAATTGCAAAATGTTCAAAATTTTTGCCATATTTGCTTTTTTTCAAAAATAAATGCAAGTTATATCGAAGAAATTTTACCACTATCGTGAAGTACAACATGTCTCGAGAAAACAATCTCAGAATCGCTAAGATCCGTTGAAGCGTTCCAGAGTTATTACCTCATAAAGGGAAAGTGGTCAGAATGGTAAAAATTGGCCCGGTCATTAACGTGCAAACCACCCTTGGGGGTGAAGGGGTTAATCTTATGTTTGTTCTTTGTAGAAAAGCCCTTCAGTTTGACAAAACAAAAGTAGCAGTCATCACTATGATTTTTGGTTCAATCCAAATCATGGAACAGCAAATGGCATAGCCACTTTCCTCATATTCAACCAGTCACGAAAACCATTTGAACAATTTGAGCATATCACATGAGGGGCCCAGCTTTTGTCTTGATCACCAAGTGGACACTTAAAGTACATCTGGTACATCTTTTTAATATCATGAGTGATTGAACGTACTTGGCCTTTTGGTGTAAAAGCAGAATCTGTTTGGATGATTGATGCACGGTCGGGGCATTTTTCTCCTTTAAATCAGATCAAACAGTAAAGTAAGTTCAGTTCCATGGTGGTGACGAACTAAAAAAAAAATGTGATTAGTTGACTGACTATATGTAGATATTTCCCGGGAGATGACAGAGGCAGCTTGTATTTAGAACTGATTTTACTGGAGGTAATCTGTGTGACAGTGTCACTGGTTTTATATGTGAGGGGAGGTATGTGTCACACAGGATGCTCTCCTGTGTGAACTAAGACCTACTTCATTTATCTGCCAGCATGTTATATGCTGGTAGGTTTACTCTGTTAAAGAGGGCAGGACGCATTCCCCTTACCTCCCCTCAGGGTGTGGCTGAGCGATGTGTAAAAGCTCAGCCCTGTTTTTTCCCTGGGAGTGTGGTCTGGAGGAAAAGTCTCCAGACAGTATAGTGGAAGCTACCGAGTTTTCCACAAAGACTTTAGCAGTACAGTTTATGCTACCGAGAGCGGGCAGACCCCACTCATCTATGGACTGAGTTATTGTTTTTTTTTTTTATGTTTTCCCGTTTAACCCAGAGGGGTCATGTTTACTTTTCCTGCGAAACCTGCATGAGTTTATGGCTGATAATAAACCAGCAGAAAGAAAACCCAGAGAATGTGTGTCCTGAGTCTGCCTCCAGGAGAACCGAGCGAGTCGGCTTACCACAGGTGGTGGTGAGAGTGCGGGCAGGATTCCAGGAACACGTGTACCTGCCACAAAGACCGGTGGATGTCCTGGGTGAAAGCTGCCAGCCAGCCAGAGAAGTCCGGCAGCATGGAGGAGCTCGATAAGCACCTGGTCCAGGCCCAGCAGAGCATGCAGCAGCAATACCTACAGAGCCAGCAGAGCATACAGCAGGCCCAGCAGAGCATGCAACAGCAGCACCAGGAGACGACCAAACTGTTGCTTCAGCAGATCCAGTTGCAGCAAAAGTCGCAGCAGCAGCACCAGCAGGAGGCGCAACAGCAGATACAGCTTTTGGCGGACGCCATCCAGAGCAGGGCGGCCACCCCAACCCCAGGGCCGACTGATGATTCTCACGTCAGGAAGGCGGTAAGGCGGGCCATGCAGAAGATGACCCCTGGGGATGATGTAGAAGCATTTCTGACTGTTTTTGAGAGGGTGGCTGATCGGGAGAGACTTCCACCAGCACAGTGGGCAGAGGTTCTGGCGCCATATTTATCGGGTGAACCCCAAAAAGCGTATTTTGACTTGGCGCTGCAAGATGCTAAGGAATATCCCAAACTAAAGACAGAGATCTTAGCACGTCTGGGAGTAAATATGGCAGTAAGGGCCCATCACTGGGCATATGCTAGCAACAAACCCCCTCGTTCGCAGATGTTTGACCTACTGCATCTTGTTCAGAAGTGGCTACAACCGGAGTCCTCCACTCCGGCCCAGATGGTTGAGTGGGTGGTGATTGACAGATTCATGCATTCCCTTCCCAAGTCAGTACAGACCTGGGTTGCCCAGGGTGATCCCCAGAACGCAGATGACTTTATCGGCCTGGTAGAGAGATACCAGGTAGTGGAAAGATCTCTTGGGAAACCAGATGCAGTCACTTCTCCCTACTGGGATACCCAAAAGGGGGTGGGTTCACCACGGACGGGGTCTAGAGCCACCACTGGGGGGCGTCCCACTCCTATTGAAGGTGCCTCTAGAACAGTTGGGAAAGATATAGTTTGCTGGCGATGTCACAACCCTGGACATGTAGCCGCCAGGTGTCAAATATCCCCTGAGCCCATGGACTGCAGCCTAGGCAGACGGGTCTCCTATTATGCCTATCCAGCCTGTAGCGTGAACTGTCGACCCGGCGAGGGACCGCAGGCGTGTGCAGTATCCATTAATGGAATAAAAGTGCTTGGGCTGTTGGACTCCGGGAGTCTGGTGACCTTGATCAGAGCATCCCTTCCCCACCAGTTGATCCCTTCCAAAACCCTGGGTGTTCGGTGCATCCATGGTGACGCCAAGGACTATCCCGTGGCCACAGTAACAGTGGGGACAGACTGTGGTGCCCAGTCCCATGAAGTCGGGGTGGTAAAGGACCTGATACATCCCGTCATATTGGGCCGTGATTTTTCCTTATTTTGGGACTTGTGGGAGAAGGGAACTGGACTAAGTAGCATGGGGAAAAGCGAGATCCTTGAAGAAGAACCCCCGACAGAGAGGAGTTCCCACTGTGCGTCCTTGTCGGTGATGAGGGTGAGACGGTGACCGAGGAGGCCGACCTACCTGCGTTAGATATGTCCAGAGAGAACTTTGGGATTGCTCAAGTTCGAGACCTGACCTTAAAAGGGGCGTTCGACCAGGTTACTGTATGTAATGGGGTTGCCCAAGAGCGGGGCCGACACCAGATTCCCCCACTTTGCAGTACAGGGGGAGTTGCTATATCGGGTGGCCAAACTGAGGGGCGGTGAGATAGTGGAACAGTTGTTAGTGCCGGGGCCATACAGACGGCGGGTGCTAGATATGGCCCATTCACATGTTCTGGGGGGACACCTAGGGGTCGAGAAAACTCAGGAGAGGATACTGAGGAGGTTTTATTGGCCAGGGTGTTATCGAGAAATTCAAAACTTTTGTAGGTCCTGCCCCACCTGCCAAATAACCGCTCCCTCCTCCCACTTCCGTAGCCCCTTAGTTCCACTACCTGTGATAGAGGTTCCCTTTGAGAGGATTGCCATGGACCTTGTGGGCCCCATAGTCAAATCAGCTCGGGGCCACCAATATATCCTGGTCGTCATGGACTATGCGACTTGGTATCCAGAAGCGGTTCCCCTAAGGAACATGTCCAGTAAAAGTATAGCCCGAGAGTTGGTCCATATTTTTGCTCGGATAGGTTTACCAAAAGAGATTCTAACAGACCAAGGAACCCCCTTCATGAGCAAGGTGATGAAGGAGCTTTGCAAGTACTTCAGATAACTCAGCTGCGGACCTCGGTTTATCATCCACAAACGGACGGCCTAGTGGAACGCTTCAACAAGACCTTAAAGGCGATGCTCAAGAAGGTCGTTGAAAAGGATGGGAGAGACTGGGACTACCTGCTCCCATTTCTGCTTTTCTCGGTCAGAGAAGTCCCTTAAGCCTCTACTGGCTTCTCTCCATTTGAGCTCCTATATGGGCGGCATCCAAGAGGTCTCCTTGACATCGCCAAGGAAACTTGGGAGGCTGAAGTCACGCCACACCGGAGTATCATCGAACATGTTGCCCAGTTACAGGAGAGAATGTCAAGGGTGATGCCCATCGTGAAGGAACATCTCCTCCAGGCGCAGGAAGCCCAGGCGAGGGTCTATAACCGGTCGGGGAGACTAAGACAGTTCCAGCCCGGAGACCGTGTTTTGGTGCTGATCCCTACCGTCGAGAGCAAGTTCCTCGCCAAATGGCAAGGTCCATACGAGGTGGTGGAGAAAGTCAGCGAGGTTAATTATAGTGTCCACCAGCCTGGCCGAAGGAAGGCACATCAAATATATATATATCATATAAACTTGCTCAATCCGTGGCGGGACCGTGAACCTGTGGAAACTCCTTGCTTGGGGGCCGCACCAGAAGGCAAGGTGGAGGAGGTCACTATTGCAGAGACTCTATCACCGGCCCAGAAGCAACAGTGTCGAGAATTACTACAGCGGAATCGGGAGCTGTTCTCAGAGTTGCCAGGGCATACACAAGTGGTAGAGCATGACGTGCTGACAGAACCGCATGTACGAGTGAATTTGAAGCCGTATCGGATTCCGGAAGCACGCCGGGAGGTGATCTCGGCTGAGGTGAAGAGGATGTTAGACCTCGGGGTAATAGAGGAGTCAAAGAGTGGGTGGTCGAGCCCAATCGTCCTCGTGCCAAAACCCAATGGAGAGTGGAGGTTTTGTAATGACTACCGTCGGCTGAATGAGGTATCCAAGTGTGACGCGCACCCGATGCCCCGCGTCGACGAACTCATCGAGAGGCTGGGACCGGCGAGGTACATCACCACTCTTGACCTAACGAAGGGCTACTGGCAGATCCCCATGTCTCAGATGGCTAAAGAGAAGACGGCTTTCTCAACACCTGATGGCTGTTTCCAATACTCGCGGATGCAGTTCGGACTACAGGGGGCCCCAGCCACTTTCCAGAAGGCTATGGATCGGATCCTAGCCCCACATAAGAAGTATGCCGCAGCCTACCTCGACGACATTGTGGTCTTTAGCCCAGACTGGGCTAGTCACCTACCTAAACTACAGGCCGTTTTGGACGCGCTAAGGAAAGCAGGATTTACCATAAATCCGAGAAAGTGTGCCATCGGAAAAGAAGAGGCCAAGTACCTGGGCTATGTTGTTGGGAGAGGCGAAATAAAGCCACAAATCAAGAAAGTGGAGGCAATTCAAACCTGGCCGCAACCGCTCTCAAAGAAGCAGGTGAAAGCATTCCTGGGAATGGTGGGATACTACCGGCGGTTTATCCCGAATTTCGCCATGATTGCCGCCCCACTAACAGATCTTCTAAAAGGCACCAAATCAACTATGGTGAAATGGACGGAAGAAACGGAGACCGCGTTTCAAAAGCTGAAGTTAACACTGTGCAAGCAACCTGTCCTGGTCACGCCAGACTTTAAGAAAGAATTTGTGGTCCAGACTGATGCATCAGAGGTTGGTCTAGGGGCCGTACTCTCCGAGAAATAAATGGGGAAGAACATCCCATTCTCTATCTAAGCCGAAAGCTGTCCTCCTGCGAGAAGAACTACTCCATAGTAGAGAAAGAGTGTTTAGCCATAAAATGGGCCGTGGATACACTGAAATATTACCTACTAGGCCGGAAGTTTAAATTAGTATCAGACCATGCCCCGTTGAGATGGTTGAGGGAAAAGAGGGAAAAAATGCTAGGGTAACTAGATGGTTCCTAGAGCTTCAAGATTTTAACTTTCACGTGGAGCATAGGCCAGGGAAGTTACATGGGAATGCAGATGCCCTCTCTAGGATTCCCTGTCTGGTGTCAGAAGGTGCCCAAACCCCCGGCTTTGGGCAGAGGGGGGGAATATGTGACAGTGTCACTGGTTTTATATGTGAGGGGAGGTATGTGTCACACAGGATGCTCTCCTGTGTGAACTTAAGGTACTGCCACACTAAACAATCCCGCTAGCGATCACGATAACGACGCATACTAATGCGATCGCTAGCGGGATTGTTTCTATATCGCTAAGTGCGGCCACATTTAGCGATATAGTTAACGACGCTATCGCCGTTAGCGATCTTCTTAACGACTTTAGCGGTACAAAAGTACCGCTAAATCGCTAAGAAAAGGTGCCACACTAGCGATATATACTTACCCAGCGGGAGCGCCGACGAGAAAATAGGGTCCGGAACGATTCCAGCGACGAGTGAGATCACAGCAGGAAGCTCGTCGCTGGCAGATGCCGCACTGAACAACATCGCTAACGGGATCGCTAAATAGTGACTTTTTTAGCGATCCCGTTAGCGATATTGTTCAGTGTGGCATACCCTTAAGACCTACTTCATTTATCTGCCAGCATGTTATATGCTGGTAGGTTTACTCTGTTAAAGAGGGCGGGACGCATTCCCCTTACCTCCCTCAGGGTGTGGCTGAGCGATGTGTAAAAGCTCAGCCCTGTTTTTCCCTGGGAGTGTGGTCTGGAGGAAAAGTCTCCAGACAGTATAGTGGAAGCTACCGAGTTTTCCACAAAGACTTTAGCAGTGCAGTTTATGCTACCGAGAGCGGGCAGACCCCACTCATCTATGGACTGAGTTATTGTTTTTTTTTTTTATGTTTTCCCGTTTGACCCAGAGGGGTCATGTTTACTTTTCCTGCGAAACCTGCATGAGTTTATGGCTGATAATAAACCAGCAGAAAGAAAACCCAGAGAACGTGTGTCCTGAGTCTGCCTCCAGGAGAACCGAGCGAGTCGGCTTACCACATCTGGTAGATAACTATATACAGTTGTGAGGTAAACGGGTCAGCCTATTCCTTACAGATGAACTTTTGCAGACAGGCAGTTTCTCAGTGTCATATTGGCTGCTTTCAGGTTCTCTCTCTGTGGAGACCCTCACTCAGTTACACCTCAGAGGCTGAGCTGTTTTCTTCCTTCTGAGGTGACTTGCCCTCCCAGAAATTCAGTAAAAATCCTCTCACAATGGCGGCTCTCTGCTGCCTTCCTTCTATCTCCCTGTGGCAGGGTTCAGATCCCTGTAGAGGCCTGACTCCTGTCAGAGTCTCACATAACAGTCCTTGCTGCCATCACCATCCTTTTCTGACTGACTCAAATCTTACCGCCTCATAACAGTTAGCTCCTCCCCATAACATGTGACTTTACGAGAAGTAGTCATTGGTTGACTGTACTGTCAATACTCCTTCCCATAAAACTCAATAAAACCTTTACTGATGTTGTCCCTGTAAGAAAATTCACAATACAGTAAGACAAGCAAAGAAATGAGAATAACATAGGAAAAACCACATACATTGAAAACGCAGAAATAGCGTAATAACAAAAATACTTCTATCTCAGAAACTTTATGTGATAGAGCAAAACTAAGCATATTTTGTAATCAGCACATCAAACTCCATAAAACAGACATATTACCTTTGCTGATGATTTTTTTGTGTTGACCAGTGAATTAGTCATTTGACCCCAATGATTGGAGACTTGCAATACACCTATATAAGTAGACCAAACAAAGGTTATGGGTCTCCTGGAAAAAAGGCCACTTACACTAATCCCCTTTGCCAACAAATTAAACTTACTGCTCGAGGAAAAGACTGAGCATGACTGATACTTTTATACAAGGTTGGCGTCACTTGTAATTGGTTTGATAGTGATCCATGAACCAGAACTAGGGCATCATATGAGTACTTTGCAGTCTATGGCTCTTCTCTATGAGAATAGGATCCTTTTCTAACAAGTCATGAAATGGGGTTATCCTAGTGAAAAATGAGTACATGTATCAGTATATATATATCAAAACAGAATATCAAAATATCAGGCGTCATGCACCAGATTTGTGTTGCTCATGATGTGCCTCCAGTTTATAGCATGTTTCTTCACAAGCTATATTACAAGGTTTTCTCTTCTAGAAGCACTGTATCTTCTCCCATACAGATTGACCATAAGGGCTTTTTTGTCCCACCATACATATGTATTGTCCCATGTATCAGCAGACTCAATCTTGCAGATGGTCAGCACTGACACCAAATACTGATACATCTGTCAGTTGGGGGAGGGGGAAATTTATATGGAAAATATAACTCGTTAAACCATACCCAGCTCAAACCTTGAAATTAGGAAAGTCTCAACATCCAGGCTTTTTTAGTCATCATTTTTCCTATTTCAGATTATCTACATAGTTAATTGCCTGAGATTTGTTTCTGCTTGATTGCATAGAAACAGTTCCACCTTTGTCTATCGGCCGTGTCTGGTAAGTGAACAGCTGCGCTACCAGACGCAACCAATGGGTAGCGCATTTTAAACCAACGTGGTGCAGGAGAGGACACTACAGATATGTTCTTGTTACTTTTTGGCACACATTTGTGACTCCATCAGACTGAACCCCAAAAAGATGGGAATCAGATCTGCCCCTAATGGAGCCTTGGACTACAACTTTGGACTATCTGAGTATTTTTCAGCCATATCCATCTTCAAAGTAGACTGCAATGTTATTTCTCAATTCAAAGACCAAAGAGAAGCTCGAAGGTAGTTCAAGGTTACATGTTTTGAACACCATTTGAGATCCAATGGGTAACATTTCTCCTTGCAGAGAGTGACATGTCAAGTATGCCGAGATGAGGAGACTTTTAAGCTGCAATGCTCCGAACTCTGGTGTCACCTATAGGAAGTAGCAATCCTAAAAGTAACTTTCAACCCTTTAACAAGCCTTGTCACATGACATAGGATAAAAGCCAAACCAGAATTTCAATTTGCAGACACTGTGTTTCAGGGTGTTGTCCCTCGTCAGTGCAAAGGGTGAGATCTGGCTTGGCGAACTCCATTTGATAATCCATTGGGGATATGTCCAAAGCCTAATTTTTGGGGTTCAGACAAATCCCCAGATGTAATCATGAACTTGTGACTGAAATGTAATGTGAACATACCCTTGAAAGACTACAGCTAACACCAACACAACTGCTGTAATTGAAGTGATGTTGAGGAGGGTCTTCTCATGTAAAGATACAATTTTGAGAAATATCCTTGCATCATTTTCTATGAAACAACATGGAGTTATATAATTATTTTTCAAGTAGAGGTTAATAATGATTAAACATCACAGAAAAACAACACCGAGCAAATATTATGATTTGCTTATACTCCAAAATAAGAAAAATCATGTGAATGGAAACTTTTCATTCACTCATAGGCAACATTTGTCTGCTGCATTAAAGGAAATCTGTTTTGGCACCTAATCTGAGAGCAACATAATGTAGAGACCTGATTCCAGCTGCTTAGTGTGGTTTTGATAACATCACAGTTTTCTCATCAGGAGATTATCACTAGAGGATGTCGCCCACACCACTGATTGGTAGCTTTCTTCCTCTACACAGTGTACAAAGAAATCAGCCAATCAGTGGTGTGGGCAGGGTTATTCAGAGCTTAGAATTCAGAGAACTGATAGGTCTGCAACAGATAAACAGAGATTTTATCAAAATGACAGCAAGAAACCCAGTAAGTGATGCATTGCTGGAATCAGTGTTACTACCCCTACATTATGCTGCTCTCAGATGGGGTATTAAAATCCTGGTCATATTTTCCCTTTAATAGATATTATAAATAGTAAAAACCACCCCCAAACAGCTTGCAGTCTGCTTGCTGTATGTTGTGTGCACTGTCTGCACATTATTCACAGATTCCCATTAGTTACCAACATCCTCACCCAGGAATTAACAGGCAAACCTCAGACCATTAGCTCATAAATGGCCTGATCGCTTCTCAGGTGACCAGCGGGTACTAATCTAATCAAAGCCAGGATGGGAACATCTTTCTTAAGAATGAAGACGCTGAGTAAGCTCAGAGCCTGGCAATTTTATACCCAACCCCTAGCCATAATGGAGAGTTACAAGAGAAGGAGGGGGGTCTCTAATTAGCTGCCAGGCCTTGTCATAAACATGCTTTTCTGCAGTTTGCAAGGCGAACAGCTCCTGTGTTGTCAAAACCAAGCAACATGTCCCCAAGGAGAAGATATTTAACTCAGATCAGAAACCGCTCTGCTTTTCAAAGTTTTCCTAGTGGCTGTAAATTTTTGACATTAAACGTATTAATGCTGCAGGTCACATACAAATAGGAGAAAGAGGAGAACAGTAATGGGGGTGAGGGCAGGCTTTTTTTTCTGCTGATTTTTTACTTTATTAGGCCCTGTAATATTAAATTAATAGGTAGAAGGGTGTAGGTTCAGTGATGGATGAATTCGACGCGGAGGATATGCAGCAGTTTCAGAAAGACTCTGAGCGGGCATTTTATAGTTTTATCTGCTCTTTGCAATTATAGAACATACGTAAAATGCACCCTAAAAAATCATCACAGCCTCCCAGAATTCTGAATGGCACATCTGCCTGATTTTGTAATGATATGATGTCTACCCTTCTCCACTGCTACGATACAACTAGGCGGATTTGTCATTCAGAACTCTTGGAAAGCTGGGTGCTGCTGACCACCCCCTATGGATGCTGTCATGGAGACCACGTTGGTTGTCACCTTTAATGGGTGAGTCGTTTTAACTTTCTCAAAAACTATTTAGAGAGCATCAGACACTTTGGGTTACATTTTTATAAGTAGGCGAATACTTTAGCCAAGACACGGGTCATGCAGCCCAAGAACGCTTTTTGCCACTGATACATCATAGCATATGGCAGATGAATGGTGTTATGTTTTAACCTGCATGGTACTGCAACCAAGAAAAGAAAATCGCACAAAACTGTATGACGGTGGCATAGAAAGATTTTTGGCTACACGACTTGCTTGGCTGCCAAATTTCTTGTCTAGTCCGAGCCTATTAGTATACTGTGGGCAATATATATATACTGTATATGTAGACTTTATACACATCTGAGGAGGTCATGAATCCCTTGAATTTCTTGCCCCTTCATACAGTATACTGCACTAGAAATAACACATTGAAAAACTTTACGGAAAAGTTTTGCCTATAATGTAACTTTAAAGCAATTTTCTTAGAATTGACAATTATCACCGATGGTGTAATTAGAGTCCCATAGGCCTCGGTGCAAGATTTGACTCCAATACTGGCATGTGTGACCCCATTTCTGGGCACACCCTGATATATCTGTCCGTTATCATGGGTCCCTTCCTGGTATATATGCCCTCCTCCATCCTGGTATATAGGTCTCCCATGCTAGGCCCATTCTGATATTTATTCTTTATCCTGGGCCCCTTCCTGATATACATGTCGCCCATCCTGGTATATATGCCCCCATCCTGGTATATAGGTCTCCCATGCTAGGCCCATCCTGGTATGTATCCTTTATCCTGGGACCCTTCCTGATATACATGCCCCCCATCCTGGTATATATGCCCCCCATCCTGGTATATATGCCCCCCATCCTGGTATATATGCCCCCATCCTGGTATACATGTCACCAATCCTGGTGTATATATCCTCCATTTTGCCACTATTCTACTCACCTTCCCTCTTCTGAAGCCAATAGCTGATTTCTGCTCACAGGCAGCGCACGAGGCCACTGCCATGCACAGCTGGTGACTGGCTCACTGACGTTAGCTGCCGGCCTCTGATTTTCCGGGTCTTTGCGCTGCAATACATTTCAGCTGAATGTGCGTTTTTGGATGCTGAACGTACATCCAGTGAAGTATGCGATGGGGTTTGCAGTCCCCCCTTCCTCATGGGCTTTGTCGCAACCTCTGCTCCTGCCTCTGTTCTAATGGTATGCTCTCAGTAATAATGATGCGGATATTCCATTCAGCCAACTGGGTGTATACTACAGAACTTCTTTGGGGGTGTGGCCCTGTTTTGATTGGCCAGCATTAGGGCTTGTGCAGACAAGCATATTTTCGGTCCACGTGTGATGTGACAAAATATTGAATCCGTGGGAAAAATCGAACACTCTCAGATGACATCTGAGTTCAGTCCAATTTTCAAGAACTAACAGATTGGAGAAAATGGAGAAATAGGGTGAAACAGTGGATACTGAGAGGCATGGAGTAAACTGCTAAGCAAGGATACTGTCTGGAAAATCCTTCAAACTGTAAAGGAAACGTTCATAAGATTTTCTAACCGCTATCCCTTGTATATAACCCTTACCAAGTTACCATTCAGTAAAGATTTTAATTTTGAATAGGTGTCTCTCTCATTGAACTATGAAACATTTGGTCCTGGCAAACCCGCAATAATAGTTACAAGTGCCTGCACGGCTGTAATGCCCTCACAGGACAAACCAATACACCCAGCCAGGACCTTCACTTTCATGTAAGGTGCCAGGATGCTGGAGACGAGTGTCTCGCACACAGTTACCGCCCCGTGCCACATTACAATTGTATCACAAATGCAAGAGTATAAGGATTTGGTGACACTGGGTTTTTTATGTGGGTTTTGGAGCAGATTCTGCTCCACAATCCACATGAAAAGCATTTCAAATACTCTTTAATCAAAGGGAATTTCTTACTATGATTTGCCACCTAATCTAAGAACAGTATAATGTAGAGACAGAGACCCTGATTCCAGCGATGTGTCAGTTACTGGGCTGATTACTGTACTTTTCACAAAATTAAAATTTTATCAGCAGATTATAATTATCACAAAGAGGACTAGTAAACAAGTTGCAAGCTGTTATGTAGTCCTCCATATGCATGAGCTCTCTATAACCCTTCCCACACAATGATTGACAGCTTTCTGCTTGTGCACAGACAGCCGTCAATCATTCTTGTTGGCGGGGTTATACAGAGCTCAGGATTCAGATCAGAACTGGATAAAACAGTGATTGTATCAAAACTACTGCAAGCAGCACAGGAAATGACACATCACTGAAATTAGGGAGTCAGGGTCTCTGACCCTACATCATGCTGCTTTCAGATGGGTTAACAAAAGCCTGGAGAAAGATTCTCTTAAGCTTTTATTCGTGTTAATGATAAAAAATGACTGTGGTACACAGGGCTATTTTTTATGTGTATTTTTCTACATGAAAAAAATCAACATCAATTCTTGAGGCATTTATGCTTCAAAATATGCCACAACTGTGAGTTTTGAATGCACTGAAACAGAAAAAAATATATTTTTTTTGAAGCAACAAAACTTTTCTGAAGATTTTTTTTAATGTAGATCTTTCAGCCAGAAAATCCAAGTAAAAAACTCAGTGTGAACATAACCTTATATATACAATAAAAATCACATCAGTGATTTTCAGTTGAAAAGTGGGGGAGATGTATCAAATGTAATGGAAGATATAAGTAAAGGATTCCAGCTTTGATTTAAAGGGGTATTCCTAGCTCAAAGATCCTATCCCAATACGTAATGGCCGCCAACTGTCACTGCGATCTCACTGGCCGGTGGGCCGCCCTCAGCAGAATAATAATGGGAAGTTGCGGAAGGGGCGCAGTATCAGCCTGTCTCACTAAATAATGTCCAGACCTCAGGTGCAATAGGAAAAAAAACTCGCTTTTACTGGAGCAGTTGATGTTGATGATGACTACAGCTCTCCACAGTTATTCAGTAGACAGACCCAACAGCCCCTCATGGTGTGATGAACTCAAGTTCTTTTCTGGCAATGTATAGTGTTCCGACCACGCACCACAATTGTGGATACCAGGGCTATGGGGTACTCGGAGCCGAGCCCATGGAAATCTATGGGAGTTGTCACTGGTAGCGGTGGCTCGGTCCGTGGCCCTGGCGGTCGTGCGATGGGGGGGGGATATTTACAGGGGATTATTAGGTATAGGTAGTTCGTGACGCCACCTGCGGTTTCTGGTAAATTGTACCAGTGTTGCTCTAAGGACTTTCACAGGGGATGTTATGGGGCAGCTTGGTAGTAAGTCTCCCACAGGTGAGACGGGTCCCTGGAAGTCTATGGTGATGATGATGCAGGGTGTAGCTAATAATTCAGTCACACACAATGCAGCTTCTTTTCATACCTTTTACTGGTAGATGGTTCAAGCAGATCCCGGGGAGCTGGTCGGGGTGGAGAATGCACATTCGGGTAACCGCTGAGCAGGTTAGAGGCCTCCTTTACTTCGAATGTAGGTGAGTCCAACTTGCCTGAAGCGAAGTTAACTCTGAATCTCCAGCTTTCTCAATAGCTGTACTGCCCGGCCAACGTTGTGGTGGAAACTTCTAAGTGGTGAAAACTAAGTCTAGATTTGCTGATCAGGCTAGACTCCTGTTTTCCCTGTCTCCGGTTACGTATTGACACTTAGGGCTGCTCTCTGCGACCTGTAGTCCAGATGCCTCCGGTGTTCTTGTTACTAAGCTTGAAACTGTAGCAACGCTTCGGACCCCGGTGTCCGGCAATTTAGTGCAGGTAATCCAATACCTGTAGCACTGCTCTATGTCCTCTCCACTGCGCCCTTCGCCCTGCTTCTGCTCTTTGCATAAGCACTTGTAGCTTTCGATGGAAATAGTCAGCTTCCTCCCGAGCTCGCTGAGCAGCTCTCAGTTTCCTCCTTGTTTCTGCTTCTACTGAGGTACTGATTAAGGGTAGCTCTGACTAGGCTAGGATGATGCACTTCACCCGTACTAGCCTCCACTTCTTTGTCAGGTGAGCTACGCTAGCTCTGCGAGGATTCAGTCCTCTCTCCTAGTCCAGACCGAACTGGCACTGAACTGCACTGTCTGAAGACAGGAAACTATCTGATCTGAGCTCTTCTCAGACAGGAAACAGACTGACTCTGCTACATGTCACCACCTCCTATACCTCAGATGGGTGTGTCTGAAAGTGTGAGTGGCAGTGAGTGATAACAAGCTTTTGTGGTTACCTTCCTGTGCATTCTCCTGGATTTTATGTGTGCCTGCGTAGCTGGGCTACACAATAGCGGCTCTCCTCACTCCAGTTGCATATAGCAGTATATGTGCACTAAAACTTCTCCTCAGCCTGGACCTTGACAACCACGGCGCCTCAGACCTACAGGAAAGTTCCTCAGCTCTCTTTCCACCACTGACAACTAAAGATCGTATTAAGACATCCCTCGTCTGACCCCTAACTGACGTCGTCTGGCAGTTGGGCACTTCTTGAACCGTGCAGGACATTATGCCCCATGCGGCTGCACAGACTTCGCTGTAGTCCCAACAGCAACCACAGCAAAGGCCTTGGCTGGCTTCCTTGATCTCCAGCACCACTCAATCCTAAAGGCACAGGGCTTCTTCTCCTGGGCTTAGTAGTTCTCCAATGGGGGCCTGCTACCCACCAAACTTTACAATAGCCCTTACACTAATTACTGTATTTTTCAGACCATAAGACACACTGTTATGTTTCGGTAACTGAGGAGAAATAGCAAAAAATAGCAGAAGCGGTAATACACCAGAGAGGCTGGAACCTATTGGATTGCAGTAACCTGAACTAACCACACAACTAGAGGTAGCCGTGGAGCATTCCTACGGTGATCCTAGACGCCTCGTCACAGCCTGAGAGATAACTACACCTAAAGGCAGAAAGATGAAAGCTATCTGCCCCGGAGCAGATCCCCAAAGAAAATAGGAAGCCCCCAAACATGTAATGGCGGTTAGACAAGAAGAAAGCTCGGACACAGACAGAAAATAGAATGAGCAAACGCTGGGGCCCAATCTGTCTAGACAGAAAAGTACAGGAAATAATTCTGACTGCAATCCAACAAAACCCTACAAAAATACCAACACTTCTGATTGCCAAAAAACCTGAGATTACACGATCTCATGCACCTAAATCAGATCTCTGGTGTAACAAAACGCTATTCAGCAAAAAAAAGTAACAAAAGAGCAAAGCAAAAGTGCAGACACAAACGGAGCATAATTGCAGCGCCAGACCCCCAAACGGGGACATGCTGCAGTCCACTGCAAGCAGCAAACCAGCAGATAAAATCAAACAGAGAAAAAAAAACAGCAAACACTTACCTGAAGGAGAGCAGGAAACTAGCAGTGCTTCAAGCAAGACCAGAAGGAACAATTGATAACCTGCAAGGCTGCTGGGAACTCAGGCCACATATCCTACCATTCAGCACCAGCTGAAGGCCATTCAGTAATCAGTTCATTACCTCAGCAACCACCGGAGGAGCCCCAGCTCAGAAGCCGCCTCCAGCATATTCACAACAACACACCCCACATTTTGGGGTGGAAAATAGGAAAAAAAAGATTTTTATAAGATGAGGATCTGTTTTATTGTCCGAATTTAAGGTATCTTACCTGGGGACCAGCGGTGGAACGGGTTTCACAAGACGCATGGTCCTTTTCTCAGGAAGCTGACAGCGGCAGAAGTGGGTCAGTGATGGGGGCCCTGGGTGGGAGGAGGAGGTATCCCAGCGGTGCAATGCTGTGGGCCCAATGTAGGCGGTGAGACACAGCAGAGTGCATTGAATGGAGCAGGTTCCCTTCGTCAGGAAGCCGCCGGCGGTAGAAGTGTGGCGATGAGGCGGCCCAGTGTTGGCGGTCAGCAGAGCAGAGTACATCATTGGTTTCCCGACGACCATTTACCTGAAGCTGTGGGTCGCCTGGTGTGGCATGTGAGCAGACTGGGGTCTCAGCCCAGCCTAGATCTCATTCTGCACACGTGCAGCCACTGGCGGCCATTTCCCGCAAAGCCCACAGCCTTAGGAAAATGGCCACCTCTGGCGGTGTGTACGAAGATTGAGATCTCGGCTAGGCCGAGATCCCAATTTGCGCACACACTGCCTCTGGCGGCCCACAACTTCAGGAAAATGGCCGCTGGGAATACAATGATGTACTCCACTCTGCTGACCGCCAACACCAGGCCGCAATATCGCAACACTTCTGCCACAGCTGGCTTCTTGAGGAAGGGACCCTGCTCCACCATCACCGCCGCAACCACCCTAGTAAGCCTGTATTTGGACTTTAAAATGCACCCCCCATTTTCCACCTAAATTCTGGGGAAAAAAGTGTGTCTTAGGCCCTGTGCACACATTGAGTTTTTAGATGCGTTTCCGCTGCGTTTTTCAACATGCGGAAACGCATCCAACCCGCAGCACAGTGCACATGCAATGTAATCCAATGGGAACCGCATGTCTGCTGTGCACATGCTGCGGAAAAAAATGTGCGGTTTCGCAGCGCTTTATTTTCCGCAGCATGTCAATTCTTTGTGCGAACTGCTGCTGCAGTTCGGGAGGAGGGAAGTGTGTGGGTGGTGCGTGGGCGTGTATAGTGTGCGGCGCTGTGTGTGTGGGCGGTGCGTGGGCGTGTATAGTGTGCGGCGCTGTGTGTGGGTGGTGTGTGGGCGTGTATAGTGTGCGGCGCTGTGTGTGTGGGCCGTGATTGTGTGCCGGTGTCTGCGTGATCGGTGTGCGGGCCTGTGTGCGTGATCTGTGTGCGGGCCTGTGTGCGTGATCGGTGTGCGGGGCTGTGTGCGTAATCAGTGTGCGGGCCTGTGTGTGGGATCGGTGTGCAGGCCTGTGTGCGTGATCGGTGTGCGGGGCTGTGTGCGTGATCTGTGTATGCAGGCATCGTCGGATGGGATACAAGTCCCATCTGGCTATGCCTGCTACAGTGACAGTGACTGACACATTAGCCAATAATGGACATACATGACATATAACATACACATGACATACAGAACATATAACATACTCATGACATACAGACATACAATGACATACAACACATAACATAGAGTATATACTCACCTATTCCCCGACGCCATCCATCTGTGTACCGCTCTGCCACCGGAGAGAGAATGACGTCACTACAGTTCATTCTCTCACGGCAATGCTGGGTGAGAAAATTCCCACGCAGCATTGCCATAAAGTGAGACAATGAACTCAGGTAACCTCAGTGATGCACTGCAGGAGCCATTGTCTCCTGTCAGTGTATCACTGGGAGGCCCTACAGAGCAGTGGCATCACCTGATGTCACCGTTCTATAGGGGAGACAGTCGTGGGACCCTCGTTATTAATTGGACTGCGTCGGACAGGGAGTATACGGTTGTTTTATTTTTTTACGTTTTATTACAGGAGATCAAGGGCGTCGCTTGGATCTGAGCGTATAATAAAGATATGAAAACCGTCTTGTGTTTTATTTCATTAAAATAATTTATTCTTGTGTGTGTGTGTTTTTTTAACCCTTTATTAATATAAGATTAATAATGGATAGGCGTCTTATTGACGCCTCTCTATTATTAACCGGGCTTAATATCACCTTACAATAGCAAGGTGATATTAACCCCTTATTACCCCATATCCCACCGCTACAGGGGAGTGGGAAGAGAAGGGCTAAGTGCCGGAATTGGCGCATCGTACAGATGCACCAATTCTGGGGCGGCTGGGTGCTGGTATTTTTAGTCAGGGAGGGCGCCAATATCCATGGCCCCTTCCTAGGCTATGAATATCAGCCCGCAGGGGGACCCCACGTCATTTTTTGGGGGGGGTCCCCCTATTTTAATAGCCAGTGAAGGCTAGCTGCGGGCTGATATTCATAGCCTGGGAAGATCCATGGGTATTAACCCCTTCCCAGGCTAGAAATATTGGCCCCGGCTGTCGGCTTTCCCCCTCTGGCGCAGAAAATTGCGCGGGAGCCCACGCCATTTTTTTTTCTTTTTTTATTTTTTTTATTAACTATTGCGTTAAGATTTTGTGTGTGTATACGCGTGTGTGTCTTTAACTATTTATTACTTTATCTATCATCTATCTACTACTATATACTATTCTTCTATCTATATATCTATCTTTCTATTATATATTCTATCTTTATCATATTATTTCTATTATCTATCTATCTATCTATCATCTATGTATTTTCTATCTATCTATCTAACTACTGGTATCTATTATCTATCTATGGTCGGCATCACACTTGAGAGTGTGATGCGAGTAAGTCGCACGACTTTCTCGCATCAACACCCGGCACGGCCGCCCGCTCTTGGACCCGAGTGTGCGGCTGCATAGAAATACATGCCGGCCTATCTCTATCTGTGTGTGTGTAATGGAGTGTGGGTTGGACAAATGTAAAAGAGGAGGTTGGACAAGAAATGACATCACAAATCTTTTTTTTTTTGTTAAACAACATATCTTTATTTAGCTGTCAAAACTGCATACAAAACAGCATGAAAAACCACGCCAAAAACCGTGTCAAAACCGCGGCCCGCGGTTTCTGCCAAGAGGTGAGGTTTCGGCGCGGAAAAATCCGCAGGCAAATCCGCAATGTGTGCACAGGCCCTTATAGTCCAAAAAATACGGTACATTTGTGTGTGTGTAAAAATGGCTGAAGATCTGGTTTCTCACATCATCAGAGTTCACAGACATTTGTGACGCCTGACTTTGCAGGGTGCCACAAATAGTAAGCGTAATAATATTAGCAAATACCGCCAATTAGAAATATAGTATAGTTTTTCTCATTAGCTATGTCTCTTTCCTCATGTGCAGGCACTGCAGGAGGTTAGGTATCCGTGGTTACGACCACTGATATAGTGACAGTTAGCTAGTTGCTAGTGGTCGTAACCGTGGATACCTAAGGTCCTGCAATGCCTGCACATGAGGAAAGAGACACAGCAAATCAGAAAAACTATACTGCATTTCTAATTGGAGGTTTTTGCTAGAATAAATTATTCTTACACCTACTACACATTGGGATAGAATTTGGAGATGGAAATACCCCTTTAAGGATGCCCTTCTATACAAAAGACCCCGTTGCTTTAGGATGTTAAAGATCAGAGAATACACCTTGCACTAGTTGTACAAGGTGATTACCATTTCAGTAGTCGCTCAGCATTAGCCAGTGGAGAACATCATCTCAGAGGCATATTGTACGTAAGTTCATTCTTCTAGTGACCTCTGCTATATCGGGCCCTTGGGATGATTTCCAATTAGCTGCTATCGTACAGCGGGCAGTTATATAGAGATGACAAACCGTCAGCTGTGGATAGATTTGCAAGTCCAATGTTTAATAGAAGGGTGAGGGTTATCGAAAAACTCATTATAGATGATCACATAAAATCAAAAGAAAGTATATTCCCACCAAACACAATATTGGGATATCCTATGATGGGAAAGGTGATGAGTATGCTCCTTGGTCAGTTAAAGCATTCCTTAAAAGTAAAATATAGAAATCAACTTAATTCTAAAAGAAAAACTAATTATATTATAAATGCTAAAATTCTCCTTTGTATGAAATACAGTAAAATATATTTATATGGGCTCTTAGCTAAGCCGACGGGCGAAACCTCTCCAGTCTTCCTGTGATTGCCTGCTGTACGTGAACCCAATTGACTCTCCAAAAACAATGAAATAATCGTTGACACCTCAGAGATTGGAACTGGACAGATAAACTCATTGTCAAACTGGTGATTTACTACCATGAAAAGCAAAGTAACAAGGGAGTAGAAACCGGGGAGTGCAGTCTTCTGATTAGTTGGAGTGCGTCTTGACTTTTGCTGATCCTATTGTGCCACACATAAGTCTTCATCCCCTGTGGTACTTGCACTGATTCTCCTCATTATCATCCAGTCTTCGCTGCCACGTTGCACTATGTTCAGATTATGATGATGGGGCATGTTTGAGACCATACACAATACCCAGAGTTTATATCATTATAATGGAGGTTTTCTCATAGTTAATAGGACATATTTCCATAAATAATGCTGTCTCTATCTGGAAGACAATCTATAAATCATATGTCTTCATCTCAATAGCAGACTTTCTCGCACTCCTTTGGGAAAGTCATTCATCCCCCTTTCCTGTTACTGTAATTCATTAGTAGGACATACACTAGTACATGAGCATCCATATTTGACCACTAGGGGTCATGTGTATTTTAGGTTTTGATCATGGTCATGTAATTAGTAATTTGTCATTATGTGTGCTCATATAGTGCCATCATAGTCTGCGGCGATTTACAAGCATTCCATAACTGACCCCAATGGGGCTTATAATCTAAATTCTCCATTGATACGTCTTTGTAAAATAGTTATAATTAACCATTTGAGTTTGTAATGTACCAAGAGGAAATTGTATTCCTTGTCTTAGGGCTATTTGGTTGTGTGTCACTATTTCCTTATACGCAATGGGTATAAAAAGTCTACACACCCATGCTAAAATGCAAGGTTTTTGGTCATGTAAAGAAAAATCATACTAATAAAAATAATTTCAGAACTTTTTCCACATTTAATGTCGCTTATAATCTGTACAATTCAATTGGAAACTAACTGAAATCTTTTCTGGTGAAAAAAGCAAAATAAAGAACAAAATTAATGTTTTTGTATAAATATGCATGCCCTTAAACTAATACTTTCTACTAGTTGCCTTTGAATTTATGACAGCATTCAGTCTTTTTAGGTTGGAGTCTATCAGCATGGCACATCTAGAATTGTCAATCTTTGCTCACTCTTCCTGGCAATACCGCTCCATATCTGCCAGATTGTGAAAGCATCTCCTGTATACAGCGCCCTCTTCAGGTCACCCACAGATTTTCAATTGGAGTCAGGTCTGGGCTTCGGCTGGGCCATTCAAATATGGCAAAACCATTCTCATGTTGATTTAGAGGTATGCATAGGTCGTTGTGCTAGAAAGTAAAATTTCTCTTCATCTTCAGATTTTTAGCAGAGGCCTGAAGAATTTAATGGAGAATTGACTGATATTTGGAACTGCTCATAATTCCCTCCACTTGACTAAAGCCCAAGTTTCAGCTACTGAAGAACAGCCCAAAATCATAATGCGGCCTCCACCATGCTTCACTGCTTTTTAACATGAAGTTAAATGTGATTGGTTGATTGTGATTGAGAATACAACCATATCCCCTATTATGAGGGGGTGTTCACACTTATACAACCACAGTATTTTAGTTTTGTTGTATTTATTTTCCAGCTCAAAATGATTTCAATTTGTTTCTCAATGGATATAGGTGATATTAAAGGCAGAAAAAAAATCTAAAATGATTCTTCTTGGTATGATTTTTTACATGACAAAAACCTGGCATTTCTATAAAGGTGTGTAGTCTTTGTAAATCCACTGTACTTAAAACATATAGGCTTCTTTTTATACTGTTTGACGCAAACATCTTGCAGACAGAAGTGAGCATATGCAAAGTTGGCAAATTCTATGGGTCAATGCCCAGGGGGCTCCACCGCCCTACAGACCTTCACAACCTTCCTCCCACCATACATGACCTGGCTGTAAAAGAGCCCTCAAGGGCATTTAATAGAACACAACAAAGCTTTCTACTGTACCCTCAGTCACACTTCTATCTGCTCCTATCACCCACATAAGCATATTACAAAAATGTATAAAAAGTTACTACAAAATTAGACTCAGACCTAATAGATCCATAGATTTCTATAGGGCTCTCCTGTACCGCTGTGTGCTCCTGAGTTCATATGGAGGCATAAGCAGTGATATCATGGCTGTCACCTTCAAATCACATATCACTTATATATAATTTACCAAGCCAGGATAAACTCTGTGTGTTCTCGGACACAGAACCATGACTAAGAGGCATTAGGCACCTTTGCCATTTAGGAGCCATTGAAAAGTGGATTACAACTACAGTTGAGCAGAAAGATTTGCATTGCATCCAGTCTGTGGCGGATGGACCAGGGTAGCCTTCATTTCTGTAGTTTGCATCTTCAACTTGGCATCAAGGGCAACTCTTGCATTTACTAGATGCTGCAACCTCACCTGATGGCATGACTTGTGTTACGCAGCAAAGTCACAAAGTTGCTGGCCCTTGGTAGTGCAAGGATGCTGGACAGAAGATGCTAGATGCAGAAGTGAAGACAGCCTTAGTTGGGCTGCCATGGAGGACCAGACTGGATGCTGAAACAAGGTAGCACAAATCTGTTCTCTCAACTCTAATGATAACAATTCAGAAATGTTGAGTTTATTATGACAAAATTGAAAATATTCCCAAAGCACTACCTAAGAAATGTTAGCGCAAATTTTTAAATAGAGGCGCAATTTCTTATTTGTAATGAAGGTTAAGCTGTTGTTTGGGGTGCAATGCACCTTTAATAAATATATGCTTATGTTGGCTGCCTTTTTGGATGTAGTTGGTGCCAGACACAGCTCTGTTGGGCAGGATAATGGTATGTCTATTCTGGATTACACTGATTTATTTCCCTGTCACCTTTACTGGGGGTCTTTTCCTGAAATGTAGACAAGCAGAAGTAATTGTACACCATCAATACAGTAAAGGCTCTGTTCAAGGAGCGAGCCCAGCTGGCTGTCAAATCCTGGAGAGCAGCAACGTTGTGGCACATCATTTTAAAATACATTTTAATTATCTTCTTTAGGTTTGTTAACAAGCTTAATATGCAAATAGGAACTGAATATGGCTGCTAGAGCAGTCACTCATCAGCGACCTGAACTGTGTCCTCCCTAATCAGTCATTCTATTATCTATCTATCTATTATCACATTTCTATACTACCCAATATTCTATACATATCTATCTTCTATTTATCTATCTATCACATCATTATCTATCTATCTATCCTTCTACTCTATCTATCTATTATCATCACATCCATTCTTTCTATCATATCTCCATACATCTTCAAATCCTATCTATCTATCTATCTACATCTATTACATATCTATATCTATCTATCTATCTATCTATCTATCTATCTTATCTATCTATCATTTGATCATCACCATGTAATCTATCTCTTTATCCCATATCTTCCCTTCTCTATCTATCTATCTCTATCTATCTATTATTTATCTCTATCTTATATCTCCTCTACCCATTCTATCACATCTATTATCTATCTATCTATTATCATCTATCTATCTCATATATCTAATTATCTACGTATCTAGGGAAAAATGTTGGAACAGCACATATATAACAACACTTTGGGTGCAGGGCCTCTCGGGCATGGAGTCCCCTCCATGCAATAGGATATATATTCAGAAAAAAAGAAGCAGCACTCCAGTATTTTCAAAAGTACAAAAGGGATTTTAATAGCCCTGGTGGCATGGCGACATTTCGGCAACAATGAACTTTTCTCCAGCTCCAGAAAGGCTCATTGTAGCTGAAACGTTGCCACGCCACCAGGGCTATTAAAGTCCCTTTTGTACTTTTGAAAATACTGGAGTGCTGCTTCTTTTTTTCTGAATTTATATTTATCTACAGGTGCTTCTTAGAATATCATCAAAAAGTTAATTTATTTCAGTTCTTAAATACAAAGAGTAAAACTCATATAATATAGAGTCATTACAAACAGAGTGATCTATTTCAAGTGTTTATTTCTGTTAATGTCGATGATTATGGCTTAGGCTAGTTTCACACTAGCGTTGCACTGACCTGCGTCGGTCAGCGCACGGCTGCCGCTAAGCTCCGCCCCCGGCTATGCCTCCTCCCGATCACTCCGCCTATGGGCGCATGACGCTGCATGAGACCTGCGTACCCTATCTTTAGCATTGGGTATGCAGGCCGTGCACAGGTATGCATTTGCCGGCGCATACATCCTTTTGACGGTGCCCCGAGCACACCACAATGCAACACGGTGCATTGGGCGCAGGTCGGCGCACCGTCAAAAGGACGCATGCGCCGGCAAACGCATACCTGCGCACCACCTGCGTACGGCCTGCGAACCCAATGCTAAAGATAGGGTGCACAGGTCGCATGCAGCGTCATGCGCCCATAGGCGGAGCGATCGGGAGGAGGCACGGCCGGGGGCGGAGCTTAGCAGCGGCCGTGCGCTGACCGACACAGGTAAGTGCAACGCTAATGTGAAACCAGCCTTACAGTCAGTGAAAACCCAAAAGTCATTATCTCAGTAAATTAGAATGCTTTATAACACCAGCTTGAAAAATGATTTTAAAATCCAAAATGTTGGCCTAATGAAATGTATGTTCAGTAAATGCACTTAATACTTGGTCAGGGCTCCTTTTGCATTAATTGCTGCATCAGTGTGGTGTGACATGGAGGCGGTCAGCCTGTGGCACTGCTGAGGTGTTATGGAAGCCCAGGTTGCTTTGATGGCTGCCTTCAGCTCGTCTGCATTGTTGGATCTGGTGTCTCTCATCTTCCTCTTGTCATTACCCCATAGATTCTCTATGGGGTTAAGGTCAGGCGAGTTTTCTGGCCAATCAAGCACAGTGATACTGTTGTTTTTAAACCAAGTATTGGCACTTTTGGCAGTGTGAACAGGTGCCAAGTCCTGCTGGAGAATGAAATTTCCATCATCAGCAGAGGGAAGCATGAAGTGCTCTAAAATTTCCTGGTAGATGGCTGTGCTGACTTTGGTCTTGATAAAACACAGTGGACCTACACCAGCATGTGACATGGCTCCCCAAACCATCACTGATTGTGGAAACGTCACACTAAACCTCAAGCAGCTTTGATTGTGTGCCTCATCACTCTTCCTCCAGACTCTGGGACCTTGATTTCCAAATGAAATGCAAAATTTACTTTCATCTGAAAACAACACCTTGGACCACTGAGCAACAGTCCAGTTCTTTTTCTCCTTGGCCCAGGTAAGATGCTCCTGGCGTCCATTGGTCATGAGTGGCTTGACACAAGGAATGCGACACTTGTAGCCCATGTCCTGGATATGTCTGTGCGTGGTGGCTTTTGAAGCAATGACTCCAGCAGCAGTCCACTCCTTGTGAATCTCCCCCAAATTTTTGAATGGCTTTTTCATAACAATCCTTTCAAGGTTGCGGTTATCTAGGTTGCTTGTGCACCTTTTTCTACAACACTTTTTCCTTCCACTCAACTTTCCATTAATATGCTTGGATACAGGACTCTGTGAACAGCCAGCTTCTTTAGCAATGACCTTTTGTGGCTTACCCTCCTTGTGGAGTGTGTCAATGACTGCCTTCTGGACATCTGTCAAGTCAGCAGTCTTCCCCATGATTGTGGAGCCTACTGAAGCAGACTAAGGGCCATTTTTAAATGCTTAGGAAGCCTTTGCAGGTGTTTTTTGTTAATATTCTAATTTACTGAGATAATGACTTTTGGGTTTTCATTGGCTGTAAGCCATAATTATCAACATTAACAGAAATAAAAACTTTAAATAGATCACTCTGCTTGTAATGACTCTATATAATAAATAAGTTTCACATTTTTTTTATTGAAGAACTGAAATATATTACTTTTTGATGATATTCTAATTTTGTGCGAAGCACCTGTATCTATCTATCTTATCTCTATCTATCTATCTATCTATCTATCTATCTATCTATCTATCTATCTATCCATCTATCTCCTCCATTATATATTAGACATGTTATAAACAACTAACGGAGAAGGAGCTTCTAGCTTCAGTAGTAACATGAATGCGCATGTGATATTTCTTTTCATTGGATGGGGGTACAGCTGTTGTGTTTAGGTAGCTGAGGAGACAAAGCAAAAACGGTAATACACCAGAGAGGCTGGAACCTATTGGATTGCAGTAACCTGAACTAACCACACAACTAGAGGTAGCCATGGAGCGTTCCTACGTTGATCCTAGACGCCTCGTCACAGCCTGAGAGATAACTACAGCTAAAGGCAGAAAGATGAAAGCTATCTGCCCCGGAGCAGATCCCCAAAGAAAATAGCAAGCCCCAAAACATATAATGGCGGTTAGACAAGAAGATAGCACGGACACAGACAGCAAATATAATGAGCAAACGTTGGGCCCCAATCTGTCTAGACAGAAAAGTACAGGAAAGAATTCTGACTGCAATCCAACAAAAACCCTAAAAAATACCAGCACTTCTGATTGCCAAAAAACCTGAGCTCACACGATCTCTACCACCTAAATCAGATCTCTGGTGTAACAAAACAAAGCCGTAGCCACTGAAAAAAACAGGAAAAAGCAAATGAACAAATAACAGTGGCTACAGATAAATTGAGAGGAGCACAGGCCCCCGGAGGGGACCCGGCTGACCTCCACAAAAGTGCAGAAAACTATGGAAAAAGCAAGCACAAAAAGAAAAGCGGAAAATATCTTATCTGAAAGCAACAGGTGCAGGCAAGACTCCAGTAACTTTCAAATGAACCAGGAACCACAATTGAGACAAGAACAATTGATCACCGGCGACCATCATGGGAGGGAACCTCCCTTATATCAGTCCAGTTAGTGATCCCAGATTGCCATTCCTCGCTGAAAGGTTCAGTACTGTCTGTAACCACCAGAGGGAGCCTTTGCTCAGAAACCATCTCTAGCACATTCACAACATACAGCAATGCTGCCATATGCATTTACTTGAAACAGGGATCAGCACCCCTACCCCCTTTCTAAAGATCAGTGGGGTCCAAGTTGCTGACTTTGTGTCTGGGAAATCTATAACTGGGCTTTGCCTATCTTGTAACATTTAGAATACTGGAGGCATCTTATGTGACAAATGGGATTTTAGGCCCATTAGGCTCCAGGACCAAAATGTGACTAGAACCATTACACCTCCTATTGCACACTCATATTTTACCTGTATCTCTCTTTCATTGTTTCATTGTTATTACTTTGACTGCCCACCCAGTGCCCATTAAGAACCTGAATTGGGAACCCTAATTTTTTTTATGTTAGAGGTCCCATGAGTTACCTCCTGCTGATCAAAGTTTTATGGCTAATCTAATTTATTTGCCATAAAATAAATGTTCCTAATCTGCCAGTATGGACTGAATATGCTAAATGCTGTATACACAGATCAGAAGATGTTCAGTATGAAGAAAATATTATTTTATGCACAAATGGAAAGGCCTATGCTTGGCTTTAGAAGATATTTTAAATAACCAAAATTAATGAAAAAAATCTGTGAACTAAAAACATAAAGATGACAATTTACTTTTTGAAGGGGCTCTCGCTTCTGGTCATGGACTGGATCTTTGTACTGAGAAGCCACCCAAATGTGATGATTTCTACTGAGAAGCAATGGTTTCCTACTTTTACCAGAACTCTCACTGTGGTATTAGTCCTCCCTTGGACTGTGGCCACTTATAATGTGACCACCCTATCAGCTGTTTGAGCTAGAACGTTTCTTCGTGTCTCTTCTTTGTTCGCGTGCGTAGTGCAGTTGGCTCAAAACAACAAAACCAAGCTCATGCAACAAGGGTTACTGGGTTAATTCTCATAGACGTAAATAATACCAATCAGTTCAGGTCCGTTGTGTCCTACCATATTTGTCCCAGGACACATGAAAATTTTAGTGATATTACTTTTTTCTCATAGATAAATTAATGTTTTCCCATGATTATTGGCTCATCAAGCAATAAATTCCAGTGAACTGTCAAAAAATGGTTGACTAATTTATGTTTCTCAAGTGCCATGTTAGGTCAGTATGGTGATAGGAATGATGGCACATGAGAACTCAATGCTTGTCCTCCTTCCACTTCCAGTGACAAGAGGACTCCATGCTTCGTCACCTTCTCCTTCTCTTTATTGGATTGAACATGACATAATGACCTTTGCTATCACCACTTATAAGAAGCAAAGTTCAGTAGGGGACTCACCATCCTTACAGAATACAAAGCTCCTAGCATATATGTCAAATGTGCCCATAGGCTTCCATGCACCTGATGAAGACCAAAAAATAGTCTTTAGTTGTACCGAATTGCCCTTTGCTGTTTCATATAGAGACATCCAGTCATACATTTTTACAATGAGAACCTACAGTATGTGTGATGAATGCCACTGTGTGCCAATGCAGCAGCATCCAGAGGTGTATCTAGGCTTTCTGGCACCCGGGGCAAGAATTCAGTTCAGCGCCCACCCCCCCAAGCACACATGCGATTTGCACACTTAGTCATGTACCGACGAGGTGCTCTCCCTAATGCTCTCAATGTTCAGTGAAAAATTGAGAGAAGCAGGAAGAGAAGCTCGTCGTCACTGGACCATATGTATGAAAATCACATATGAGTGAAGTGTCCATGTGATGACTGCTGGAACCTGCAGAGCTGAATCCTGACATTGCAGCTTCTGAATTCTCACAACGAATGCACTGCACACTTTTAGGGTTCTCCCTTTCCGGTGGCGAGAGTACACGGTCATATCAGCACAAGCATGTGATTTATATACTTCTGGTCACATTCCGATGAGACGTGCCCGGCCTCGCTCTGTTCATTTTCATTGAGTGAGGCCACACACGTCTAGTCAGCATGTGACCGCATGTATGTAAATCACCGGCATGAGAGAATCCTGACAGCATGCAGTGCGCACTGTGAGAATTCAGAAATTGACTAATTATCATGTTTTTATTTATGTTAGGAGCATTAAAGGGGTTGTCCAGGTTTGTGATGAGTCTGCGCTACTCTTTCCTTGCCCCGGAAATGACTGCTTGCCTTGGACGACTTCCGAGGCAAAGAAAGAGTAGCGCATGCACTGTACTGATTATATGCTTTGCCCACAGTCGGGCAAAGCACACTGCACATGCGCCGGCCTGAATTTAAATTGCGCAATTGCGGGAAGCCGAACGCCGTCTGTGGGATTCACAGACGGCGATACGCAACTGATGCCGAGGAGCGGGGGGGAGAGAGAGAGAAAACGCCGCCCTCCTGACCTGACTACCGTGATTGACAGTGCAAAAACCGAAGTTTACAAAGGTATTTTGATATGAAAACGGGGGTATCAGGATATATGATACCTACCGTTAGCTTTGTTATGGGACACACTATTCAGCCATATCTTTATCTGATATGGCAATATTGGGGTGACAGATTTCCTTTAATGCTCCTAACATAAATAAAAACATGTGAATTAGTCAGTATCACAAATAATATTTACATCCAGGTACCTTATAGATGACGTCATCTCTGGAGTCAGTTCTCCTTTTCTTCATCTTGTCCAGACTCTATGATGAGTTTTGTCATCCACCGCTGTCTCTGCAGACTTCCATCTTCTCCGCTCTTCTGCACCAACTCGCCACACAATGCTCTTAAAGATAGAAGTGTCATTATAATGCTCCTGAATAAAAATATCTGCAATATACTGTCGCCTCACACTATTCCCTTCCCTCCTCATACTGTCTCTTCTCACATACCCCCTGTTCACCATACTGTCTCCTCATATATTTACCCCCTCACTCTCTATTCTGTCTGCTCACACATACCCCTGACTCCCTATACTGTGTCTGCACACATCCCATCACCCTCACTCCCCATACTGTGTCCACATACATTCACCCGTTCGCTCCCCATACTGTCTGCACCTATCCCCCCACTCACCATACTGTGTCTGCACCAATCCCCCATACTGTTTCCTCATACATGCCCTCATACATACATACTCTTCGGTGTCCTCAAATCCCCTGACACACATTAAATCCCCCCATCCCCACTCCAAATCCCCCCACACACATTAAATCCCCCATCCCCATTCCAAATCCCCCACACACATTAAATCCCCCCATCCCAACTCCAAATCCCCCCACACACATTAAGTATCCCCTATCCCACTCCAAATCCCCCCACACTCATTAAATGCCCCCATCCTCACTCCAAATCCCCCCACACACATTAAATCCCCCATCCCCACTCCAAATCCCCCACGCACATTAAGTATCCCCTATCCCCACTCCAAATCCCCCACACACATTAAATCCACCCATCCCCACTACAAATCCCCCACACACATTAAGTACCCCCCATCCCCACTCCAAATCTTCCACACACATTAAGTACCCCCCATCCCCACTCCAAATCCCCCACACACATTAAATACCCCCCATCCCTACTCCAAATCCCCCCACACACATTTAAATCCCCCCACCATATCCCCCCCACTCCAAATACTCCACACACATTAAGTTGCCCCCATCCCCACTCCAAATCCCCCACACACATTAAGTACCCCCATCCCCACTCCAAATCCCCCCACACACATTAAATGCCCCATCTCCACTCCAAATCCCCACACACACATTAAGTATCCCCATCCCCACTTCTAATCCCCCCACACACATTAAGTATCCCCATCCCCACTCCAAATCCCCCCACACATAAAAGAACCCCATCCCCACTCCAAATCCCCCACACATAAAAATAACCCCATCCCTCCAAATCCCCCCACACATAAAAGAACCCCCATCCCCACTCCAAATCCCCCCACACATAAAAGAACCCCCCATCCCCACTCCAAATCCCCCACACACATTAAATACCCCCATCCCCACTCCAAATCCCCCCACACACATTAAATCCCCCCATCCACACTCCAAATCCCCCCACACACATTAAGTACCCCCATCCCCACTCCAAATACTCCACACACATTAAGTTGCCCCCATCCCCACTCCAAATCCCCCACACACATTAAGTACCCCCCATCCCCACTCCAAATCCCCCACACACATTAAATGCCCCATCTCCACTCCAAATCCCCACACACACATTAAGTATCCCCATCCCCAGTCCTAATCCCCCCACACACATTAAGTATCCCCATCCCCACTCCAAATCCCCCCACACATAAAAGAACCCCATCCCCACTCCAAATCCCCCACACATAAAAATAACCCCATTCCTCCAAATCCCCCCACACATAAAAGAACCCCCATCCCCACTCCAAATCCCCCACACATAAAAGAACCCCCAAGCCCCACTCCAAATCCCCCCACACACAAAGTACCCCATCCCCACTCCAAATCCCCCCACACATAAAATAACCCCCATCCCCACTCCAAATCCCCCACACACAAAGTACCCCCATCCCCACTTCAAATCCCCCCACACACAAAGTATACCCCATCCCCACTATATATCCCCCCCATACACACACACTCACACATTATGTCCCCCGTTAATCTTCGGTGGTTTCTTCAGCTCCACAGTGGAGCACACTTACCACCAGTCTTCTCCCTTCTAGGCGCCGGCCGGCGAGTGACGTCAGCACCGTGATCACATGACCTGATCACGCTGCAGACGTCGCTCTGACCCAGCGGTCAGAGCTTCATTTGTACTGGTGGCTGTATAGACGCCAGTACAATTGATCCCTGGCAGCCGGCACAGGGAACCGCTGACTCCCAGGCTGGGGGCGGCAGAATGCAGCCGCGGGGGAGACACTGCGGACCGCCGCATTAAGTGGCCCGACTGCGCCCCCCCTGCTTGCTGCGCCCGGGGCACATGCCCTGGCTGCCCCCCTGGTTACACCTCTGGCAGCATCCATCAGAGGTATATATCAGAGGTAGGTGTTGGAAGATTCCTTAGAATCTATATATCCATTGAACACTTTTGGACATCACCAGCCCCTCCCTCAAGCAATTATATAAATGGGGCTATCACAGCTTATTCTATGAATATTTAGATTAGGTTTCACCATATAGCGGTGTAGTTTTAGGTAGCGTACAGATGCATCTTGCTACCTAGACCTTTACATTGTACAACAACTATTAGGTTTGTCTGTTGCATATGGAGTAGAGGAAGAGGATGGGAACTCTGGTGCCACCTACTGGAGGTAGAAATCCTAAAAGTCAATATCAACTTTGTGCAGGCCTTGCACATTACTTATTCATAACCTCCATGTGCAGACTGGCATTTTGGGATGTTTGTCCCTCATAAGTGCAAAGTAGGAAAACTAGTTTGGCTGGGTGAGGATGATAGGAGTCTGAGATAAAGTTTCTCCTTGTAGAGAGTCTCAGGTCTCCATAAGGAAAGGAATAGACCATACAATGCTCCTTTAGAAATTTAAATAATAACTGTTTAAACTCCCAGAGGATCCATGAATAGCCTATAACTCTCCTTACGCCGACTTGGCACTCTCTGCGAAAAGAAACTAAACTCAGTAGATTGTATAACGATAACGTCATAACTGGATTTTACATTAGGAACAGAAGGCCCATGTCTACGGGAAGTCCAGCAGATAAGAACCCCTGGTTTTCAGGGCTAGTGATGGACAGTGGTTCATGTACTGGAGGTTGGTCTCCATTCAATAATAAGATCATTGCATTAAATTTACTGTAGATAGTGGAACTTCAGTTATATCTGGTGAAGGACTGGAACCTGATAGTGAAGGTCCTCTCTCTGTTTACTTTCCCAATTTTCTCTTTTTTTTTTTTTCTTTCACATAATTATTGACTGTGAAATGTTCTTCTAGACAGATGGATGGATGGATAACGTGATAGATAATGTGATAGATAGATAATGAGAGAGATATAAATTCAGAAAAAGGCTTGAGAAAGGCTCATTGTAGCTGAAACGTCTCCATGCCACCAGGGCTATTAAAGTCCCTTTGTATTTTTGAAAATACTGGAGTGCTGCCTATTTTTTCTGAATTTATATCCTTTTGCATAGAGAGGACTCCTTGCTGAGAGGCCCTGCACCCATAGTACTTTTATATATGTGCTGTTCCAATTTTTTGCTCTATAATGAGATAGATAGATAGATATGGGATAGATAGATAGATAGATAGATAGATAGATAGATAGATAGATAGATAGATAGATAGATAGATAGATAGATATGGATAATGATAGATAGATAGATAGATAGATAGATAGATAATAGATGATAGATAGATAGATAGATAGATATGGGATAGATAGATAGATAGATAGATAGATAGATAGATAGATAGATAGATATGGGATAGATAGATAGATAGATTAGATAGATAGATAGATAAGGGATAGATAGAAGATAGATAGATAAAGATAGATAGATAAGATAGATAGAAGATAGATAGATAGATAGAAGATAGATAGATAGATAGATAGATAGATAGATAGATAGATAGATAATAGATAGATAGATAGATAGATAGATAGATAGTTAATTAGGTAAATACATTGATAATACTGCATACTTACCTAACATAATGTTCTAGGGATACAGTAGAGCAGCCAGGAGCCTTATATTTGCCTTAATTGCTCAGAAGATCCAAATTGTTTTCCAGGACACAGACTATTGCTGCACATATTGTGCTTAACTCTACTAATAGATTTGTTGAGCAATGGAAAAGAGATTTCCTGCAACCATGGTGTATAATGGGAAGAACTCCCCATATTGTGGAACTGTAGTAAGAATGAAAAACTTGAGGATGTATTGTTTAAAAATATTTTATACAGCTCCAGAGAGATAATGCAAAATGATCTCAAAATGATTTGCTCCTAAAAATGATTTGATCTTAACTAAGCTCACACACTACACAGACCATGAAAGCTATGGCAGCTTTACTGCTGAGAAGAATTACTGTGTGCCAACACCATATAGTAACAGCATACAACCAGCATTACTAGTGTATGGAGGGATTAACACTATGGAGATGTATCTACATAACAAGTGACATTCACTGACAGATGTTATGTATCATTCTTCCAGGCAATGTAAGGTGCATGTATAAAATTGCAAACGTATGGGTATACGTATATATACATATACATTGTGTGTATATATGGATAGATAGATAGATAGATAGATAGATAGATAGATAGATAGATAGATAGATAGATAGATAATAGATAGATAGATAGATAGATAGATAGATAGATAGATAGATAGATAGATAGATAGATAGATATGGGATAGATAGATAGATAGATAGATAGATAGATAGATAGATAGATAGATAGATAGATAGATAATATAATATATATATATATTATATATATAATGTAGTGCTCTGTCTTTAAGAATAAGGCAATGTGTCTGTCATCTATCACTATCTATCTACTGTATTTCTTACAAGAAGTTTCTGAGAATCAGAGCATATCCATAGTCTCAGAGCTCAGCTAATGAAGTCATTATATCTGTATCAAATGACAATTTACAGTATTTCTCAAGAGCCAGGATTAACTCTTAAAGTACCTTGTAATATTAAAGACATTCCCATTGCAGAGGAGCAGAAGGAATTAAGGAGACTTAATTAGCTTATGACAAAAAATAGGGAAACATACTGAAACTACAGGAAGATATTAAATAAAGCAATAATGCATTGTCTAAATCAGTTTTATGGCTAAGAAAACAATACAGTGATGTAGCAGAGTTGGCTGTGCCATTGCTGGGAGACATATGCTTCAATATAACCTGCAAAGCTAAGCTTTTTAAAACCACCATGACATTGTGATGTCACCATAAGTTGAGAAACTCTGCATTACGGTTCTAGTAACTCAGCTCTGCTACATCTACTGTATGTATCATTTGTAGAAAGGAGCTGCATATAGAGAATCAAAGCTTTTCTCTGTCAAAAGCTAGAACTTATATTTTGGTATTAATAAAGCAGTTAATCACAATAAATCTGCAAATTCAAAATGCTGCTAGATAAAAATAATAGAGGAAATAACCTACCAGTGTCATGCAGCCCTCCTATACAGAACTTCTACTTTCCCTTTACTACCATCCTCTGCCTCCTTGCACCGAGAATCTGCTCTAGTCTACTGAAGACAGGGATATATTTCTGCATTTTACTTTAGCAGCAGGAAGAAAAAAAAACTGCAAGGTGTTAGGTTTTGTCTTAAGTAATTTTAAAAATCGTGGGATGCTGGAGTCATTAATGTGAAGGAGCAAACACAACACTTTTCATTCTCTAGCCTCTAGTAGTGGATAGATGATTAACTAGGATCAGTCCTCATAGAGACCACTCAGCACTATCTCCGTGTAGCTGGGACCTCCACATAGAAGGGAATACCAGTCCTTAGAAAAAGATCAGCTATTTATAATAAAACGCTGGAAAGGAAGGAAGAAAGATGGGAGAAAGAAAGAAAGAGGGAGAAAAGAAAGAAAGAAAGAAAGATGGGAGAAAGAAAGAAAGAGGGGAGAAAGAAAGAAAAAGAAAGAAAGAAAGAAAGAAAGAAAGAAAGAAAGAAAGAAAGAAAGAAGAAGAAAGAAGAAAAGGGAGAAAGAGGAAATGATAGAAAGGAAGATTAAAGAATGATGGAAAAGTAGGAAGAAATGAAAAAATAAGGAAAGGAATAAAGTAAAAAGAAAAAAGAAAGAAGGATGGATGATAATATATATATATATATATATAGTTGTGAGAGAGATATTCACATTCACAGTATTTAGATTGATGACTGATCGTTACTTCTATGAAAATATAGATATGAAATAGATGCAGATAAATAGATAGATAATGAATGGATAGATAGATAGATAGATCGATGATCGATCGATCGATCGATCGATCGATAGATAGATAGATGGATAGATAGATAGATAGATAGATTAGTAGATAGATAGATATGGGATAGATAGATAGATAGATAGATAGATAGATAGATAGATGATAGATAGATAGATAGATAGATAGATAGATAGATAGATAGATAGATAGATAGATAGATAGATAGATAGATATGATAGATAGATAGATAGATAGATAGATAGATAGATAGATAGATAGATATGATAGATATAGATAGATAATAATATAAATAGATAATAGATAAGATAGATGATAGATAGATAGATAGATAGATATGATAGATAGATAGATAGATAGATAGATATGGATAGATAGATAGATAGATAGATAGATAGATAGATAGATAGATAGATAGATAGATAGATAGATAGATAGATAGATAGATAGATATGGGATAGATGATAGATGAAAATCTAGACTGATAGACACTAGATGGTAGATAAATATCTATGTATCTATCTATCTATCCCATATCTATCTACTTATCTATATCTATCTATTTATCTCTCTCTTTCTATCTGTCTTCTCCTGTATTAAGATATTAAGATTTCTCTTCAGCTTTAATGTAAGTCATGTTATGTGTTTGCATTGTATAACTGCTTTAAGAATAAGTGTACGTCTATATTACATTAATGGCATAATGGCATTTAACAATCAATAAGCTGTCATATATTAGAATATAAATATTTCTTAATCTCCATTACCCTCAGCTCTGTGTTCTAGATTTTCTGCATTTTCTTTTAGGCAACCCATGTAGAGATATTTAAAACAGGGCAGCAGGCGCAAGACTATTGTATCTGCTCCATTAGAGATGGGGAATAGTGGAATTCATTTATGCAGCAGCCCAGTAAATATTCCATTTAGAAAAATGTGATGTATTCATGCTTGGTATAAATACACACACTATAATAACGCGCGGGGCGGGGGGTGGGGGGCAGAATTAGTAGTGTGGAGGGGCACACAGTGGGCAGGGCATCTGAGCCATCTGTAGTCCCATCACTTGGGGATCTTACCTCCCGGTAAAATATTTGGCCAATGCCCCTCCACCCCTGGATAATTGGCCAGGAAACCACTTTTGAGGAGAAACTGCTGAGCCAAAGTGTTCTTCTATTGTGTGTGAGCAGGAAGGGTTAAAGTTCTCACCCCCTGGCTGCACCCTCATTCAAATAGGAATCGATTAGGAATTTTTATCGAAGTATACGAGAATAAAAGAAACACTTAATATCACCCATCTGAACAGAGGGTCCAGCAGCAGGGAGAGGAGATCTGTGAGATATATCTGTGTGTCAGAGTGTTCCCGAAACGTTGTAATATATTACTGTCCTATTTACATAACCGGAGAGGATATATATTTAGAAGTAACTTTATCCTTCCACGGTCCTATTTCTGACTATACACTTGTATATAAGGAGATAGAGTGAAAGTTCTTTGCCAATCCATGTATGCTCTTATTGGACAACGGACATCATTTAACCATTTCTCATTCATTTACCATATGTGTAAACTGTCGATGTCACTTTGAATTATACTGTGCAATTACTTGCTGAATCTATCTAACTAATCATTACACCATCTATCATCACTTCATTCACATATTATCCATCATCTATTTATCTATCTATCAACTTCTATCATATCATTCTATCTATTATATTATTTATCTATATCCCTATCGCATAACTATAATTTATCTATTCTATCTATCTATCTATCTATCTAGTCATATCATATATACTATATCTATTCTATCTATCTATCAATCTATACTATCATCTATCTATCTACTATCTATCTATCTATCTATTATCTATCTATCTCTATCTCCATATCTATCTATCTATCTATCATCTATCTATCTATCACTATCTATCATATCAATCATATCTATCTATCCATATCTATCTATCTATCTATCTATCTATCTTCCCATATCTATCTATCTATCTATCTTCTATCTATCTATTCTATCACATCTATCATCATCTATCTATCTATCTATCTATCATCTACTATCTATCTATCAATACTATCTATCTATCCCATATCAAATCTATCTATCATCTATCTATCTATCTATCTATCTATCTATCTGTCCATATCTATCTATCTATCTATCTATCTATTACTATCTATCTATCTATCTATCTATTTATCTATCTATCACATATCATCTATCCATATCTATCTATCTATCTATCTTCTATCTATCTATCTATCTATCTTCCATATCTACTATCTATCTATCTATCTATCTATCTATCTATCTATTATCTATCTATCACTATCTATCATTATCTATCTATCTATCTATCTATCTATCTAATATCTATCTATCTATCTATCTATCTATATCTATCTATATCTATCTATCTATCTATCATCTATCTATCTATCTATCTATTTTCATCTGTCCCATATCTATCTATCTATCTATCTATCTATCTATCTATCTATCTATCTATCAATCACATATCTATCTATCCATATCTATCTATCTATCTATCTATCTGTCCCATATCTATCTATCTATCTATCTATCTATCTATCTATCTATCTATCTATCTATCTATCTGTCCCAATCTATCTATCTATCTATCTATCTATCTATCTATCTATCTATTCAATACATATCTATCTATCCATATCTATCTATCTATCTATCTATCTATCTATCTATTATCTATCTGTCCCATATCTATCTATCTATCTATCTATCTATCTATCTATCTATCTATTTATCTATCTATCACATATCCATCTATCCATATCTATCTATCTATCTATCTATCTATCTATCTGTCCATATCTATCTATCTATCTATCTATCTATCTATCTATCTATCTATATATCTATCTATCACTATCTATCGATTCTATCTATCTATCTATCTATCTATTATCTATCTATCATCTATCTATCTATCACTATCTATCTATCTATCCCATATCTATCTATCTATCTATCTATATCTGTCTGTCTGTCTGTCTGTCTGTCTGTCTGTCTTCTGTCTGTCTGTCTATCAATATCTATCTGTCCATATCTATCTATCTATTATCTATCTATCCATATCTATCTATCTATCTATCTATCTATCTATCTATCTATCACATATCTATCAATCTTTCTGTCTATATGTCCATTCTTTATCGCTCTGCTTATATTTGTACTACCTTTTGTATCTATCACATATCTATTCTTTTCCCTTTCTGTCAAATATCTAGCTTTTCTTTCTTTCTCTTCTTTCCTCATTTCTTTCTTCTTTCTTTCCTTTCTTCTTTTTTCTTTTTATTTCTTTCTGTCTGTTTTTATTATCTGTCTATCTGTCTATCTATCACATATCTCTCTCTTTCTATATATCTATCCATCTATGTTCTATCTATCTCTACTTATCCATAGCGTTGGACTGTCCGATGGTTGCATACTCCGCACTTCACCAGTAGAGGGCGCTCGTTATCCCTTTTCCAGCTTTAGTGGAAGTTTTCTACAATGTTGCGAAACGATGCAATGAAAACAAGGGACTTGTTTATTAAAACAAACAAAAGACACAAATCTGCGTCCCGGAGTGATTAATGAAGCTCCTAACAAGCTTCTAGAAATGCTCTTTTTATGCAGAGAGCTTTTTTTGTGCTTAGCTTATAATTTGTCATCTTCTATAAGTGGGATCACATACAATATGCACCAGACATGTGATGTACCAGACACTGCCATGCTCATCCTGACCCTTTATCTAATACGCTAGTATGGTGGTGACCGAGAAGGTAGGGATGGCTTCAGTGTGTGGGCCCGGTGCTGTGCAGAAGCTGCATGAGGTGTCTTCTGCTTCCATGCAGCCCATGCTCCAGAATGAGAGGGTGAAGCCTAGGCGTGTGCCTGGAGGAGCCTGGAGTGTGGGCTTGTGTGGGGCTGTGGAATGGCAGCTCTGCCTTGGAGAACATCTCGGCTTGGGATTGCCTGGTCTTGTCCTAGCAGAAGCTTGTCAGCTGACTTCTCCACTATCTGTCACTTTGCACATTTGCCCTCCCCTTCTGCTCCAGTCATGCTAATGTAGCCATTCCCTCTCCAGACATTGGACAACCTGGTGTGAGCCCACCCTTCTCCACTCGTGATTCTGCGCTAGGAATATAAGTAGAAGGCTTGCATAGGGCAGCACAGATGATAGCCACAGCTAGAAGGTTTCTCTCTGCTCTCTGATTTGTGAAGCTGAACGCTTCTTCTGCAGCCCAAGAAAGTTCCCTCAGCAAGATCTTCGTGCAGCAGCTGGAGTTTTACCAAGCAGCCATCATCCCTGAGACTGACAGGAGGGGGCTGCTCTTCTTTAGCGCTGGGACTGTGCCAAGCCCAGCCAGAAAAAGAAAGTGCTGAGCAAGGAAGAAGGAGCAGGAGCACATTGCAGCAGATTCCTTCAGAAGTGAAGCGTCGAGTTCTCTGCCCTGGAGGACTCCTTGGGTGTGCAGCTGAGGCACACTCAGGGTGCAGAACTGGAGTGAAGCGACCGGAGCAGTATGGCAGGAGAGCTGTCTATTGCCACAGAATTGCCAACCAGTCCACTTGCCATGGAGTACGTCAATGACTTTGACTTGATGAAATTCGATGTCAAGAAAGAACCACTGAACGGCCGAGTAGATCGTACAATTCGTCCGTGCAACCGCTTGCAGCCTACAGGCTCCGTGTCTTCCACTCCTATTAGCACTCCTTGCAGTTCGGTGCCCTCCTCTCCAAGCTTCAGCCCAACAGAGCAGAAGACACACCTGGAGGATCTCTACTGGATGGCCAACAGTTACCAGCAAGTCAACCCAGAGGCTCTGAGCCTCACCCCAGAAGACGCTGTAGAAGCCCTCATAGGACCCCATCAAATGCCACCACAGATGCAAGGGTTTGAGGGCTACAGAGGTCATCCTCACCACCACCATCATCACAACCACCACCACCAAAATCATCACCAGTACCAGGGCGTCCCCCATGAAGAGATGGCTCATCCTCACCAGCACCCACACCACCTTCACCACCACCACCATCACCAGGCATCTCCCACCCCATCCAACTCTTCCACCTCTTCCCAGCAGCTCCAGAACAGCCACGTTCAGCACCAGTCAGGTAACCAAGTAGAAGACAGATTCTCAGATGACCAACTGGTCTCCATGTCTGTCCGGGAGCTCAACAGGCATCTGAGAGGCTTCACCAAGGATGATGTTATTCGCCTAAAACAGAAGAGAAGAACCCTAAAAAATAGGGGGTACGCCCAGTCCTGCAGGTACAAAAGGGTGCAGCAGAAACATCACCTGGAGAATGAGAAGACCCAGCTCATCAATCAAGTGGAGCAGCTGAAACAAGAGGTCAATCGTCTGGCCAGAGAAAGAGATGCCTACAAGATAAAGTGTGAGAAACTGACCAACAGCAGCTTCAGGGAAGCCGGGTCTACCAGCGATAACCCATCTTCTCCAGAGTTCTTCATGTGAGTGTTCCTGAGATCTCAATCCAGAACTGTGTAGAGGGAGAAGAGGGGCTTTATTGACTCTCCAATTGAATACCAACTTTTTGTAGACTTGGTCTGCTGGGGGAAGCAAGGGTGCACAGAAGAACTTGAGAGTGAGACTATTCTGATGGATCTTGTGTTGGGGGACAACAGCCTGATTTGGGTGGGATATGGGCAAGGTGGAAAAGGACTTGTTTTTATCAGACACACCACAGGACTGTGTTGTGGACTATAGCACTGCCACTTCCAAAAAGGACAAAGTACTAAAAAAAACGTTACATGCAGATATTTTTCATCAGCTTTGAGTGATAGAACCTTAAGACAACTGAACCTGATCAGGTGGGACATTTAGTGCACCCCTACCCCCCATGGTTTTATTGCCTGCTTGATTATCTAGAAAATATTAAAAAAAAACCTGCATTAAAATTATTATTCCTGCATGCTGGACATGTATGGTAATACTTTCTATTTTGTATCATTACCTTGTTTAATCTGAGCATGCTTTCCCTTGGCTCACAACTTTCATTGCTTCTGTTGCTATAGAATATGTACTATGTCTCCATTTTCCAGACTTTTAGTTGAGTATCCCCCTTATCTTCCTGTAAATATGAAACAATGTTCACCCATCGACAACATTTCACCCTGTGAGTATCTTCCATTAGTAGAAGTGTGGGCATTTTCTTTTCATTGTGCTAAGAGAAGAAGTTTCCTTAAAGTGATACAATGGTGCATTGCCATTTTTTGGTTTTGTTACTATATTGTTATTGTTATGTTTTAGTTTTAAGATCCACAAAATGAGAACCCAGTTCTAATAGTATATGTAGTTGTGACGGGTAGTGACAGCTGAGAAACAATATAGAAATCTTTAATATTTATATATAAATACAAATGTGGCAGAGCTGGATTTGCAATATGTTGTATTGAGTCTCACTCTCATTACATGAATAACATATCCAGATAAAGTTCCAAATAGCAAAGTCAGCTCTGCTGCGCCTGTATACATATATATGTTACTTGCCATGTCATAAAGTTCCCCTTACTACTGGAGGATGGTGCGTTAAGTTTCTTTTTCTTCTTTTTTTTATTTTTTTTCCCTTAGAAATATACTATAAACTCTATTATTCCCCATTAACATAAAACACTGGCATGTGAGTTTAATTTTGGCTGACACCAGCATTGTGCAGAGCTGCGATCACCTACTCTCTGAGGAGAAAAGCAGGGGCTATATTGTGACAGCTTAAATGGTGACTTATATAGATACTAAATGCTTCCTATCAACTCTGCTACTAAGCGTTATGTTCTCCGGCTTATTTGCTACTACACCAGCTAGCAAATCAATTTTACTTCTTTCTGCTTCTTCTCTTCTGCTCAGTTTATTTATAAATACATATATATATATATATGTAGCAGTTACTTGCAGCCGGTTGCTGTGCAGTTTCATTTATTTTCTGCAGGTCAGTAAAAGTAAAGTGACGCTTTAGGATCACAGCCAACCAAATTATGAAAAATTTAAAAATTACATTTTATATATATTTTTTTCTTTTTTTTTGTTCCTTTCGGATGTTCGCACTGCTGGCGCAGATGCATTTTTACGTTTTTTTTTTGTTCGTCTTTATATAAGTTAATGGTAGGAAACAGGATTTTATGGGCTTATGTTCTTACAATATCCCGAATTTTCTGTCAATGCATCAGTAATGGAGGAAATAAGGGGAGGGGGCTACGACTTTTATTTTATTTTCCGATTCAACTGTGTTGAAATCATGTCTGTGTTTTTTTTTTTTGTTATTTTTGTTTTATTTCATGTCAATTCTGAAGGGATACATTTCAAACCCTGCTTCTGATAAAAAAAAAAAGATAAATCTGGTCTATTGTAGTTTTATTCAGACTGGTTTCTGTTTTTTTGTTATTAAAATTGTTTCCTATTTTGCTTATTAAAATAATTGAAATGGCGCATGTTACACCGACTGGTCTTTTTTTTTTATTTAATAGACACTGGGCTCTTTAAATTTACACTATAGCAAGGTAATGTAAGGGATTACCCAAATATATGTGTCACCTAATTAAAGGGGAAAATACATGTCATCGCTCCCCTTGGTAGGTGTACCCTGTGTACTCAGTGCAAGTTCAGGGTTCACTGTGTTCTGCCATAAAGTAATTTGCTGGCCTTCGGACTGAATTTGAACAATCATTGACACGCATCTCCTCGCAGAGCACATGTACTACTGGAGAATATATCACTTCCATTCATTCACTCGTGGCAATCTGCACATACAGCTCTTCTTAGGTATGTCATGGCACCAGGTTGTTCGGGGAAAAAAATTGGTGACATGTTATAAAGCCGCCTTCATTGCATCATAAAAGGATTTATCTTGCTCATTAAATCCGGTGGCGGAATGCAAAGCCCCAAAACTACCAGGTCTTTCCCTTACATATGTGCACATAGATATCTAGATCTGTCTGTACATACATATCTATCAGTCTATATATACATGTATGTCTCACTTTTTCACTACTTTGGATGTACTGCCTATATACAGTATATATCTATATAGATATAGATATGTATATCTATAGATATGTATATAGATATATATATATATCTATATACATATCTATTGATATAGATAGAGGCACACAAGTATATATGTATATTTATGTGCATATATATATACATATGTACATATCTATCAGTCTATATATACATGTATGTCTCACTTTTTCACTACTTTGGATATACTGCCTATATACAGTATATATCTATATCTATATACCGCAGATATATCTATATCTATATAGATATAGATATACATATCTATATATATACATATCTATTGATATAGATAGAGGCACACATGTATATACATATGTATCTTTATGTGCATATATATACATATGTACATATCTATCAGTGTATATATACATGTATGTCTCACTTTTTCACTACTATCTATATCTATATACCACAGATATATCTATATCTATATAGATATAGATATACATATCTATATATATATATATATATATCTATTGATATAGATAGAGGCACGCATGTATATATGTATCTTTATGTGATATATGTATTTATATACATACATACAAGTAAAAAACAAATGATTTCAGGACTATAATAACTCCACGCACTATTACAACTTGCATGAAATCCTCAGGTTTTTCACCTTGTTAATAATAAATGACAAACTGTTATTGTTCTCTGTTATCAGAACAAGAAAAGCTACCTGTACTCCATGCCAATTCTCACTGAAAACATCACTAGTAAGATGACAGGCGGCGGACATTTCTGCGACTGTCCCATCCATCTGAATGGGGTTTGCAGAAATTCCTGCACATGCCGTAGAAGCAACCCCATTCAGATGGATGTATTCATATGAAAACATTTTTGAAATGTTCAGCAAAATATATTTGCAGACTTTGCCAACAGTTGTGACCCATAGGTATTTCTTTAATTTTTTTTTAAAGTTGGCAGTGTCGACCTGCAGTGTTGACCTGTATAGGTGTAGGGGTCGGCACTATGGCTGTTGTAATGCGATGTACAGCTCTATAGTGCATGGCATTGTTGTGAGGATGAAGGGTTAACGTGTTTGATTTGGCAGTGACTGGGAAATCTGGAGCGGAATATGGTGGGAACTGCCATAGCGTATTACTGTTCTCTCATGCATGCACTGAATAAATGGCTGGACTAATTAAACAACAAAAATGAAGAAATGTCCCTTTGAGAAGCAGTAATAGGGTGTCTCTTGTCTACGGCTCTGCTAGGTAATGGGTCCAGCAGTCCAATCCAAAGTTCAGGGTTTGCTTGTAGATAGCATTTTCCTACATGGAGCTATTGACACTTCTTAATCGCTTTCCAATTCATCTTCATAGCACGATGTCCAGTGACTTATTATCAACCTCTAAATGACTTCACTGAAGAGCTTGCACTCGAATTTGCATCCTCTGTAGGGTTGAGCATTCTGATACCGAAACCCGGTTCCGATACCTGAAATCCAATGTAAGTCTATGGGAACAAAATATCGGAATTAAAAATATTAAAAATATTCCGATATTTTGTTCCCATAGACTTACATTGGATTTCAGGTATAGGAACCGGGTTTCGGTATCAGAATGCTCAACCCTAATCCTCTGATATCTGATGCTGCACTCCGCTCAGAATCGCATCTAAAAGCCTTTTAAAGAGTCACACCGTATGTTGGGAGCAAGTCTTAAAATCTTATTGGTACAGGTGTAAAACATAATTTCTGAACATGGGCTGGATCTCTGGAACCCAACGGTGAGATGTAGCAGAGCTGAGTTTGTCATTTAACAACTTTGTTACTCCATGGCGCGTTATATGCAATATCCTTCAAGTTCAGCCTTCCTCAAACATAGGTCATAATGTAGAAGCAAGCCCACCCAAAATGTGTACATGACAAGGTCAGCTCTGCTGCATCGGTAGTTTTGCACAGTAGTGGCCTAGTGGCATTTGCTATAATATGTTAGCCAAATGTTTTAAACTCCATACGCTTGTGTATAACCGGTTTTCATATTCAGAAGTCTCGCCCAGGGTCATATAGAAATATCAGAGGCAGCCGAGCACATTGGCCATGGAAATGTACAGACTTGGGTGTGTAAATCTGGGTAGCAAATGTTGGGGTATTTTATAACTCTTACATAGTATTTATTAGAGAGATAGATCGATAGAGAGAGAGATAGATATGTGATAGATATGTGATGGGTAGATAGATAGATAGATATGTGATAGATAGATAGAATAGATAGATATGATATAGATAGATATGTGATAGATATGTGATGGGTAGATAGATAGATAGATATGTGATAGATAGATAGATAGATAGATAGATAGATAGATAGATATGTGATAGATAGATATGTGATAGATAGATAGATAGATAGATAGATAGATAGATAGATAGATAGATAGATAGATATGGGATAGATAGATAGATAGATGATAGATAGATAGATATGTGATAGATGATAGATAGATAGATATTAGATAGATAGATAGATATGTGATAGATATGATAGATAGATATTAGATAGATAGATAGATAGATATGGGATAGATAGATAGATAGATAGAATGATAGATAGATAGAAGATAGATAGATATGTGATAGATAGATAAGATAGATAGATATTGATAGATGATAGATAGATAGATATAGATAGATAGATAGATAGATAGATAGATAGAAAAGACAGATAGCAGCACAAACTTGAGCAGATTTTGGGTGCAATACTTCCTGAGTAATGCGGATGTCCAACGCAAAATATAAATGGAAAAAAAATCAGGAAGCACTCCAGTTCAAGGAAAAATTGTGGACAACGTTGCACCACTTGGTGCTGGATTAAAGTCCACAATTTTTCCTTGAACTGGAGTGCTGCCTGATTTTTTTTCCATTTAGATAGATAGATAGATATGTGATAGATAGATAAATAGATAGATAGATAGATAGATAGATAGATAATAGATAGATAACGATAGAGAGATAGATAGAAATATATACAATTGAAAGATGGTAAAATTTTATTTGTAATAATCAAGAAAAAAGCAACCATTTCAGCTTTTGTTTTCTGACTTGTAATCATTTCATTAAATCCCAAAATGAAATGATAAATTAACATCATTAACTTAAAAACTTGGTAGAATAGACATCAACCATCATTTAGAAGTGTAAGACCACACAAAAGATATATATATATAAAAGTATATTTGTATATATTAACAAATTTATTACAGCATCACAATGTTTATGGTTTGCATAGGACTGCAGGTAAACCCACTGCAATATTCCAGTGCACATGCAATCCTGCCCTAAAAGAACTCAATAAGAAATGCATATTTGTAGAAACGTTTGGTACATACATGACTTTCTCTGTGTAGTTTCTTATTTCACCGCTGCTACTATTTTGGCACATTACACATATGCTCTATGATACATACAATAATAATATCTTTATATAGCGGCCACATATTCAGTAACGCTTTACAATTCCGAGGGTTCATGTACGACAATATCCGATATTATATAGTAGCGGTCTAATCAGCAGTAGGGACCCTCTCCCCTTTCTAAGAAGCTTACAGTCTGTGACATGTATCCTTGCTCATTCATCAAGCTGAGTATCGTGACCGCTGACTACATCAATCATCGGTAGGTCACTTGATTGGTAAAAGTAGACATCCAATAATCTCCATAGAGAAAGCTCAGATTGGCATCTATATAGTGGAAAAAGGAATTTGTCCAGATTTCTATGGAAAGAACTGGAAATTGGAATCAATTGAGCTAAAATGATGGTTTCTGCCCGAGCTGTGAAGTTCTGATGGATCAGGAGCGGAACGCGTATTCTTTCCAGTAGTTGATCAGTGCCCAGTGGCAGATAAATGACAGCAATCGCCTTCATATATTTCACTCATTTTTTGGTCTGCAGACATCTGGCCCGGTAAGATGTTAGGGGAACTTCTGCAAGAAATTAGACTTGGTTTTATGTACTTTTTTGCTTAGAAAACAGGTTGTACTCTGGCAGTTTTCTATGTTAATGATGAATATATTTATGATTAGATAAAGGATAAAGAAAAGACTTCGAGACGGTGACACATTTCACATTATTTCTTGACTATCAATACAGTTTTAGTTTTACTTTGTCATCATTCCTTCCTTCCAAGTGTTAAAACCCAACGTCACACTGTATTCCACAATATCCTTAGGGCCGCTACATCTTACCTGTCTATTTAGTCACCGGGCCGCTGCAAAGTGTATATAGTGCATGTCATACATCTAGGTGGCATGCGTGACGTCAGTAGCACCGGGGAATATGCGTTCCATCGGCCTCAATAAGAGGCTGTAGTCACTCAGGCCTATATTCTATGCATGTTGATGTAGACATAGGCTTTAATGCTTTTCTATATCATTCCCAACGTACATGAATGTAGTTAAGAGTAAAATGTTGATGTTATTTAGTGACCCTTATTTAAAAATAATGATGTGAAAATGATTAAAATCTAAATTTGGTGAATAAGACTCATACTAGACTAAGAGAGGGTGAAATTACATTGACAATGAACGAATGATTTGAAACGCGTCAGGTTCTCTCATTCTCTACTTTATCCATTCACATGTTTTTCAATACTGTCTTATACACATGAGATGTTTTTAAGTCCAGGTATGTAGTAAATGAAGAAAATAAAAGACTACTGTAGATTTGACCCGGTCTGGTGGCCTTCTCTTGAAGGAAGGTGCCCACAATTTGTAACCATTGGTTAGTCTTACAAATCAGCATCTTTATTGTGTTATTACTCTAGATTTTTTAATTCTTGGTTGTTGGTTGAAGTCATAACCTACTAACAACTCAGTCATCACTTATGTTGGAGGTAAGATTGTCTTTCTGAATTTAGGAGGAAACACAAGATACAGTTGTAGTGGAGGCATCTGACAGATGTTATAAATGGTTCCAGAAACTTTACGTCCCATGATCCATTTAACGCTGGACAGATTTCACAGGTGCCTTCCTCCTTCAGGCCTAAAGCTATATAGTACACACCATGTCTTACGTTTACACAAAGTTTACTATAGAAGGCGTTAGGGTAGACTATTGACTTGAGCTTCCCGTTGACTTGCGATTCTGGAAGAACATAGAGCTGAAGAACGTCATAATGAGTTAAATGTATTCATATCACTGAATATGTTCTTAGTCTTTTCCATCATGGCTGGAAAATAGAAGAAAAATAACATTATATCGCCTGAAGCAGGAAGTACGCTTCTGTTTAACCCTATGAAGACCACAAAAAAGTTAGACGAGAAATGGTCTACGTGTTGAGTTGTAATTCGGTGCTGACTATATTCTCGGGGTTATCTATTCACTATACACCACATTGTAACCATTTATTAGCATTTTCTAGGCCTACATGTTCCGACTCTGTATAAAAACTGCTGAGACCTAACTCTCGTTTGACTACCCAATTAGCAACTAGATCTGCGCGTAACATAGTGGTTTGCCAAACCATGGAACATAAAACACGGCTCAGAAATATATATGTCATGTGTGGTATTACCGCAGTGTCTGGATCACACTGAGACAATAGTACAGGATGGAAGCTGAACAACCACAATTACACTTGCAAGAACGTTATATGAAATCTGAAGCTACTAGGAGCCGTGTTTCCCATTATACTGGTCAAAGGCTTGCGAGCTCCTCTTATTTAACCTCTTGATTGTAAGCTTTTATGGTAGGTATGTTATTATACCCTATGACTATGCGGTTATTTTTCTTTAATTTTACGTTATTGTTGCAAATTTGCTTTGGCATCAACCTCGTCCTACTAGACTGGAATGATCTCAATCCTTGTTAGATAGGTACAATCGCCTGTGATGCGTGGATGAGGCGGCATGTTCAAGGCTTTCCAGATCATATGCAGCATAGAGAATATTTATGCATAGCTTGCTAATTTGTAGCTATATCTTTACATATTTTTATCTAGCTTTATAAAAGCAGCTATAGTCTTACCATTCCTTACTACCAATGCATCAGTAAGGAGACTTTGTGATGATAATGGGGTCAAAATGATCAATACAATTATAAGTAAATGGCAGATAGATATCACATGTCGAACACAATACATGTATATTTTCATTAATGTATTTAGTGTTATTATAATTAACTTTCATTTATAAGTTTTAAAATAAATTTCAGATCATTTTGGGTCAAACAATTTTGAATGTTTGGAATCTACGGCCAATATGTGTCTGTCGACTGTGCCCCTACGTATGGAGAGAGCAGAATGCAGTAGATTAGGAGCCAAACATAGAAAGCTACACAGCAGCGGTCATCTTTCCATGTATTACGCATTAATATTCCATGAACAATACGGCACCTTCTGCGCGCACCACCTCACCCGCCACCCTCACGGATCTGCCTCCTATTCCTATGTACATGACCAGGTGCACAGCTTAAGTGTAATTAGTGAATCTTCCGCACGTCCTCCAGAGATTTCTGTGCTAGTGAGCTTCAAATAATCGCTGATAGCACTAAAAATTATGAAGTGCTAATACATTTCCACCAGGAGCAAGAGCGAGAACGTATTAACTGTTTCCTGCTGTGAAATCCCAAGCCGTCTGTGAATACCATGGAGAACATTGCCGACAAGCGTACCGCATGGAAATCATGTTTCGTCAGATTTAGGACATTCCAGAGCTGGGGTCCACCTGGTAATTATTTGTAATATTCAGATATTTCCTACACAAAGCAGGTAAGTATGATCTATCTATCCATCCATCTATCCATTCATCCATCCATTGACTAATTTCACATATAGGAAAGATGTGTATCCTTGTGCCGTGTTAGCCAGTAGATAGAAAAATATTTAGACTTGAGAGTCCTCAGTGGTTGATACCATTAAAAGGTATCAACCACTGAGGACTCTCAAGTCTAAATAATTTCACATATTAACATTTCCCATGGACATCAGAACATCAAATTGCATAAAATTTGACATTTTGTTTTGCCTTCTATTACTCATATTTTATATCTGTGCCGGCAAGTGAAATCTATAGAAATTCTAAGAGAAGGGTTTTTCATTACTAAATCTTAAAGTCTATGTGGGCTATCATGTGGACGTTCCTGTTCAGTGTATGAGTGCCTTCCATCTGATACCTATGTAGCGGAGTATGTTTCCATAGTGCTGCAGGCATAGACGGATCATGGTTGATCATGGCAATTTTTTAAAATGGGATTGTGGGAGGTCTGAGAATCTGGTGCTCACTCATTCCTGCAGACTAGAAGAATAGTCATCAACATGTGCACTAACCAAAGCTGGTGAAGACCATGGGGAAGAATCCAGAGAAATGAGAAAGTATCTCATATTACAATAGTTGTAGTTTACTATGCAAAGCAGATGAGAAATCATAAGGTTTTTTCCACTTTTTGGGAATTTTTTTTACTTAAATGTATGTATATTGGACTAAAAATAATTTTTACAATTGGGTATCATTAAAAGTTGTGCCTTTTTTGCACGGTCTATTGCTGGCTGCAGAATGAGTTAACTGAGAATCCATCAGTCAGCCACACTATGACCGTCTGACGGAGAGTCATTAACTCTTTCAGATGAGTCTGTCTTTTTCTGAGCACCTTCCAGTTGATTTGTGACCACAGATCACATTAAAATTGAAAGTGCAAGGAAACACAAAGAGAATGTAAAAACAGAGCAGTGAATTTTTTTTAATGAAACCTAAGTCCAAAAATTAATTTAAAAAAAATAGTCTCCCAAGATGGACAACCCAAAAGATTTCTAACCCTAATGTGCAAAGTGTAAGAGCTGCTAGTATCAGGCTCACACATGGAGATTCCTAGAACTGGAGATTTGAAAGATTAAAGGGGGTTGGCCTACTATGCAATAAGTGTCTGATCACTGTGTGACACGTTAGTTGACTATCTCTGTAAGGCCTCATTCAGACATCCGAATTTTCACGTATGAGTGCCATCCATGGTTTTCGCGGATACCATTCGTACCTGTGAGTCTATGGGACTATTCACATGCCCGATTTTTTTCCTCGGACCAAGTCAGATTTTGATCTGAGGGTTGGATCAAAATCAGCAATGCAAGTCAATGGTCCGTGAAAAAATCGGTCTGCATCCGAATGCAGTGTGATCTTCAGGGACTCTCAGAATGGGAAGGTGGAGACATTTTATTTTTAAATTTTTCCAGGTGTGAAAAATTCGGATGACAATCAGACCACGCTGATAGATTTTCTCTCACCTACACTTTAGAAGGACACTAAATAGATATACTTATTGTTTTGTGCCCACTTAAAAGAATGTGTGCCATATGGAAGTGGGTATTCATATGGGTCTTCTGGGGAATGCCATTACACAGCAATGTGCAGCACAGATCCAGGTTGTGAAAGCACTGCATGACAAACAAAAGTGCTGGGAGATAAAGCGTTTTGGTTCACCGTGGCTGAGCTGTTTCACTTTAGTAGAAAGAGTTTGACAGATGTTGTGAAATGTTCACTGTTAAGAGTTTTTCTGTCAAGTTAAAGCACAATGTGAGCACTCAATGATCAGATAATGATAAGCAGAGTAACAGATGACTGAATTATATGAAAAACCGATCAGAGTTTCCTGTTGATGAGACGCCTGTAGTCATCTGTAATCGATGGGAGAACCTTCACCAATGTTCAACTTACCAGCAGCACCATCATGGGGGAAATGAAGCGTTACAAAAATCTCATTCAAATCAATTGGTTATCTGTGTGTCGACCCGCCACCACAATTGTGGGTTACCAGGGCAATGGGGTACTCAGAGCCGAGCCCGTAGAAGTCTATAGGGATTGTCACAGGTAGCTGTGGCTCGGTCTGTGGCCCTGGCGGTCTGGCGTATGTTGGGGACGTATTTACAGGGATAGGTTTATATACAGTTCGTGACGCCACCTGTAGTCTTCTGGTAATTAGTACCAGCGCTGCTGTAGATCTCTGAGGGGATGGTGATGCAGCTAGATGTCGGGTCCCCTACAGGTGGGACTCTTCCCTCAGGTCTATAAGTTAGTGAAGTCGGGTGCAGGTAAATAATACAGTCTCACACGGTCAGCGTCTTTCCATACCTTTACTTGTAAGATGTTCAGGCAGGTCCCAGGGAGGCTGATCCAAGGAGAGTGTATCTTGAGACAGCAGCTGGACAAGTTAGGGGCCTCCTTTACTTCCAATACAATGAGTACAACCAGCCTGAAGCGTAGTTCCCTCAATATCTCCAGCTAATCTATAGCTGCAACCGCCCAGTCAGCCTTGTGTTAGGAGCCTTCCTGCGAGGGAGCTGAATTCTTATCTTATCGTGCACTGATTCAAAGTCTTCACTCCCCCTGACCCCAGTTACGTACTGACTATAAGGGGCTTGTTTGCCGCGACCTAAGGTCCGGTAAATTCCTGGTTTTCTTATCACTATGCTTGAAACAGTAGTGATCCTTCGGTCCCCAGTGACCGGTAGCAATGTGCAGGACTTCTTCAATCCGTAAGCACTATTCCAATAAACCACTGTGCCTTTCGCCTTGTCCTCGCTGGTAACATAAGCACTCACACTAGCCAAGGGTCGAGCAGTCACTTCTTTCTTTTCCTTCACTTCAAAGTTAGTTACAGATGCTCAGTTTTCAATAGGCAGGAGCACGTCTCTGAACCTTATACCGTCCTTTAGACAGGATACTGAAGACTTTCTGCACTAAACTTCTTCTTTCCTTCCAGTGTATGCTGATGAGGTACAGCTCTGACTAGGCTAAGGTGAATTAAAGCACCTATACTAGACTCCACTTTCCGAACTGATGATAGAGCAATCTGGACTGCTTCCTCCCTCCAGACGTCTTCTCTCTCTGAAGTCAGGAACTAAACTCCAGACGTCTTCTCTGTCCGAAGACAGGAATTAGACTGACTAAATCACTCTAACACATACGCCTTGACCACTCCCTCAAGAGTAAACTCCACTACCCTAAGGGTGTGTCTAGTATATGTTGAGTGAATGAATATTTAGCATTAAACTGCTGTCTCGCCACACACTCTCCAGGGTACTGCGTGTGCCTAACACCAGGGCTACACATCTGCGTAAGGCAACAACATGCTACGTCATTCAGCGATAGAGGCACCATTTATAGCTGTGGCCGGGAAGAAGCGCAGGCTGGTGCGAAACGACTGTTGTCCTTGTGTCTATAGAGTCCACGTTGTATTCTGTGCTGATTTTTAATTTATTGGAATAAAGCATTGATTTCTCAAACCGGTGAGTGCCATCATTATTTCTTCTTAAAAAGAATTCTGTTATGATTATGAACTGTTACTTCATGCACCTGAAGTCTTGGAATTCTATTTTTTTAACTTCTATACCCTGTAATGCTACTGTACCTTCCATTCCAGGGCTGGGTCCAGGTTTATGAAGGCCCACAGGCTACAAAGGCCTTTTTTTTCCAAGCCTTCCGAAATCTATAACTTTTTTATTTTTCAGTGAATAGAGTTACAGTTTATGACTGCTTGTTTTCCTGTGGTATGAGCTACAGTTTTTATCATTATCATTTTGGGATCTATATGACTTTCTGATGCCTTTTTGTTCCTTTTTTAGGAGGAGACAAAGCGAACAAAAAAACAACAATCCTGTCATTTAGACTTTTTTTTATTTTGGTGTTCACCCTGTGGGATATACATCTATAGCAATATTTTTATTAGTTCAGACAGATCCGCATGATAATACGAAATATGTTTTATTTGTTTAGATTTTGTTTACGTTATAGGGAAAGTGGGGTGATTTAATTTTTAATATTTACTTTTATTTGTTTTTTAAACTTGTGATTATGGGTACAATGCAATACTGTAATATTGCAGGCTATTATAAAATTGCCCATCTCCTAAAGGTGTATAATAAAAACAAACACAATGGCATTGTAAGGCAGCGGCTTTCACGACAGTGCGGTAATGAGGCAGTGACCCAAGATAGTTCAACTTAAATGTCTTTATATTGCCAACTTATGAAAACGAACGTTATCATCCATTTCGCAGCCGGATCGTCCAAATCAGTCAGTTGCCCGGGAAGACTTCACCACTGTGTAACTCGTGGGTGCGGCAATGGCTGTGCTGTCTCTTGCTCTGATCTGTGTTCAGTCTCACACAGACCTGACATACACCAAGCTCCTGCTCCACTGCAAAACCAAAACTGACACATGCAATCCTTACCTGAAAGTTTAAATGGGAATTGTGGACATATGCCACTTCCAAGACCCAGACTTCCTTGATAGAGATCTCTCCAAATATAAAAGTCCATGTCAGGTTTTGAAAATCTGATTTGGCCAAGTAGCCAGTCAACACTCTCTTTTAGTTTGCATTGTAACCACAGCTGTGGCTGTAACTACAGTGCTCTTCAGCTGATTCAGTATGTTTCTATGCACTTCCTGGGGAACATGCAATGACCCTCGTATATGATCCCCCTCACTAACTTACATATCCCCCACTCTGTTCAAACTTTGGGGGTTGGACACCTTTTACCATACTTGGTGCCTGTGACAGGGCATCCGCATTTCTTTGCAACTTTCACACTTTCACCTCAATAGTCACACCGAGAAACTAAAAAAATGACAAAAACCATCTAGTGACCCAAACATTCCTCTGCGTGGCACTTCATCCAGGGGTGAATGGTCCATTACCAGGTGGAACTGTTGCTCGAGTAAATAACAATAGAGACTCCAAGGCCCACTTAATGGCCAAGCACTCATTCTCCACTACGCTATAATTTTTCTCTGCCGAGGTAAGTTTCCTACTCAAGTAGGTGACTGGATGTTCCTCTCCTTGCACCTCCTGCGACAGAACCTCTCCTAAGCCTACTTCAGAGGCATTCATTGGAACAATAAACCTGTTCATAAAGTTGGGGCTGAAGAAAACGGGCTGTCACCACAAAGACAACTTTGTGGACTGGAATGCTTCCTGTGCCTGAGTGTTCCACCGAACCATGAGATCACTCAAAGGAGCCAATCCCATGACAAAATTAGGTATAAAGCGTCTGTAATACCCAATGATACCGAGGAACGCTCTTACCTGTCTTGTAGTAAGAGGCTGAGGCCAGTTTTCATTGGCCTCAATTTTGTTTATTTGGGGCTTGATAACCCCACAGCCAAGCACATTCCCCAAGTAACGGACTTCCTTGAGACAAATTGCACATTTGTTTGGGTCGCCATCACCTTGCAGCTCTGAGCAAATCAATTACTGCTTACACCTGGAACAACTGGGTATGCCAGTCGTTCTTATAGATGATAATATCATCCAGGTACGCAGATACATACTTCTGATGAAGCCTTAAAACTATGTCCATCAGCCTTGAATTGTGGCCAGGCCCCATGAAACCCAAAAGGCAAGACAACATAGTGATGGCGACCCTCCGATTTAATGAATGAATCTTTTTTTTGGCTCTGTCAGAGGCAAGTGCCAGTAGTCCTTGTTCAGATCAAGTGTCGTGAAATACTGGGCCTGCCCCAGTCTCTCAATTAGCTCATCCACCCCGGAAATTGGATAAAAGTCATATTTTGACATTTCATTCAATTTTCTGAAATCATTAAAAAATCGTGACAATCCTTCCTGATTTGGAATCAGTACAATGGGACTAGCTCATTCACTCCTGGATTTCTCAATAACTCCTAGCTGGAGAATTTGTTTCACCTCAACAGCGATGGCTTGCCTCTGGGCCTAGGACACACTATAAGATTTAATACCCACCCTTACCTGAGGCTTGGCTTCCTGTTTCTGGGCTGGTATACACTGTAATTCATCTCCCCTACCTTTTCCTGGACTTCATATGGCCCTTGCCACTTGGCTATGAGCTTACTTTTGGGCACCAAAACTAATACCCTATTAGTTTTCCTAAATCTGACTTGGTCAAATAGCTTGACTCAATCCACACTCACTTTTACTTTGCGTTGTAACCACAGCTGTATCTGTAATTACAATGCTCTCCAGCAGGTTCAAGATGTTTCTATGCGCATCCTGGGGGATACATAGCGACCCTCTTATATGAAACTCCTCACTGCATCACAGCATCCATAAGTCGCAGTCGTGTTGCAGGGGAAGGTAGCGATGGACATCAGAATAGATGCTGCCCCAATTTCCAACCTCTTAAATGCTGTTGTCATGATTGACACGGCATCTAAGGGGTTAAACTGCTGCGATTGGAACTAGAATATAACGCATCTGACACCTGCACTACATGGAGCGGCCTCAATTCCCGAGCCCGCCCCATGCATGTAGTGCACGCAGTAAGGCCGGGTTCAGACATGCGAGAAACTCGCACAAGTCTCGCAAGTCAATATCCGGCATTACCGCAGGCACTCGGACCAGAGTGTGTGACTGCATAGAAATACATGCAGCCGCACACTCCTGTCCAAGTGCCGGTGGCAGTGCCGGGTATTGAAATGCGAGACTCGTGCGGGTTTCTCGCATGTCTGACCCCGGCCTATTAGTATTGCAGATATCACTAATATAAATCTGTCTGGGTTGAGCCTTTCCTGGGTTTGTGTCCTGCTCTGGTCTATTTAATAAATTAAAATTATGTATCAGAATCTTTCCCATTTATTTATTCAGTGTTCCTTAATAAGGTATTTGAAAATAGATTTTCTAGAGGTGCAGCTTGGTTCCCCTAACCCAGTACAAAGAATATGAGGGCAGCCCTAAAGCTATATCAAAATACAGTACATGAGCTGCTTTGTCTTCAGAATTGCAGTCTCTTATGTCTCGTATTCTGTGCCAGATTATGTGAATTTTTAAACTACCAAATGTCGGATAAGGGCAAGCTCACACTGGTGTATATTCTCTCATGTGAGAGAATCTGGTTGATCATGCTAATGTCACTCGGATCAAAGTCTGTCAGAGTTTAGTGTGATCAGATCCTCTTGCATGAGACAATCGCATCACAGGTGTGGAGAAGATGGAGAACTTAATTTTTCTATCGTCTTCACTGTGTCTGTGAAAATACATCAGACTACATTCAGATGACACCCGAGTGCAGTCTGATGTTTCACACACATCCATAGAGTTGAATATGGGAGCCACTCACAACATGCAAAGATTTGTTTCTCATGCCGAATCAGCATGAGGAAATAATCATAGATCTGCACTGCCCCATAGTATATCATTGTGTAGCTTTTTTGTGCAGCACAAATAACAGTTTTTGAGGGTGGCAAGGTCTGTTATGGTAATCATCCAAAGTGACAATTCTGTGTTGAAATAACTAGCTGACTACCTGTCGCTGTGTGGCACCCCTGTGGCTCCAGTCGCCACAGAGGTACTGCACCTCTGCCAGAGGTGTGGTACTCCGGTCTCGGGTAAGGAGAGGGCACTAACTAGTACTCGAACATTTGCATCCAACACCACATGACCTCAGGCTTAGGGGAGGAGCCCCAGTTAGAGCGGGAAGGTAGTGTGGAGTTGGAGGGAGAATCTCTGAGGAGAGGGAAGAGAGAGGAGCTCCTGACAGGAGCTGTGGAGAAGAGAGGAGTTGAGAGGAGCAGTGTAGAGGAGAGAAGCTTCTAGAAAGAAGAAGGGGTCCTGGGGGCCTGAGAAGTGAGGAATCCACCCTGGATGCCCGAATCCACACTGACTGGAGTCGGGTGGAGGGACCAGGTCACAGTAGGGGACTGGCCCCAGACTAGTGCAGAGACTTCTGGACTCAGCTAGCAAACTGGAGGTTGTGGTAACTGAATGTGCTACAGCCACATCCATACACATTCGCTGAAAAGGCAGCCGCATAGGATCAAGGGGACCAGCAGGACGTAGCCCGAGTCGCCCAACAGGATCTGAGGCTGCTGGCTTGGGACACTGTGTGTGTGAGGCGCTGGGCAGGAGGGAGTGAGCCAGCGCAGGGAGACGGTCAAAGAAAGGAACATGAGAAGGGAGTTCTGGCAAAGTGCACCCCAAACTACCTGGGAGCTGGCTGGACCACCGACCCGGAGGACACAGCACCCCGGCTGGGGATTGTAACCTAAGAACTGTGAAAAGACTGCACCCTGCTGTGTCCTCAGACTCATTTACTGTGTCATCTGCCCTGCACTACAACCGTTACCCACATAATTAGCCCTATAACTGCCCTGGGGCTTAGCTCTACCCGTGGAGAGATGTAACATCTCTGCTACGTCACCAACTGCCCCAGTGGATCTGATTCGCAGCATTGGCCATCTTATTGCCGAACACCACGGTGGCGTCACAGACTTATTTCCCCTACAAACTATACCCATCTTCATCTTTGACAATTTTATTGGATGCCCAGGGCCATGGACCGTGTCACTGCTGCTGTGACTTCCCCTTTAAGAACTGCCTGGCCGGTACCGAGTACCCCACGGCCCTGTGGGGCGCTCCAGCTGTGCTCATTCATTCCAAGAGCTAATGTATCGTTAGACATTTCCACTTATTTGTGACTCATAATGAATAGATTTTTGTCTTTTTTTGTGTAGTGTGTTTATCCAGTCTCTGTGTGTTTACTTTCTACTGATTTTAACCCTTCTGAGAACAAGACATTTTTGCACTTCATGACCATAGAAATTTTTTGGGCTCATCATCTCGACATTCGAAAATTTGTATTTTTTTAAATTAACTCTTTATTTCCTAATGACCAAAAATAACTTTATACAGTATGTTTATTGTACATGTTGCTATAGTTATGGGATCACAGTTTTCGCCGATCTCAGAAGTTGTGATGAGTATACAGAGGCGTACTCTGGCAGTTCTTCCACTTGTGATTATGTGGGTACATATGAACTTCCTATTCCATTAATGGAATTGTCCGGGTAGTTAATACTTTTGACCTATACACTAAATAGGTCATCAATATTAAATCATAGGGGGTCCGACAACTATCAAACGCATAGAAGCTGATCTGCAGTACTCGGAGCAGCTACTACTTGTTGAGCGAAGCTGTGCTGTTCAGCTCCATTCAATGTTTTCTGATAGGCAACCTGATAAAAACAGGTGATCGCTGGGGCTGCCGGGCGTTGGACACACACCAGTATGAGATTGATGACTTTCCCCATTAACATACTGTTTTGTCAATAGGTTAAAACAGTTTTACCATTTTCAAGATCTCTGTTTTCATTAAGTGAAGACAAACACACTTGTTTACCTGAAGGAACTGAGAACAGTTCTGAGTCAGCGCTGTTCACACAGATGTAAAACGTGTTACAACCGAGAGCTCTAGTTAACTCACCTGACATGTCTGTTTTAATCAAATTTTGAACTGTGTATAACAACTATGGAGAATCTTTTTTTTTAAAGATGCCGTCCCTCTGAATCTAGAAATTCATAAATAAATTGACAACTGGGTGTTATCAGTTGGGGGTGTGTCCAGGGGCGTGCTGGCCCACCGGGACACCGGGACGTGTCCCGGTGCGCCCTCGGAGTCGGCCGGCGCCTCCGAATCCGATCCGGGGTGGGCGCTCCATCCGCCGCAGGACGGAGGCAGGGCCGGCGTCAGCACCCGGCACACCCGGGCAAGTGCCGGGGCCCTGAGCAGGCGGGGGGCCCACTCGCAGTCTGGCACCCCCGCGTGGAGAGCGGTGTCAGCGCCGCCGCCTGCTCAGGGCCCCAGCAGCAGCTGGCAACAATATTTACCTCTCCCGTGCCTCCGCTGCCGCAGCTCCGGGCTCCAGAGGGCGCCGGCGCTTCCTCTCACAGCCGGCCGCTGAATGACGTCATCATTCAGCGGCCGGCTGTGGCACAGAGCGCGGGGACGCTGAACAGGTAAGACGTCTCTGTGTGTGTCTCTGTGTGTGTATGTAGTGCGGTGCTTTGTGTGTGTATGTATGTGTGTGTGTGTATGTATGTATGTGAGAGAGTGCTTGTGTGCTGTCTGTGTGTGATGATGGGCAGGCATTGCTGATAATGGGGAGGCATTGATGATGGGGAGAAGATGATGATGGGCAGGCATTGCTGATAATGGGGAGGCATTGATGATGGGGAGAATATGATGATGGGCAGGCATTGCTGAGAATGGGGAGGCATTGATGATGGGGAGAAGATGATGATGGGCAGGCATTGCTGATAATGGGGAGGCATTGATAATGGGGAGAAGATGATGATGGGCAGGCATTGCTGATAATGGGGAGGCATTGATGATGATGGGGAGAAGATGATGATAATGGGCAGGCATTGATGATGGGGAGAAGATGATGATAGGCAGACATTGATGATGATGGGGAGGAGATGATGATGGGCAGGCATTGCTGATAATGGGGAGGCATTGATGATGATGGGGAGAAGATGATGATAATGGGCAGGCATTGATGATAATGGGCAGGCATTGATGATTGGGAGAAGATGATTATGATGGGCAGGCATTGATGATGATGGGGAGGCAATCATGATGATAATGGGGAGTCTTTCCACAGCGCCATTTCCTGAGCTGTAACAGTGCAGAACGCAGTACAGCGCAGAGGAGAGCTCCATATTTTGTATGGAGCATTATATGGGGACCAGTATCCTGTATGGAGCATTATATGTGGACCAGTATCCTGTATGGAGCATTATATGGGGACCAGTATCCTGTATGGAGCATTATATTGGGTCCAGTATTCTGTATGGAGCATTATTTTGGGTCCAGTATTCTGTATGGAGCATTATAGTGGGGGTGACATCCTGCATGGGGTATTATATGGGTGATGAGGGGGAGACTGTGGTGCCCATAATATTGTATGGAGGACTGTACTGTCCGGTCTGTACTGTGCGCTGTGAGGATTTGGCGGTTTTTGAGCTATTGTACAATTTACAATAGATATCACTCATGTAATGGAAGAAGTGAAGTATTTGGCATTGTACTATACCCATATTTCTCTGCCGTATCTGTGCATCATGAATCGTGGTCTCTGTTAAAGGGGCCCACTGAGGCTCTTTCGCCCGGGGCCCATAAAAACCTGGAGCCGGCCCTGGACGGAGGACAAGGACCTGCGGCTGCGGTGACGCGAGACGGCGAGAGGGCGGGCGGGGAAGAGGCTGCGGGAGCAGTGGCGAGGGTCACATGACGGGAGTGGGTGGGGCTCCTGCGCTGTGCCCGTTGCCATGGAGAGACTTCTCCTGTGTGAGGGCGGGAAGCGCGAGGCGGCTGTGAGTCACCTCTGAGGAGCTGAACCCTGTAAAGCACAGTCAGGGGCTGTCTGTGTGAGGTCAGGTGTATTATAGAGGTGGGGGTCTTTGAAGTGTATATACTGTAGAGGTGCTTGGGGGGCTGTGAGATGTATATAGAGAGGTGCATCATGGGGGGGTCTGTGAGATGTAAATACTGTAGAAGTGCATGGGTGGGGTCTGTGAGGTGTATATACTGTAGAGGTGCATGGGGGGCTGTGAGGTGTAGTATACACTGTAGAGGTGCATCATGCACCTCTACAGTGTATACACCTCACAGCCCCCGGCCCCATGCACCTCTACAGTATATACACGGTCTGTGAGGTGTATATACTGTAGAGGTGCATGGGGGGCTGTGATGTATATAGAGGTGCATGGGGGGGGCTGTGAGGTGTATATAGAGGTGTATATACTGTAGAGGTGCATGTCCTTCACAAGAGCCGGTGGTTGGGCAGAGAATAGGCGGGGGAAGGGGCGGAGAATGGGTTGGAGCATGGCGCCCTCATGACTATACTATCCACCGCCCTTTTCATAAGCCAGCACGCCCCTGGGTGTGTCCCTTCATACTGTGACATTATCCAATCAGTGCTGTCTAAGTACGAGTGCACACAGCCGGATAAATCGGACTGAGATCGGATTGCAATGCACTGACTGGTCACGGCTCTCCTGACCCGAGCGTGATAGTTTCATATATTTCTATGCAGCTGTCACGCTCGGGTTGAGAGAGCCGCGGCCAGTCCGAGCATTGCAGTCTGATCTCGATCTGATTTATATGGTCATCTGACTGTGCCATAAGACTGCACAGACATACTCTATGAACTGTAAGGTTAAAGGTAATGCTGACACCCATATGTCAATTTATTCATACATTTCTGGGAGGAATAACAGAGGAATAGCCCACTGCGGAGTCCTGAGAAAAGATGTTCCTGAATTGGTATAATATGGGGAGCATAGCAGAGCTTACACGGCCTCTATATAGCTCTATGCCTATGTGAATGGGATAGTTGAAACCTACTGTAATGTTCTTCAATGGTCTTACAAAACACAGGAGGACCATAAAATATTTGCTTCTATCTTACAAGTCTTTAGTTCTGAGAACCATCCTTACGCTATCTAATCCATAATATTATCAGCAAGCATCTAGTCAACCAACTCCCCTCATCTAATACTAATTAACGGGGAGTTACAGTGGAGAGATCTAGGTGGAAGCAGACGGAGATGAATATCTTGTGGTGCTCGGGGATGATAGGATGGCTATGACTTGTGGTCCATGTGTTGATTAATCTCTTTCATTAATAGCAGGGTCTGCTGTGTGGATCTTCTTAAAGTACTACAAGACCTCCTAGGTTAACATTTCTTGCCTATAATGTCATGAATATTCATAGCTCTTTCGCTTTGATGAAATCTTCTGTGTCTAAGGTTGGCTTAACAAGGCACCAGTGGTTTAAGATGTGTCAGCAGTGGTCTCATTTCATCTGTTATGGTGGTAGTCTGGACTGGTCAGACCACTGATGTTTGTCCTAGAGAAGACAATAGACTTGGTCTTCTAAAAAAGAGCATACTTGAGAAGTGAGAAGTGTTGATGTGATGGAAATCCAATTTTGTCGAGGAGGTTGGGTTTTAACTTGGTTCTCTCAGTTATGGCAGTACTGTAAATTAAAAAATAGAAAACGTTCTCAAATAAAATACAGTCAGTCCAGAACTTCATCAAGAAAGGTCAATTTGCAACCCAAACCTCCTGACTACTCAGTCCTGCCTTGATAGTGAAGATTCCTTAGACAGCAGAAAGGGGGACAGTTGGTCTGGTGCCAGCAGATAAGCAGTGAGTAAGGCAGTCTATGTTGAGCGCTATAACCACACCTTCTGGATGTCTGGCTCATAGTGTACATAATAAAATTCTCATCCCAGACTGGATGGATTATATTGTTATACATAAAGAAGGACTAAAAGGATTGTGGATCTTCTGTTATCTTATGTAGGCAATATCATACAAAACTAGGTGACAGACTTGGAAAGAGGTTGGATGGGTTCAGCCAAATGCAAAATATTTTTCCCCCTAGACAAAAAAAAGTTGTATACGTTTTAATAGCTAAATGAAATACTAGAAAAACTCATTATACTCCTGACCATGAAAATTACAGCAACTTATAGTGGCACTAAAAATAAATAAGAAAAGCAGTAGAAGAAAATGCTCCAATTATATTTGTTAGACTGTAGAATTTTTTGCAAGCCCCTGAGGCAAACAGACATGTCAAAAAATACATCCATTTCTTAACGCCCTTCATTTGGTCTAAAATACGGCTGAGCGGTGAGGCTTAGTGAAATGAATAGAGAGGGAGAGTCCCTACTGCCTTAAGCTGTCCTCATAGCAAAGATTAACCTCATGTGGTCCATAAGGAGGAGGCTGTGTCTAAACGGATGCCTACTGGGACCTAAAAACGTTCTTCTCAAGCATCAGGGCCAGAAAATGACTGCAACTTCTGAACACCCTATAGCTATGTCCAGGCCAACCACATACATGTATGGAGATGTGGTTCACCTTCCATCCCATTGCGTTTACAATCCAAACACTATTGCATGAATCGATAGGCATAAATTGTGACCCTCATGTATGTATAGGTAATCTATCACCAGGTTTTTTTTATCCCATCTGAGAGCAGCCTGATGTAGGGAAAGATCCTGATTCTGGTGAAGTATCTCTTGGGCTGCTTGCTGCAGTTTTTATTATTTCCCATTTTATCTGCTGCAGATCTAGCAGTTCTCTGAATGCTGAGCTTTGTATAACCCTGCCCACACCACTGATTGACAGCTTTCGGTGGACTCTGTGCAAATTCAGAAAACTGCCAATCAGTGTGTGGGCGGGGTAATTCAAAACCAATTAATATGCTTAACTGCCTGCAAGCAGTTTTACTAGTCCTCTAGTGATAATCTCCTGCTTCTAAGACTGTGATTTTGTCATAACTACAGCAGCAGACCAGTAAGTGAAACATCGCTGGAATCAGGGTGTCTGTCTCTACAGTCCCTGACAAAAGTTATGTCGCTTATCCATGTTATGTAAATCAAAGCTTATAACCTGATGTTAAATTCATCCACTGGTTTTATAAATTACTCTTTTGAAAGCTGAAACCCTCCCAAATTTGGTTTAGGTTAAGAAAATAAATTGGCATCAATGCTGAAATATTGATCATTTAATGAACATAGAATGGTCAGATTTTGGCAAGACGAGTTTTGTCGCCCACAGAAAGTAATGTGATATTAAAACAAATAATTATCTTAAAATACAAATACCTGTATATGTAGCATAACATTGGTGAATGAAGTTGTGGTGCTATTAGAGTCATATTTAATATTTTGTGTGACTTCCATGAGCTTGAAGGACTGCATCCATGCGGTTCAACAATGATTCATACAATTTATTAATGAAGTCATCAGGAATAGCAGAGAATGCAGTCTTACATGCCTCCCAGAGTTCATCTAGATTCCTTGGTTTTGTCTTCCAAGCTTCCTCTTTCATCCTACCCCAAACATGCTCAATGATGTTCATGTCTGGTGACTGGGCTGGCCAGTCCTTGAGCACCTTGATCTTTTTTGCCTGGAGGAACTTTGTTCTAGAGATGGATGTATGTGATGGAGCACCATCCTGCTGCAAAATTTGACCCCTTTTATGATTTGGAATGTAAGAGGTAGCTAATACTTCTTGATGTTTTAGACTATTGATATTGCCTTCCACCTTGCAAATGTTTCGCACACCCCCATACTGAATTTATCATCAGACCATGATCTTTCCACCACCAAATTTAACTGTTTTCTGGGTGTATTTTGGATCCATATGGGCTCCAGTAGGGCTCCTGCAGTTTTTGTGACGGCTGTGTGGTGTAATTCTACTTAAGATTCATCAGAAAAATCCACCTTCTGCCACTTTTCCAGCGTCCAAATGTTTAGCAGGCTGTGGGTCTTTGCAAATGCCACATGGTTTTTTATTTGCCTTTTGTTTAGTGCTGGCTTCTGGGCACTGAATCGACCATGGAAGCCATTTCAAGGCAGAATCCTACAAACTGTTCTAGTTGACACAGGGACTTGAGGTGACCAGTCCTGTTGGAGCTCTGCTGCAGTGGAAGAGGGGCTTGCTTTGGATTTTTAACAAACAAACGTTCCTCCTGAGCAGTTGTCTTGCGGGGTCTGCCGAATCTGGGCTTGTCAAACCCATCTCCAGTCTTTTCAAATCTTTTTTTAATTCTTTGTACTTGACGCTGAGACATACCAAAGGTGCCAGCCACCTCTGCAGTGGATCTGGTCTTCAGCCTCTTGATAATCAAGGATTTGGTCGCAGGGTGGATTTTTGGCATGTTGTCAGAGCTCAAGTTGCAGTTCAAGTGAAGGTCTGGGGTGCTGGGTTTCTTTTTATACACACCCACTAATTAACTGATCATTTACTGAGCACTGGTGAGGATGTAAACTAGGATTGGGTGCATTATATGAACAGGTGACAAAACTTTTGTCTTGCCAAAACCTGACCATTCTGTGTTCATTAAACGATCAATATTTCAGCATTGATGCCAATTTATTTTCTTAACCTATACCAAATTTGGGAGGGTTTCAGCTTTCAGAAGAGTAATTTATAAAACCAATGGATGAATTTAACGTCAGGTTATAAGCTTTTATTTACATAACATGGATAAGCGACATAACTTCTGTCAGGGACTGTATATCATGGTGTTCTCAGATTAAGGGCTTATACTCACTGGCGAGAAATACGGAAGAGTATTCAGTCAGGCGGGGATTCCCGCTGAAGTCACTGAGGCTGAGCGGAGTCCTCGGCTGACCTGAAGTGAACTCAATAGCGTGGGAACAAATCAATTAAGGTTCCCATGCTAATCAGCTCATCTCCTGTGAGCCGGGGAGGCTGCGCAGAGATGAACTCATTCATTCTGCCGGGGTTTACAGCATGGCTGGCAGCATTAGCACAGGTTCCTGCTGTAAACCAGTTAACCCCTTCAGATGGATTGCAGTGTGGGACCTGACTGAACGCCGGAGAGGTATGGATATTGTTGCTTTATTATTTTATTTTTATTACAGGAAAACAAGGGATTCAGATGGATTACTAGTGCAATAAAATGTGGTCAAAAACTGTGTGTATTTATTTCATTTAAATAATTTTTAATTAATGGGTGTGTTTGTTTAACCATTTACTAGTATAGGATTAATAATGGCTAGTTATCTAATTGACAGCTCTCCATTATTAACCCGGTTTAATGTCACCTTTCAATAGCAAGGTGGCATTAACCCATTATTAACCCATTAGCCACCGCTAAAGTCAATGGGAATAGATGGGCTAAGTGCCAGAAAAGGCGCATCTAATAATAGATGTGCCTTTTCTGGCGTGGCTGGGGGCAGATGTTAGTAGCCAGGGGCGGCCCCAAAACAATGGTCCCTCTCAATGCTATTAATATCTGTCTATAGTCACTGGCTTTCCCTGTCTGGCGGAGAAAATACCGCAGGAGGCCACCCATTTTTTTACAATGAAATTACACATTTAATTAACACCTACATGAATGAAATTTTGCACACATACACTCATGTAATTGTTAATCAAAACCATATATCAAACTACATGAAATTAAATGGTTTACTGTATGTAAACCATGTGTCATTTCATGTCGGGTTCCGTAATGACTTTACAGAAGCCGGCAATTGAATAAGCGGCTATTATGCTATGTAGAACTGTATGAACTATATATATATATATTATATATATATATATATATATATATATATATATATATATTGAGGATTATTTGCTTTTTAAACTGATGTGTACATTTTTTTTAAAAATGCTATTTTAACATGAATTTTTACATAGAGAGAACGGATCTATGTAAAACCTCATGTTAAAATCGCATTGCATACGGATGGAAAACGGATGGAAAATGGATGGTGCGATTAAAAATCGCATACAAATCGCATGACAATCGCATGACAATTACATAGATTCGGACCGTTTTTTCCGTCCAGAAAATGGACCGTTTTTTTTTTCGCAAATGGGTATGAGCCCTTAGAGGAAATAACTTGGTGACAGACTCCCTTTATAATTGTTTATAGAGAAGATGTATTTGCTGTGCTCTTCAGCTAGGCATACTGCGCTGGCTTTAGTCATTTATGTGATCAAAGCAAAACAAACTCTGATACTTTTAGAAACACTGCTCTACTTTAGAGACAGGTCAACATACAGAACATTAGTCAATGGTGCAACCATAATATTAGACTGAAATCATACAAGTGTTGCGTAATAGTCAACAATTCAGTTTCTATGGAACTATCTCAATGTTTCCCATTGGTGGTGATCTACGAAACTTGTCCAGTGATTATGCGGAAAACAGCAAGACTGGTTACTATTATGTAGGCATGATAAGCATAAAATCCTAAGCAAGGGATGGGCACATAATGGAAATTGGAGGTGGGAGGTTTTGTTTTCTCAAAAGAACTTGGTAAGACATCAGTGGCATACTTGTACTACATTGTGATATGACTGAAGCATTAGCATAGTCTTGTACGGCCATTTATATTGTCCTTCTGGGCCTGTATTATTTGTCTGTAGGCACTCAGTCTGTCACTGTATGGTCTGATGTGCAGCCTATTGCAGGGGAATATACATATATCATATAGAAAAAGGTGTGGAAGAACCACATATTCGAAAGAATTGAAAATCTTTTAAAAGGACTAAAATAGTCAGCCAATGATTGGCATCAACAGACCGCTCAAGTAGATTATCATCAATCAAAATTTAGAACCTGGTTTAAGTAGAAAAAAAGTCAATCATATAGTATAATCAAGAAATATATGATTAAGTGACACTCCATTAATAACAAATTAACAAAATCCAAAGTGCACAATTGTAGAGATAGTGGAAAGGAGTGGCACAAATAACTCTTTCAATCAATCCTATATGGAGACAAACTCCCAATCAAGATATAATATGAAAACAGACAGAGTCACAGGATATACATAAATCTATGGTAAGTATATAGTGAGCATATTACTAGAGCTGGAATGTGATACCAGGGTCCTCTACGTGCGTTTCGGAGCCAGATTCCCCCAGAAGAAGACTCTGGCGCTTATATGATTACTTTTTTTCTGGATTGACAAACTCTACTTAAACTAGGATCTACATTTTGATTGCTAATAATTTACTTGAGCTGTCTGTTGATGCCAATAATTGGCTGACTATTTTTGTACTTTTAAAAGATTTTCAATAAACATTTTTATTACAATTCTTTGGAATATGTGGTTCTCCCACATCTTTTTTTCTATATGATATCTGATAATATGGTATATTCCTTCTATTCCCTGCAGTGTCCTGTACAGGAGATCATGCTGGGCCTGTGTGTGACTCTGGAAGAGTGGGAGGGGTTTAGGCAAAGTTAAAGGTCTGCTCTCACTGCTGGCTTGCAGCCCAGCACAAGGAATGATGAGAAATGTAGTAAGAAGGGAGCAGAGGATTCTGAAGAGGAAATTAACCCTATGACAACAGTGGGGCACACAATAAGCGAGGCAGAAAAACATAAAACAACATCAAACTTTGCAGAAAAGGCATGTGGGGATCTTTAGGGGCATTATCCTCAAGCATTTATTGCAAAACCAGTAACTGAACCAGAGTAATGGACAACCTCTTTAAACTATTTGTGGTAATCAGCATGTTGGCATCGCTATAAGGCCAATTTATTATTTTAGTCATTAATTGGATTGAATTTTACCAAAGGGGTAGCTATAGTGGTGCAGAGATATTCACTCAGGCCTGGAGGTACCTAAAGGAATCTCTCCCACATGGGAAGACAGTAATAATATGCACTGAATGGTAGGCACTCTTCAGATTTATCTTTGGGACCACAGAATTTCAAGTTATGCTTTTGATTTTATATTTGTTTTTATGACAGAATACATAAAATTAAATTGCCAAGATCTGGTATTTACCTTTCTGGCTGACAGTCATTGGAATTTGATCATGAATCATTAGCTACCATGGGGTCAATGTAATAATATCACTAATAAACTAATAAATGTGACTGAAAAATAAGAAAGCAATACCCGAATCCTGAAAGATCAAAGAGTGACCACAACGTAGAGCTCCAGTTTGATGAGGTAACTGTGTCACACGGCTATCGCTGTTTGCTCTAAACTTAAGAAGATTGAGAATTGTAAAATGATAATCAAACAAGGGCTAACCTTTGAACCCTATACTTTATTTGTTCCCTGAACATTATTTATTGAACTAATGAAGGCATTAAAATGGATTGTACTTAGTTCTTAAGGTCCAACTACACTAATAATAATAATAATAATTTTATTTCTATAGCGCCAACATATTCCGCAGCACTTTACATTATAGAGGGGACTTGTACAGACAATAGACATTACAGCATAACAATAAACACAAATCAAAGTAGATACCAAGAGGAATGAGGGCCCTGCTCGCAAGCTTACTATCTATGAGGAAAAAGGGGAGACACGAAAGGAAGATGGTAACAATTGCTTTCATTGTTCGGACCAGCCATAGTGTAAGAATCGGGTGTTCATGTAATTCTGCATGAACCAGTTAACAGCCAAAGTATGTAACAGTACAGACACAGAGGGCTATTAAATGCATAAAGCGGGTGAAAACATAATACGAGGTACCTGATTAAGTTAGAAAATTTTTTGAATGGGCCAACAGGGATAGTTAGGTTAATGCGTTGAGGCGGTATGCCAGTCTGAACAAATGTGTTTTTAGGGCACGCTTAAAACTGTGGGGATTGGGGATTAATCGTATTAACCTGGGTAGTGCATTCCAAAGAATTGGCGCAGCACGTGAAAAGTCTTGGAGACGGGAGTGGGAGGTTCTGATTATTGAGGATGCTAACCTCAGGTCATTAGCAGAATGGAGGGCACGGGTAGGATGGTAGGCTGAGACAAGGGAGGAGATGTAGGGTGGTTCTGAGCCATGGAGTGCTTTGTGGGTGAGGGTAATAAGTTTGTACTGGATTCTGAAATGGATGGGTAACCAGTGTAATGACTGGCACAAGGTAGAGGCATTGTTATAACGATTGGTGAGGAATATGATTCTGGCTGCAGCATTCAAGACAGATTGGAGAGGGGAGAGTTTGGTAAGAGGGAGACCGATTAGTAGAGAGTTACAATAGTCCAGACGAGAATGAATAAAAGAAACAGTAAGAGTTTTTGCAGAGTCGAAAGTAAGAAAAGGTTGAATTCTAGAGATGTTTTTGAGGTGGAGATAACAAGAGCGAGCCAGTGATTGGATGTTGGGGGTGAATGAAAGCTTGGAACCAAGTATGACCCCAAGACAGCGGGCATGATGCTGGGAGTAATGGTGGAACCGCACACGGAGATGGCAATGTCGGGAAAAGGTAGGGTAGTAGATGGAGGAAACACGAGGAGCTCCGTTTTTGACAGGTTCAGTTTCAGATAGAGAGAGGACACGATGTTAGAGACAGCGGTAAGACAATCACTGGTGTTTTCTAAAAAGGCAGGCGTGATATCAGGAGAAGAAGTATATAATTGGGTGTCATCAGCATAGAGATGGTACTGGAAACCAAATCTACTAATTGTTTGTCCAATAGGGGCGGTGTACAAAGAGAAGAGGAGGGGGCCTAGGACTTATCCTTGAGGAACCCCAACAGTAAGGGGAAGAAGAGAGGAGGAGGAACCAGCAAAAGATACAGTGAAGTAACGGTCAGAGAGATAGGAGGAGAACCAGAAGAGAACGGTGTCCTTGAGGCCGATGGAGTGTAGCATAATGAGGAGGAGCTGATGGTCCACAGTGTCGAATGCTGTGGAGAGATCCAAGAGAATTAGCATGGAGTAGTGACCATTAGATTTAGCAGTCAGTAGATCATTAGAGACTTTAGTGAGGGCAGTTTCAGTAGAGTGTAAAGAACGGAAACTGTTGTGAATACTCTGGAGGCAACTTCCGAGCTGGGACTCCCTCCGGTGGTTGCTGAGGGTAATGAACCAATTGCTGAATGGCCTTCAGCTGGGTCTGAATGGTCTGATATAAGTGACCTGAACTCCCAGCAGCCTTGCTGGTAATCAATTGTTCTTCCAGGCCTTGCTTGGAGCTCAGCTTGTATTCCTGCTCTCATTCACATAAGTGATTTGCTGTTTTTTTTTCCTCTGGATTTTCCTTGCTGGTTTGCTGCTGAGCAGTAGACTTCAGCCTGGTCCCCTTTTGGGGCCTAGCACTGCAATTGTGCTCAGTTTGTGTTTGCACTTTTGCTCTGTTCCTGTGGCACTTTTATTTGCTGAATTGCCGTGTGTTACACCAGAGATCTGATTTAAGTGGTAGAGATCGTGTGATCTCAGGTTTTTTGTTAATCAGAAGTGTTGGTATTTTTATCAGGGTTTTTTTGGGTTGCAGTCAGAATTTCTTCCTAAACTTTTCTATCTAGGCAGTATTGGGCCCCAGCGTTTGCTCATTCTATTTTCTGTCTGTGTTCGTATTTTCTTGTCTAACCGCCATTACATGTTTGGGGGCTTCCTATTTCTTTGGGGGTTCTGCAACGGGGCAGTTACTTTTCATCTTTCTTCCTTTAGGTGTAGCTATCTCTCCGGCTGTGACGAGGCATCTAGGAACACCGTAGATACGCTCCACGGCTACTTCTAGTGTTGCGGTTAGTTTAGGGTCCTGCAACCCAATAGTTTCTAGCCTCTCTGGTGTATTGCTACTTTGCTATTTTTGCTATTTCTCCTCAGTTACCGAAACATAACAGTAATACCGGCCAAACTGAAAATTATATGATACTCAACAGAAGGGAAAAATAGTAAAAAAGGAAAAAAAAAAAGGAGTTGTCAGAATTTTTTTCTCTGTTTGTTGCATTTTTTCCCTCTTTTTCTCTGGGTACTGAGTAGGAATTTTTTTTTTCCTCAATGGAGTTTGCACAGTTGTCAGGCCGTGTGGAGCGGCTTGCCGCTGAGGTTCAGAGTATTGCTACCTATCTTGATAGGTTGCAGGTTGTGGAACCTAGGTTCCTCATACCAGATTTATTTTTGGGGGATCGGTCTAAATTTCTGAATTTAAAAAATAACTGTAAGTTGTTTTTTGCCTTGAAGCCTAAGTCCTCAGGGAGCACAGCACAGCAGGTTCAAATTGTCATCTCTCTGCTGAGCGGCGACCCTCAGGATTGGGCTTTTTCCCTGACACCTGAGGATCCTGTTTTGAATGATGTTGATGTATTTTTTCAGGCTCTGGGGTTATTGTACGATGAACCTAATGTCACTGATCAAGCTGAAAAGACCTTGTTGGCATTAAATCAGGGTCGTGAAGACGCTGAGCTATACTGTCAGAAATTCCGAAAGTGGGCAGTCCTGACCAAATGGAATGATTATGCTTTGGCAGCCCTTTTTCGGAAGGGTCTGTCAGAAAATGTAAAGGACGTTATGGTAGGATTCCCTGTTCCCTCTGGTCTCAATGATTCTATGTCTTTGGCTATTCAAATTGACAGACGTGAGCGCAGAGGTATGCGTGAGATAGTGTTGCCTTTGAGCCAGCTCTGGGCCCATGCAGTGTGATGGAGTGACTTCTGGGCTCATCGTCATGAGTTTTGAAAGCGCAATGGGTTATGTTTCTACTGTGGTGACGCCTCTCATGCTATTTCCGTGTGCCCTAAGCGGGGAAGACGTTTTGGGTGCTCAGTTGTCAAGGGTAGCGTTCAGACTAAATTTCTGTTGACTGTTACCCTGATTTGCTCCCTGTCCACATTTTCGGCTCAGGCTTTTGTTGATTCAGGAGCAGCTATTAACCTGATGGATTTTGACTTTGCCAAACGTTGTGGGTTTCCCATGATACCCCTGCGGAAGTCTATTCCTTTACTGGGCCTTGATTCTACCCCTTTGGCGGAGAATAAACCCCAGTTTTCTACTCAGGTGATAATGAGGGTTGAACCAGATCATCAGCAGAGTTGCAAATTTCTGGTGTTGCATAATCTGCATGACATTATTGTACTGGGTTTCCTGTTGTGAATGTGTTAGAAATGAATTCTGAGCGGGAGCTCCCTCTGGTGGTTACAAACAGTGAACCACCCAGGGTGTGGAAGGGAAAGCCTTGTTGGAAGAAGAAAAGAAAAGGAGGCCAGGAGCACAAAAATAAGAATAATAATCTTTATTTAATCAAACAAATAAGGCTCAAACAACGATGATAGAACCAATTATAAAAACATGTTAATAACAAAGACACGTAACAACTGATACAATAAAGTGTTAATATATTAATAATATATCAACTAACGTTGATTTAAATAGGCATATACCATATGTAAACAATTTAAGCTCAGATATAATAACCAGGAGGGCAATAGATGAAAAAAATGTACATGTAAAGTAATATGTTGTGCACTGTCACAAATAAACACCAAAGTGTGTGCAGGCAAGAACAAGAAAAAATACTAAAAAATAAATATAATAAAATAATATACAATAGCGTACAACCTACACCAGTGCAAGCGTGTATAACGATGCACAATGCACAAAAAACTAAAAAGAAAAAAATTATATATAAATAAAACTGTGAACTAAGATCACAATAATCTGAATGGTGTAATAAACACGTGATCCTAACAAAGTGCTGCACTAACGTGTAAAATACATAAAGAAAAATATATATATATATATATATGAAGAAAGTGCACACCAGAGAACACTAGCGGTCTGTGTGCAAACCGCTATAAGCAAATGAGCTAATGCACAACATAGAAGAAAATTGCCACTATACCTGGGAGCCGAAAATCAGTGTGAGGTGTCAGAACGCGCCCCGACGCGCGTTTCGGAAAAACTCCTTCGTCAGGGGGACGAAGGAGTTTTTCCGAAACGCGCGTCGGGGCGCGTTCTGACACCTCACACTGATTTTCGGCTCCCAGGTATAGTGGCAATTTTCTTCTATGTTGTGCATTAGCTCATTTGCTTATAGCGGTTTGCACACAGACCGCTAGTGTTCTCTGGTGTGCACTTTCTTCATATATATATATATATATTTTTTTCTTTATGTATTTTACACGTTAGTGCAGCACTTTGTTAGGATCACGTGTTTATTACACCATTCAGATTATTGTGATCTTAGTTCACAGTTTTATTTATATATAATTTTTTTCTTTTTAGTTTTTTGTGCATTGTGCATCGTTATACACGCTTGCACTGGTGTAGGTTGTACGCTATTGTATATTATTTTATTATATTTATTTTTTAGTATTTTTTCTTGTTCTTGCCTGCACACACTTTGGTGTTTATTTGTGACAGTGCACAACATATTACTTTACATGTACATTTTTTTCATCTATTGCCCTCCTGGTTATTATATCTGAGCTTAAATTGTTTACATATGGTATATGCCTATTTAAATCAACGTTAGTTGATATATTATTAATATATTAACACTTTATTGTATCAGTTGTTACGTGTCTTTGTTATTAACATGTTTTTATAATTGGTTCTATCATCGTTGTTTGAGCCTTATTTGTTTGATTAAATAAAGATTATTATTCTTATTTTTGTGCTCCTGGCCTCCTTTTCTTTTCTTCTTCCAACAAGGCTTTCCCTTCCACACCCTGGGTGGTTCTTTATTACCGGATGGTCTGCCATCCTTTTTGGTTCAGGGTATAGAGTCACAGATTGGTGGTATTATTTAATATATTGGATATATTTTACATTTAATCATTTATTTTCTATAGCACTTGAACTTTTCTGGTTACAAACAGTACTGAACCATTCAATGAAGATTGGCGATCAGGAGTTACAGACTGGTCTTATATAAGGGAGGTTCCCTCCCATCAGGGTTGCCGGTGATCAATTGTTCTTGTCTCAACTTTGGTTCCTGGTTCACTTGGAAGTTTGCTGTGTTTTGCCTGCATCTTCTGCTAACAGATAAGATATTTTCTGCTTGTGTTTTTGTGCTTGCCTTTTGCATTGTTTCCTGCACTCTTGTGGGGGTCGGCCAGGTCCCCTCCGGGGGCTTGTGCTCCTCTCAGTTTGTCTGAGCCACTGTTTGTTCATTTGCCTTTTCCAGTTTTTCTTCAGTGGCTGCGGCTTAGTTTTGTTACACCAGAGAACTAATTTGGGTGGTAGAGGTCGTGTGATCTCAGGTGTTTTTGTAATTAGTAGAGTTGGTACTTTTTAGGGTTTTTTGGGATTGCAGTAAGTGTCCTTCCTATCCTTTTCTGTCTAGGAAGTTTGGGCCCCAACGTTTGCTCATACTATTTTCTGTCTGTGTCTGTGTTTCCTCTTGTCTGGCCGCCATTGCATGTTTAGGGGCTTCCTGTGTTCTTTGGGGATCTGCTCCGGGGCAGATAGTTTTCCTCTTTCTATCTTTAGGTGTAGTTAGCTTCTCAGGCTGTGACGAGGCGTCTAGGACCAACGTAGGTACGCTCCACGGCTGCCTTTAGTTGTGGTGGTTAGTCAGGGTACTGCAATCCAGTAGATTCCAACCTCTCTGGTGTATTGCCGTTTTTGCCTGCTCTCCTCAGCTACTAAAACATAATGGTATCACCGGCCAAACTGAAAATTATATGGTACTCACAGAAGGGAAAAATAGTGTGGAAAAAAAAAAGGATTGTCAGAGTTGTCAGAGATTTTTTTTTTTTTCCCTCTGTTTCTCTGAGTGCTGAGGAGGATTTTTTTTTTTTTCTCTCAATGGAGCTTGCACAGCTGTCTGGCCGTGTGGATCAGCTTGCCACTGAAGTTCGGAGTATTGCTATCTATCTTGCAGGATTGCCTGTTGTGGAACCTAGGATTCCCATGCCAGATTTGTTTTTAGGGGATCGAGCTAAATTTCTGAATTTCAAAAATAACTGTAAGTTGTTTTTTGCCTTAAAACCTAAGTCCTCAGGGAACGCAGCACAACAGGTTCAAATTGTCATCTCTCTCCTGCGCGGCGATCCTCAGGATTGGGCTTTTTCCCTGACACCTGGGGACCCTGTTTTGAGTAATGTCGATGCATTTTTTCTGGCTCTGGGGTTATTGTACGATGAACCTAATGTCACTGATCAAGCTGAAAAAACCTTGTTGGCATTAAATCAGGGCTTGAGGACGCTGAGTTATACTGTCAGAAATTTCGTAAGTGGGCAGTCCTGACCAAATGGAATGATGATGCTTTGGCAGCCCTTTTTCGGAAGGGTCTGTCAGAGAATGTAAAAGATGTTATGGTGGGTTTCCCTGCTCCCTCTGGTCTCAATGATTTATGTCATTAGCTATTCAAATTGACAGACGTTTGCGTGAGCGTAGAGGTATGCGTGGAATAGTGTTGCCTTGTGAACCAGCTTCTGAACCCATGCAGTGTGATAGAGTGGATTCTGGGGCACAGCGTCATGAGTTTCGAAAACGCAATGGGTTATGTTTCTACTGTGGTGATGCCTCTCATGCTATTTCAGTCTGCCCTAAGCGGGGAAGACGTTTTGCACGCTCAGTTGTCTTGGGTAGTGTTCAGACTAAATTTCTGTTGACTGTTACCCTGATTTGCTCCCTGTCCACATTTTCTGCTCAGGCTTTTGTTGATTCGGGAGCAGCTATTAACCTGATGGATTTTGATTTTGCTAAACGTTGTGGGTTTCCCTTGATACCCCTACGGAAGTCTATTCTCCTACTGGAGATTGATTCTACCCCTTTGGCTGAGAATAAACCCCAGTTCTCTACTCAGGTGATAATGAGGGTTGAACCTGATCATCAGGAGAGTTGCAAATTTTTGGTGCTGTATAATCTGCATGACATAATTGTACTAGGTTTCCCTTGGTTACAGTCTCATAATCCTGTTTTGGATTGAAAATCTGTGTCTGTAATCAGTTGGGGCTGCCAATGTGTTAATGCCAACACTCCTGTTTTTTCTGCCTCTCCCCAGGCTCAGGATGTTCCTGACTTTTTGACTGATTTTTCTGATGTGTTTAGCGAAAGTAAATCTGCTTCCTTGCCCCCCCCATAGGAGCTATGACTGCGCTATTGAATTAGTGCCTGGTAGTAAATTCCCTAAAGGTCGCCTTTTTAACTTGTCTGTACCTGAACATGATGCTATGCAGTCTTATATCAAGGAGTCATTGGAGAAGGGTCATATCAGACCATCCTCTTCACCCGTGGGTGCCGGTTTTTTCTTTGTGGCTAAAAAGGATGGTTCATTAAGGCCGTGTATTGATTATCGTCTCTTGAACAATATCACTGTGAAATATCAATATCCGTTACCCTTGATTTCTGACCTGTTTTCCAGGGTGAAAAGTGCTACTTGGTTTACCAAGCTTGACCTCAGGGGGGCGTATAACCTTATTCGCATTAAGCACTGGGATGAATGAAAGACGGCATTCAATACCCCAGAGGGGCATTTTGAGTACCTAGTGATGCCCTTTGGGCTCACTAATGCTCCTTCTGTCTTCCAGTCCTTCATGAATTACATTTTCAGGGATTTTGTGGATAAATTTCTGATTGTTTATTTGGATGATATCTTGATTTTTTCCAATGACTGGGACTCTCATGTTAAACATGTTCGGACTGTGTTCCAGATTTTGAGAGAGAATGCTCTGTATGTGAAGGGATCAAAGTGTCTTTTTGGCGTACAGAGGATCTAATTTCTGGGATTCATTTTGTCCCCATCTGTTATTGAAATGGACCCGGTCAAGGTTCAGGCCATCTGTGATTGGGTCCAACCTACTTCATTAAAGGCTCTTCAGAGATTCTTGGGTTTTGCCAATTTTTATCGTAAATTTATTGGTAATTTCTCTGGTATTGTTAAACCATTGACTGATTTGACCAAAAAGGGTTCCGATGTGGTGAATTGGCCTCCTGAGGCAGTTTCTGCGTTTCAGGAACTTAAGCAGAGATTCACTTCTGCTCCTGTTCTACGGCAGCCTGATGTTTCTCTGCCGTTTCAGGTGGAGGTTGATGCCTCTGAGACTGGGGCAGGTGCCGTTTTGTCCCAAAGGGATCCAGAGACCTCTAAGAGTAACCCTTGTGCCTTTTTCTCTCGAAAATTTTCTCCAACTGAACGTAATTATGACGTGGGTAATCGGGAGTTATTGGCCATGAAGTGGGTCTTTGAAGAGTGGAGACATTGGCTGGAAGGAGCCAAACATCAGGTGGTGGTCCTCACGGACCATAAGAACCTGGTTTATCTCGAGTCAGCCAAGCGACTTAATCCTAGACGGGCCAGGTGGGCCTTGTTTTTCACACGTCTTAATTTTGTGGTTTCTTTTCTTCCGGGCACTAAGAATGTTAAGGCGGATGCCCTCTCGAGGAGTTTCTTTGCGGATTCTCCTGAGTTATCTGATCCTGCTGTTATTTTGAAAGAGGGTGTAGTTCTTTCCGCCATCTCGCCCAATTTGAGACTGGCTCTGGAGGGGTGTCAGGTGGATAAACCTGAGCGCTGCCCTGTTGGGAAATTGTTTGTCCCAGACCAGTGAAAAAGAGTGTGATGTCTGAGATTCATTGTTCCTCGTTGGCTGGTCATCCCGGAATTTTTGGTACCAGAGACTTGGCGAGTCGTTCCTTTTGGTGGCCTACTTTGTCTATTGACGTCAGGGACTTTGTGCAGTCCTGTGGGACTTGCTCTCGTTCCAAGCCTTGCTCTCGTTCTAGTGGTTTGTTAATGACATTACCTGTACCCAAGAGGCCATGGACCCATATTTCTACGGATTTTATTTCCGACCTTCCTGTCTCTCAGAGAATGACTGTAATCTGGGTAATCTGTGATAGGTTTTCCAAGATGATACATCTTGTGCCATTACCTAAATTGCCTTCCTCCTCCGAATTGGTGCCTTTGTTCTTTCAGCACTTGGTTCGGTTACATGGCATTCCTGAGAATATTGTGTCTGACAGAGGAGTCCAGTTTGTTTCCAGATTTTGGAGGACATTTTGTTCTAAACTTGATGTTCAGTTATCTTTCACCTCTGGATTTCACCCTCAGACCAATGGACAAACCGAGTGAACAAACCAGACCTTGGAGACTTATTTGAGATGTTTTGTGTCTGCTGATCAAGATGACTGGGTCTCTTTTTTGCCTTTGGCTGAGTTTGCTCTTAATAATAGGGCTAGCTCTGCCACCTTGATGTCTCCATTTTTCTGCAATTCTGGGTTTCACCCTCGATTTTCTTCGGGACAGGCGGAGGCTTCTGTCTGTCCGGGGGTTGACTCTATTGTGGAGCGTATGCAGCAGATTTGGGACCAGGTAGTGGAGAGGTTGTCTCTCTCTCTCAAGAGAAAGCCCAGCGGTTTGCTAACCGGCATAGGACTGATGGTCCTCGTTTTAAAGTGGGGGACTTTTTTGGTTGTCCTCAAGAAATATCCCTATGAAGGTTGCATCTCCAAAATTTAAGCCAAGGTTCATTGGACCTTATAAGATCATGGAAATTATTAATCCGGTTACCTTCCGTTAGCTTCTTCCAGGGACATTTAAGATCGATAACGTGTTCCACAAGTCCTTATTGAAGAGGTTTGTCGAGCCAGTGGTTCCTATGGCTGCGCCTCCCGACCCTGTTTTGGTTGAGGGCAATTTGGAGTATGTGGTTGAGAAAATATTGGATTCTCGTTTTGCTAGACGGAAACTCCAGTATTTGGTTAAGTGGAGAGGTTATGGTCAGGAGGACAATTCTTGGGTGTTTGCTTCGGACATCCATGCTGGGAGACTGATCCGTGCCTATCATCGAGCTCATCCTGATTGGCCTGGTTGCGCAGGTGAGGGATCGGTGACCCCTCCTCAAGGGGGGTACTGTTGTGAATACTCTGGAGGCGACTTCTGAGCTGGGGCTCCCTCCAGTGGTTGCTGAGGGTAATGAACCAATTGCTGAATGGCTTTCATCTGGGTCTGAATAGTCTGATATAAGTGACCTGAACTCCCAGCAGCCTTGCTGGTAATCAATTGTTCTTCCAGTTCTTGCTTGGAGCTCAGCTTGTATTCCTGATCTCATTCACATAAGTGATTTGCTGTTTTTTTTCCTCTGGTTGGATTTTCCTTGCTGGTTTGCTGCTTAGCAGTAGACTTTAGCCTGGTCCCCTTTTGGGGCCTGGCGCTGCAATTGTGCTCAGTTTGTGTTTGCACTTTTGCTCTGTTCCTGTGGCACTTTTATTTGCTGAATTGCTGTGTGTTACACCAGAGATCTGATTTAGGTGGTAGAGATCGTGTGATCTCAGGTTTTTTGTTAATCAGAAGTGTTGGTATTTTTGTCAGGGTTTTTTTGGGTTGCAGTTAGAATTCTTTCCTATACTTTTCTATCTAGACAGTATTGGGCCCCAGCATTTGCTCATTCTATTTTCTGTCTGTGTTCGTATTTTCTTCTTGTCTAAGCGCCATTACATGTTTGGGGGCTTCCTATTTCTTTGGGGGTTCTGCTACGGGGCAGTTACTTTTCATCTTTCTGCCTTTAGGTGTAGCTATCTCTCCAGCTGTGACGAGGCGTCTAGGATCACCGTAGATACGCTCCACGGCTACTTCTAGTGTTGCGGTTAGTTTAGGGTCCTGCAATCCAATAGTGTTATGAATGTGCTGGAGATGGTTTCTGAGCAGAGGCTCCCTCTGGTGGTTGCAGATAGTACTGAACCTCACAGCGAGGAATGGCAATCTGGGATCACGGACTGGACTGATATAAGGGAGGTTCCCTCCCATGATGGTCGCCGGTGATCAATTGTTCTTGTCTCAATTGTGGTTCTTGGTTCATTTGGAAGTTTGCTGAGTCTTGGCTTCATCTTCTGCTTTCAGATAAGATATTTTCTGCTTTTATTTTTGTGCTTGCTTTTTGCATAGTTCCCTGCACTTCTGTGGAGGTCAGCCGGGTCCCCTCCTGGGGGCCTGTGCTCCTCTCAGTTTATCTGAAGCCACTGTTATTTGTTCATTTGCTTTTTCCTGTTTTTTCAGTGGCTGCTGCTTAGTTTTGTTACACCAGAGATCTGATTTAGGTGGTGGAGATCGTGTGATCTCAGGTGTTTTTGCAATCAGAAGAGTTGGTATTTTTTAGGGTTTTTTTGGATTGCAGTAAGAATCCTTTCCTGTACTTTTCTGTCTAGACAGATTGGGCCCCAGTGTTTGCTCATTCTATTTTCTGTCTGTGTCCGTGCTTCTTCTTGTCTAACCGCCATTACATGTTTGGGGGCTTCCTATTTTCTTTGGGGATCTGCTCCGGGGCAGATAGCTTTCCTCTCTTCTGCCTTTAGGTGTAGTTATCTCTCAGGCTGTGACGAGGCGTCTAGGATCAATGTAGGAACGTTCCACGGCTACCTCTAGTTGTGTGGTTAGTTCAAGTTACTGCAATCCAATAGGTTCCAGCCTCTCTGGTGTATTACTGTTTTTGCTTTTTCTCCTCAGCTACCTAAACATAACACAATAGTTTCCAGCCTCTCTGGTGTATTGCTACTTTTCAATTTTTGCTATTTCTCCTCAGTTACCGAAACATAACAGGAAACCAGATTGAAGAGGGTCGAGAAGAGAGTTATCTGAGAGATAGCGGATAAGACGGGTGTGAACCAGGCGTTCCAGGAGTTTAGAGATAGAGGGAAGATTAGAGACAGGTCTATAGTTATCGGCACAGTTTTGGTCGAGGGATGATTATCACTACATGTGTGGCGCCCTGAGGGTCCAGTCGCCACAGAGATGCTGCATCACACCCAGCGGTGTGACATCTGACTCTCAGGTAAGGAGCAAGCACCCCATTGACTCCCACCACCTGCATCCAACATACACTAGGCTGGCTGAGCACAGGCGGACCCTTCGGGAGGATGGTCTGACTCAGGCTGGTTAGAACAGGGTGTAGCTAGTTTGGGTGGAGCTTTGGCAGCACTTAGGCTGCGTGTTAGATTAGAGATCAGTGTAGTGTCAGGCAGTCAGTGAGTGGGTACTGGACTGTCCTGCTGCTCCTTTGAGTTCATCTCAGGGAGCCTTGCTGTGAGAGCGAAAGGGTCCAGGGCGAGACAGCAATTGGAGCTGTGCCCCCATCCTGAAGAGGGAAGGACCAGGCGAACATCGGGGAACGGTTCCTAGATTAGAGGGAAGGCTCAGGCTCCGCTAGTAACACCGACAACAGTGGTCACTTCACGGGGCCACTAGCCACCATAATCTCACCGGAAGGAAGCTTAGGGGTCAAGTACGTGCAGAGCATCTAGGGCCGTGATCTGTTAACTGAAAGGACCCAATACTCCCTTGTCCGAGGGCTCTGTGGTGGCGTGGTGCGTGGAAGTAAGGAGTATTAGCACTGAGAGAGAAAAGACCGGAAAGGAACACACTGAAAGGGAGTCTTTGGAAGTGCGACCAATCTACCTGAGGGTTGCTGGACCACTCACTTGGAGGACACAGTGCCAGGCGGGCATCTGTCTTATTGGCCAAAGACTGTGAGTAAAACCCTGAAACTGCACTTGATCTGTTTCCCTGAATTATTCCAGCAACGCACACTCCCCTCTACTACATCCTCAAGCACCATCCCTGCACTACAACATCTCCCTGCCCTGGAAGGACACAGCCTCACCTGTAGGAGGTTTACCATCTAAGCTGCACAACACCATCCCTTCCAGAGGACCTGCACAGCAGCGCTGGTCACCCTGACCAGATACTACAGGTGGCGTCACGAATCACTATATGAACATTATCCCCTGTAAATATATCCCCTTTTTGGCGAGTGCCCAGGCCACGGACCGAGTCGTGGTTGCCGTGACATCCCCCATAGGAGTTAATAGGCTCGGATCCGAGTACCCCCACTGCCCTGGGAGGGCAGCTCACATGATTATCGTGAATGAACGGTCCTAGGAATGTTCGTTTCTCCATATTTGTGCAATCAGACATGCTGCTGATAAAAGAGCAAAATGCTCATATTTAGGGTGTAATGATCTTTTTTTTGTTGCACAAAAGATCATCATTCTCGTCGGCGCTACATCCTATATAAACAGGTCTCATACTGCCAGGAACAGTGACGGCCTATGAACACTCAACGATCTGAAGCCGGGTCAACCTGATGAACAAGCTGTAAAACAACTGGCAAGCATGTTGCGCACTGCAGAATGTACATGGACATTTTGGTCCAAAAAACAAAAATGTATTGCACATAAGGTCATTCACTCCTGTTTTAGTTTTTTGGATGGTGGTTTTGACTTTAGTTCATTCAATTATATGCCTCCTTTTGCCATAATCATGCCAAAATTTAAAGATATGTAGCATGACATAACGTTGGTCAGAGAAATATGCTCATGTTCTTAGTCGCCTCTTCATAAAAAGGGAATGAAAAGGTATCACAAGAAGATTTAAACTCAAAGCCTCAAAAAAATAGCAGAAAAAAGGCAGATATATTATACACCACCAGAAAGAAAACAAATGCACTTATAGGGTGCAGAAGCCCGCTCTTGATTAAGGTGGAGGTAACACAGGTGAAAAATACTGGCGAAACAACCACTCACCTACCAATTTATGGAGAGGGATCGTCTAATATTAGAATTACACTCGGATAAGGCTTAAACAGAACTCCAGTCATACAGATGTAGTGAACAATGTCTGGCTTACAGTCTATTAGTGACGCCCATAATAGATTAGATAGGCTGTCCAACACTATGTAAGTGCACCCCACTTTGACAAGCACCCTAGTTTACAAGGCTAACATTCATAGGCTTGGCTGTATCCTGCATAAAAATAAAAAAAATGTGCAGTAGAACAAATACAATATGCCTGAGGTATTGGCCAATATTTTGGCAAAAATGTGCAAGCTTGCAACCCATGTCAAGGGTCCTCATTGTTTTGCGAGTCCTTGCGCTAGAATCAAAGCAAAAAAATAGCAGTAAAAAAGCAGCTGTGTTTATCAACACAGGTCAGAAAGCGAATGCTCTACAGGACGCAACAGACACCTTGATAAAGGTGGAGACAACATAGGTGCAAAATACTGATGAAACTACCACTGAGACCCAAAGCGTTTCTCAAAAATGCCCCAGTTTGGTAACACCAGGCTAAAAAAATATACATTTCTGAAATCACACACATTTTTATCATGTAATGAAAAAGAAGAGACAGTTTTGGGCAGAAAGTCTGAAAATAGGATACAATGCTCCCAGTTATCTAAACTGTATTGCATTTGTAACTATTTCCCTGTTTTAATTCCATGTCATCTGTGTTTTGTGGCAGCCAGAATCATAACATATCATCATTATGCAATTGCCTCTTAAGAGAAAAAGAGGACTTGTACTCTATAGCGCCACCTATTGGAAGTAGCGATCCTTCAAGTCACAATCAACCCTTTAACGAGTCTTGTAATGTGACTTAGGATAAAAGCCTTGTGACTTGTAGGATCGCTACTTCCAATAGGTGGCGCTATAGAGTTCAAGTCCTCTTTTTCTCTTAAGAGGCAATTTAATTTGCATATTAAATTTCCCAGAGGAGCATTGCACGGCGAATAAGCCTCCTTACTTTGACAAGCCAGAGCTGGTATGTCACTCTCCACAAGGAGAAACCTTACCCCTTAGACCACATATCATCATTAGTGATGGGTGAACCTGAACAGTAAAGTTTGATGTCAGTACCAAACACCTACTGTTCGGGCACAGACACTGAACACGGACTTCACCAGGAAGTATGTGTTACTGTTCGGGTTCAGCCCCCCTGAACACCGGATGTTTCTCGTGCTGTAATGTGCATGACAGCAAGGCAAACACTGCCTCTGATCAGCGGTAAAATCATGACTGCCAGTCAGGCAGCCGCGGTTCCCATCCTGTCAAATGATTGAGTGAGCCCACAGCTGTGATCAGAGGTAAAAAGTTTACCTCTGGTCACTGGCGTTGGCTAATAGGACTACTGCTCCCAACAGTCTACGCCTACTGCCATTAATAACAGCGATAGCAGGCGGCATCTGATGGGAATATTCATCAGCCAGCGCCTGGCCGCTAAATAAATAATAAAAAAATCTAGCTTGGGTACCCCTGTATTTTTGATAACAACCAGGTCAAGCTGACAGCTGCGGGCTGTAACCCTCAGCTGTCAGCTTAGTAAGCTTGGTTATCAAGAATACAGGAGTCCCCAATGTCTTTTTTTTAATTATATAAATAAATTATTTCAATAAATAATTTATAAAAACGGCATGGGGTCCTCCCATTTTTGACAACCAGCAGACTAGAATTTTGCTAGGGGGACTTGTCATGGAGTCGCAAAAACACTGAACTTTAGGAAGGCAAAGTTTGACCAGTTTAGAGATGCCCTTGATCTGGTTGACTGGGACAATGTCCTCAGAAATAAGAATACAGATAATAAATGGGAAATGTTTAAGAACATCCTAAATAGGCACTGTAAGCGGTTTATACATTGTGGGAATAAAAGGACAAGAAATAGGTAAAACCCAATAGGGCTAAACAAAGAAGTAACAGGGGCAATTAACAATGGAAAAAAAAGCTTTTAAACTACTAAAGTAGGATGGCACTGTTGAAGATCTGAAAAACTATAGGGAGAAAAATACTTTATCTAAAAAACTAATTAAAGCTGCCAAAAAGGAAACAGAAAATCACATGGCTAAGGAGAGTAAAACTAATCCCAAACTGCTCTTCAACTATATCAGTAGTAAAATAATCAAAAGTGAAAGTATAGGCCCCTTAAAAAATTGTGAGGAAAGAATGGTTGTAGATGACGAGGAAAAAGCTAATATATTAAACACCTTCTTCTCCACGGTATTCACAGTGGAAAATGAAATGCTAGGTGAAATGCCAAGAGACAAAGTAATATTAAGGGTCACCAATCTAACCCAAGAAGAGGTGCGAAACCGGCTAAATAAAATTAAAATAGATAAATCTCCCGGTCCGGATGGTATACACCCACGAGTACTAAGAGAACTAAGTAATGTAATAGACAAACCATTATTTTTTATAATTAGGGACTCTATAGTGACGGGGTCTGTTCCACAGGACTGGCGCATAGCAAATGTGATATCAATATTCATGTTATTCTGGATTCTGGATTCTGGATTATCTCAATCAGAATAACTGTTTAACTCCATATCAGCATGGATTTATGAGGAATCACTCCTGTCAAACCAATCTAATCAGTTTTTATGAAGAGGTAAGCTATAGACTGGACCATGGTGAGTCATTGGACCTGATATATCTTGATTTTTCTAAAGCATTTGATACCGTGCCACACAAGAGGTTGGTACACAAAATGAGAATGCTGGGTCTGGGGGAAAATGTGTGTAAATGGGTAAGTAATTGGCTTAGTAATAGAAAGCAGAGGGTGGTTTTAAATGGTATATTCTCTAACTGGGTCATTGTGACCAGTGGGGTACCGCAGGGGTCGGTGTTGGGACCTATTCTTTTCAACATATTTATTAATGAT
>JARQOD010000003.1:205108231-205267783 GCA_033576555.1 Oophaga sylvatica | reverse complement strand
GGCAGAAAAAACAATTTTGTAATTAACAATTGGACCCCAACTGGTTACAGACACAGTTTTCCAATCCAAAAAATTTAGAGACGTAACCAAGGGAAACCCACACTAATGAAACAATTACAGAACCAAAAATTTGCAGCTCCCTGATGACGGGTTTAACCCTCCTTACACCTAGTAAAAACTGGGGTTTATTCTCACCCAAAAGGGTAGAACGATCCCCAGAGGGAAAACTTCTTAGGGGTATAAAGGGAAAACCCCACAACGTTTAGCGAAACAAAATCCATCGGTTAAATACTGCCCCCGAATAACGAAACCCTGAGCAGAAAAGGGGACAAGAGCAATCAATAACAGTTAATAAAAACTTACTAAACACTCCCCAAAAGACAACGAGGTGCAAAACGTCTCCCCGTTTTAGGGCAACTGAGATAGCATGAAGGAAAACCCCACAGTAGAAACAAAACCCATTGCCTTCGAAACCAGACGCGTGCCCCAAAAACCACTCTTCACACTGCGGGTTCAAAAGCAGGTTCACAAGGCAACACTATCCACGCATACTTCTCCCTCACGCAAACTCTGAAATTTTTGAATCGCTAAAACATAGAATCTTTGAACCAAGGGACAGGGAATCCCACCATAAACACCTTTACTTACTGAAAACCCCTTTCCAAAAAAGGGGCCCCAAAAGGTCGTCATTCCATTTGGTCGGGACCCCCCACCTACGGAATCCTACAGTAAACTCACGTCATAAAGCCCCTTTTTAATGCCAAAAAGGGGCTTTTTCAGTTTGACAGTGACTTTGGCTCATCGTACAAAACCCCAAGGCCTGAAAAAATGTAAAAAACATCACCAAAACGGGATCCCCGGGTGTCGGGAAAAAGCCCAACCTGGGGATCCCCCGGCCGGGAAAGATGACAATTTGAACCTGCGCGCTGCTTCCCGAGGGCTTAGATTTTTTGGCAAAAACAATTTACAATTATTTTTGGGAAAATTTAAAACTTGGATCGATCCCCCAAAACAAATCTGGCATGGGGAAACCAAGTTTTCCCCAACGGCAACCTAGCAAAATAGGTACAATACTCGAACCTCAGTGGGAAGCTACCCCAAAGGCCCCAAAAACTGTGCAAACTCCATTGAGAGAAAAAATCCTCCCCCGCACCCAGAGATACAAGGGAAAAAAAAAAAATGCAACAAACAGAAAAATTCTCTGACAACTCTACAACCTTTTTTTTTTTTTCAAAAATTTTTTTTCCCCTTTTGTGAGTACCAAAAATTTCAGTTTAGGGCCGTGATACTGTTTTTGATTGGGAGCTGAGGATGCAGGGAAAAAAGGGAATACACCCGAGCATTTTGGGAAACTATAGATTGCGTACCCCGACAACCACCACAATAGAGGCAGCCGGGGACGTTTCCACTTGTCCTAGAGCCCCCTCACAGCCCGAGAAACTAATATACCTAAAAATAAAAAGAAACTATCTGCCCCGAGTAATCCCCAAAGAACATAGAAGCCCCCAAAATGTAATGGCGGTTTAGACAAGAAAAAAATACTGACACAGACAGAAAATAGTATGAGCAAACTTGGGCCCAAACATCTAAATAAAAAGGATAGGAAGGGGGACTTACTGCAAACCCCAAAAAAACCCCGAAAAGCCCAACTTTAAAATAATTTCAAAAAAACCTGAGATCACCGACCTCACCACCTAAAATTTGTTTTTCTGGTGTAACAAAATCAAAACGCAGCCACTAAAAAACTGGAAAAAGCAAATGACAAACATCAGTGGCTGAACAAAACTTGGGGGGCAAAACCCCCCCGGGGGGACCCAAAGGCCCCCCCACAAAGTGCGGGACAAAATGCAAAAATAAAGCACAAAACCCAAAAGAAAAAATGTCTTATCTTTTTACAGGAGACAGACACGACCAGCAGGAAAAAAAGGGAAAAGAATCAAGGATTGAGACCCGAACAATTTGATCACCGGGAACCCTGATGGAAGGGGGACTCCCTATATAAGACCATCCAAAAACCTGATTCCCAATCCTCACAACTTCACTGGCAGCCAGTACCGCTTTTAACCACCAGAGGACCTCGCTCAAACCTCTCAAGTCCATTTACAACGTAATATGAGAGCTTGTGGGGCTCTGCTGTATAATGGGAGGCGTGTGGGCCAGCAGTTTTAAGGAGGGTGGGGGGTCTCATGCGTATATATAAAGGCTGTGGGGTCTCATGCATAAATAGGGAGGCTGTGTGGGGGTCATGCAGTTTATAAGGGGCATTGGGCCATGCATATATATAGAAAGCTGTGTGGGCTCATCAGTATATATAGGGGGGCTGTGTGGGCTCAGCGTAAATTTTGGGAGGCGTGTGGGGCTCATGCAGGGATGTAGGGGGGCGTGTGGGGCTCATGCATAAAATATGGGGAGGCTGAATGGGGCTCTGCAGTATATATAGGGGGGACTGTGTGGGGCTCAGCAGAATATAAGGAGGGTGTGTGGGGCTCATCATAATATAGGGGGGCTTTGTGGGGCCATGCAGTGTATATAGGAGGCTGTTGGGGGTCATGCGTATATAGGGAGGCTTTTGTGGGGCCATGCAGTATATATAAGAGGGTGTTGGGTCTCATCAGTATAAAGGAGGCGTGGGGGCCATGCAGATAAAAGGGGGCTGTTGGGCTCTGCATATAATGGAGGCTGTGTGGGGCTCAGCAGTTAAAAAAAGGGCGTGTGGGGCTCATGCAGTTTAGGAGCGTTGGGGGTCAAACAAAAATATAGGGAGGCTGTGTGGGGCCTGCAGTTATAAGGGAGCTGTGGGGCTCATGCAGTATATAGGGGAAGGGTGTTGGGGGTCATGCAGTATATAAGGGGGGCGTGTGGGGCTCATGCAGTTAAATGGGGGCTGTGGGGGCTCATGCTAAATAAGGGAGGCGGTTTTGGGGGGCATGCGTAAAAAGGGGGGCGGGGGGTCAGCATATATAAAAGGGGGGGCTTTTGGGGCCATGCAGTAAAATAAAGGAGGCGTGGGGGCTCATGCAGTAAAGGGAGGCGTGTGGGGGCCCTGCAGATAATAGGGAGGCGTAGTGGGTAGCGTAATAGGGGGCGGTGAGGCTGATGCTTATAAGAGGCTGTGTGGGGGTCAGCAAATATAATAGGGAGGCTGTTTGGGGGTCTTTCAGTATTATGAGGAGGCTGTGTGGGGGTCATGCTCTATATAAGAGGCTTTGGGGCTCATGCAGTGATAGGGAGGCTGTGTGGGGCTCATGCGTGTATATGGGGGGGGCTGGTTTGGGCTCATCAGTGTATATAGGGAGCTGTGTGGGGCTCATGAAGTATATAGGGGGTCTGTTGTGGCTCAGCAGTATATAGGAGGCTTTTGCCGCTATGCAGTATATATAAAGGCTTGGGGGCCCATGCAGTATATATAGGGAGACTGGTGGGGGTCAGCAGTAATAAAGAGAGGCTGGGGGGCTCACAGTATATATAGGGGGACTGTGTGGGGCTCATGCAATAAAATAGGGAGTGTCATGTATAGTGAAACATTTTCCTTAGCGCTGTGCTTGGGTGCGAGGAAAACCCGGGAGACATAGGTTGAAATGAAAGAACTTGTATTTCTTCATACAAGCATGCTGAAAAGTTCACACAGTTTGCAGGAACAACGACAGGAGACACAGCAGGCCAGAGTAACTTCAAGCTCTACAATAACTCTCCAAAGCAGGTTCAGGATCTCTTCTCTGTACCGTAATTCCTCTGCAAACATGGATTCACCAAACAGCAGGTTTCCAGAGTCCAAAAGTGTTCCAAGGTTCCTCAGTAGGGAATAGCTGGAGTACAAGTCCAAGGCTTCCAGGAGTCAGGTCACAGACTGACTGAGGCTTGATTCAGGAGCACTGATTGTTCAGCTGAGGCTGCTTAAGAAGCAAGAGGGAGAGAATCAGGGCGGGAACATGAAAACTGGAAACTCCATATTAACTGAGGGCAAGAGCTGCAGCAAGACAGAAAGCAAAATGGCCGACGGAAAACTGAGTTTCAAGGAACATGTCAACAGAGACAAAGAACCTTACATTACTCCCCCCTTAGGGACAACCTCCGGATGACCTCAAACCAGGCTTGTCAGGGTACCTCTGATGAAACTGGCGGAGCAGGCGAGGAGCATTTACATTATTGACTGGTTCCCATGAGTTGTCCTCCACTGGGTAGCCCTGCCATTTAATCAGATATTGCAACTGATTTCTGTACAACCTGGAATCTAGAATCCTTTCCACCATAAATTCTTCCTGACCATCGACCAGCACTGGGTCAGGGCAAGGAGAAGAACGTCCAGGAAACGTATTGGGTGTTGCAGCCTTTAGTAGGGATACATGAAAGACAGGGTGGATTCTCATAGTTCTGGGTAGTTGAAGACGACAAGCAACAGCACTTATAATCTTATTGATCTTATAAGGTCCAATGTACTTATGTCCCAATTTAGATGATGGAATCTTTAATTTAAGATTTCTGGTTGTCAGCCAGACCAAATCTCCTACCTTGAAAGCTGGTGCAGGTTTACGAAATTTATCTGCTACTTTCTTGTAACTTTCCTGAGCCAATTCTAGATTTTCCTTTAGAAGATCCATATTCTTTTGTAAAGAAGTGATTTTTTCAGCCACTGCCGGCAAGGGCGTATCTATGGGAAATCGAGGAAGAATGTTAGGATGATAACCTAGATTGGAGTAAAAAGGAGACTGCTTAGTGGAGGCGCTCTGAGAGTTGTTATAAGAGAACTCAGCCAGTGGAAGAAGATCCACCCAATCATCCTGTAGGTGGCAGATAAAACAGCGGAGATACTGCTCCAGGGTCTGATTGGTTCGTTCTGTCTGTCCATTAGTCTGGGGATGAAAAGCAGAAGAAAGGTTTACTTTAATGTCCAATGCTGCACAGAAATTTTGCCAAAACCTTGAAGTGAATTGCACCCCTCGATCCGAAATGACCTCATCCGGTACTCCATGTAAGCGAAACACATTCTTAATCATCAAGTCTGATGTCTGTTTTGCAGTGGGTAAGCCGACACAAGGGATAAAATGAGCTGCCTTTGTTAGACGGTCAACCACCACTAGAATGGTGTTCTTCCCTTGAGAGGTTGGTAACTCCACAATGAAGTCCATAGAAATGGATCCCCACGGGCGGGACGGGGTGGGAAGAGGTTGCAACAGACCAGTTGGTGAGGAGCGAGGTGTTTTGCATCTTGCACAGACTTCACATGAAGTGACATAGTTTAAGACATCTTTCCTGTAAGTGGGCCACCAAAAGAAACGAGAAAGAAATTCTTGTGTCTTTAGAATTCCCCTATGCCCGGCTATCTTGGAATCGTGGATGAGTTGCAATACTCTCAATCTGACTGTTTCAGGTATATACAGACGTTGTCCCTGAATCCACACACCATTCTTAAAGACAAGACTTACGTCCCTTGGGGGTTGAGCCAACAAAGAATCCGCATGGTATGCTTCCTTGATGTCCTTAAGTAGGTCTTGATTATGAATCACTCCCAGGAATCTAGAGTCAGGAAGAATAGTCTTAGGAGGAGTAAGTGGACGTGTCTCTGCTGAATGAATCCTAGAGAGTGCATCAGCCTTTCCATTGCGCGATCCTGGTCTATAAGAAATGACAAAATTAAATTGGTTTAGGAAAAGATTCCAGCGAGCCTGGCGAGGAGTCAGGCACTTAGCCGACCTGATAAATTCAAGGTTACGATGGTCTGTCAGGACGACTATTTGCTGTGCAGCTCCCTGAAGAAGGTGTCTCCATTCCTTGAAGGCGGCAATAATGGCCAACAATTCTCTATTGCCCACATCGTAGTTCCTCTCAGCCGAAGACAACTGCTGGGAAAAGAAGGCACAGGGATGCAAGACATTCTTCTCACCTGTTCTCTGAGAGAGTATAGCTCCAACGGCACAGTCTGAAGCATCCACCTCTATTATGAAGGCAAGCTCGGGGTTGGATGTACTAAGATAGGTGCGGTGGTAAATTTATCCTTTAAACAGGAAAATGCTTCCTGAGCTTGCGGGGTCCAGGAGAACCTAGACTGTTTCCGGGTAAGTTGGGTGATAGGTGACACTACCTCAGAAAAATTCTTAATGAAACGTCTATAGAAGTTGGCAAACCCGATGAAACGCTGCACCTCCTTCACATTTCTAGGAATTGGCCAATCCTTGATAGCTTGGGTCTTGCTTCCATCCATACTAATCCCTTGCATAGATAGTACATACCCCAGAAATTGAATTTCGGTCCTATGGAATTCACATTTTTCAAGTTTGATGTAGAGATGGTTTTGTCTTAGGCGTTCTAAGACCATTCTCACATGTCCATGATGTTCCTCTGTGGAGTTAGAAAAAATTAGAATATCATCCAGATAAATCACCACAAATGTATCTAGGAGATCCCTGAAGATATCATTCACGAAGTGTTGGAAAGTGGCTGGGGCGGTACTCAGACCAAAAGGCATAACTAGATATTCAAAGTGTCCATAGCGTGACCTGAAAGCAGTCTTCCATTCATCCCCAGGTCTGATACGGACCAAGTTATAGGCCCCACGGAGATCCAGTTTAGAGAAAATTTTGGCATGCCGCACTCTCTCCAACAACTCAGGGATTAAAGGCAATGGATAACGGTTTCTAATAGTAACCTTATTGAGTTCCCTATAGTCTATGCAGGGTCTCAGAGATCCATCTTTCTTCTTCACAAAGAAGATGGGTGCACCTGCGGGAGATGAAGAGGGGCGTATGAAGCCCTTGGCTAAATTTTCGTCTATATAATCCTTCAAAGCTTTTAGCTCGGGCCCCGCTAGGGGGTAGATCTTACCAAAAGGTATCTCGGCTCCGGTAATAATTCAATTGGACAATCATATAGACGGTGAGGAGGAAGCTGATCAGCGTTCTTCTTGTCACATAAATCGTCATAGTCCTAGTATACAGCTGGTAGTTCAGGGACTGACATGGTTCCTTTAGGAACAGAGCAAGCTGAAACTCCTTGACTCATCTGTTTCTCCGGAAAGTGTAATTCCTTGGTCTCCCAGTTAATCGTAGGATTCTGCGCCTGCAGCCATGGTAGCCCTAGAATGATGGGAAAGTGGGGAGAAGAGATAAGCAAAAAAACATTTTCTCCTGATGATCTTTACCCATAAGGACCCTCAAAGGCTCTGTTTCTTGATCCACTGGTCCAGAAGTCAGTAGAGAGCCATCCACAGTCTCCATCTGTACTGGAGTAGCCTTCTTCACTGAACGTATCCCCTGTTTCAGAGCAAAGGAGATATCCATAAAATTTCCACTTGCTCCTGAGTCGATCATAGCAGAGCTAGACACCCAGACTGAGTCAACCCAGAGTTTGATGGAAAGGAAGCAATGAGAATTGTTTCTTTTACAACTCAGCTGGGACACCGCTGAGGAAACTTGAAAAATTGCAGCGTTTATACCGTCATCGTCCCCAGAACTAACAGAGTTTAAGTCCAGAAATCAAGATCTCTTGCAGCAGATCTCTCTGGAGCCTGAGGCTCGGACATGACAGAGCTCCTCTCGCAACACTCACAGTGAATGACTGCTGCAGTAGTCTTACGAGAACGGCTGGGGCAGTTTATAATGAAGTGCCCTGACTTACCACAGTAGAAACATAGATTTTCCTTTATACGATGTTCTTTGCGTGCATCACTAACCCGTCTTTGTAAAGAGTCCACCTGCATGGGTTCAGGTTCTGGTTCCCTTGTGATCCTACTTAAAGGTTCCTTAGCTGAGGAGGGAGGTAGTAAAAGGTTAGTGCGATTATTTTCGAACCATCTCTCTTGTCTGCGTTCAGTCAGACGAGCATCAATACGGATACAATAGTTAATAAAGTCACCTAACGCAGTGGGAGGGTCGGCACGAGCAAGTTCATCCTTAATCAGTGGAGACAACCCTTTCCGAAAAATAGATTTTTTAGCGGAAGTGTCCCAAGTGGTATCAAGAGCCCATCTCCTGAAATCCAGGGCATATTCGGCTACTGAACGCTTACCTTGGCGCAAAGTTAACATGGCTGCTTCAGCTGTTGCACCTCGATTGGGGTCATCAAACATCTGCCCCATGGCTGAAATAAAAGCATCAAGGTGATTCAAACAATCATCCTCAGTCTCAATCAGAGGGTTTGCCCACATCAAAGCCTTATTGGTAAGCAACATGATTATAGTAAGCACTTTGGATCGTTCAGTGGGAAATTGTGAAGCATGTGCAGAGAAAAATAAATTGCATTGATTAATAAATCCCCTGAATTTCTCACGTTCACCGCCAAAACGAAAAGGAGGTAATTTGGGGATCCCAGAACTCGGGGTTATGGCAGGAGCCTGGGCTCGTTCCTCTAGAGCCTCAATCCTGGCTCGCAATTCCTGGGTAGTCTGTCCAAACACTTGCAAATTATGATTAGTGAGGTCCTGTAGGCTTGCAAAACGGTTTTTAAAGTCTGTACATCTGAAAGGATTGTATCAGTCACTCCGCAAAGTTCCTTTATGCGGGCCTCCATCTTCCAGATCTTTTAAGGCAGAGGTGCTGGAAGGAGAAGAGGAAAGGAAAAAAAAAAAAAAACAATAGTGTTTACCTGTGGTAACACTCCAGAGTAAAATTTTAAGGGAATGCGCTCACCTGGAATGGTTGTGAGAAGTCACAACCACTGTCATCACATAAGGTATTAAACGGACATCTGATATCCACAGTCACAGCAGACACGGCTTTCCCAGACCCAGCAGACACTAAACATTGGCTCCTGAATCTTGTCATGTATAGTGTACAGTTCCTATAGCGTCTTGTGCTTGGGTGCGAGGAAAACACAGGAGACATAGGTTGAAATGAAATGACTTGTATTACTTCATACAAGCATGCTGAAAAGTTCACACAGTTTGCAGGAACAGCGACAGGAGACACAGCAGGCCAGAGTAACTTCAAGCTCTACAATAACTCTCCAAAGCAGGTTCAGGATCTCTTCTCTGTACCGTAATTCCTCTGCAAACATGGATTCACCAAACAGCAGGTTTCCAGAGTCCAAAAGTGTTCCAAGGTTCCTCAGTAGGGAATAGCTGGAGTACAAGTCCAAGGCTTCCAGGAATCAGGTCACAGACTGACTGAGGCTTGATTCAGGAGCACTGATTGTTCAGCTGAGGCTGCTTAAGAAGCAAGAGGGAGAGAATCAGGGCGGGAACATGAAAACTGGAAACTCCATATTAACTGAGGGCAAGAGCTGCAGCAAGACAGAAAGCAAAATGGCCGACAGAAAACTGAGTTTCAAGGAACATGTCAACAGAGACAAAGAACCTTACAGGGAGGCTGTGTGGGGCTCATGCAGTATATATAGGGAGGCTGTGTGGGGCTCATGCAGTATATATAGGGAGGCTGTGTGGGGCTCATGCAATATATATAGGGAGGCTGTGTGGGGCTCATGCAGTATATAGGGAGGCTGTGTGGGGCTCATGCAGTATATAGGGAGGCTGTGTGGGGCTCATGCAGCATATATAGAGAGGCTGTGTGGGTCTCATGCAGTATATATAGGGAGGCTGTGTGGGGCTCATGCAGTATATATAGGGAGGCTGTGTGGGTCTCATGCAGTATATATAGGGAGACTGTGTGGGGCTCATGTAGTATATATAGGGAGGCTGTGTGGGGCTCATGCAGTATATATAGGGAGGCTGTGTGGGGCTCATGCAGTATATATAGGGAGGCTGTGTGGGGCTCATGCAGTGTAAATATAGAGAGGCTGTGTGGGTCTCATGCAGTATATATAGAGAGGCTGTGTGGGGCTCATGCAGTATATATAGGGAGGCTGTGTGGGGCTCATGCAGTGTAAATTGTTATGATTTGGTAGCTGAGGAGTGCAGGTAAAAAAGGCAATACACCAGAGCAGTTGGAATCTATGAGATTGCAGTACCCTGACTAACCACCACAACTAGAGGCAGCCGTGGAGCGTTCCTACGTTGGTCCTAGACGCCTCGTCACAGCCTGAGAAACTAACTATACCTAAAGATAGAAAGATGAAAGCTATCTGCCCCGGAGCAGATCCCCAAAGAACATAGAAAGCCCCCAAACATGTAATGGCGGTTAGACAAGAAGAAATACTGACACAGACAGAAAATAGTATGAGCAAACGTTGGGGCCCAAACTATCTAAATAGAAAAGGATAGGAAGAGCACTTACTGCAATCCCAAAAAACCCTGAAAAGCACCAACTTTACTAATTTCAAAAACACCTGAGATATATAGGGGGCTGTGTGGGCTCATGCAGTATATATAGGGAGGCTGTGTGGGGCTCATGCAGTATATACAGGGAGGCTGTGTGGGGCTCATGCAGTATATGTAGGGAGGCTGTGTGGGGCTCATGCAGTATATATAGGGAGGCTGTGTGGGGCCCATGCAGTATATATAGGGAGGCTGTGTGGGGCTCATGCAGTATATATAGGGAGACTGTGTGGGGCTCATGCAGTATATATAGGGAGTCTGTGTGAGGCTCATGCAGTATATATAGGGAGGCTGTGTGGGGCTCATGCAGTATATATAGGGAGGCTGTGTGGGGCTCATGCAGTATATATAGGGAGGCTGTGTGGGGCTCATGCAGTATATAGGGAGGCTGTGTGGGGCTCATGCAGTATATAGGGAGGCTGAGTGGGCTCATGCAGTATATATAGGGAGGCTGTGTGGGGCTCATGCAGTATATAGGGAGGCTGTGTGGGGCTCATGCAGTATATATAGGGAGACTGGGTGGGGCTCATGCAGTATATATAGGGAGGCTGTGTGGGACTCATGCAGTATATATAGGGAGGCTGTGTGGGGCTCATGCAGTATATATAGGGAGGCTGTGTGGGGCTCATGCAGTATATATAGGGAGGCTGTGTGGGGCTCATGCAGTATATATAGGGAGGCTCTGGGGCTAATGCTGTATATTGGGAGGCTCTGGGGCTCATGTTGTATATAGAGAGGCTGTGTGGGGCTCATGCAGTATATATAGGGAGGCTCTGGGGCTCATGCTGTATATAGGGAGACTGTGTGGGGCTCATGCAGTATATATAGGGAGGCTGTGTGGGGCTCATGCAGTATATATAGGGAGGCTCTGGGGCTCATGCTGTATATTGGGAGGCTCTGGGCTCATGCTGCATATAGAGAGGCTGTGTGGGGGCTCTTACAGTGTCTAAGGGGTCTCATACGATATACAGAAGGGGCTGTACTTGGTTTCAAACGATATTTAGGAGGATGTCAGCATACTTAATTCTGCTCAATATTAAGTGATACAATTAATATTTATATAATTATCAATAATATAATAATGATAATATATCGATATTAATATTGAGTAGAATTAATTTTGGCCTATTGGTTAGGCCCTCCACAACAGTCACGGTCTCTCATGTGGCCCCTCAGGAAAATTAATTGCCCACCCCTGGTCTAAAGTAAACAATAATTATATTATACCTTCGGCGAAAGCAAAAAACTTCACTGTGCTCCTGAATTCTTATATTCAGGAAGTATGGGCTCCATGTTCCAAACTTCTCTGTCTTCACGACCTGAGATGTGAAGTAGATATTGTCAGTCATGTTAGTTTTTGGGGCTAATTTTTCTGCCAGTTGGTCAAGTCTCATCTATCAAGAGATGTGGCAGACAGTCAATAGTGTTCACCTTAATTTATAGTTTTATAACACAGATTAAAACTACAGAGTTCTGGAAATATATATTAAAGCTTACTGTTTGCTTGTTTTTCTTACTTGTGCTTTGTGATTGACAGACGGCTGCGATCAGGGTCACTACCGATCACCTACATTATCTATGTTCACCAGGATTTTTCTGTCAGTCAGAGGAGTCCAGCATTGGCGTAGGTTAGGCAGATCCTGAAGCTGACACAGGGGCCATGTCACAAAAGTAGTGTTGTGGCACTGTTGTTGGGATGATCTAACAGGTGGTGATATTTGGAGATATTGGCAGCGCTGCTCAGACGGTGTGTGCAGCCAGAAGAACCTGCTACCAGTTCTGAGTTAGTAGTAGGTCCAATTCAGCACCCAACAAGATATGCCAAAGTGAAGAGCAGGAATGGACTTGCATACAGGAGAACAGGTGGATCTCCCAGAGGGCCCTGTGCAGGAGTAAGCCTCTTCTGCCCCAACATAAGTAGTTTGCCCAATACACATGATTCAATATGTGCAAACAAAAGTAACTTCTCATCATACATCCAGCAAACTGCTTAGTTTATTATGATATAGATGCAGAGGCAAATTTGTAAAAGAGGGTAATGTAATATCTGCATGTAGCTGAACAGTGGGCCCCCAGACTCAATGTTACTGGTGGACCCTTGTAACCCCAGTCCAACAGTGAATAAGAGTGAGTCAACTGCCCTGGAGGCAGTGGCACAGAAGACATTGGGCTGTAGTGTGGTCCCCTGGATGTTGATCTGGACCAAGGGACAGCAAAGAATTCTGCTCCTGAGAAGCTGAAACCAAGTTATGCGAAAAATGTATAATTTGTAACCTGGCAAACGTTCTGATGCATTGAATTTATACTCATATTAGATTGAAGTGAAAGTGAGTGTTTGTGCAGTAGTTAAAAAGATGAAACTGTAATTGTGTTGCCTGTTGAGCCTGGAAAAGCTCTCTCGTTGCAGTGTAGACATCACATAATAGCCATATTGCTTGTTGTAGGCTGTGAGAAGGTTGTAAAATGTAGTGGTGTAGTGTGGTGGCCACATGAAGCCATGGAGTTGCAGAACAGTTCTAAACACATGACCACTGCTGTTTCATGAGTGGAGCTATAGGTGAAAGTAGGCTGTGGCAGAACATGACCCCATGAAGTCACAATAGCACAGTAAGTCAAGCTTTATACACTATGTTCACTATGCCTTGTCCCAAACTGGTGGGAGCTCTTGCGGAATCAAGATCCTGACCCTTGGTCAAGGACTGCACTCTTAAACCAAGCAATTTTATTAATCTGTTTAATTGCAAATTCTGGGTCTTAAGATCCGTTTTGTCACACATTGGTTTTTGCCATATATTTACTCCCATTGTAAAAATCAAATATGTACATAGTGTGTAATATATGTTTTTTTAATGTATACCTTCATATGTAAGAGTGCAGTCTACTGGGTTATTCCATACAGCAAAAACCTCAAAAGCTGATGTCTACCAGCCAAACAGAGGTGAAAAGACTTCTTTGCCTCGAGGTTAAAAGGGTTGTCTGGTACTTTAACATTTGATGGCCTATCCATAGAACAAGTCATCAATGTTTGATCGGTAGCGTGCGACACCCAGCACCCCTGACGATCAGTTGTTCCCTGTGCCTGTGGTGGCCAGAACTGCTTAGTTAGGGAGCTGCACAGCACAGTTGACTGAAAAGTGATCTCGGCTGGGTACAGAACATCCACCCCTTATTCAAATCAATATTGGGTGGATGAGCAGTACCAGGCTGTGGCCACTATTCCATTGAGGGAGCTGCACAGCTCCCTAACTGAGCAGTTCCGGCCGAGACCGGGAGAAACTGATCGGTGAGGGTGCTGGGTGTCGCACACCCACCGATCAGACTTTGATGACCTACTGTATCCTAAGGATAGGCCATCAATTAAAGTCCCAGACAACCCTTTTAACAGTAATTCTAGTATCAATCTAGTGAGTCTTTATATCGCTGTAGAATCTGAAAAAACTAATAAAGTTTCCCAGAAGTTTGTATCACTGTCGAAATTACCTTTGCTATAACAAAGTTTCTACAAACAGATTTCCTGAGAACCTCCTGACATCTCCACCAGATTGAGGACACACACATATGGCATCCATCTTATCTATATACACGGTAACTCATGGGCCCTGCTACAAATTACATATAAAGCCAGCTACATGAAAACTAATCCTTCACAGACAGATTTAAAAATACCCAGCCATGGAACAGATGAGCGCCTATCATTACCCTGTTGTGATCACTCCTTTACCTGTTTTATGGCTCTCTGCTTTGTGTCAAACACATTTCACATCCCATGACATTAAGTAGTTGTTTAAGACATGCACCAGCTGTGAGGGCTGAGAACTGACCGGCTGTGGCTGGAAAGTATCTGATATTTCCAATAGTTACATTTATCATTATTATCATATATGGCCTAATAGAACTCAGTGGGGGTATAGGTGGGGTGCAGGATAAATAGTGTTCCCGATTACAAGCATGATCGATGGATCCGGAACATACGCCCTAGGTGCCATATTATGGTGCACTTACCCCCTAGTGCCTATACCTCTCTGGACCCATAAGCCTTATCTTAGCAATCCTAAGACACATCTCACAACTAAAAACATTTATGTGTTAAAGCCCCCCAAAAAACAGCCAAATCGCAGGTATGTGGCATATCATATTTAAGTGGCACAATGACGGTAAAGTTGCATTCTAATAATTTTTTTACTTTCCAGAAAACCCCTTAATTCCTTAAGGTATAACCCATTTTAGACCTTTAAGACAAAACTATTTTTTCGTTTATATCTTTTTTTTTATTTTTACATTCCAAGATCCATAATATTTTTATTTTTTCAGCACGGTAGCTGTTTCAAAGCTTGCTTTTTTCTTGATGAATTGTATAATGTTACTTAACTTTTATTAACTCTTCATGGAAAAAATAGACAAAAATAACAGGTCTGTTGTCATTTTGTCGATGTTTTAAATTTTCTGCTGTCACTTGCTGCGCAAATAAGGTTTTAACCTTATTCTTTGGGTCAGCAAGATTACCGCCATATCAAATTTATGTACTTTTAGTTAAGTTATATTACTTGTGTATAATAAATGCTGTTTTAAAAAAAATTGTTTTTGTGTCATTATATTCTGAGAATAATGATTTTTTACTATTTTCCTTTATGGAGGTGAATGAGGTTTATTTTGCGCATGACAAAATCTAGTTTTCGTTGTGCCATTTTATTGTTAACTAGCTGAAGAGCCCGGCGCTGCCCAGGCATAGTACCTAACTACGGTTAGTTATAACAAATTGTAATGATTATATCTATATACAAGTATTCAGCTTTCTCCCCATTATGTAGATAGGGCCAAAATAGTTTGGCGATTTGGAACGTGCGGGGGTTAAAATTTCCATTCAACACATAGCCTATGATGCTCCTGGGGTTGAGATGTGCGGGCATGCAAAATTTCATGCCCGTAAGTACAACGGTGCAGATTCCTATCCCGGGCCAAAATTATTTGCCAATTTGGAATGCGGGGGGTTAAAATTTCGACTCAAAACCTAGCCTATGACGCTCCCGGGGTCGAGACGTGCGGGTGTGCAAAATTTCATGCCCGTAAATGCAGATTCCTATGCCGGACATACACACAAGCATTCAGCTTTCTCCCCATTATGTAGATAGGGTCAAAATTGTTTGGCGATTTGGAACGTGCGGGGTTAAAATTTCCATTCAACACATAGCCTATGATGCTCCTGGGGTTGAGATGTGCGGGCATGCAAAATTTCATGCCCGTAAGTACAACGGTGCAGATTCCTATCCCGGGCCAAAATTATTTGCCGATTTGGAATGCGCGGGGTTAAAATTTCGACTCAAAACCTAGCCTATGACGCTCCCGGGGTCGAGACGTGCGGGTGTGCAAAATTTCATGCCCGTAAATGCAGATTCCTATGCCGGACATACACACAAGCATTCAGCTTTCTCCCCATTATGTAGATAGGGCCAAAATTGTTTGGCGATTTGGAACGTGCGGGGGTTAAAATTTCCATTCAACACATAGCCTATGGATCTCCTGGGGTTGAGATGTGCGGGCATGCAAAATTTCATGCCCGTAAGTACAACGGTGCAAGAATCCTATCCCGCACAAAATTATTTGCTCTATTTGGAATTGCAGGGTTAAAATTTCATCAAAACTAGCCTATATGAGCTCCGGTTTCCGAGCGTGGGTGTGCAAAATTTCTGCCCGTAATGCATTCCTATGCCGGACATACACACAAGCATTCAGCTTTCCCCCATTATGTAGATAGGGCCAAAATTGTTTGGCGATTTGGAACGCGCGGGGTTAAAATTTCGATTCAAAACATAGCCTAGGACTCTTTCGGGGTCGAGACGTGCGGGCGTGCAAAATTTCATGCCCGTAAGTGCGACGGTGCGGATTCCAATCCCGGACAAACATACCCACATACATACACACATACATACATTCAGCTTTATATATTAGATTACTCTTTTTTTCACTTTTTTTGGAAATGAAATGTACAAAAGAAATAATACTTCATTTTTTTAACACTGATCTCATTTTACTTTTATTGACATATTATTCTTCAGGTTGAGACAATAAAGACAAGACCCAATTTTTGTAGTTTTTAGTTTTACTAATCTTTTCTTTTCAAAAGTTTTTGTGGGGGGACTTGAACATGTGATTTTATGATGGCACTAGTAATACACAGAACTACTTGAGTGGTGCTGCGTATTACACTATCCTGCTAGTGTTTACGGCGTGCAAATTTTTGCCTGTAGGACATTATTGCAAGAAAGCGTTGTTGTTATGTTACGGTAGCTGAGGAGTGCAGGTAAAAAAGGAAATACACCAGAGCAGTTGGAATCTATGAGATTGCAGTACCCTGACTAACCACCGCAACTAGAGGCAGCCGTGGAGCGTTCCTACGTTGGTCCTAGACGCCTCGTCACAGCCTGAGAAACTAACTACACCTAAAGATAGAAATAGGAAAGCTATCTGCCCCGGAGCAGAACCCCAAAGATAATAGAAAGCCCCCAAACATGTAATGGCGGTTAGACAAGAGGAAACACTGACACAGAAAGAAAACAGTATGAGCAAACGCTGGGGCCCAAACTATCTAAATAGAAAAGGATAGGAAGGGTACTTACTGCAATCTCAGAAAACCCTGAAAAAACACCAACTATACTAATTTCAAAATCACCTGAGATCACACGACCTCTACCACCTAAATTAGTTCTCTGGTGTAACAAAAACAAAACAGCAGCCACTGAAAAAAAACTGGAAAAAGCAAAAGTACAAAACACAGTGGCTGGACTAAACTGAGAGGGCAAAAGCCCCCGGAGGGGACCCTGAAGGCCCCCACAGAAGTGCAGGACAAAATGCAAAAATATAGCAAAAACACAAAATAAGAAATTATCTTATCTGATAGCAGGAGATGCAGACACGACACAGCAGGCTACAAGGGAAACTGGAAAGAAGGATTCAGACCAGAAAAATTGATCACCGGCAACCCTGATGGGAAAATGACTCCCTTATATAAGACCAATCAGTAACACCTGATTCCCAGTCCTCACAATCCTCACTAGTACCGCTTGTAACCACCAGAGGGAGCCTCTGCTCAGAACTCATCTCAAACCCATTCACAACAGTACCCCCCCCTTGAGGAGGGGTCACCGAACCCTCATTTGAGCAACCAGGTCGGTCAGGATGAGTTCTATGATACGCACGGATAAGTCTCCTAGCATGGATGTCCGAAGCAAACACCCAAGAATTGTCTTCCTGACCATAACCTCTCCATTTAACCAAATACTGGAGTCTTCGTCTAGAAAAACGAGAATCCAATATTTTCTCAACCACATACTCCAGATTGCCCTCAACCAAAACAGGGTCAGGAGGCACAGTAGCAGGAACCACTGGCTCAACAAACCTCTTCAACAAGGACTTGTGGAACACGTTATGGATCTTAAATGTCCCTGGAAGAAGCAAACGAAAAGAAACAGGATTAATAATCTCCATGATCTTATAAGGTCCAATGAACCTAGGCTTAAATTTAGGAGATGCTACTCTCATAGGAATATTCTTTGAGGACAACCAGACCAAGTCCCCCACTTTAAACCGAGGACCATCAGTCCTATGCCGGTTAGCAAACCGCTGGGCCTTCTCCTGAGAGAGGGACAACTTCTCCACTACCTGGTCCCAAATCTGCTGCATACGCTCAACAACAGAGTCAACACCTGGACAGACAGAAGCCTCCGTCTGTCCTGAAGAAAATCGAGGGTGAAACCCAGAATTACAGAAAAACGGAGACATCAAAGTGGCAGAGCTAGCCCTATTATTAAGAGCAAACTCAGCCAAAGGCAAAAAAGAGACCCAGTCATCCTGATCAGCAGACACAAAGCATCTTAGATAAGTCTCCAATGTCTGGTTTGTTCTCTCAGTTTGACCATTGGTCTGAGGATGAAATGCCGAGGAGAAAGACAATTGAACACCCAGTTTAGAACAAAAAGTCCTCCAAAATCTGGAAACAAACTGGACTCCTCTGTCAGACACAATGTTCTCAGGAATGCCGTGTAAACGAACCACGTGCTGAAGGAACAACGGCACCAATTCAGAGGAGGAAGGCAACTTAGGTAATGGCACAAGATGTATCATTTTGGAAAACCTATCACAAATTACCCAGATGGTGGTCATTCTCTGAGAAACAGGAAGATCGGAAATGAAATCCATAGAGATATGGGTCCATGGTCTCTTGGGCACAGGCAATGGCATCAACAAACCACTAGAGCGAGAGCAAGGCTTGGAGCGAGAGCAAGTCCCGCAGGACTGCACAAATTCCCTGACATCGCGAGACAAGGTAGGCCACCAAAAGGACAGACTAACCAAGTCTCTGGTACCAAAAATTCCGGGATGCCCAGCCAATGCGGAACAATGAATCTCAGACATCACACTCTTTTTCCATTGGTCCGGGACAAACAATTTTCCAACAGGGCAGCGCTCGGCCTATCCTCCTGACACCCCTCCAGAGCAAGTCTCAAATTGGGCGAGATGGCGGAAAGAACTACACCCTCCTTCAAAAAAACAGAGGGATCAGATAGCTCAGGAGAGTCCGCAAGGAAACTCCTCGAGAGGGCATCCGCCTTAACATTCTTAGTGCCAGGAAGAAAGGAAACCACAAAATTAAAACGTGTGAAAAACAAGGCCCACCTGGCCTGTCTAGGATTGAGTCGCTTGGCAGATTCCAGATAGACCAGATTCTTATGGTCCGTAAGGACCACCACCTGATGTTTGGCTCCCTCCAGCCACTCTTCAAAAGCCCACTTCATGGCCAATAACTCCCGATTACCCACGTCATAATTACGTTCAGTAGGAGAAAATTTTCGAGAGAAAAAGGCACAAGGGTTACTTTTAGAGGTCTCTGGATCTTTTTGGGACAAAACGGCACCTGCCCCAATTTCAGAGGCATCAACCTCCACCTGAAATGGCAGAGAAACATCAGGCTGCCGTAGAACAGGAGCAGAAGTGAATCTCTGCTTAAGTTCCTGAAACGCAGAGACTGCCTCAGGAGGCCAATTCACCACATCAGAACCCTTTCTGGTCAAATCAGTTAATGGTTTAACAATAACCGAGAAATTACCAATAAATTTACGATAAAAATTGGCAAAACCCAAAAATCTCTGAAGAGCCTTTAATGAAGTAGGTTGGACCCAATCACAGATGGCCTGAACCTTGACCGGGTCCATTTCAATAACAGATGGGGACAAAATGAATCCCAGAAATGAGATCTTCTGTACGCCAAAAAGACACTTTGATCCCTTCACATACAGAGCATTCTCTCTCAAAATCTGGAATACAGTTCGAACATGTTTCACATGAGAGTCCCAGTCATTAGAAAAAATCAAGATATCATCCAAATAAACAATCAGAAACTTGTCCACAAAATCCCTAAAAATGTCATTCATGAAGGACTGGAAGACGGAAGGAGCATTAGTGAGCCCAAAGGGCATCACTAGGTACTCAAAATGCCCTTCAGGGGTATTGAATGCCGTCTTCCATTCATCCCCGTGCTTAATGCGAATAAGGTTATACGCCCCCCTGAGGTCAAGCTTGGTAAACCAAGTAGCACTTTTCACCCTGGAAAACAGGTCAGAAATCAAGGGTAACGGGTATTGATATTTCACAGTAATATTGTTCAAGAGACGATAATCAATACACGGCCTTAATGAACCATCTTTTTTGGCCACAAAGAAAAAACTGGCACCTAAGGGTGAAGAGGATGGTCTGATATGACCCTTCTCCAATGATTCCTTGATATAAGACCGCATAGCGTCATGTTCAGGTACAGACAAGTTAAAAAGGCGACCTTTAGGGAATTTACTACCAGGCACTAATTCAATAGCGCAGTCATAGCTCCTATGGGGAGCTAAGGATGCAGATTTACTTTCGCTAAACACATCAGAAAAATCAAACAAAAAGTCAGGAACATCCTCAGCCTGGGGGGAGGCAGAAAAAACAGGAGTGTTGGTATTAACACATTGGCAGCCCCAACTGGTTACAGACACAGATTTCCAATCCAAAACAGGATTATGAGACTGTAACCAAGGGAAACCCAGCACTATAATGTCATGCAGATTATATAGAACCAAAAATTTGCAGCACTCCTGGTGATCAGGTTCAACCCTCATTATCACCTGAGTAGAAAACTGGGGTTTATTCTCAGCCAAAGGGTAGAATCGATCCCCAGTAAAGGAATAGACTTCTGTAGGGGTATCAAGGGAAACCCACAACGTTTAGCAAAATCATAATCCATCAGGTTAATAGCTGCTCCAGAATCAACGAAAGCCTGAGCAGAAAATGAGGACAGAGAGCATATCAGAGTGACAGTTAATAAAAACTTAGTCTGAACACTACCCAAGACAACTGAGCGTGCAAAATGTCTTCCCCGCTTAGGGCAGACTGAAATAGCATGAGAGGCATCACCACAGTAGAAACATAACCCATTGCACTTTCGAAACTCATGACGCTGTGCCCCAGACACCACTCCATCACACTGCATGTGCTCAGCAGCTGGCTCACAAGGCAACACCACTCCACGCATACTTCTCCGCTCACGCAAACGTCTGTCAATTTGAATCGCTAATGACATAGAATCATTGAGACCAGAGGGGACAGGGAATCCCACCATAACATCCTTTACATTATCCGACAGACCCTTCCGGAAAAGGGCCGCCAAAGCGTCGTCATTCCACTTGGTCAGGACTGCCCACCTACGGAATCTCTGACAGTATAACTCAGCGTCATCAAGCCCCTGATTTAATGCCAACAAGGCTTTTTCAGCTTGATCAGTGACATTAGGCTCATCGTACAATAACCCCAAAGCCTGAAAAAATGCATCAACATCACTCAAAACAGGATCCCCAGGTATCAGGGAAAAAGCCCAATCCTGAGGATCGCCGCGCAGGAGAGAGATGATAATTTGAACCTGCCGCGCTGCGTTTCCTGAGGACTTAGATTTTAAGGCAAGAAACAATTTACAATTATTTTTGAAATTCTGAAACTTAGCTCGATCCCCTAAAAACAAATCTGGCATGGGGATCCTAGGTTCCACAACAGGCAACCTAGCAAGATATGCAGCAATACTCTGAACCTCAGTGGCAAGCTGATCCACACGGCCAGACAACTGTGCAAACTCCATTGGGAGAAAAGATCCTCCCCAGCACCCAGAGATACAGAGGGAAAAAAAAAAAATGCAACAAACAGAAAAATATCTCTGACAACTTTTCTTCCTTCAAAATATTTTTTCCCTTCTGTGAGTACCATACAATTTTTATGGCCGGTGATACTGTTATGTTACGGTAGCTGAGGAGTGCAGGTAAAAAAGGCAATACACCAGAGCAGTTGGAATCTATGAGATTGCAGTACCCTGACTAACCACCGCAACTAGAGGCAGGCGTGGAGCGTTCCTACGTTGGTCCTAGACGCCTCGTCACAGCCTGAGAAACTAACTACACCTAAAGATAGAAATAGGAAAGCTATCTGCCCCGGAGCAGAACCCCAAAGATAATAGAAAGCCCCCAAACATGTAATGGCGGTTAGACAAGAGGAAACACTGACACAGAAAGAAAACAGTATGAGCAAACGCTGGGGCCCAAACTATCTAAATAGAAAAGGATAGGAAGGGTACTTACTGCAATCTCAGAAAACCCTGAAAAAACACCAACTCTACTAATTTCAAAATCACCTGAGATCACACGACCTCTACCACCTAAATTAGTTCTCTGGTGTAACAAAAACAAAACAGCAGCCACTGAAAAAAAAACTGGAAAAAGCAAAAGTACAAAACACAGTGGCTGGACTAAACTGAGAGGGCAAAAGCCCCCGGAGGGGACCCTGAAGGCCCCCACAGAAGTGCAGGACAAAATGCAAAAATATAGCAAAAACACAAAATAAGAAATTGTCTTATCTGATAGCAGGAGATGCAGACACGACACAGCAGGCTACAAGGGAAACTGGAAAGAAGGATTCAGACCAGAACAATTGATCACCGGCAACCCTGATGGGAAAATGACTCCCTTATATAAGACCAATCAGTAACACCTGATTCCCAGTCCTCACAATCCTCACTAGTACCGCTTGTAACCACCAGAGGGAGCCTCTGCTCAGAACTCATCTCAAACCCATTCACAACAGTTGTTGATTGAATAGATTACACAAGAAGGAAAACACACAGCAGTTTACACAAGAAGGTTACACACAGTAGATTACACAATAAGGAAGACACACAGCAAGTCAGCCGGATCTAGGAGCAACATGGCAGATGTTACAATCTACATGGTGAGCTGCAGCATGTGCTGCATGTTCACAGATTGACCAGAACAAGAATCCAACTTCACCTGCCAGAAGTGTAGACTACTGGCCCTTTTAGAATAAAAGGTGTATGGACTGTGAGAAAGAATTGCAACTTTAAAACTCATCAAAGAAAATGAAGACTTCCTACACAGAACAGAAGTATCTCTACTGTCAAAGAAGGTGAAGAAAGTGTCAGAGAACCTCCAAAAGCAGAAGAGTGGAAACATGTGACCAAAAGAAGCAAGAAGACCATGGAAACATCACCAACCACACAACTGAGAAACCGATGCCAAGGCCTTGTGGAGGATGAAGATGGCACACCTAAGGATGAGGCACTACCAGCAAGCAAAGAAGAAAAGGGCACACAGCAACACCCAGAATTGACAAAACAAAGTACAGCGAAGAAGAGTGGTAGTGGTGGGAGACTCACTACTGAGAGGCACAGAAGCAGCCATCTGCAGACCCGACATAACCACAAGAAAAGTATGCTGCCTCCCAGGTGCAAAGATTAAGGATATGACTGATAAGATACCAAAACTCATCAGTTCCAAGGATGTCCGCCCATTTCTTCTGATACATGTTGGACCTACCGACAATCTGCAAGGAATTTGAAGCATTGGGGAAGATAGTAAAGGAACTGGATGCACAGGTAGTTTTTTCTTCTATCCTTCCAGTAGACGAGCATGGCACCAGAAGATGGATCAGAATCCTTGATGCGAACAACTGGCTAAGACAATGGTACAGACAACAAGGATTTGGATTCCGGGACCACGATGTGAATTACCTGTACCACGGACTCCTCACCAGAGACAGACAACACCTCAACAAACCTGGGAAGGACACATTCGCCCAAAGACTCGCTACACTTGTGAGAGGGAGAGCCAGGGCCATGGTTGTGGCTGAGCCTAGTGACTCTGGCGTTCCGTGGCTCCCTATCACCTGAAAATACTGTCCAATCTGCAGCATACCCTCTGTATCACCCTCTGCACCGTCAGGGTCCTATCGGCTTGATGAAGCTCCGCTGCTTGCGTTGTGGCGCATAAAGAGACAGAGTCCTTTTCAAACCTAAAACACAGAACTTTACTCTTTCCTTGTCGCAGCACATCCTTGTCAGTAACAACATCAGCATACGGTTCCACACAGTTTACATTGAATACTTCTTCTGCACTCCTCTCTACGTCCTTCAGTATATTACGGGGAGGACCAACTCTTGCGGTAACTAAGCATCCTACCTGTCCAGACTCACTGCACTTGGGGGTTCCCTCGACCATTTCACCACGGATCCAAGGGCATCAGCCCATGCGATGACCTGCAACATGGTGAGCGACCAGCGTCCCAGTACTGATATAGGACCTCCTCTCAAGCTTCTGCTCCCAACTGCGATAGCACTGCTGCATCTGCTGCACCTCTGTTCATACAGACTTTGCATGGCTGGGTAGCTTACTTGAACGTTGTGGAGCTGACCACCCTAAACGTGCACTAGGCCCTACAAACAGGAAGACTTCTTCAAAGTTTGACCAGCTTAGAGATGCTCTTAATCTGGTTGACTGGGTCAATGTCCTCAAAAATAAGAATACAGATAACAAATGGGAAATGTTTAAGAACATCCTAAATAGTCACTGTAAGCGGTTTATACCTTGTGGGAATAAAAGAACAAGAAATAGGAAAATCCCAATGTGGCTAAACAAAGAAGAGGGCAATTAACAGTAAAAAGAAAGCATTTAAACTACTAAAGCAGGATGGCACCGTTGAACCTCTAAAAAACTATAGGGAGAAAAATACTTTATCTAAAAAACTAATTAAAGCTGCCAAAAAGGAAAAAGAGAAGCACATTGCTAAGGAGAGTAAAACTAATCCCAAACTGTTCTTCAATTATATCAATAGTAAAAGAATCAAAAGTGAAAGTATAGGCCCCTTAAATAAAATTATGACGAAAGAATGGTTTGCAGACGACGAGGAAAATGCTAATATATTAAACAACTTCTTCTCCACGGTATTCACGGTGGAAAATAAAATACTAGGTGAAATGCCGAGAGAAAAAGAAAACCCTATATTAAAGGTCACCAATCTAACCCAAGAAGAGGTGCGAAACCGGCTAAGTAAGATTAAAATAGATAAATCTCCGGTCCGGATGGCATACACCCACGAGTACTAAGAGAACTAAGTAATGTAATAGACAAACATTATTTCTTCTATTTGGGGACTCTATAGCGACTGGGTCTGTTCCACAGGACTGGGCATAGCAAATGTGGTACCAATATTCAAAAAGTGAACCTGGAAATTATAAGCCAGTAAGTCTAACCTCTATTGTTGGTAAAATATTTGAAGGGCTTCTAAGGATGTTATTCTGGATTATCTCAATGAGAATAACTGTTTAACTCCATATCAGCATGGGTTTATGAGGAATCGCTCCTGTCAAACCAATCTAATCAGTTTTTATGAAGATGTAAGCTATAGACTGGTCCAAGGTGAGTCATTGGACGTGGTATATCTTGATTTTTCCAAAGTGTTTGATACCATGCCACACAAGAGGTTGGTACACAAAATGAGAATGCTGGGTGTAGGGGAAAATGTGTGTAAATGGGTAAGTAACTGGCTTAGTGATAGAAAGCAGAGGGTAGTTATAAATGGTATATTCTCTAACTGGGTCGCTGTGACCAGTGGGGTACCGCAGGGGTCGGTGTTGGGTCCTATTCTCTTCAACATATTTATTAATGATCTGGTAGAAGGTGTACACAGTAAAATAACGATATTTGCAGATGATACAAAACTATGTAAAGCAGTCAACACAATAGAAGATAATATTCTGCTACAGATGGATCTGGATAAGTTGGAAACTTGGGCCGAAAGGTGGCAGATGGGGTTTAACAATGATAAATGTAAGGTTATACACATGGGAAGAAGGAATCAATTTCACCATTACACACTGAACGGGAAACCACTGGGTAAATCTGACATGGAGAAGGACTTGGGGATCCTAGTTATTAATAAACTTACCTGGAGCAGCCAGTGCCATGCAGCGGCTGCCAAGGCAAACAGGATCATGGGGTGCATTAAAAGAGGTCTGGATACACATGATGAGAGCATTATACTGCCTCTGTACAAATCCCTGGTTAGACCACGCATGGAGTACTGTGTATAGTTTTGGGCGCCGGTGCTCAGGAAGGATACAATGGAACTAGAGCGAGTACAAAGGAGGGCAATAAAATTAATAATGGGGATGGGGGAACTACAATACCCAGAGAGATTAGCAAAATTATGATTATTTATTCTAGAAAAAAGACGACTGAGGAGTGATCTAATAACCATGTATAAGTATATAAGGGGACAATATAAATATCTCTCCAAGGATCTGTTTATACCAAGGAAGGTGATGGTTACAAGGGGGTATTCTCTGTGTCTATAGTAGAGAAGGTTTTTCCACCAATATAGAAGAGGATTCTTTACTGTTAGGGCAGTGAGAATTCCTTGCCTGAGAAGGTGATGATGGCAAACTCAGTCGAGTAGTTCAAGAGAGGCCTGGAGCGTAACAATAGTAACAATATTGTATCTTACAGTTATTAGGTTCTCTAGGAGGATGTAGATCTGGGGATTTATTCAGATGGAATTTAGGCTGAACTGGATGGATAAATGTCTTTTTTCGGCCTTGCTAATTATGTTACTATGTTACTAAGTGGGTGGCTGTAGTGGGTGGCAGGTCTGGAGGCCTTTGTCAATGCTCCTATTCTCATAGTAATCCAGCAGCACCCAATGACTGCATTTATGGAGGGGGTGTAATGGGGTGCAAATGAGCTTACAGAAGGATTGCTGTCCCTCTGTCAAAATCCTCATATGCCACTGTATCTTTTGAAGACTGGTTCTATCATTTACAGCAGAAGCCTGGCAGTGTATATCAGTCGGTCACCTGCAGCTGGTCACACTGTTACAGAAGCTGTACTGTGTGATCAGCATGACAAGGCCCCCACAGCAAAACACACACCAATTGCTAAATTGAAGGAGTCAAGTGCTACTCTCTTTTGATACTGAAGACACACTCCATAGATTTTCTATTAAGACTGTCTTCAGTGTCTGAGGAGCGCAGCACTCATCTAATTGCTTCTGCTCCCTCATTTTAGTGATTGGTTTGGGTTTCTCTTTAAACACCACTCCAGTGTGATTTTTTTCTATAAGCGCTGGAGTGGTACAACTAACGTAAAGTCCCTGACCCTAGTATTATACTTATTAGCCGCCATCTTCAACTGTTCCTGGCACCTCTTCAGTCCCATGCTGCTGCAAGGAGGAAGACCAGGCTGCGGGTACCTGCGTTATGTCAGGGCTGAGTCCAGTGTTGCCCTGGGAGAAGGAATGGGGAACCAGACAGGTCCCATGACCCGGTGATGGGGGGCATGGCTAGGCCGGGCAGTGAACAGGAAGCATGGGTAAGAGAGAGAAGTTTCTCTCCGGCAGCGCGAGCAGAAGCAGGCGTGCAGCGTGCTCCGCAGCGTGAGAGACAGCGCCGAGCCGTACCTCGGCAGAGCCTAGGTAAACGTTCCAGTAAGACAGTGAGTGTGCAGGGCGCCGCTCACCCAGATAGGCAGAGGGCTGTGCTCATGTGGAGGAGCAGGTACCAGGTGCATTCCCCATTGTAGATAGACGCGCGGCAGCAGCACACGTGTTTGATAGAGACTCCTGCAGCGCTCCCTACTTCGGCTGCACAGATTTATGGACTAGAGGCTCAATGGGTAAAACCAGTGTCCGCCAGTTTCCGCCAGAAGCTGGACCGTGATTTGCTAGAATTCATCTGAGGACACTACGCCGGCCGGCCATTGCGGGTACAACAACCCCCATCAGACTGTATTTGGATGAGGACCAGAGAAGAACATGATAAGTGCCATTTACATATCAGAGTGTCCATTAACCCTTTGTTTACTCACCCTGTTACTATTCATCAAAGAACTATAATAATTTCACTGTAAAGGTAAACTACATCTAATATATTTTAATGTCTTTGCACTGGTTAGATAAAACAGAGGCATCTCCAGGGATAAACATTTCCAGAGTCAGATCCTTAAAATGTAAAACAACAGACCATGGAAATTAAGACCGATCGTAAATATGTCATCAACGCCTCATTGTCTGCTGGTGGTAATTGACATGTGATCAATAATGTTAAAATATTGATCATTATTGCCGTTGTTTTGTGCTACAGTGACAATAACTGCTGTAAGTATAGGAGCTGTAGATGAGAATTGTTATGACCTTTCTATCAGGCAGGAGGTTATAGGTCTTTATAAAATAAAGTGTTTCTCAGTAAAGGGATCCATAAGTACATTATACATTCATAAGTAAGTGACTATGGCTGGGGTTTAGTGTCAGAAGGTTATGCTGCTCCTACTTTTTAAAACAAGATAGATATGTTTATTTTCTGTCACCTACAGGCATAGTGGCTTAATAGTTATATTATCATTAAGTGTTATGACGCGCAATGGTTACAATTCACACATTTTGGCTGAATACTTTTGTACAATAGAAAAACAGTTTCAAAGAAATCTGCATTATTTTGCATTACTGCACATCACACCATAAATTCTCCAAGATGGCTGATAGCACCCTTAAGTTTTGTGACGCTATGGGCCAAACACAGACTATTCTCTATCGTGGCAAGCCTTGTTTTTTCAATATGGCTGCACCAGCTTCTTGTATATCAATACCTACGCACTAGTGATGAGCGAACGTGCTTGTATAAGGTATTGCCTAACAAACAGGCAATCCCTGCATGTGTTGAGGCTGTCGAACAGCCATGAGACATTAAGCCACGGGACTTGAACATATTTTTTAAGCACTCCGAAGACACTCGGCTAGCACACGAGCATGCTCGGATAATACCTTATCTGAGCACGCTGTTATGATTTGGTAACTGAGGAGGACAGGAGCAAAACAGCAAGGCTGCTGAACACCTGAGAGGTTGAATACTAATGGGTTGCAGATCCCTAAACTAACCGCACAACTAGAAGCAGCCGTGGAGCGTACCTACGGTGGTCCAAGACGCCTCGGCACAGCCGGAGAGCTAGCTACACCTAAAGATAGAAACAGGAAAGCTAAAGAGCCCCAAAGGAATGGGCAGCCCCCAAACATATAATGGCGGTTAGACAAGACGAAACACAAACGCAGGCAGAAAATAGACTGAGCAAATGCTGGGGCCAAACACTGCCTAAATAGGACAGGACAGAATACTATCTGCAACCCAGCAAAACCCTAGCAAAACTTCCAACACTTCTGATTTAAAAAATGCTGAGATCACACGATCTCGCCACCCACTAAATCAGATCTCAGTGTGAACAAGGCTAACTCGCAACCACTCAAAAAACAGGGAAAGAGCAATTGAACAAATAACAGTGGCTACTGAAAAACAGAGAGTAGCACAGGCCCCAGGAGGGGACCCAGCTAACCTCCATAAAGGTGCAGACAAGAATGGAAATAGCAAACACAATAGAAACAAGCAGAAAATATCTTATCTGAAGGTAGCAGACGAAGGCAAGACACCAGCAGACTTCCAAATGAACCAGGAAACAACAATTGATCACCGGCGAGGATCATGGGAAGGGAGCTCGCTTATATCAGCCCAGTCAGTGACTCCTGATTGCCAGTCATCGCTGGCAGGTGAGGAGGACCTGTCATTAGATACAGCTTCTGTACCGTCAGCAACCACCAGAGGGAGCCTCAGCTCAGAAATTGTCTCCAACACGTTCACAACAGCACGCATGTTCATCACTACTTGGCACCTCTAATTATTCCTGTGAGTACTTTTCTCAAGAATTACTCCCAACCACTTACAGCTGCATATGCATTCTTCTTTTGTTTCACCTTAGAAAGTGCTCCCTCATAGCCTATTTTGAGTCCACGCAATGAAATTGAACAGGGACATTTGTAATGTCATCTGCATTATTTATGCTTGAAAGAGGAGGATTACTACAGTCTGTGATTATCATAACAGTATCCCACTGGTATGCAACCTGTATGAGCATCCTTGTGTTTCCTCCAATCAGAGCACATGCACTGTATGTTTCAGTGTTCCTTTAGCCCTTGACAAGGCCTTAGTACTATTCTGCTCTCTTACTTAGGGGCTATTACCATGCTCCAGTCACCATATTCAGCCACTAGCTACAAGAAATTCTTTCAGATGCAGCAGCCTCTGTTGGTCTTTCCCACTCTCGAGTGACCCCTGTTTTCAAACCAGGAGATGTCTCACTTTTTCCTACACTGTGACCAACTCGTCCTGTTGAGGCCAGTAATTGACCGTGAGGGCCTCATGTGACTATAACCAGCAGAACATTGTGTTCTGCTCATACAGAGTTGTGACTGTAGGATAGTGTCTGTATGTTACAGATAAACCACCTGTTGATAGACCTGAACCACCAAACTGGGCATACAGTCACATCTATCTGTGGGGAAGGGTTAAAGAGCAACTACGCTTTTATTTCTTTTTAATAATTTTGTCCAAAATGAAAAGCCATTCAACTTTGCAGATCACTTTATTAGGGAATAACTTATACTGAAGTGATTTGCAAATTTTCAAAACTTTCCATGCTAGTTACTCTTTAAAGAGTGCACTGCTCCCCAGTATTTTGGCTTCTTGCTTGCTGGCGGGGGCGATGCACTCCTGCTTGATTTTTAGTTTGAACAAACGTTATCGTCACGCTGCTAGCCAGCACTATGTGCTCTCCGATGCTGCTAGCAGAGCCAACTTTGTCTCTCTATCAACTAAAGCAAATTCACGGACTAGATGTGCACTGCCAAGGAGTAGATGATCAAGGCAAGTCGGAAATTTATCTTTATTCTTAAAAACTACACGTTACAAAGTCGGTCAGAATCCTTCATCAGGTCTATATTCACAGAATATTATTCATGTTTTTTATGTAGCTCCAATTATGACGTGTTGATCTCAGAATTCCAATATGGAAGCAATTAGCATACATCAACAAAATCACAAATTTTTAAAGACAAAAACAAATAATAATAATTAATACATAAATATTGTGACATACGTCAATGAATGTACCCTTAAACCACCCAATATATCAGAAACATTAGTTTTCTTTTAGGTTAGTTATAAAAAAAATTGCCGCAAGTCAATCTCTAGCGTTAACTCTTAGATAGTATTCTCAATGCAATCATCTGATCTCATATAATCTTTGAGCATTAACCCCTGGAAAATCTTTTCAATACATTCATTTATTCCATCCAGTGGTAGGTGTCACGCTGTCTAATGATATGTGTACGATGTCAGTAAACTATTCTTACAGAAACAACACTCTATACAACATATAGTTTAGCAACATCAGCATGTAAATATAGAATAGATTTACCTGACACGATATCCGTTGAACTCAGGGTTAATCTTGAGGACTTGATACGCTGTCAAAGGAAAGAGGAGGACCGGGGTCTAACCTGACCCTAAAACTGGGGTCCTAACTAATCCCTCACCTTGGAGGTACTGATAATGGTTCAGAGGTCCAAGTCTCCAGCCTAACCTAGTCTCCTATCAGTCCCTGAACCCTGTAATCAGTCCTAAGAAGGATCCTGACTACCACCAAAGGGATATGGGCTGATCTCTGCTAAATACACAGATTAGACATATAGGACAGACTGGAGAAAACACAGACTCGCATACACACTCAAACACAGAAGGAACATAAATGGTCTGGGATATAAAACTCTAAGCAAGTTGAGCTTAAAACAACTAAGGAGCTCTTTAACTTAAGTCTATACAGATTCAATCCTATCTGTGGTCTGCATGAAGAATTTCACTGGCAACTCCCAAAACAGACAACCAGGGATTTAAAGGAAACCAATCAACAAATAATCAATTGCAGCCGGGAGAAACTGAACCCAGTCCCAGAACCGAGCACAGACAGCATTAACTCCCTCACTGCCAAACACAAAGAAACAGCAACTCAGCTGTGAGAAGTCAGAATGTGCAACCGCGACGATCTTCGTGGCGATGCACACATGACAGTACCCCCCCTTCTACGAGGGCCTCCGGACCCTCAGGGCCAGGTCTGCCCGGGTGAGTTCTGTGGAAGGTCCGAACCAAACGATCTGCGTTAATGTCAGACGCAGGAACCCACGTCCTCTCCTCTGGACCATACCCCTTCCAATGCACCAAGTACTGAAGGGACCGGCGATTCAGACGTGAGTCAATGATCTTTGACACTTGAAACTCCAAGTTACCATTGACCAACACAGGAGGAGGAGGTAGAGGTGACGGTATGACTGGTGCCACGTACCTCTTAAGTAATGACTTGTGGAACACATTGTGGATTTTAAACGTAGGAGGGAGGTCCAGACGAAATGCCACAGGATTAATTATGGAACTGATCCTGTACGGCCCGATGAATCTGGGACCCAGTTTCCAGGAGGGAACTTTAAGTTTTATATTCCTGGTAGACAACCATACCAGATCGTTCACATTCAGATCTGGACCAGAAACTCTCCTCCTATCAGCCATACGTTTATAACGGTTCCCCATAGCACTCAGATTATTCAATACACCTCTCCACACTGAAGCAAGTGACGACGAGAAACGCTCCTCCTCAGGAACCCCAGAAGGGCCCCCCCCATTGAAAGTACAAAACTGGGGATGAAAACCATATGCCCCAAAAAACGGGGATTTACCAGTGGACTCGCTCCGCCTGTTGTTAAGAGAGAACTCTGCCAGAGGCAAGAAAGAAGACCAGTCCTCCTGGTTCTCTGAGACAAAACACCGAAGATAAGTCTCAAGGCTTTGATTCAGACGCTCTGTCTGACCATTGGTCTGCGGATGAAAAGCCGAGGAAAATGACAATTGCATCCCCCGACGTAAACAAAATGCCCTCCAAAATTTAGACACAAACTGAGACCCCCTATCTGACACCACATCAGAAGGCAACCCATGAAGTCTCACAATCTCCCCAATGAACACCTGCGCCAGAGTTTTAGCATTAGGGAGGGCAGGAAGAGCAATGAAATGTGCCATCTTACTGAACCTGTCAACAACCACCAGTATGACAGTTTTCCCTGACGACGGAGGAAGATCCGTAATGAAGTCCATAGACAAATGAGTCCATGGACGCTCCGGAAGTTTCAAGGGTAAGAGGGTCCCAGACGGACGGGTATGAGGGGTTTTAGAGCGAGCACACACCCCACATGACGCGACAAAAGTTATAACATCTTTATTAGCGTTAGGCCACCAAAACCGGCGAGAAAGGAGATCTAAAGTAGCCTTACTCCCTGGATGTCCTGCTAAAGCAGAATTATGATGTGCCTCAATAACCTTTTGTCTCAACTGATTTTGGACAAACAGTCTCCCTGAAGGTCCTGCAGGGGCGTCCCCCTGAGCCTCTAATACCTCCTCCTCAAGCTCAGAACATACAGCAGACACTACCACCCCCTCCTGAAGGATAGGAATCGGGTCATCCGTTTTCCCGGCCCCTGGGAAACTGCGAGACAAGGCATCAGCCTTAACATTCTTAGACCCAGGGCGATATGTGACGACAAAATTAAACCTGGTAAAAAACAACGACCATCGAGCTTGTCTGGAATTCAGACGCTTAGCAGATTCCAAATACAGCAGGTTTTTGTGATCAGTAATGACGGTGATCGGGTGGACTGCCCCCTCCAAAAAGTGACGCCATTCTTCAAAAGCCAACTTAATGGCCAAAAGTTCCCTATTGCCGATATCATAATTCCTTTCGGCGGACGACAACTTCTTAGAAAAGAAAGCGCACGGATGCCATTTACCAGGGGACGGACCCTGGGACAATATTGCACCCACCCCTACGTCAGACGCGTCCACCTCCACAATGAACGGCTGTGATGCATCTGGTTGGATGAGAACGGGTGCCGACGCAAAACATTTTTTCAAAGAGGAAAAAGCTTGGCAAGCTTTGTCCGACCATTTAGAAAAATCCGTCCCTTTTCTTGTCATGTCAGTGAGAGGTTTGACAACAGATGAGAAATTACAAATAAATTTCCGGTAGTAGTTAGCAAACCCCAAAAAACGCTGCAGAGCCTTAAGATCCTCTGGCTGATCCCATTCAAGCACTGCTCTCACTTTTTCAGGGTCCATACGGAAACCGGAGGCTGACACCAAGAAACCCAAAAACTGAAGTTCCTGTACAGCAAATACACACTTTTCCAGTTTGGCGTATAGTTTATTGTCTCGCAAGATCTACAACACCTGTCTCACATGCTCCTGGTGAGACACAAGATCTGGCGAGTAAATTAAAAATGTCATCCAAATATACGACCACAAACAGCCCCACAAGGTGACGAAAAATGTCATTAACAAAATGTTGGAATACTGCTGGTGCAGTAGTCAGACCAAAAGGCATGACAAGGTTCTCATAATGTCCCTCCGGTGTGTTAAACGCCGTTTTCCACTCATCCCCTCTTTTATCCTAATCAAATTATACGCCCCCCTGAGATCCAATTTAGAGAACCATTTGGCGCCAACAATTTGATTGAAGAGATCAGGAATAAGAGGGAGAGGATACAGATCTCGAACAGTAATCCGATTAAGTTCGCGGAAATCCAAGCAAGGGCGTAGGCCTCCATCTTTTTTCTTCACAAAGAAGAACCCCGCGGCCACTGGGGAAGATGAAGGTCTAATATGCCCTTTGGCCAGACTTTCCGAAATATAGTCTTTCATAGCCTGCCTCTCAGGACCAGAAGGTTATATAACCTAGCTTTAGGTAACTTAGCATCAGGAAGTAAATTAATAGAGCAGTCATACGCGCGATAAGGAGGCAACTCCTGACACCCCTCCTCAGAGAACACATCCCCAAAGTCCTCCAAAAAAGGAGGCAATGTACTAGGCACGACCGCACTGATGACTGTGTTCATGCAGTTACTTTTGCAAAACTCACCCCATTGGCTTATCTCTCTGGACTGCCAATTAATCACAGGGTTATGTTTAACCAACCAAGGAAGTCCCAACACAATAGGAGTAGGTAGACCCTCCAACACATAACAAGATAATTGTTCCCTATGTATCGCCCCTACCCGAATATCAATGTTATGGACCTCATGAACAAAGCTACCTTGGCCGAGAGGCCTGGCGTCAATGGAGAATATAGGGATCGGTTTGGCCAATACACTCAGAGGCATACCTTGAGCCTGAGCAAACTGAGCGTCAACCAGATTAGCCCCGGACCCACTATCAAGAAGAACAGAAAATCTCTCCACTCTCGTACCAACCACCATCTCCACTGGTACAAGGAACTGAGAAGAACTAGCGGACGAAATACATACTCCCAGGTTGTCGTCCACCACACAACCTGGGATTAACAGTTTTCCGGCAACTTTTTGCTCAACAAGGCACGGGATGGACATCCCCCAACAAAATGTCCCTCTTTCCCGCAGAAGAAACACCTTCTAGTCCTGCTGCGTACCACCAATCCCCTCCTACGAAATGATGTCCCTCCCAACTGCATAGGCTCCTCTGAACAGACAAGGGGAACCTCAACATAAGGGACTTTTGTAGTAGGTGGAACAACTACCGGGGGCGGAGTTACCTCACCCCTCTCCCGAAGCCGTCTATCAGTACGGATAGCTAGGGCCATAGTAGCCTCCAGTGATGGAGGAGAATCATACTGAGCCAAAACGTCCTTTAATTTGTCAGAAAGCCCATGACAAAACTGACTCCTAAGAGCTGGGTCATTCCACTGAGTATCTGTGGCCCATCTACGGAACTCAGAAGCAAATTCCTCCGCCGGACGATCTCCCTGCTGTATCTTACGTAATTTTGTCTCAGCAAGAGAGACCCGATCTGGGTCATCATATACCAAACCCAGGGCAGTAAAAAATCGATCTACAGACTGTAGAGCCGGGATCCCGGAGGAAGGGAGAATGCCCAGGATTGAGGGTCCCCTTGTAGGAGCGAGATAACAATTCCCACTCTCTGCTCTTCACTCCCTGATGATCGAGGTCGAAGCCGAAAATACAATTTACATGCTTCCCGGAATGTGAAAAATTTGTCTCGCCCACCAGTGAACCTGTCCGGGAGAGCTACTTTAGGTTCAAATCTGGTTTGCTCCAGGGGAGACAAAACTTTGGACTTAATGTCCGTCAACTCCATGGATAATCCCTGCAACTGCAGAGCCAGCTGGGCTACTGGATCCATGGCAACTGGGGATAATTTTATTGGCCAGTGAAAATGTCACGCTGTCTAATGATATGTGTACGATGTCAGTAAACTATTCTTACAGAAACAACACTCTATACAACATATAGTTTAGCAACATCAGCATGTAAATATAGAATAGATTTACCTGACACGATATCCGTTGAACTCAGGGTTAATCTTGAGGACTTGATACGCTGTCAAAGGAAAGAGGAGGACCGGGGTCTAACCTGACCCTAAAACTGGGGTCCTAACTAATCCCTCACCTTGGAGGTACTGATAATGGTTCAGAGGTCCAAGTCTCCAGCCTAACCTAGTCTCCTATCAGTCCCTGAACCCTGTAATCAGTCCTAAGAAGGATCCTGACTACCACCAAAGGGATATGGGCTGATCTCTGCTAAATACACAGATTAGACATATAGGACAGACTGGAGAAAACACAGACTCGCATACACACTCAAACACAGAAGGAACATAAATGGTCTGGGATATAAAACTCTAAGCAAGTTGAGCTTAAAACAACTAAGGAGCTCACAACTAAAGTCTATACAGATTCATTCCTATCTGTGGTCTGCATGAAGAATTTCACTGGCAACTCCCAAAACAGACAACCAGGGATTTAAAGGAAACCAATCAACAAATAATCAATTGCAGCCGGGAGAAACTGAACCCAGTCCCAGAACCGAGCACAGACAGCATTAACTCCCTCACTGCCAAACACAAAGAAACAGCAACTCAGCTGTGAGAAGTCAGAATGTGCAACCGCGACGATCTTCGTGGCGATGCACACATGACAGTAGGGTTGATCATTTGTAGATCCAATAGGATTCCCTATTGATTTTGTTTTGGGATGTATACTTATATTTGCTCTATTAGCATTAGTTTTACATTATTGGGGTGTTTTTCAGTTAGAAAGTGTTTAGATATACTCTGATTAATTATTCCATTGCGTTATATCCATGCTTGTTCATCCTATTATGGTGAATTGGATGGTTCTCTCTATGGACTGCTGTGTGTACTCTACATCCATATCTGTGGGAGTACTGTGCAGTACTGTGCATTTAAGGCTCTGTGTGTACTCTGCACCTCCGCTTGTGGGAGTACTGTGCCTTTAAGACTCTGCAACCCTGCTTATGTGAGTACTGTGCCATGCAGCCTCTGAGTGTACTCTGCATCCCCTCCTGTGGGAGTATTGTGCTTTTAACACTAGAACTACTGATGGAGTCATTTTGACTCCTTTCGTTTTTTATTTCTCTTCTGTGACTACATTTTTCAGAATTCCGGCTTGAAACTCGGTGACTTTTCCTCAAATATGATGTGAAAAAAGATTTTGTGAGAATAAATAATTTTGGTGAAAAATGTGCGCGTTTTTTCAAAATTTACCAAGAACTACTGAAGGGAGTCATTTTGACTCCCTACTATATTTTGAGGTCCTTTTGTCACTAAATGTTGCTATAAAGTTTTGTGCATAATTTTTTCACTCTGTCTTATTTACCCTGATGTTCATATAGATGTAGTTCAATTTACATGTCAACTTTTCACATTTTCCTTGTGTTTTACCTGCTTGTATTACTGTGTAATGCTGAACAAAATAGCTTGTTTACTCTAGGCTCTTATCTTATGCTAATTTTTGATTCATATATATTGACACATATAAAGAACTGTACGCTTGCAGAAGCATGCAGGAACAATAATTTACAGTTTACTCTATCTGATGAGGAGCTAGATGCATTCATTGCGATATTCTATGCTCGTGGAATATCTGGCATGAACCGTCACTCGATTAGCAGTATTTGGTGTAATGACTGGGGAATACCGTTTTGCAAAGCGACAATGTCTAGGGACCGCTTTGTTGAAATTATGAGGTTTCTCAGATTTGATGAGAAATCTACTCGATCGGAGAGACTGCAAATGGACAAGTTTGCTCTATTTTCTACTGTGTGGGACAGGTTTATTGAAAATTGTATTGCGTGTTACAAACCTGGCCCATACATAACGGTGGATGAGCAACTTTTCCCAAGCAAAACTAGGTGTCCATTCACGCAGTACATGCCTTCCAAACCAGATAAATATGGCCACAAATATTGGCTAGCTGTTGATAAGGAGAGCAAATATCTGGCAAATGGCTTCCTTATCTAGGCAAAGATGACACGCCGTGCTGAGGACCGTTTAGCTGACCATGTGGTAATGAAGTTATTGGACCCGTTTTTGAAAAAAGGTCGCAATGTTACAACCGATAATTATTTTACTTCAGTAAAATTAGCTAAACAGCTAAAAAGCAAAGGAACAACCATCGTGGGAACACTGAACAAGATAAGGCGAGAAGTGCCTAAAGAAATAAAATCCATGAAAGAGGAATTGTACAACACTAAAGGGTTTAGAAATGAAGACAATTTTACACTTACAGTATATCAAGGAAAGCCCAACAAAAATGTTGTCATTTTGAGTTCCGTCCATCCAGATGTTGTTGTTGCGTCTGATTCCGCTAAAAAAACTCCAGAAACGGTAAAGTTTTACAATGAAACAAAATATGGAGTAGATGTAGTGGATCAGATGGCACGAAAATATACCACACGAACATGCACAAGGAGATGGCCTGTTCATGCATTTGAAAATGCCTTAGACTTTGCGGGTATAAATGCATGGATAATATTCAATGAGATAACCCACCAAAAAATGTCACGCAAGGCATTTTTGCAAACGCTTGTGAGAGAGTTGAGTGGTCCTTATGTCACAGATAGGGAAAAGGGTTCCACGTCCCAAGTTTCTACATGCTCAGAAGTGATGGTTCAAACAAAATTTTGCCAGATCAAAGAAAAGTGCAAGAAAAATAGATCTGTCGGCAATTGTAAGACTTGTGGTAAGTCTTCGTGTGGGCAATGTACTGCCATAAATCAAAGGCAATGCCTAAAATGCGAAACACCAAATGTTTAGAAGGTGAATTCTGTGCCATATTTTCATTTTTATGCTCCTCCACCTACATTTTCTCTGCTTTTTGTTCTTCAGTTGTTGTTTATATGTGTGCACTTGAATAAAAAAAAATGTTTGAAAAACGTCTATTATAATTATTGTTATTTTCTGTAGAAAAATAAGAAAAGCAGAAAAAAAAACCAATCAAAAGCATTACTGTTGGATCTCACAATAATAATACATTACAAAAAATATAATTATTAATAAATAACCACAAATGAAACTCTAAAAATAAACGAAAACAAGCAAGGAGTCAAAATGACTCCTTTCAGTAGTTCTAGGCGGGGTCACGAGTCCAGTAGTCCTAGTGTTAAGCCTATGAGTGTACTCTGCAACTCCATCTGTAGGAGTACTGTGCCTTTACGACTCTGTGTGTAATCTGCAAACCTGCCTGTGGGAGTACTGTGTATTTAAGCCTCTATGTATACTCTGCACTCCTGCCTGTTAGAGTACTGTTCTAAAACACCTATGTGTACTGTGCAGCTGTATATGTACGAGTAGTGTCCTTAAAAATAATTCTCTTCAGCCATCTTTTTCCATTTGTGGGCTAAAAAATTATTTTATTCTAGCACTATGTGTCTATACAAGTAGTGTGGCAAAAAAATAATTCTACTCTGCAGGTGTCTTTATGTGAATAGAGTGTCTAAAAAATTATTCTGAAAAAGGAGCATGGACCACATCTCCAAAAAGTCATACATTAATCTAATGCCGCTATTCAAAATTATATATTACTGATCATGTGGTTGTTAGTTTAACATTCTGATCCGACTGTATGAAGCCCACTGCCACGTCACGGCGAACCTCTCAGTGGATCCTTTTATTGCCTTAAAGGAGCGGCATCTTGTGCAAACCATTGTCGCAATGACAATGCACCAGCAAGGTGGACGGCCTGGTACCTCACAGCACCCATGCTGCAAGAGTCCCCATGACCGCACCACCACACAAGCACAAAACTACAGCAACAATGGCCGCCACACCAAGTGAAAGGAGCCATGAAACTCACCTTCCTCAATCTCTCAAATTAGAGCAAAAATAGTCTCCTGTTAATTTAAAATCACCTGTGCCAAATGAGAGGAGTGCTGGTCCAAGAAAGGGGATCATGCAATATGCTGAAAAAGGAACATGGACCACACCTCCAAAAATTCATACATTGATCAAATGCTGCTAGGCCAAAATATATATTACTGAACGACGACGATGCTCCTTTAAGGCAATAAAAGTTAGGTCCCACTGAGAGGTCGGCCGTGACGTGGCAGTGGGATCCATACAGTCTGATCAGAATGTTATCAGAATCCTTTTTCAGCATAAAAAATAATTCTACTTTGCAGTAGTGTGCCTAAAAAATAATTATATTTTCTTGTTGTGTCTGTAAGAGTTGCGGGCCTTAAAAAAAAATTATATTCTTTTATATTCTACAGGCAGAGGTTTCCATGATGGCTTTGGACGGAGAGGCGAAAGACTCAGTTATGCTACGACCCCCCCGACAGCGGGATACATTTGACAAAGTATTGCACATACTGGAGGAGACACAAGAGGACCCCACAGATGTAGGGGAATCACGCATGCGGTTGTTTAGCCGGGTCCAAACAGAGGGGGAGACGGTGACTCCGCATGAACGTGCTGCAGGAGATCCACACTGCCATATTCAGAAAAGACGGCATGGGCATAGGGTCGACTGACATAGTATTACAGGATCAGTTAGTGACCGGATTGCTTGCGAGTAAACCCACACATGTCCTTTGCAGAAGTTGGAAGTGAGGCACGTGTGCGTGAGCAAGAGCAGGGGGTGACAGTCCCAATGGCGAAGATCCGGAGCAGAGAGGTATCTGTGAATCTGATCACTGAACCAGGATGGGTAGAAGATTTGCGGAAGGAGATTCAAGTTATGCAGGAAGACCTGACAGAAACCAAAAAGAAGGTGACCTCATTAAGCACACCCGGGGGAAGAAATATCCCAGAACCGCGACGGGGCGGGAGAACATTTCGTCGGGAGGAACTTCCTACATGCTATATCTGCGGAGAACTAGGACATGTGGCCTGGGGTAGTTCACACTGACAACGGCCTCTTCAGTGTCGCTCGTTAAACTAGGAGGCTCCGAGGCTGGGGGGTACGCTGCCCGGAGCCAGAACAGCCAAAAAGGAGGATCAGAAGTCCCACCAATTTAGTTTCTGTGTGTCCTCTAGTCTAGGCCGAAATGGATGGTTGGGCCATCCTCTACTTCGTAGATACCGGCTCGCAAGTGACTATGATGCCCGAGAAATAATTTAGAAGACATTTCCCTGAAGCAATGAGGCATGAGTGGGGCCTGGTGATAAAGCTGACGGCCGCTATTCAGTTACCCATCGTAGTCACAGGGGTGGCATCAATGCAAATCAAGGTCTATGGCAAAGATCTGGGCCACAAAGGTGTGGTGTTAACTGCGGGAGACACAGAACGTGGACATGCTGTCACTCTGGGGATGAATGTGCTCAAGGAGTTCAGGAGTCTTCTCTTCAATGAGTCCCCAGACGTGTTTTTGAAACAATGGAGTCCGTGAACACCTCAAAGAAAAGAGTTTCAACAGTTGATCCAGACAGCTCAAGCACAATAGGCCTCCTGTGATGGAAAGGTGCTGTGAAAAGTGATTATTCCGGCTGCAAACAAGCTTGTAATACCACCGGAGCAAACCATGCTCTCCTTACCTGTCCGGGCTTGCACTCCTCTGGAGGGGGTTGAAATACAAATAGAACCGTTTGTCATGGAGCACATACCCCCAGGGCTCCAAGTTGCCCGAACACTGGCTACTGTACATGATGGAATGGTACCCGTGAGATGCGTGAATTTGAGAGAGGACAATCTGACACTTCCCCCCAGGAGCGAAGTAGCGCAAATTGTAGGCATGCCGGAGAAGCTGATATCAACCCAGGCTGTTCAGTTGACGGCGAAAAAAGAAGACCCATGGACCGTAGCTGTAGAGACATTCCCAGTGCCAGAACTTCACCAACAGCAGAAAGGGCGTCGTATTTTGGAACAAATGCGCGCTGAATTAACAAAACTCACACCGCAACAGGTACAGCAAGTGGAAGCCTTACTCAGACGTTACCAAGACGTATTCGCACATCATGAAGACGATTTCGGCTGCACTACTGCAATCACACACAAAATCCCAACCGGTAATGCTGCGCCCATCAGAGAACGCTATCGTCAAATCCCTCCGCAAATGTAACAGGAGGTGAAAGGGATACTAACACAGATGCTACAGAATGGTTTCATCCGAGAAAGTCAGAGTCCGTGGGCTGCTCCTATTGTGCTAGTACGGAAAAAGGATGGCACTCTGCATTTTAGCGTGGACTATCGCAAACTAAATGCCTGCACTGTGCGAGATTCATACCCACTACCCCTTATCGAAGAGTCACTGTCCGCACTGGGGAGCAAGTGGTTGTTGGCAAGTGCCGATGTCCGAACACGACCGAGCAAAGACGGCCCTCATACTACCCATGGGCTTGTATGAGTTCAACAAGATGCCGTTCGGTCTCGCTAATGCTCCTGGCACTTTTCAGTGTCTCACGGAGAGGTGTTTGGGTGATCTAAACTTTGAAACCAGTCTCATCTACCTCGACCATATAATAGTGTATGTCGAAGAACATCTGCAACGACTAGAGCAAGTATTAAGCCGGCTCCAGAAACATGGTTTGAAAGTAAAACCTCCCAAATGTCATCTGTTTTGCACCCAGATCGAGTATCTAGGACATGTGGGTCTCTGCTGAAGGTGTAAGACCGTCCCGGGAGAAAATTGCAGCAGTAGAGGATTAGCCCATTCTGAAGACCGTGAATGATGTTCTGGCCTTTCTGGGACTAACTGAATACTATTGGCGGTTCGTGAAAAACTTCACCCGCATCGTTAATCTGTTATTAGAGCTACTGAAAGGGGTGCCATCTGCAGCCAAAACAGGACGATTCAGTTGGGAGAGCGTCAGGAGTAAGGATTTCAAACCTTGAAAGTGGCCTTGATAGAAGCACCAGTCCTAGCCTACGCTGACTTCTCTCAACCCTTCATTCTCCATACTGATGGCAGCTTGTATGTTCTCGGAGCTGTATTGTCTCAGATTCAAGACGGAAAAGATCGGGTGATTGCCTACACGAGTCAATTCCTCCATGACTCCGAACGGAACCCGGACAATTACAGTTCGTTCAAGTTGGAGCTGTTAGCATTAGTGTGGGTCATGACAGAGAAGTTTGCAGAATACTTGTCTGGGTCTGAAGTCCTGGTACGCACTGATAACAACCCTCTGGCTCACTTGGAGAACGCAAAGTTGGGTGCCCTGGAACAGCGCTGGGTGGCTCGAATGGCCAAATACCGGTATAGAATTGCCTACAGAAGGGGAACCGAAAACACTCTATCTAGAGTGACACACGAGAAGCCTGGTTCCAACCGAGATTAAGAACTAGAGTCTGAAGAAGTTCCTGAGTTCCGAGATTCTGCAAGGACATTGGCAGCTACGCAGGAACAGGTGTAAGCAATGCCCCAGGAAAATGTGTTAGGGCAGCCCTGTGGCGAGTGGGTATGGGTTCAACAGGAGGACGGAGAACTCGCACAGATATGACAGTGGGTGGCCCTTAAACAACTACCCCACTGGAGTGAGAGGGAGGCCCTGTCTCCTGGGGCACTACAAATCCTTCGGCAATGGGAGAGGCTCCAACTGAGGAACGGACTGTTGTATCGGAAGATTCAGTTACAATGGGCCCTCTCCGTCACTTGGCAAGTGGTGATCCCTGAAGAGCTGTTGTATAAAGTGGGCACGGAGGCCCCTGAGAGAGGAGCTTACTTCGGCCAGGAGAAGACTTTTCAGTGGCTACAGAAACTGGTTTACCACCCCTTGCTGAAGTCAGTAGTAGAGGAAGTGTGCCGGCTCTGTAGGAGCTGCGAGCTGGCCAAACCACCAGAGCAAAGAGCGCCTACACAAACTATTGTGACCTTGGCACCTTTAGAAGTGTTAATGATCGATTATTTGACAATAGGCCCAGCTCATCAAGAGTATGAATATTGCTTGGTAATGATGGATCATTTCACCAAATTTGTCGTCGTGACTCCGACTCGGGACCAAGCAGCCGAATCTGCAGCACATGCTATCTGTAAGAACTTCATTCAAGTGTACGGATGTCTGAAGAGAATCCACTCAGACCAAGGTGCCTGTTTTCTGGGACAAGTAATGGAAGAACTGCATTGCTTATATCAAATCGGGAAATCCCGTACGACGCCCTACCTTCCTCAAGGCAATGGAGAATGCGAGCGGTTCAATCGAATTCTCATCTAGATGTTAAGAACACTGGAAGAGGACCGCAAGGTGCAGTGGCCTGAATTCCCTACACCCTACTCTTTGGCAGGCCAGGAAAAGAAATTACAGAGCTGGAACTGGACCCAGAGGAGTACTACCAGTGGACGAGGGTGTCCACCTGGGTACAAGAACATCGCCATCGACTACAGACTCTACATCGTCTGATGCGGACCAGGTTTCAAGAGTTGGAACATCCAGAGACAACTCCCCTACGAGGGACAGTTCTGCAGGCCGGAGATTGGGTGTTAGTACGAGATAAACGTCCTCGAGACAAGTTAGAGTACCTGTGGAAAAAAACACTGTATCGTGTGAAGTGACAAGTCAACCCTGAAGGAGAAGAAAATGTCCCTACTCATGTTGTACAACAAAACATGCTACGTCCCTGAGTGTCAAGAGACCCTGCACGAGAAGACGAAAAAAACAGTATTCCTGAGAACCTTCCTCCAGTCACTTTAGATTATGAAGAAGAAGAATGTCCTGAATTGCCACAAGTAGGCCCAGAAGAAGAGCAGATACCTAAGGCCCTTGGTGCTCCTGAGATTCCTGACACGGCTGTTTCACCAGAACTGGGCACATTCCCACCCCCGTCAGTACAACTTGACTCAACTACCCAACCTGATTCAACGGCTTCTTCTAGTTTACGACGTTCGTGCGTTCAACAGCAGGAAAGCCTCCTAACCGATATGATCAAGATCATTTTGTTTGGCAACAAATCATTCAAGGAATAGGAGAATGTCAACCATACTACAAGAACTCTCGCCTGTGGAATGGTGAGCACAAAGAGAGGGGGAATATAAGGAGAAGGACTGGACCAGGCATACCTTTTCCGTTACTGGTCCGGTACTGTCGGGGCTGTCACCCATGTTGCACGGGGAAAGCTTAAAACCCCGGACTGACCTTTGCACTCAGTAATAGGGGGTGCGGCTAAGCTGAAAAATCTGCAGAGCGGGAAACAAGTCAGTCTTAGCGGGAACGCTCAGACAGTGTTAACACTGCAACCTCTGAGCACCGGGGATGGAGCAGGCCCAAGTCTTAGGAGCCACAGATCCTCCACCAGAGACTGCCGACAGAGACCGGCAAAGTGCCCTCTGACCGAGTGGAAAAGTCTTCTGTCAAGTCATAGATACGCGCATGTTGAGACAGGGAGGCCGGGTGACCCACTGTTAACTGTATCCTGATACACCCGTATGCAACTACCTAGTAACGTTAGACTCTGGCAGTGTTAAAGACTTTAACCGTTCCTGTACTTCACCTTCTGGACCCAGTACCCCTGTCAGGACAGCGAGGATCCACCATTGCCGCCAGGACCCGGAACACCATCTTCTCCAGGACAGCGCCAGACCCTTACGCACCATGGCCTTGGCGCCATTGCTTGCATCCAGGATTCCAGACTCTGACATCGTAGGACTGATAGGTTTAACATTACTGAACTTTCCCCTCATCCTCCCCACACCTGTTTTTTACAATTTACAAATCCCTCCTAAAGCCAGTTTTACCATATTTTCTCCCTGCGTGGAATATCCACTGTTAAATAAGCCCCATTTTAACCCTTGCTCTGCCTCCTGTCCGTCACTGCATCCCGCGTACCTGCGATTCTACAGCCCGACTAATCCATTTCTGTCCTCACTACCCCTCCGCTTCTCCCCTTTACAAATTCCATCATTGTCTCACAATTTCACAAAGAATTCACTACATGCTACTAACACTGACCTACAAAGCTATCCATAACCTGTCTCCCCCATATATCTCTAAATTAATCTTCCTCAACCTAGAAGTGGGATAGAAGTGGGATAGTAACCTGATCATGGCATCATCAGTGCTGGCCTTGTTCATGGAGTACTTGAAGCAGTGAAAAATAGCACACATGTCCCACATGGAGGCCCACTCATTGGTCTTGAAGTGGTCTTGTTCCGCAGAGCGACACCCTCATGCTTGCTGCAGCTGCAACTCCACTATTGTGTGCTGCTGCTCACACAGTCTCTCCAGCATATGCAATGTGGTTTTCCAACTTGTGGGTACGTTGCATATCAGGTGAGGAGTAGGAAGGCAGAAGTGATTGTGCACCGCAGACAGGCAAGCAGCGGCAGGATGAGAATGCCAAAAGCACGTACAGACGGCTCGCAATTTCTGACCAGATGAGGAGATGGTGGAGGAAGTGAAGTAGGAGGAGGAGGTACTGTGGACAGAAAAAAGGCCAGGGCGCTTTTGAACCTTGCTCCCTCGTTTTCTGAGCAGCTGAAGCAGCGTGACTAACACTTCTTTCTCTGAACTGCACACGTCACTCGGATGACCTTGACTCCATGTGGGGTCTAGGACCTCATCATCCCCCATCGCATCATCACACCTCTCCAGTCTATCTGTAACTCTGCTGCCCTACTAATTCACTTCTGTCCTTGATACTCCTCTTTTCCTCTTTGCAAATCCCTTCATTGTCTCCCAGTTCCACAATGTATACTCTTCAAGCTACTAACACTGACCTACAAAGCCGTCCATATTCTGTCTCCCCCATTTATCTCTGAACTTATCTCCCGATATCTCCCACCACATAATCTCTGGTAAATAAATTCTCCGCATGATGTTCCACTCAGTCCTCAGCACTGGCATCCTTGCCAGATGACACACAGCAGAGCAACTGTGTTTCATCATCATCAGAGATGTGTTGCAGTGGTCCGCTGACCATTTGCACTACCCCTCCCGTGTAGTCATCCTCCAACAGAATAAGTGGTTGGGCTTCAGACCACTCAATCTCTTCCAATTGTGGGCGAGGGCCAGGTGGATGGCCCATGTGTAGGATAAAAAGCAGGAACGCGGGATGCAGTGACAGCAGGAGGCAGAGCAAGACTTAATGGGTTTCTTTTTATAAAGAATATTATAACAGTAAATACTCCACACAGGGAGAGAGTATGAGTATATAAGTGAACAAAGAGTATGCAATTATGTAACAGTAATGGAAGTGCAAATAAGGGGTTAATTTATCAGTCTGTGGTTCCCAGATGACGGAGGTTGGAAAATCCCTCGATGGCGCCGCAGGTGATGGGAGAAGTCTCTGAACTGGTCCCAAAGAAAGATGAGGCACTGTCTCTTTCTCAGATGTGATCCCTTGGTCCTGGAATGGGGTGCTGCACGATAAGATGCGTTTGGCAAGGCGGAAGGTAAACAAAGTCCCGGACTAGAGGCCGCGGTCACGGTACCGTATGGTGAGTCCTATGTAGTGCGCCGGCCACAGTCAGCGGTACAGACCGGTTAGGCTTGCTGGAGTCAGAAACAAGAGGAGTAACAGTCTCTGGTGGTACACAGTCTGTATACACAGGGATGAACGAGTACAGCGCAGGCCTGTTAGTTGGCGTCGGTCTGTGGAGAGGAAGTCAACCTCCTCTTGTAGTACACGCTGTCTTCCCGCCAAAGGCTCCATCTTGGTGCGCTCCATCCCCTTTATATCCGACCAGCCTCCCACAGTCAGGTGCAAAGGTCTGTTCCAGTCAAAAAGTCCTTCCCCCAGCAACAAAGGTGATAGCCCCGACACAAGAGAAATATCACTAGCCCGGTCCTTCTCCCTACATTCCTCCACTCCTTTTGCTCGCTATTCCATGGGCGAGGATTCTCGTGGAAAACGTGGCCTTTTTTTTCTTGAACAGTTTGCTGCCAGATGAACTGATCTTGGTCATAACGGTTGTGGGGTTTGCCGGCTGTTGTTCGCTCAGAGCATTGCAAATTGGAAGGAGTAGTGGAGTCCCCTTGAGTGGTAGAGTCAGATTCCACAGAGGAGAGTAGTGGCATGTCTGTTCCTTCTGAGACAAATTTTTCAGGGGCCCTGGGTTCTTGCCCCGCTTGTCCATCCTCGGGAAGTTGTTCAAAACTCTCTTCTTCTTCCTCTGCTACCATGGGAGCCTTTTCAGGAGCCTCTGGTGCTTCTTCTATTTTCACCGGATCTTTTGATAGGGCCGAAGCATATTCCGGTGAACTATCCGAGTAGAGGAACCTCCTCCTTCTTCAGGCTGAATCTCATATACTGGCCCTTCAGAGCTGATTCGTCGCTTTACCCGGTACGGGTCCTTTTCCCATCGATTTTCCAGTTCGTCCCAAGGACATCTTTCTCGTACTAAGACACGTTCCCCAACCTAAAAATTTGTTCCCTGCAGTGGAGTCCTTTCAGCATGCTCCAACTCCCGAAGCCTGGTCTGTACCAAGCGATACAAAGTCTGCAAGCGATGACGATGTTCACGAACCTAGGTAGACACCCCCGTCCGTGGGTAGTCCTCCCCTGGATCCAACTCCAGCTCAGTGATTCCTATTCCTGTACAGCTGAAAAAGAAAGTATAGGGAGTATAAGCAGTGGTTCGGTGTACTCGATTGTTGTATATCCAAACTAATTCTGAGACATACTCAGGCCACCGGACTTTCCGATCTTTTTCCAGGGTCCTCAACATTTGGATTATCATCCAATTAAACCATTCACAGGTGCCATTCCCCTGAGGGTGATACGGTGTGGTGCGGGACTTCTCTTTTTGCTATATATGATGTAATTCTTCCATCACTTTCCCTTTGAAACAGGCTCCCTGGTCAGAATGGATTCTCTTCGGACAGCCGTAAACTTGAAATATTGCAGATGGCATGTGCAGCTGATTCCACGGTTTCATCCCGGGTTGGAGTCACGACGGCAAATTTCGTGAAATGATCTATCATCACTAAACAATGTTGATACCCCTGATGCGCCGACCCGATGGTTATATAATCTATCATTAGCAGCTCCAGTGGAGTGGATGTTACGATAGTCTGTATGGGAACCCTCTGCTCTGGTGGCTTAGCCAATTCACAAGCCTGACACCACCTGCACGCCTCTTCCACTACAGCCTTCAGCCGGGGATAATAAACAAACAGCTGTAACCACTGATAAGTCTTCTCCTGACCAAAGTGTGCTCCTTTTTCATGCTCTTTAGTGGCTATCTCGGGCAACAGTGTTTCCGGGACTAAGACTTGCCAAGTGGCACCCAGCTCTCTTTGCAGCTGCACTTTCCGATACAGCAATCCATTCTTCACCTGGAGGTGCTCCCACTGTCGAAGAATTCGAGTTTCTGGGGATAGAGCATTTCTCTCTCTCAAACTGGGAAGTCTCTTTGATGTCACCCACTGTCTTAGCAGAGCAAGCTCACTTTCTTCTTGCTGTAACCGAACCCACTCATCCCAGGCTCGTCCCAAAATGCCTTCCCGAGTCAAGTCTTGCACCTGGTCCTGCATAGCCACCATCGTCCTGGCGGGACTTAGGAACCTGGGTATCTCCTCATTTTCCAACTCTTCATCCCTACTTCGCCCAGGTTTAGCATGTCTCACTCTAGACAGGGCATCAGCATGAGTGTTCTCAGCTCCCAGTTCTCTTTTGTAAACAATCTTATGCGAAAACTTAGCCATTCTGGCCACCCAACGTTGCTCCAGGGTTCCCAACTTCACATTCTCCAGGTGAGCCAACGGGTTGTTGTCGGTGCGCACCAATACTTCGGATCCGGACAAATATTCCGCAAACCTCTCTGTCATAGACCACACCAACATCAGCAGCTCCAACTTGAAAGAACTATAGTTGTCCGGATTACATTTGGAATCATGAAGGGAATGACTTGCATAAGCGATCACCTTCTCTCTCCCGTCCTGTATCTGCGATAATACAGCCCCAAGTCCATGCAAGCTTCCATCAGAGTGGAGAATAAACGGTTGAGAAAAGTCCGCATAAGCAAACACAGGAGCTTCCGTCAAAGCCCTTTTTAAATCTTGAAAGGCCTTTCCTGATGTTCCTTCCACCGAATAGTCAATTTTTTTGCACCGAAGGCATTCCCTTCAGCTGCTCCAGCAGCAGTTTTGTTATGTGGGTGTAATTCTTTACAAAACAGCGGTAATACCCGGTCAGTCCCAGGAATGTTCGAACTTCTTTCACCTTTTCTGGAGTGGGCCAGTCCTGTATCACAGCAATTTTCTCTCGAGATGGTCTCACCCCTTTGGCAGAAACAACATGGCCCAAATATTCAATATGAGTGCGGAACAAATGGCATTTTTGAGGTTTCACCTTTAGTTCATGTCTTTGAAGGTGACTTAGCACCTGCTCCAGTCTTTGCGGATGATTCTCAAATGAGGCAGCATAGACTATAATGTCGTCTAAATAGATGAGCGTAGCCTCAAAGTTCAAATCACCCAAACACCTTTCCATAAGTTGCTGAAAAGTTCCAGGAGCATTGACCAAGCCAAACGGCATTCTGTTGAATTCAAACAGACCCATGGGTAATATAAAGGCAGTCTTCGCTCGGGCTTGCTCTGACATTGGTACTTGCCAGTAGCCGCTGGCGAGGTCTAGCATTAAGAAGAATTTGGCATTCCTTAATGCAGACAAGGACTCTTCAATCCTGGGTATTGGGTATGAGTCTCTCACGGTACAGGCATTGAGCTTACGATAATCCACACAAAAACGCAGAGTACTGTCCTTCTTCCGCACTAGAACTATTGGAGCAGTCCAAGGGCTCTGACGCTATCTAATAACACCTTTCTGTAACATCTGACTCAGCATATTCTTCACTTCTTGATACAGTTGTGGTGGAATTTGTCGGTAACGCTCTTGTATGGGTGCGGTATTTTCAGTTGGTATCTCGTGTGTGATGGCCGTAGTGCAGCCGAAATCATCCTCATGACAATCGAATACGTTGCTATGGCGTCCCAATAAAGCTTCGACCTGCTGCACCTGTGCCTGTGTGAGTTCGGTCATGTCGGCCCGCATCTGCTCTAAAATCAGTCTTCCTTCCTGGACATGCTGAGGCTCTGGGGTTGTATAGGAGTTTACCGTTACAGTCCAGGGGTCCCTCTGCCGCACTTTCAGCTGTATAGCCTGAGGTTGTATTACTTCTTCAGGCATGCCCATAATCCTAGCCACTTCACTTTGAGGAGACACTGTGATGTCATGATCTTCCAAATTGATACAGTGTACAGGAACTGTTCCGTCATGCACAATGGCTAACGAACGTGCCACCAGGAGTCCCGCGGGAAGTTGCTCTGAAAAAGATGGCTCAATTTGGTTCTCTACTCCTTCTAATGGGGTACGAGCTTGGATGTGCAGGGAGAGCACTGTCTGCCCGGGGGGCAGAATGAGTTTGGATGAGGCGGGAACGATCACTTTTCCTAACGCCCCTCCGTCACTGGAAGACTCCTGAGCTTGGGCTACACGGATTAACTGTTGAAATACTTTCCTCTAGGGGATAGGTGTGCTCCACTGTTTCAGAGTCTCGTTGGAGGGGTCATTACTGAAGATACTCCCAATCTCCTTTAATATATTAATTCCCAGGGTGACTGTGTGTCCGCTATTCACTTCTCCCAAGGTTAACACCACACCTTTCCTTCCCAGATCCTTTCCACAAATGGAGATCTGCATCCACACCACACCACCCCTGCGATTAGGATGGGCAGTTGGTTTGCAGCCGTCAGTTTTATCACTGGGCCCCACTCAGGCCGCCTCGCTTCAGGGAAATGTCGCCAAAAGTAAGCTTCAGGCATCGTATTTACCTGTGAGCCGGTGTCCAGCAAGCACCGTACTGCTCGCCCATCAAACTCGGCCCAGACTAAAGGACACATTGAAACTAGATTTGTGAAACTTCCACTACTCCTTCTGGCTCCGGGTGGCGTCCCCCAGGCTCGGAGCCTTCTAGTTTAATGGATGACGGGGGTTGGATTCTACCCCGTCGTGAACACTCTGAGCCAAATGTCCAACCTCGCCACAATTAAAGCAAGTGAGGGGTCTCTGTTAACGGAACATTCTAGAATCACGGTGGGAATCCGGGCCTTCCCTGCCCTGTAACGGATTTGGAGCAGCCTCAGACTTCTTTTTAACTTCAGCTAATTCTCCTTTAATATCTAGAAGTTCCTTCTTTAGTTCTTCTACCCATTGGGGTTCGGTGACTGCATTCACAGACACCTCCCCACTCCGGACCTTCCCTACTGGGACTGTCACCCGCTGCTCCTGCTCCCTGCACCTCACTTCCTATCTCAGAAAAAGTCAGGCAAGGGTTCACCCGCACACACTCCCGCAGGGCCTGTTTTGTCAGCACATCCCGCAAGTCTGTGACTAATAGGTCTTGCAGCTTTATGTCTGTAGAGCTTATGCCTATGCCATCTTTCCTGAGAATAGCCGTATGCAAATCTTGCAGTGCGTTCATATATTGAGTCACAGTCTCCCCCTCCCTCTGCATGCAACTAAAAAGGCGCATCCTCAGCTCTCCAACATCTGTGGGGTCTCCATGGGTCTCTTCCAAAATTTGGAGCACCTTGTTAAAGGTGTCTCTTTCTCTGGGGGGCCGTGGCATAACTGAGTCTCTGGCTTCTCCATCCAATGCTATAATGTCCACCTTGGCCTCTAGTGCAGGGGTCATGGGGTGCATTCTCATCATCCCCCATATGCGCTCAGTCCAGCTCCATAACATGGTGTTGTTTCTCGTAAACTTTGGCAAATTATTCAACATGGCCCCCAGAGAGATACTGGACCTAGGGCCCACCCCAACTGCTTGGTGTGCCGTCTCTGTGCTGTTGGACTGCATCCTGCAGACTACGGCAAGTGTAGGATAACAAGCAGGATCACGGGATGCAGTGATGAGCAGGAGGCAGAGCAAGACTTAACGGGTTTTCTTTTTATAAAGAATATTATAACAGTAAATACTCCACGCAGGAGAGATTATGAGAGTATATAAGTGAACAAAGAGTATGTAATTATATAACAGCAATGGACGTGCAAATAACAGGTTAACTTATCAGTCTGTGGTTCCCGGATGACGGAGGTTGGAAAATCCCTCGATGGCGCCGCAGGTGATGGGAGAAGTCTCTGAACTGGTCCCAAAGAAAGATGAGGCACTGTCTCTTTATGGTCGCGACGTATCCTGGCTTTCTCAGGCATGATCCTTTGGTCCTGGAATGGGGTGCTGCACGAGAAGATGCGTGGGGCACCACAGAAGGTAAACAAAGTCCCGGAGTGGAGGCCGCGGTCACGGTACCTGAATCAAAGTGCACCGTATGGTGAGTCCTATGTAGCACGCCGGCCACAGTCAGTGGTACAGACGGGTTAGGCTTGCTGGAATCAGAAACAAATGGAGTAACAGTCTCTGGTTTGTACACGGTCTGCATGCACAGGGAATGAACGAGTACAGTGCAGGCCTTTTAGCTGGCATCTGTCTGCGGAGAGGGAGTCAACCTTCTCCTGTAGCACAAGCTGTCTTCCCGCCAAAGGCCCCGTCTTGGCGCGCTCAGTCCCCTTTATATCTGACCCGCCCTCCACAGTCAAGTGCAAAGGTCTGTTCCAGTCAGAAAGTCTTTCCCCCGGCAACAATGGTGACAGCCCCGATAGTTTCGACCCCGACACGAGAGAAATATCACTAGCCTGGTCCATCTCCCTACACATGGAACCAAAACCTGCAGAGTCATTAAAAAGCAGAAGTGACTGCTGCATGACTTGGGGCTCAGACTACTTGCCTGATTTGCAAGGGGTGAGGTGGAAGACAGATTCCCATGGGTCGCAGGTGCAAAATTTGCGCTTTCAGCAGGGGACTGGGTGGTATACCAAGTAAACAAAACTTAAGGCACTCTCAGCCAACCAATCTAAAACTACTTCTACTTTTTCTTGTCTCACCATTCATCCAGCGGTACTCAGGCCTACGAAGTTACACAGAACATCTTGTTGCATGCTTGCACCAAAAAAAGAGGGTTTCATTTGGGTGCATAGCAGGCCCAGATCGATCACGTCCTCTCCCTGCAGCAACTGCACACCACCACCAGCAATACAACCACAACCCCTAATTAATGGTCTCCTCATTGTTTCACCCAAAAAAATGCAGAGTATTACACGGCCTGTACACAGAGAGTGTGGCCAGCAGATAATTACACTGCCTGTTTTCATAGTACCCCACAAAAAATCAATAAAAAGAAAAAAAAAAACAGTGTTGGCTACCTCTTTCTCCTATACCTCTTCCACCTACATGGCCATCTCCACCTCCTCCACATGGACCTCCGCCTCCTGGTTCAATATTATAATTGTTTTACTTTTTATTCTGTTATTTTAAGTAATTTCCTTATCCACATTTATTTGCAGGGCAATTGTCCAGCTCTTACCCCCATTTAGTTTCCTTTTGCAGCCCACTAGCCCTTACTATGAGCATTTTACAAACATTTTAAAGCACCGTAGTTCAGCTACCTATTGACTGCTATTGGGTTTGGGTTCGGGTCAAGACCATCTCTAGAATCCGCCTTTTTCTCACTATGGAAACAACAAAAACCCTCACTGTAGCATTGATCCAATCCCGCCTGGACTACTGCAACGCTCTATTACTTGGCCTCCCCATTACTCGACTATCCCCTCTCCAGTCCATCCTTAATGCAGCAGCCAGGGTCATCCATCAGGCTAATCGGTACTCGGACGCGTCCGCTCTTCGCCAGTCCTTACACTGGCTGCCCATTCATTATAGGATCCATTTCAAAGTACTTGTTCTCACCCACAAAGCTCTCCACAGTGCAGCACCCCCCTACATCTCCTCCCTCATATCTATCTATCTATCTATCGGCCTAACCGACTGCTGCGCTCTGCAAACGACTTTCGACTAACCTCTGCACTAATCTATACCTCCCACTCCCGACTCCAAGACTTCTCCCGCGCTGCGTCAATCCTCTGGAATGCTCTACCCCAAGAAATTAGGACTATCCACAATTTGCATGGTTTCAGGCGCTCCCTCAAAACACATTTGTTCAGAGCGGCCTATCACATTCACTAATCAAAGTAATTCTATGTGTAAGTGTGTGTGTGTAGCCCATTCACTATCTCCATCCATCCCTCACTTCCTCAAGATGGCTGGACCATCATTGTAAATACACCATTGTATATACACACACCTGTACTTTGTATCTCCCCCACCTCATTGTAGATTGTAAGCTCTCACGAGCAGGGGCGGCTTATATTGCTTTAATTATTGTATTGTTAACGTTGTTACTTATGACTTGTGTTTTGAAATTGTTAAACTGTAAAGCGCTGCGGAATATGATGGCGATATATAAATAAAGATTATTATTATTATTATTTTGAGTTAAGTTCGGATACCGAACTTTCAACTCTAGTTCTGCTGAACGAATATTCACGGATTCGCTTATCCATACTTGTAACCACTGCAGTCCTTTATCAGGAGCCTGCACTAGTGGACGGTAACCTAGGCAACAAGCAGTAAACAATAGAATTTTATTAATACTTTTAAATAACATGTTAATTGCAAAGTTGCATGTTTTTACAAGCAATTTGCAATTTTAACTGTTTATGACCTCGAGAATAACCTTTTAAACGGAATTCATCATCAGACACATACTTTTGGTATTATTTAAATCAGGTAATAATTATAAACATTTTTATATAAATTTGGGCAATTTTTTTATGTTAATATCTATCTCTTTAAAAAATCAACGCTAACTGTTGGAGAGCACATAATATTTTGATATTTCCTTTTTCCCAGCAGCTCACTTTCTGTATCCATCCAACCTGTCCCTCCGTGTTCTCTGGGGATGAGCTTTACTCATAACTTCTTGAAGACCACAATATGTCTCTTTCAATTCACTCCCATGTATTTCAGCTGCCATAAAGCACGACCACACTGCTGCAAGTTCCAATCAGGCAGAAAGGAAGTATCTCCAATATGGCCGCCCCAGGAAGATTTTCAATATGTAAAAAAAATAGCACATGATTTCTATTCTACATACTGGCATCTATTAGATGAAACTTACATGCAAGAGATATTTGCTAGATATTTTTTAGACAGCGGTGTATTCTACTCCTCAAATGTATTATTTTTGTTCAGCATTACTTATCCCCCTGATCTACAGAGGCCTTGAGGACGGATAATGTGTATTTTGTTGTTTTCGATCATCTGAGGTGCGTGTGGTAATTCAGGCTTAGATGGATTTATGTGATTGTGTCTGATCTGACAGCGCACAGTTATCACAACGCTCTTCAGTAATGCTGCTTTGGCTCTTTTTAACATGTTCTGCAGCAAACTCAGCAAAAAATATTTTTATGACAAAAACGAAATGTCTTTCAGTACCGAAAAGTAACAAGCACTACAGAATTGATTCATTTGACATAGGAAAACAGTCTGTTTCCTTTGAGCATTTATTGTGTAATTCGTTGCTAATATAATTCATTATTAGGAGGAAGATGAAGCATAAGATTACCTAATATCTAGTAACGTCCATATGATGTTTCTACGAAGAGGTTGGTCTAGGACTACCCTGTCCATATTCGCAATTAAGCCGTTATAGAGTGGGACATCTGCTCTGGTCCCCCCTCTATGGGCCAGAATGGACAGCCTCTCTTGCTCTGATGTCCCAGCCTATCCCAGCCATTCATTTTACACAGCCACCATGTAATAAAAGTGCTTCTCACTAAATTAGAATATCATCAAAAAGTTAATTTATTTCAGTTCTTCAATACAAAATTGAAACCCATATATTATATAGAATCATTACAGACAGAGTGATCTATTTCAAGTGTTTATTCCAGTTAATGTTGATGATTATGGCTTACAGCCAATGAAAACCCAAAAGTCATTATCTCAGCAAATAAGCACAAAAGGTCATTGCTAAAGAAGCTGGCTGTTCACAGTCCTATATCCAAGCTTATTAATGGGAGGTTGAGTGGAAGGAAAAAGTGTGGTAAAAAAAAGGTGCACAAGTAACCGGGATAACCAAAGCCTTGAAATGATTGTTAAGAAAAGGCCATTCAAAAATTTGGGGGAGATTCACTAGTGGACTGCTGCTGGAGTCATTGCTTCAAGAGCCACCACACACAGATGTATCCAGGACATGGGCTACAAGTGTCGCATTCCTTGTGTCAAGCCACCCATGACCAATAGACAACGCACGCCAGAAGCGTCTTACCTTTGCCAAGTAGAAAAAGAACTGGAGTGGTGCACAGTGGTCCAAGGTGTTATTTTCAGATTAAAGCAAATTTTGCATTTCATTTGGAAATCAAGGTCCCAGAGTCTGGAGGAAGAGTGGAGAGGCACACAATCCAAGCTGCTTGAGGTCTACTGTGAAGATTCCACAATCAGTGATGGATTGGGGAGCCATGTCACATGCTGGTGTAGGGCCACTGTGTTTTATCAAGACCAAAGTCAGCACAGCTATCTACCAGGAAATTTTAGAGCACTTCATGCTTCCCTCTGCTGACAAGCTTTTTGGAGATGGAAATTTCATTCTCCAGCAGGACTTGGCACCTGTCAACACTGCCAAAATTACCAATACCTGATTTAAAAACAACAGTATCACTGTGCTTGATTGGCCAGAAAACTTGCCTGACCTTAACCCCGTAGAGAATCTATGGTGTAATGTCAAAAGGAAGATGAGAGACACCAGACTCAACAATGCTGACGAGCTGAAGGCTGCTATCAAAGCAACCTGGGCTTCCATAACATCTCAGCAGTGCCACAGGCTGTTCGCCTCCATGCCATGCCACATTGATATTGAGTACATTTACTGAACATACATTTCAGTAGGCCAACATTTCGGAATTTATAATCAACTTTCAAGCTGGTGTCATAAAGTATTCTAATTTACTGAGATAATGACTTTTGGGTTTTCATTGGCTGTAAGCCATAATCATCAACATTAACAGAAACAAACACTTGAACTAGATCACTCTGTTTGTACTGACTCTGTATAATATGAGTTTCACTTTTTGCATTGAATAACTGAAATAAATTAATGTTTTGCTGATATTGTAATTTATTGAGAAGCACTTGTACTATGTTTCCCCCATAGTCTTTAGAGATTCAACAGGTTGTGAACCAAATCCTGCACATGCAACTGTGCAACTATGAGATTACCTTCCCACTATGAGCTTTTGGTGAGTTTTTGATGTTGTAGATTTTCTGCCCCATTTCTGAACATATTATGTAAATTAGGTTACTAGCATTTTTTCGCTGAATTTTTTAATGCGTTTTGTTTTTGTGTGTCTTTTTAGGATGTCATGTTTTAAACAAAGCTGCCTTGTTATTGATACGTCCTGGTATTTATTTTTTACAAAACTTTATTAATATAATCATGTGCGGATTTTTGATGGGTTTTCACTGCAGAAACGCACTAAAATCATATGTTTGTATTTTACCTGTGGATTTTTCACATCTAATAAAAGTAAACTGGAAAAATCTGCACATAACACTTGGCGTACCAGCAAGAAATGTTGACATGTTGAGGATTTGAAACACACAGCATAGGCCAGTTTACGCTAAGTGAAAAAGAAACACAGTGGACATGAGATTTCTTTGATTGAATTGTAAGGCGATATGTTTTTGAAGCAGCAAAAATACAAAGTGTCAAAAACCCACCAAAAACTTATCATGGGCACATAGCCTGAAGACATTCTGACATATCTGTGAGCTGTGACCCCCATTTGGATAAAAGCCCAATTAAAATAGATTATACTCATCATTGAATAAAAAGTAGAAAGGCCAATAAGATGGGAAATGCCAAATGGTCAAAGTGTCCTAATAATGCTGGGTCATTATAAGGAAAGAATAATGTGTTGTACAGCTTCTGAATCCACACCTTTGCAGTAGAAAACTTCACAGAGCAGGCTTCATGGGATAACAAGCTTTTACTTCTTACAACATGAGGTAAAAGATAAATGCACAGTCATTCCAGCATTGCATCAGGAAACAGGAACAAAACGAAAGTGAAACTACAAGTGAGACTATTTCTTATACAATACATTAAACAGAAGGAAACGTTACACAACATCGCCATCTATTGTCAGGTCAGCATAAAGTCCTCCTTTTACGTATAATAAGTCCTAATCTGTTGCATATGCCAACATAATGGTCTAATATAACAGTAACAGTTCTGAAAGTTCCAAAATTGGAACTTCATTTTTACACAGTATGGCATATTTTGTCAAGCTAAATATGCTAAATTTTGCTGTGATTTGGCCTAAAAATTGTCTTACATCAATTGCACCATATTTATTACGTAAAGCTAAAAGTAGGGAAATTGTCAGCTCACCAAAGAGATGTTATCTATAGGAATCCAAGGAAGTGTACTTGGAAAACTGAAGTGCTTCTGCATATGCATTATGTCATATAGATACCTCCTCCTCCTGGTCCAACAAAGGGGAATTGTGAGAGGCAAGGCCAGGGCTGTAGTCGTGGCTGAGGCTAGTGGCTCTGGCGTGCCCTGGCCCCCCATCACATGAAAATGCAAAATACTGTCCTTCTGTATCACCCTCTGCATCGTTAGGGTCCCAATGGGCTTGCTGAAGCTCCACTGGTTGCATTGTGGTACATAAAGAGATGGAGTCCATTTCAAACTTCAAACACAGAACTATACTCTTTCCTTGTCACAGCACATCCTTGTCTGTAACAACATCACCATACGGTTCCACACAGTTCACATTGAACACTTCTTCTGCACTTCTCTCTACGTCCTTCAGTACATTACGGGGACGGACTGCCTTTTGCGGTAACTCAGCATCCTCCCTTTCCAGACTCACTGCGCTTGGGGATTCCCTCACCTGTTTTGCCATGGATACGAGGGCATCAGCCCATGCGATGACATGCCACATGGTGAGCGACCTGTGTCCCTGTACTGATATAGGACCTCCTCTCAAACTTCTGCTCCCAACTGAGATAGCACTGCTGCTTCTGCTGCACCTCTGTCTATCCGGACTCTGAATGGCTGGGTAGCTTGCTTGAAAGTTGCGTAGCTGACCTCCCTAAATGGGCACTAGGCCCTAACTGCCTACAAACAGGAAGACTCCTACACTTAACCAAGGTCAGCCCCTCCTAAGTTAACTATTTATAGTACTATCTTAAGTAATAAGGGTACTATACTTTCCCCCATATCTACACATTATCATTATATATACATACAGCAGCAACATAAGATAAACATATGTACATAGAAGCATATACATTACAATTATATGGCATAAAGGAAGAAACATTATTTACACATATAGCAGCAAAACCTATACTCCACTCTAAGGGGGTAGAGGTGTGGCACCCCCTTACATTGCCCCTTCCTTTAAGAATGGTCTTCCCTGACCATTTACCTAAAAAATTTATTATGTACATAAAATACTTCAAGCAGGGAGATCAACTGAGGTAGCAAAGATTTTTTTTCTTTTTTTTTTAAATAATGCATGAGAGTCCCATCTGTTATGAATGTGCTAGAGATGGTTTCTGAGCAGAGGCTCCATCTGGTGGTTACAGACAGTACTGAACCTTTCAGCGAGGAATGGCAATCTGGGATCACGGACTGGTCTGATATAAGGGAGGTTTCCTCCCATGATGGTTGCCGGTGAACAATTGTTCTTGTCTCAATTGTGGTTCCTGGTTCTTTTGGAAGTTTGCTGAGTCTTGCCTGCATCTTCTGCTATCAGATAAGATATTTTCTGCTTTTATTTTTGTGACTGCTATTTGCATTGTTTTCTGCACATTTGTGGAGAACAGCCGGGTCCCCTCCTGGGGCCTGAGCTCCTCACAGTTTGTCTGTAGCCTCTGTTGTTTTTTCATTTGCTTTTTCCTGCTTTTTTAGCGGCTGCAGCTTGGTTTTGTTCACACTGAGATCTGATTTAGTGGGTGGCGAGATCGTGTGATCTCAGTATTTTTGTAATCAGAATTGTTGGATTTTTGTAGGGTTTTCTGGGTTGCAGAAAGTAATCTCTCCTGTCCTTTCCTAATTTTTTTTTTCTTAAAAAACAACAAACAAATGAACAAACAAATGAAAAAACAACAGAGGCTACAGACAAACTGTAAGGAGCTCAGGCCCCAGGAGGGGACCTGGCTGTCCTCCACAAATGTGCAGAAAACAATGCAAATAGCAAGCACAAAAATAAAAGCAGAAAATATCTTATCTGATAGCAGAAGATGCAGGCAAGACTCAGCAAACTTCCAAAAGAACCAGGAACCACAATTGAGACAAGAACAATTGATCACCGGCAACCATCATGAGAGGGAACCTCCCTTATATCAGCCAGTCCGTGATCCCAGATTGCCATTCCTCGCTGAAAGGTTCAGTACTGTCTGTAACCACCAGATGGAGCCTCTGCTCAGAAACCATCTCTAGCACATTCATAACACTCCTTGGTTCGGGCTGTTGACGCTCCTGCAGCCGCAGGCGTCGGGGACTGTCGTGACGTGACAGGGGTTGAACTTGACCGATCGGTGGCTGAGGGGTAGAGTACCGTTTGTCCTTGTATTGAGACGACAGACAGTTCAGGGCTAACATCCTCCGAGCACAGAGTCATTGCCACCGCAAAGTAACCCCTGGGACAGTCCTCCTTGAAAAACGAGACCCAGTCCCCTTCCACTAAGGGTCTCCCATACTTAACAGAGGCAGCGTTGACATAGATTTTGTCGTTTGTTCCTGCCTCCTGGATAAAGCCGTACCCCTGGTCGACTCTAGTATGAACTATCTTTCCTTTAGTGCAGCACCTGGCCATAGCGCCCTCTCCGTATCTCCACAGCTCAGCACATATTTCCTTCTCTCGCTGTTTCTTCCTATCAATAATGCCTGATATCCAGTCGGACTGTCCGGGAGATGGAAAAGGGCCCTCTTCAGCTTGGTGAACATGCCGGGCTCTCCAGTCATTATGTCAACAGAACAAATCGAGGGGCACCAGATCACTATGCGATGTTTCGTTCTCAGGCAGCTGAGGTATAGTCCGGGTTGGCGGGTATGGGAACACGGCAAAGACCAGCCCTCAAGGGTCAAGGGCTGAGGTGTACTCACCACTAAATGTCTTGGTATTCCGGCCACTCCCGTCTCGCGACAATTGAATGCCTCCGCGGATGCCGCTGTGTACTCCGTTCTCCAAGGCTTGAGAACCGGCTCCACTGAGACATTTCTAGTCCGCTGGCCTCCAATTCTCGATGACTTGGTTCCGGCTCCCGTGGTAGTGGCTCCCGGTGATGATGTTCCGACTCCGACAGCCGTCGAGAGTCTGGCTCAGCACGGAGGGATTCCGGCTCCCACAGATGGCATTCCAGCTTGGACTTTACTCCCTGTGCGGGCCTCTCCAGGGTGGTCGCTGTTTACTGCTCCCACTGAGAAGGCCGCTGCTCTGGCTCCGGTTGCTTTCCTCCACAGGTAACGGGTTCGTCATAGCAGTATCTTCTCTCTGTCATCTGGGTCAGGTTCTTTCCTCCTCCTGCCGCCATTTCCACTGTACGCGGCATACTCCCCTGCGGTGTCGGGTACAGGAGTGGTGCATTGCTGCTGGCGCCTTATCCGGTAATGGCGCCGTGCAGTTGCACACGGGGTTTTCTTCTGGGCCCCACCCGTTCCATTGTGGGGTCGCTTCCAGCCCCTCCACCTATTTTTTAGCAATCTGTTGTAGAGGGCACGTTCTTCTTCTTCTCCAGTACACCCACCAGGGACAGACACCATGATTAGGCCACCGACTCAGACAGCTTCCGCACCATTTCCTCACCAGAGGTGATCACAGTGTCGTTCTCTTTGGCCACCATTCTCCGCCATCTTTAGAGCCGCCATCTTTACCATCACGGTGTCAATCACAATCACGGTATTAGTCAAGTCTAATGCATCACTCACATCCAGTATTTCGGCTGAGTCCACAATATCTTTATCTTCATTCCTTCTTGTCAATCAACATCTTCCACGGTATTCCCACGCTGCACAGTTGCGGGATCCTGCTGCACTACGTCAAATGTGAGAGGCAAGGCCTGGCCCCCATTACATGAAAATACTGACCCGGTCTGCAGTATAAGGCCGCATTCACACGGTCAGTATTTGGTCAGTATTTTACATCAGTATTTGTAAGCCAAAACCAGGAGTGGAACAATCAGAGGGAAAGTACAATAGAATCACGTCACCACGTCTGCATTTATCACCCACTCCTGGTTTTGGATTACAAATACTGATGTGAAATACTGATCAAATACTGAACGTGTGAACGTGGGCTAACACTGAGCGCTCCTGTGTTCTCCATGAAAAAACTGATGCGAGAATCATTAGGCAGCTACTTATCTACACCTAGACAGAAGTATAGACCATTGGAATTTAACAGGCCAGATCGTTTAGGAAATAGAGTTAGGAGCCCCCATGAAATAAGGTCGGGGATTCAGAAGCCTCTGCTGATGTCACGCCTAATGAATGGATGCTTCTTTTCTCATCCGCTCTGTCGACGGTGTGGGATTTCTGAGGTCATTCTGACGGATAGCCAGATCCCCGCTGCCTAACTAGAGGAGCCAGCTGGCAATCAGAATCAATTAGGAAGTCCCACCTTGTTGTGTCAGCAAAGGCTTCTGAATCCTCGGCAGGAGCGATATGTGACTTCTCTGTGCCGGGGGGAGAACGGCGCTGGCCTATTGGAACTTAGGCACATTTTTTGTTTTTGGTAAAGTCCTGGATACCCCCTTTAGTGTGCAATAAAGAGCTTGTTTTGAATCAGGTAATACTTGACGGTAGCTGCAGTTTATCAAAAAATAACAAGCCATGCTGTACTCATCTATCACGGATCCCCGTTGAGTCTCTGCCACCACTCCCGGGGACTGTCATTTGATGCGGTGCTGACTTCATATCGACAGTGTAGGACCCCATTAGTGAGCTCAGCGATTCTGCCAGTGCAGACAGATTGCCTACTTCAGAGCCACTGAGCTCATTGATTCGCTGCTGTGCTGTCGACGTGATGTCAGTGACGCAGCCAATGCCAGACGCCAATTGTAGTGGCGGAAGCCAGATATGGATCCTGGAAAAAATAGAAGTTTTTTTTTCTTTATTTCCAATTCCTTTCAAATCAGCCTCTACATTTGGCTTTAAAAAAAAAACCTGCATAACATTTTCAAAACCATCCCAAAAGTTCAAGCTACAGGTCAGAAATAAGTCTATGGGTAAGCCTGTGAACCATGCAGTAAAAACATTACTGGGTTCACAGTTCCAACTTATAAGGCACACACCAGCTCCATGTGCTGGCAAGGTACGTGGCACCGGTACAACTTCTGGGAACACTATCTTACAGAACTTTATGTGATACCAGTACATAGAAGAACTGAACTAAGGGGTCAAGGCACTGACATATACAGGTAGATTGCAGATAATATTCCTCTGGCAATACACGATAATTTAATGTTTATTACTTATTAAAGTTACGCAATTTTTAAAAATTATACTTTGTGTATTATTTTCTTACCATTTTCATATTCTCCTGCTGTTTGAGAATAAGAAGATTCGTGCTTCTATCTAAAGGCTACAAACCTAACAGATTGTCACAATCATCTGTAGATGACTTGTTACCAGGTCAAAAATGGCCAGTTTTCGCTCTTACCTTGACTCCACTGCTCCAGAGATATGGGCCTTTCTGTTTAGTGATATTTTTATAGTCTTTTCCCAAGTAGAATTTCCTGGGGATGTGTCTTTAGGCTCCTCTGCATTATTACCATGTGAGCCCCCTTGACCAAGAACATAAAATTAGCACTAAAAAAAGATTCAAATCTCTAGAACCATATGGTGAACGTAAAAGGAAAAATTGAAAACTTAGAGGCAAAAAATAAGAGTAAAAACTGGCAACTCTTCACAAAGTCCCTTTTAATTCACGGGAGGGGGGGGTACCTAGACTGGAAACACTGTAGAAACCTCTTGAATGTTAGATGTATTAGGTCTACATAGATTTATGGATTTTCAGCCTCTGGATCTAAAAAGAACTTTCCTATTTACTGACAGATAGGAGGGAAATTGAAAGGAAAAAGTTATACAGAAATAAAGTTTGTGGTTATTTAGAAAACTCCTTTAATGAATAACAATGCGTAAAAGTCTTTTCTTCCCTGTTTTGATTTACACAGTACAGAGCACAGATCCTAATTCCTGCTCAATAATTAATGAAGCTTTTGGATCAGTATTAAGCAAACAGGCTTATGCTAACATTGTGTTCGTACGGAGAACAGTCGAGAGATGGTCAGTGAATCATCCATAAGAGTGCGAGTCTTAACCGGTTACCAGGCTAAACAGCAAATAGCTGCAGGACCTAGTTTTTATGAAAAAGTAGTGATTCTCCATTACATTATACACTGACAAGCAAAAGGGTAACAATGTTTCAAACTTTCGACTTTTGGGCTTCATATCTCACCATCCACTACTACTTCGAATGTGAGACTACCCTAATTTTATAGACAATGATTTTGGTTATCTCTTATATAAATTTGACATGCAGCTATTTTGCATATGATTAGCTATGCAGATTCTTCTCATGTCACTGCATTGTTACTGTTTTGCTCCTGGTGACGGAAAAATCTTTTTCTTCCTGTATACTACAAAATATAACCTGATCTCATATTCCCTAATAGCTCAGTGTATTATTATTTTGATTCCCAAGCAAAAGGTCATTGGTTCGAATCGAGGAGCAGCCATGAAGAAGATCTCTCAAGAAAAGTTAAACAGCATCATCTACCTCATTAATAACGGTCTCTCAGCCAAGAAAATTGCCAAAATCCATCATGTGAATGCCATGACAGTTGGAAGAATACAAAATGAAGTCCATCTATCCATTCAAAAGTGAAGAGGTAGACGTCCAAGCAAAATATCAACAAGTCAGCTCATCACAAGGTCTATCAGTTCTGGTGGGACAAATACGGCAGTGAAGGTGGCTCGTATGCTTCGCAATAGTGAATTCACAGACATCCATGTATGCACCGTGCGACACACATTACACAAGTCTGGAATGGTGAATCGAAAAAGATGAGGAAGCCTCAACTTCAATATCATCACAAGAAGCATCGGCTCGAGTTTGCAAAAAAAGTCCAAAATGTATACAGTTGAAGATTAGAAATGGGTGATTTGGAGCCATGAGACGAAAGTCAATAGAGTAAGCTCTGATATGTGCAAATGCATCTGAAAGAAACAAGGGAAAAAGGGGCTAATGGATTGGGAAATTGAAGGAACTGTAAAGTTTGGTGGAGGAAGCCTGATGATATGGGGTTCACAGCCAAAGGCATTTGATACTTGATCAGGATCAATGGTTGTCTCAATGCTGAGCTATATGTGAGCATCCTGCAAGACTAATTACTTTGTACACTCGAATATTATGGGTATGAAAAGGACAACATAATGTTCCAGCAGCACATAACCCAAAGAATATTTTGAGATTGGCGAATAAATGATTCAATGACAATGAAGTAAAGCTGCTGGATTGGCCACCACAGTCCCCTGACTTCAGCCCAATCGAACACTTGTAGGTAGAGTTGAAGAAACAACTATACATAACCAAGTCAGTCGACCAATATGCACCAACTTTGATAACGTGCAGAGGAGACCTGGGATCAGATTTTGGTCATGACTAGAGATGAGCGAACCTTTTAAAGTTTGGTTAGGCTATGTTCACCGAATTTCCCAATGTTCGCCGAACATAACCGAACACCATTGAATTTAATGGAAGGCAAAATCAAACGCGTAGACAACACCTTCAGGGGAGCTGAAAAGCTGCCAAAACAGCTAAAATTAGGGGCAGATGCCAGAAAAAGTGGAATTAATTAACCCATCAATTGCACTATAAATAAATAATTTTAAAAAATTGACGTGGGTTCCCCTGTATTTTTATAACCAGCCTGTCAAAACTGTCAACCCTCCGCTGTCAGCTTTAGTAAGGCTGGTTATCAACAATAAAGGAGTCCCCCCATTTTTGACAAACAGCCAAGCTAAAGCTGAGAGCTGGGGGCTGGTATTCTCAGGCTCGTAAGGGGCCATGGATATTGGCCCTCACAGCCTAAAAATAGCAGCCTACAGCTGCTCCAGGAAAGGTACATCTATTACATGCGCCAATTCTGGCAATTTGCCTGGCTCTTCCCACTTTTCCTGTGGTGGCAAGTGGAGTTCACATTTGTGGGGTTGATGTAACCTTCGTATTGTCATGCAACATCATGCCCAGAGGTTAGTAACGGAGAGGTGTCTATAAGACGCCCCCATTACAAACTCAATTGTGATATTGTATAAAAAATACACACACACAGAGTAAAGTCCTTTATTTGAAATAATGACACATACTCCTTTATTGACTCTAAATTAAACCTTACTCAAGTCATTGCCCAGTCCACTGAAGTCAATGTCCCTTGCAAATTAATTACAATAATAAACAACTATTTATTCCTCACCTGTCCGAAGGGAAAAGACAGGGCTGCCACTAGGAATTTCGGGGGCCCCATACTGGCAAAATTTATGGGGCCCCCCTTGAGACTCCGTCCAGGCTCCACCCCCCAGTTCCGTATCCACCCTAGCTCCTCCTCCACCACACAAACCTTCCAAAATCCCTCCGCCCTTTCATGGAAAAACTTCACTTCTGCACCATGCCCTCACCAATGACACATTAACTCCAATCAGTCAATGAATATGCAGCATTTTGCTTGTTTAGTATAATACACCCCATAGTCCTCCATATATTATAATGTGCACCACAGTCCTCCATATTGTAAAGTGCACACCCCATAGTCCTCCATATAATATAATGTATCCATAGTCCTCCATATAGTATAATACACTCCTAATAGCCCTCAATATATTAAAATACACTCAGTCATCCATATAGTATAAAACACTCCTCATAGTGCTCCATATAGTATAATGCACTGCCATAGTCATCCATGTAGTACAATTCACTTCCCATAGTATAATGCACCCCATAGTTCTTCATATGGTATAATGTATTCCCCATAGTCCTCGATACAGTATAATGCAGCCCACATATAGTATAATGCAGTCACCCTATACAGCATAATGCAGCCACCCCACAGAGCATAATGCAGCCACCCCACAGAGTATAATGCAACCACCCCACAGAGTATATTGCAACCACCCCAGAGTATAATGCAACCACCCCACAGAGTATAATGTAACCACCCCACAGAGTATAATGTAAACCCCCCATAGAATATAATTGAGCCCCCTTATATAGTATAATGTAGCCCCTCCATAAAATACAATGTAGTCCACCTCATATAGTATAATGCAGCCCCCATAGAATATAATGTAGCTCCCTCAAAGTATAATTAAGTCCCCATACAATATAATCTAGCCCCCCATAGAATATAATGCAGCCCCCATAGAATACAATGTAGCCACCTCATACAGTATAATTGAGCCCCCTCATAGAGTATGATGCAATCACCCCTCATAGAATATAATAAATATAATACAGCCCCCCATAGAATATAATGTATCCTCGAATAGAATATCACACAGCCTGCCTCCCCAAAGGAATATAACGTAGCCCCCATAGTATATAACACAGCCACAAAGTATATAACACAGCCACATAGTATATAACACAGCCACCCTATAAAATATAATATATCCCCCAATAGTATATAACACAGCCCACATAGTGTATAGCACGGCCCACATAGTATATAGCAGGGCCCACATAGTATGTAGCACGGCCCACATAGCATATAGCACGGCCCACATAGTATATTGCATGGCCCACATAGTATATAACAGGGCCCACATAGTATAAAGCAGGGCCCACATAGTAAATAGCAGGGCCCACATAGTATATAGCATGGCCCACATAGTATATAGCAGGGCCCACATAGTATATAGCAGGGCCCAAATAGTAAATAGCAGGGCCCACATAGTATACAGCAGGGCCCACATAATATACAGCAGGGCCCACATAGTATATAGCAGTGAGGGCCCACATAGTGTATAGCAGGGCCCACATAGTATATAGCAGGGCCCACATAGTGTATAGCAGGGCCCACATAGTGTGTAGCAGGGCCCACATATTGTATAGCAGGGCCCACATAGTATATAGCAGGGCCCACATAGTATACAGCAGGGCCCACATAGTATACAGCAGGGCCACATAGTATATAGCAGGGAGGGCCCACATAGTATATAGCAGGGCCCACATAGTATACAGCAGGGCCCACATAATATACAGCAGGGCCCACATAGTATATAGCAGTGAGGACCCACATAGTGTATAGCAGGGCCCACATAGTATATAGCAGGGCCCACATAGTGTATAGCAGGGCCCACATAGTGTGTAGCAGGGCCCACATAGTGTATAGCAGGGCCCACATAGTATATAGCAGGGCCCACATAGTATACAGCAGGGCCCACATAGTATACAGCAGGGCCACATAGTATATAGCAGGGAGTGCCCACATAGTATATAGCAGGGCCCACATAGTATACAGCAGGGCCCACATAGTATATAGCAGGGAGGGCCCACATAGTGTATAGCAGGGCCCACATAGTATATAGCATGGCCCACATAGTGTACAGCAGGGCCCACATAGTGTATAGCAGGGCCCACTTAGTGTATAGCAGGGCCCACATAGTATATAGCAGTGCACACATAGTATACAACAGGGCCCACATAATATACAGGAGGGCCTACATAGTATAAAGCAGGGAGGGCCCACATAGTATATAGCAGGGAGGGCCCACATAGTATACAGCAGGGAGGGCCCACATAGTATATAGCAGTGCCCACATAGTATACAGCAGGGCCCGCATAGTATACAGCAGGGCCCACATAGTATATAGCAGGTAGGGCCCACATAGTATACTGTACAGCAGGGCCCACATAGTATACAGCAGGGCCCACATAGTATATGGCAGGGAGGGCCCACATAGTATATAGCAGGGAGGGCCCACATAGTATATAGCAGGGAGGGCCCACATAGTATACAGCAGGGAGGGCCCACATAGTATATAGCAGGGAGGGCCCACATAGTATACAGCAGGGCCTACATAGTATACAGCAGGGCCCACATAGTATACAGCAGGGAGGGCCCACAGAGTATACAGCAGGGAGTGCCCACATAGTATATAGCAGGGAGGGCCCACATAGTATATAGCAGGGAGGGCCCACATAGTATATAGCAGGGAGAGCCCACATAGTATACAGCAAGGAGGGCCCACATAGTATATAGCAGGGAGGGCCCACATAGTATATAGCAGGGAGGGCCCACATAGTATACAGCAGGGAGTGCCCACATAGTATATAGCAGGGAGAGCCCACATAGTATACAGCAGGGAGGGCCCACATAGTATACAGCAGGGAGGGCCCACATAGTATATAGCAGGGAAGGCCCACATAGTATACAGCAGGGAGGGCTCACATAGTATACAGCAGGAGGGCCCACATAATATATAGCAGGGAGGGCCCATATAGTATACAGCAGGGCCCACATAGTATACAGCAGGGAGGGCCCACATAGTACAGCCCTCATCTCTCCCCCCCACCTCCAGTTCAGTAAGCACTGACAGAATTTAAAAAAAAAAACACACACTCCTCACCTCTCCTCGTGCCCGCACTGCTCCCGGTTCCTGTCTCCTGCTCTGCCCGGCACACAGTGAACGCGCTGTGTCAGAGACAGAGCGGGGAATGATGGGAGAGGGAGCGTCAGCTGACGCTCTCTCCTCCATCATTGCTTTGAACTGTACTGGCAGACGCCGGTATAGTTCAAAGCAGCTGCGGGGGGAGTCGGTGCTGGGGGCAGGCGGGCCCCCTGCCTTACAGGGGCCCCCATAGCATATGATGTGCCGCTAGCTGGGGGCCCTTGGGGAGCCTCAAAATGTTGGAGGCCCACGGGCCTAAGCACGCACCGGCGTGCTCGGGCGGCGGGCCCCCCTAATCACTGGGCCCCATACCGCAGTAAGGGTTGTCATGCCCTGATGGCGGCCCTGTGAAAAGACAATCCATAATGTCACATGACGATCCTGTTGACTTTGAGAGCAGTCACTGATGTGACTGCTCTACCCAGAAGCTGGTGATACACTCACAGGAGCGTGTAACCACTCCTGCAGTGTGTAGCACTGAGCTACGGTGAGAAAGTTCACAGGAGTTCATCAGCTGATGAGCCCCGGTGATCTCAATTATTGAACTTCTGATGAGTGAGAACTTTCTCACGCAGCTCAGCGCTACACACTGCTGGAGTGATTACATGCTCTTGTCAGTGTGTAGCCGGCTACTGGGTAGAGCAGTCGCATCAGCTGATGTGACTGCTCTACAAATGATCGGACTCATTGTGGGATGGTATGGATTATGCCGTATAGGTAAGGGATATGGTGGTTTACTATTTTTCTCTTTTCCAGGTGATATGAGCACCAGGGTGTTCATGTGAGTTTATGGTGTTTTTTATTTTTTTTACAGAAGACAAGAGCTTAAGGGAATAAGTGTAAAGTGAGTATATACTGTGTATTTTATTTTTATTTCAATATTTATTTCTTTATTTTAACTTTTTTCTTTGCTTTGACCAAAGGAGCCGGCTGATGACTACACGCACCAGCCGCCTGCTCCCTCTGTTATCATTGACAGTAGGCATAGGCTGATGGGTGTAGTAGTTTCTCATCAGCTGACGCCTGTGACCTGCCATAAGATTTTTATAGAGGGTCCCAGTCAGAGCGTAATCCTGCAGCGCTCTGACCGATGGTAATAATCTTAATGTTCAGTTGATCAGAGCCACCGTCTGATGCCTCTACGGGTGCACTTGTGAGCTTCCTGCACATGGTATCAGTACTGAGATCAGTGTATGCAGCAGGGGCGGGGAACCTCAGGCCCCCAGGCCATTTACGGCCCTCGATGACCTTTTAGTCGGCCCCCGGGCAGATTCTCAGGGACCGCAGTGCTTTGGCAGGGAGCTGTATTTTGATTGCCACCAGCAGTTAATTTCTTCTTGCTCTGTGAGCAAACACACGCAGTGTTCACTACTGAACACTAAAGGGCATGCAATGAAAGATTACGTCCTGACTAGAGTTGAGCGATACTTTCCGATATCCTAAAGTATCGGAATCGGAATGGTATCGCCGATATCACTAAAATATCGGCGATACCCGATATCGATACCGGAAGTCCCATGTAAGTCTATGGGAACAAAATATCGAAATTAAAAAAAACCCATTCTTGCCTTGTTGGTTAATTGTACATGAAGGAAAACAACAAAGAGTAATGTAGAATGTATTGTGGAAGGTTGAGGAGACATTAAAGGCATAGATGTTTAACCCAATCAAATGGAATAGCATAAATATTTTTTTTTTAAAGATGTTCGGATTGACGAAGAAATTGACAATGTTAACGTTTTTATATTTTGGCAAATATGTATATTACACAACTTCCATGCTCTTCATCTTCACCTTTTTAACTTTTCACACACTTTCTCCTTCATAATCTTCTGCAGCATCATCTTTTTCATCAAATTATTTTTCATCTTCACCTTCTTTATCTTCTTCTTAAACTTCTTGCTATTCATCTTTGTTAAACTATTAAACTATTATTCTTATTCATATTCTGCTTCATCTTCTTCATCATATTCTTATTTGTGACAGAGAATCCTGTACTTGTAATCTGTCAAAGTATGAATTTTTCATCCTTCCGTTCTTGCTGTCACAAAGATTTAAATTACAACAGTATTTGTCCGTGTTCAGTTTAGCCTGCAGCAGCAGGCATTTTCCAGGGGCACCACGAGGAGGAACGGACTCACCCCCATACACTGCTTAGTCTTCTTCTGCTTATAATTTAGAGCATATATTTTGCTCTTCATTTTGGTCTTATACTTCATGTTCTTCTGCTTTTAGATCTTCTGCTTATTGTTCTTGTGTCTCTTGTTCCGTATCTTGTATTTGTAGCACAATCTTGTACCAGCTGATGTTACTGGGACACGGTTACTAAGCAGGAGGTACCTGTGCTCCAAAGCACTACCAAGGACCAGCAGACGTTGCTGGAACTCGGATACCGAGATGGAGGCACCTAGGCCAAAGGCACTGCGGAGAACCAGCTGACGGTACTGGAACCCGGAGGGGCAGCAGAAGGAAAAGAGCCAATGGTACAACCGAGGACCAGCTGACGTTACTGGGACACGGTTACTAAGCAGGAGGTACCTGTGCTCCAAAGCACTACCAAGGACCAGCAGACGTTGCTGGAACTCGGATACCAAGATGGAGGCACCTAGGCCAAAGGCACTGCGGAGAACCAGCTGACGGTACTGGAACCCGGAGGGGCAGCAGAAGGAAAAGAGCCAATGGCACAACCGAGGACCAGCTGACGTTACTGAACCCCAGTAACACAGGAGCAAGTGTTGACTGTGCTAACAGCACTTCCGAGCAACAACTGGCGGTGTTGGAGCCCAGGGTCAAGGAGGATGTTTAAATACTAGATAAAGTAATTTCCTTGTTACCTGTCAATTTTAAATGTCTATACTTCAAACAAGAGAAAGATAACCTTTACTACCATAAGATGATGATTTCATTTAAACTAATATCTAGATAAATAAAGAATTGACAAACATAAACACATACATTAACATGTTGAACAGCAATGCAAACCACAAAATAAATTAGTTAAGGAATCTGCTATACGGTTGTACATAAAAGCATACAAGTACATATCTGAATCCATTAATGATGGATAAGTAACAGTATGTACACCATTTTTATTGTATAGACAATGAATGTCTGACTTCAAAACATCATCAGCATTACAAGTTATCTGTGACATTACTAAAATGTTACATTTGCTGAATAATGTCACTAAACAGTTTATACAAAATTATACAATTTCCATCATGTAATACTCATAATATGTGGCAATAATCATGTTTATTAACAAACATAACCTTTAAAAAGTGCATAGTGCATAGTGAAAATTGCTAGTTATGCCTGACTGTCGACTTGCAAGCATGACAACGGATAGATAAGGTATATATAGATGAGACTGCATAGCCACAGATGGTGAATGGCGATGTAATACTGTACCTCAATAAAGTGTGCGTCACTACTACATAATTTTTTTTATATAGCTTTATAAACAGGGTACGTGGATGTATGCTTGCGCCTTTGTTTTGACGCACAGACTGCCTTCCTGCTGAGACGCGTTGGGTAGTGAACAGTTGTGTGCAGTGTTCACTGTAGTCTGAGGTTTTCCTTTTTGGAGTGCAGATCACGCTCCAGTTAGTTCTTCAACCACTGCTGGTTGTAGTCTGCTGAGCGTGTGTCACTGGCACATCCTTGAAATTTTTCTATAATTGTTGCTGCTCCACTCTATTACAAATAAATAAAATCTATTAGTGTGACGCGCTTCCATCCGTATACAATACATTGGTTGCAAACACTATAGAAGTACACAAAGGGGCCTTTCACACCTACTGAACAGTTGTGTGCAGTGTTCACTGCAGTCTCTGCGGAATAACCACACTTAGGCCTTATAACTTTTCAGACTTTCTTTATCAATCTACCAAGATGAAGAAGGCAGGGAGTAAGGCACGTGGTCGTGGAGTTTCTTCAGGGAGAGGACGTGGGGATTCTGTGGCTGCTGCGGCCCCCAGTGACACAGCATCCACCAGTTTTCCCCGTGAGCGTTCCTTTATGCGCACTTTTGTAGGAGCTCGGAGTACCCCCCTGCTGCGGGAAGAACAAATTAAAGCCGTTGTTGTTTGGATCTCAGCCAATGCATCGACTTCAATTGCTTCCACCTCCTCTCAGGACCACAGCACTGTTGGGCAACCATCTGTCTCTTCACCGCCTGGCAAATTGCCCAGGCAGTCAGAGAGTTGTGTACAGGAGCCAGCTGAGTGTCTGCTTCTGTTCTCAGAATCTATTGGCTTGCAAACAGGGGCCCAGCCAAGCAGCATTCTGTAATGTGAAGAAGAGGGAGTATGCAGTGATGCGCAACAGCTGTATCTCTCTGAATCTGAAGAGGCGGGTGAGACAGTGCCGATGGTCAGCACACCGCAGAACGCATCTGATGATGATGATGAGACCCAGGTGCCAGTTTCTGTTGAGCATGGTGCTGGCCAGACCACCCAACAGCAGGTGTTGGAAGAGGGTAGTGGAGATGATGAGGTCCAATACCCAACATGGCATGAAGAACAGGAAGGTGGTGGGAGCAGCTCAGAGGAATAATAATATATTTATTTATATAGCGCCATCATATTCCGCAGCGCTTTACAGTTTAGCAGTTTCAGAACACAAGTCATAAGTAACAACGTTAACAATACAATAATTTAAGCTAAATAAGTCGCCCCTGCTCGTGACAGCTTACAATGTACAATGAGATGGGGGAGATACAAAGTATAGGTGTTTATATACAATGGTGCATTTACAATGATGTTCCAGCCATCTTAAGGGACTGAGGGATGGAGATAGTGAATGGGCTAGAGACACACACACACTTACACAGAATACATAGAATGACTTTGATTAGTGAATGTGATAGGCCGCTCTGAACAAATGTGTTTTGAGGGAGCGCCTGAAACCATGCAAATTGTGGATAGTCCTAATTTCTTGGGTACAGCATTCCAGAGGATTGGCGTAGAGCAGGAGAAGTCTTGGAGTCGGGAGTGGGAGGTACGTATTAGTGCAGAGGTTAGTCGAAAGTCGTTTGCAGAGCGCAGCAGTCGGTTAGGCCGATAGATAGAAATGAGGAGGAGATGTAGGAGGGGTGCTGCACTGTGGAGAGCTTTGTGGGTGAGAACCAGTACTTTGGTTGAAAGCTGGGAGAGGCCTAGAGAAATGGTTAGTGATAGAAGGAAGATAGAGGAAGACATTGCCCCAACGGTACAAACAGGAGGGAGAGTTAGGCTGCAGACTCGGTTGCCTGTAGCCTCCAGTTTGGCACCTGTTCGGAGCAGTTGTGTTCCAAAAGTCAAAACGTGCGCTCCCAGGACTTGCACTGCGTGGTCCTTTTTTCACACACTTGCACATGATATTTGCTATGTGAAATGCAAGCTGTGTAATCAAAAATTAAAAATAGCTAAAAGTGTCAGTCACCTCAATACCACAAATATGTGGAAACATGTGCGGACAAAGCACGTAGTTGAGTTACAAAGACACACTGGAGATGTAGGCCAACCTACAGCAGCACCTACATCTTCAGGTTGTGTTGAAGCCTCTTCATCGAGCTCACACACAGCTGGTTATGCTTCCTCACAGGATCGCCATGGAAGAACCTCGGCCACTGTTGTCCAGAGACAAACTGTTATTCCACACACAGCAGCAAGTTCCCTGTCATCCTCACACTCCCAGGCCACAAAACAGCCAGCGGTAGCACAGGCATGGGATAAAAGACGGCCATACTCCGCAAACCATGCACGAGCACAGGCTCTGAATGCTGGCATTGCAAAACTCCTGTCCCTTGAAATGCTGTGATTCAGGCTGGTGGAGACAGACAGTTTCCGTAACTGAATATCATTGTCAATCCCACAATACAATGTGCCAAGCCGATTTCATTTCAGCAGGCAAGCCGTCCCTGGTCTGCAAAAGCATGTTGAGGGAAAAATTAAACATGCGCTACTAAAAGCCCTCAGTAGCAAGGTCCACCTGACCACCGATGCGTGGACCAGTACCCATTGTTATGATCTGCTACAACCAGTAAGGAAAGAAGGGAATTCTGTCCCTACAATACAACTAAGCTGAATCCCTACGATGTAACGGGGAACCTGATCCTGCGACCAGACCCGCTAAAGTCCTCATCTAGTGTGAACGAAGACCTATAGTTGCGAGGGAGTAATCCCTACAAGATCTAGGGACTGGGAGAAAAGGTGGACACCTCCTAGTCCTAACATAAATTGTAGCATGGATAATTAAACAGAAAAATAAATACTTTGTGATCCTAACATCAAGCAAAACTCACAGATTAAGGCACCTAAGCACCCGGCTAGCTTAACAGTAGATAATACAATGAAGTCAAGCAAAGCCAGAAGGGCGGAGCCAGACTAAATAGGGAAAAAAGGTCATGTGACCAGCAAACTGAAACAAAACCTAACAAGAGGGTTCTAACACCCATGGCCAGGGACAATACCTTTCCCTCACTGCCCATTGGGTCAATGTTGTGCAGCCGGGTACTGATCTTGCGAGTGGCGCTGTACGTGTTCTGCCAACTCCAAGGATTGCAGGAATCAAGTCTGTACACATTGATTCCTCCTCCTATTCCAGTTCCTCAGAATCATCGCTGCAGGAGCCGTCACGGTCTACCTCCACATGGACCCGTGAACGTTTACCTGTTGCGACCGATATGAGCACAGCCGTGTCCAAATGTCAACAGGCCATCCTGAAATTAATTTCCATGGGAATCTTAGCCACACAGCGCAGGAGCTCTGTAATGCCATAAAGCAGGAGAGCGACGTGTGGTTTTTGGAAGAGAATCTACAGGCAGGCTTGGTAGTGTGTGACAATGGCCGAAATCTGGTGTCAGCTCTGGGCCTTGGCAACCTCACTCACATACCATGTCTGTCATATGTGCTCAACTTGGTCGTGCAGAGTTTTTTGAGGGACTATCCGGATCTTGATGCACTGCTGCACAAGGTCCGCCTAGAGTGCGCTCACTTGCGACGTTCCAGCATGGCCAGATCGCTGATTGCAGCTCTGCAACGCAGATTTCACCTTCATGAACATCGCATTATATGTGACGTACCCACCAGGTGGAATTCCTCGTTACATATGTTGGAGCGGTTGTGTGAGCAGCAGCCAACAGTAATGGAGTATCAGCTGCATCAGGCGCAGTCAACTCGCAATTTGCGGCGTTCACACTTCACCACTACTGAGTGGGCCTCTATAATAAGAATAATAATATTATTTATTTATATAGCGCCATAATATTCCGCAGTGCTTTACAGTTTAACAGTTTCAAAACACGAGTCATAAGTAACAACGTTAACAATACAATAATTAAAGCAAAATCAGCCGCCCCTGCTGGTGAAAGCTTACAATCTACAATGAGGTGTGGGAGATACAAAGTACAGGTGTTTATATACAATGGTGTTTTTACAATGATGGTCCAGCCATTTTAAGGAAGTGAGGGATGCATGGAGATAGTGAATGGGCTACACACACAGAATTACACATAGAATGACTTTGATTAGAGAATGTGATAGGCCACTGTGAACAAATGTGTTTTGAGGGAGCGCCTGAAACCATCCAAATTGCGGATAGTCCTAATTTCTTGGGGTAGAGCATTCCAGAGGATTGGCGCAGCGCGGGTGAAGTCTTGGAGTTGGGAGTGGGAGGTACGGATTAGTGCAGAGGTTAGTCGAAGGTCGTTTGCAGAGTGCAGCAGTCGGTTAGGCCGATAAATATAAATAAGGGAGGAGATGTAGGGGGGTGCTGCGCTGTGGAGAGCTATGTTGGTGAGAACCAGTAATTAGAATTGGATCCTATAATGAATGGGCAGCCACTGCCAGTGTAATGAGTGGCGAATAACTCTATGAAGGATATCTGCCACGTTTTGCGTGCGTTTGATGAGTCAACGCGGATGGCGAGTGCAGATGATGCACTAGTCAGCCTGACTGTCCCCCTTATCTGCCTGCTTCAAAAAACACTGCAAGCACTAAGGCATGAGGTTTTGGAAGAGGTGGAGGATGAGGAGTCACAAATTCCATCACCTTCTGGACAGTCAGCGCAACGTGGTTCTTCACAAAGGGCTGGAGGACTTTCAAAGTACCATGCTGTATCAACAATTGAACCTCCAGAGTCGCTGTCTATATTTTCATAACCATTACAAACTTTTAATGTATTTACAAAGCACATAATGTACATTTTTTGTCTATCCTTTTGTAATGCTATTGTGTTTCCATAAACTGATGTTACAGAATTATGATACAAAGTTTTTAAATTTTGAGTTTTAAATTTTGTAAATTTATATGTATTTGAAGGACTTTGTGAGGAGGATGAGGAGTCACAAATTCCATCACCTTCTGGACAGTCAGCGCAACGTGGTTCTTCACAAAGGGCTGGAGGACTTTCAAAGTACCATGCTGTATCAACAATTGAACCTCCAGAGTCGCTGTCTATATTTTCATAACCATTACAAACTTTTAATGTATTTACAAAGCACATAATGTACATTTTTTGTCTATCCTTTTGTAATGCTATTGTGTTTCCATAAACTGATGTTACAGAATTATGATACAAAGTTTTTAAATTTTGAGTTTTAAATTTTGTAAATTTATATGTATTTTAAGGACTTTGTGAGGAGGAGTCAATGGAGGAGGAAGACATCGCTCCAGAGGGAGGTAGACAATGCTCTAGTCAGTATGTAGACCAAGGGTGGGGTGATGCACAGCAGGCGGAGATGACGCCTCTTGCAGGGGACAACGTTTCTTGGCCAGTTGGGAGTCTGCAGCACATGGTTGATTTCATGCTGCAGTGGCTGAGAAACGACCGCCGCATCGAACACATTCACACCACGTCTGATTATTGGGTGTACACCCTCCTAGACCCTCGCTACCGGGACAACTTACAAAGCCTCATCACACCGTTGAACCGGGAGCGTAAAATGCGGAAGTACCAAGACACACTGGTGCAATCCATAATGTTCTCCATTCCAGCCAAGAGCACTGCTGCTGCTACTGATTTACAAAGCAGCTCTGTGCGTCGAGGCAGTGGAGACAGCTCTGCAACAAGAGGGAGCACAAGCAGCGCCTCTGCACAGGGCAAGACCAGTATGTTCCAAATGTGTCGAAGTTTTGTGGCAGCGCCACCAATGTCTACACCATCCGAGACGGCTCCAGTCAGCAGGAGGCAACATTTCCGTAAGATGGTTACAGACTACATGTCTTGCCCTCTCAGTGTACTCTCAGATGGCTCTTCCCCCATTCAAGTTTTGTGTCTCTAAGCTGGATACATGGCCAGAGCTTAGCCAGTATGCATTGGAGGTGCTGGCTTGATCTGCTGGCAGTGTATTATCGGAGCGCGTCTTTACTGCTGCAGGTGGTGTACTAACAGACCGTTGCATGCGACTATCCTACGATAATGTACAACGGCTTACTTTTCTGAAAATGAACTAGGCATGGATCTCGCCTGAATTTGCCTGTCCGGTTTCAGATTAACTAACTGGTTGACAACGTTTTCCATGTCTCCTGTTATGTTCATCTTTCTACCACCTGAGCTATACTCCCTGGGCTACAACACTGCCAGTTGCTGCTCAGAAGTGTCGTGTCCACAGACCAATACACAAGCTATAGTAATAGTGGGGTTCAGTAACGCCTGCTGTTCCCCTGCTGTGTGTCCGGCAAAAATTACTGCTACCTAGCTACACATGTTTAAAAAAACATGACATGTTAAAGTGGCTAGTGCTACACATAGATATCAGGCTACACCCTTATTTCTAAGCTGTAAACAAGTGAAACGTCAAATTTAAAACCATTCAATGATTAGTGTTGGTAACAAATCTGTAACTAAATAATTGTGACATATTATGGCAGATATCCACATGTCTAACACAAAAGCATACTTATGCTATAGGGTACTGATGGTGAACCTTCTCACTCCATAACTTTGACCAATCCAACTCACATCATGCCTCAAATGCTGCAATGTTGGAAGTGCATAATGTGGGTTGAACTTTGACAACAGCTGCAGTGCGAAGGTTATCCTTCTGTGTTCTTGGCTTTTAAATAAAAGCATACAAGTAAATATAATAATACATTGTTGATTAAGGGACATGATGTACACCTGTAATATTGTGCAAACAATGGATGTAGGACTATTCCTCTTCAACATTACTTATATTTGTGTCATTTGAAAAAATACATATTTTAGTTAAAAATTAAAAACCCATGTTCAGTAGCTGTGAAAGGCCCGTTTGTGTACTTCTATATTGTTTGCAACCAATGTATTGTATACGGATGGAAGCGCGTCACACTAATAGATTAGATTTATTTTAAATGGAATGTAGCAGAACCAATTGGAGATAAATGAAAAGGATGAGCCACTGAGACACGCTCAGCAGAGTACAAGCAGCAGTGCTTGAACATGTAACTGGAGCGTGATCTGCACTAAAAAAAGTAAAAAACACAGACTGAAGTGAACACTGAAACACAACTGTCCACAATCTGTGAAAAGCTCCTTTCTGTACTTCTATAGTGTTTGCAACCAATGTATTGTATACGGATGGAAGCGCGTCACACTAATACTATTAGGATGAGCCACTGAGACACGCTCAGCAGAGTACAAGCAGCAGTGCTTGAACAAGTAACTGGAGCGTGATCTGCACTCAAAAAAGTAAAAAACACAGACTGAAGTGAACACTGAAACACAACTGTCCACAATCTGTGAAAAGCTCCTTTCTGTACTTCTATAGTGTTTGCAACCAATGTATTGTATACGGATGGAAGCGCGTCACACTAATACTATTAGGATGAGCCACTGAGACACGCTCAGCAGAGTACAAGCAGCAGTGCTTGAACATGTAACTGGAGCGTGATCTGCACTAAAAAAAGTAAAAAACACAGACTGAAGTGAACACTGAAACACAACTGTCCACAATCTGTGAAAAGCTCCTTTCTGTACTTCTATAGTGTTTGCAACCAATGTATTGTATACGGATGGAAGCGCGTCACACTAATACTATTAGGATGAGCCACTGAGACACGCTCAGCAGAGTACAAGCAGCAGTGCTTGAACAAGTAACTGGAGCGTGATCTGCACTCAAAAAAGTAAAAAACACAGACTGAAGTGAACACTGAAACACAACTGTCCACAATCTGTGAAAAGCTCCTTTCTGTACTTCTATAGTGTTTGCAACCAATGTATTGTATACGGATGGAAGCGCGTCACACTAATACTATTAGGATGAGCCACTGAGACACGCTCAGCAGAGTACAAGCAGCAGTGCTTGAACAAGTAACTGGAGCGTGATCTGCACTCAAAAAAGTAAAAAACACAGACTGAAGTGAACACTGAAACACAACTGTCCACAATCTGTGAAAAGCTCCTTTCTGTACTTCTATAGTGTTTGCAACCAATGTATTGTATACGGATGGAAGCGCGTCACACTAATACTATTAGGATGAGCCACTGAGACACGCTCAGCAGAGTACAAGCAGCAGTGCTTGAACAAGTAATGGAGCGTGATCTGCACTCAAAAAAGTAAAAAACACAGACTGAAGTGAACACTGAAACACAACTGTCCACAATCTGTGAAAAGCTCCTTTCTGTACTTCTATAGTGTTTGCAACCAATGTATTGTATACGGATGGAAGCGCGTCACACTAATACTATTAGGATGAGCCACTGAGACACGCTCAGCAGAGTACAAGCAGCAGTGCTTGAACAAGTAACTGGAGCGTGATCTGCACTCAAAAAAGTAAAAAACACAGACTGAAGTGAACACTGAAACACAACTGTCCACAATCTGTGAAAAGCTCCTTTCTGTACTTCTATAGTGTTTGCAACCAATGTATTGTATACGGATGGAAGCGCGTCACACTAATAGTATTAGTGTGACGCGCTTCCATCCGTATACAATACATTGGTTGCAAACACTATAGAAGTACAGAAAGGAGCTTTTCACAGATTGTGGACAGTTGTGTTTCAGTGTTCACTTCAGTCTGTGTTTTTTACTTTTTTGAGTGCAGATCACGCTCCAGTTACTTGTTCAAGCACTGCTGCTTGTACTCTGCTGAGCGTGTCTCAGTGGCTCATCCTTTTCATTTATCTCCAATTGGTTCTGCTACATTCCATTTAAAATAAATCTAATCTATTAGTCTAATAGATTACATTTATTTTAAATGGAATGTAGCAGAACCAATTGGAGATAAATGAAAAGGATGAGACACTGAGACACGCTCAGCAGAGTACAAGCAGCAGTGCTTGAACATGTAACTGGAGCGTGATCTGCACTAAAAAAAGTAAAAAAACACAGACTGAAGTGAACACTGAAACACAACTGTCCACAATCTGTGAAAAGCTCCTTTGTGTAGTTCTATAGTGTTTGCAACCAATGTATTGTATACGGATGGAAGCACGTCACACTAATAGATTTGATTTTTTTTTGTAATATAATGGAGCTGCACCAATTCCACAAATATAAAAAAAAAAAAAAAAAAAAAAGAGTCAGTGACACGTGCAGATGCCTACAAACAGCGGTGGATGCAGAGCAAACTGCAGCGTCACCTGCACTGTCACACACACACCTTGCACAGAGCTGTTAAAACAACACTGGCAAAATGAAGCTTTACACAGCGGTTGGTAAACTAGCCTGCCTCAAGCACAGTAGTACACAAAATCGCAATATCTAACTGTCCCTCAGAGTGAGCAGAGTAGCGTTCTGTCCCTTACTGAGTTCACAGCACAGTGACGCTAAAATGGCGGCGGCGCCTTTTATAGTGCATTCTGACATCATTTCAGCAGCCAATCACAGCCATGCCATTAGTTAAGATGACCGCAGCATTACAGGATGTGCCCACACTTCGTAGGATTCCTCATTGGCTGACTAAAATCACATTGCCTGTCTCAAAGAATTATGGGAACTTCCGATTCCGGTATACGATATGGAAAAAGTATCGGAATTAAGTATCGGAATTCCGATAACGCGAATATCGGCCGATACCCGATACTTGCGGTATCGGAATGCTCAACACTAGTCCTGACACCAGTGCCAGAGTCAGGATGTACTTTGTGGGTGGAGTTTGTACAGCCCCCGAAGGATGGTATAAATATCCAAATGGCTCTTGGCAGAAAAAAGATTCCCCACCTCTGGTATACAGTATATACTCAGCAGCAGGCAGAAAGAACTTTGATATTTAAAGAGGTTAGTCACATTCTAACCATATTTCTACAATACCCAATTGCTTACCCCTTTTCTGTATTTTAGGATCACTAAGAGTTGTACTGACACTTCAATAGCAATACAGATTGTGGCAGTTAAGAAGAGACCAGAGAAGACCAGGTAAGCCTCGAAATAGGAGCTGCAAAAAGAGTTGCAAAGTTTATGCCTATTTCTAAGAGGATGGAGACTTTCTACAGCATATTCTATCAAGCCTATATCAGGATCAATTAATATGATGATGAAGGAAGGTACAGTGCTGCTATCATTATATACTGTTAAAAATAATATACTACATAACAGTGCCATCAATGCCACGACACTGCTCTGATAACACCATTATAAAATGGTGCTCCATATATGCAATAACTTTAAGAATGGCACTAAACAAATTTTATTTTTTATGGGCCCTTTAGCAGGGGCTGTGGATGCCTCCAGATTACAAACCTCTATATCTGAGTATTTGGGGATGCTTAGGTCTCCAAACAACTCTTGTGCATGAGCCATCAGTAAAAAGAGCTATGATCCCTAGCATTAGCTTCTACTGCAAATAACTGTGACACCCATATAGGTAATGAAAGAACTATACATAAAGCAGAAGTGCTGTGACAGCTACATAGATTTAGGAGAATTGCTTCTTAATAATCGATGGGACAGTAATTAAAGCACAAGATTTTCAGAATTCAGAAAAAATAAACATTGAATAGAGCAGAAATGATTATTTCTCTGCAGTCCCATGTACAGGTGTAGCCTGTCATTGTGGTTTATGTTCTCTGTCACAGATTCAACAAGCCTCGCATTCCAATAGATTATTTATACAAATGGAATCTATAGGGGAAAATCGCAGAATAGTCATGTTACTAAGCTCAGTACTGACTGCACAGAACCAGCAGAGTCAGCGGCTGGAATAAGTGTGGATACAGTAAGGGCTCATTAAGATGTCTGTGCAAGTCGATCCGATCTCGGACTGCAATGCACGGATTGGCCACGGCTCTACTGACCCGACTCCTAGAATACATGAAGCTTTCACGCTCGGGTCGGGAGAGCCATGGTCAATCCATGCATTGCCGGTTGAGATCGGACCAACTTGCACAGATGTCTGCATGAGCCCTTAGGCTGAATAACCTCTATCTATGTATTTCATGGTTTACTCATTCTGCAGATTTTCAGGACAGGATCAATAAAATATCCAGTGGTCTCGAGACTGCCGGGATCTATATAGTCTCCAGCAGGTACAGACTGGGGCTGAATTTCAGCCCTGGCATTTGAAATCATACAGGCCCATGCTGTCCCCATCCTCAAGCACCAGATGGGATATATTGCTACTAATCTTACCCTAGAAAGCAAGATTTACTACAAGACCAATATTTCTAATGATATCCAAGGCTTGCTGGGGTAACAGCATGGGTGTATTGAGAACACCGATTAGGCTAACAACGTAGCAAACAAAGTAGCCCATGACCAAACAGGCCCTTCTGGCATTTGCCAGAATTGCCAGATGGCCAGTCCGGCCCTGGCTCCAGTGATCTCCTGATTGAAGATTACCAGGTCAGCAGCAGGCACTTCAGGAATTTGATACAATGTTATATAATTCACCGACTGCATGACAGGCTAAGAGGGATTCGGTCGTCTAATTATTCCTTAGCCAAAAAAAGCTCCTTCCGTTATGTAAATAAAACATGACTGCTTGCGACAGGGGTAAAATGCTCACATCAGCCTTTTATTAAATTATAACATAACAAAATCCAGAGCGGCCGCAATATTACTGACCCCACAACAATGAACATTTTTAACTATTTAAAGGCTAATAGGCCCTGGCCAGAGGATAACCCCATCCTAGAGGACTTTCCCTGGCCGCACCACTCCAACCCAGGGAGTAAGGTATTAACACTACATGGTTAATGCCCCTAACCATGTAGGACCTACGCCCACCGGTTATATTTGGATGTCAGAGGTGTATCTAAGTTTTCTGGCACCCGAGGCAAGAATTCTGTTTGGCGCCCCCCCAAGCACATATGCAATTTGCACACTTAGGCCGATGTCATACTTGTGTGTGTGATGTGAGAAACTTGCGCGAGTCTCACGCATCAAAACAAGACACTGCCGCCGGCACTTGTATCGGAGCATGCGGCTGCATGTATTTCTATGCAGCCACACACTCCGGTCCGAGCACCGGCGGCAGTGCAGGGTATTGATGCGAGTGACTCGCGCAAGTTTCTCGCATCACACACGCAAGTGTGACACAGGCCTTAGTCACGTGCCGACAAGCTGCTCGCCCTAATTCAATGTTCTGTTGAAAACTGAGAGAAGCAGAAGAGAAGCTCTTTGTTATGCAACAGTATGAAAATCGCATATGAGTGAAGCGGCCATGTTATGACTGCAAGCAGAACTGAATCCTGACTGTGAGGATATTACACGCTGTTAGGACTGGCTGCAGGGCTTCATTTTATAATTAAAGGGTGCATCCAGGTTTGAGATGAAAGTCTGCAGTCACTATAAGTGGCTGCAGGCTTATGAATTCTCATAGTGTATGCACTGCACACTTTTAGGATTCTCCATTGCACAAGTAATTTGTATACTTCTGGCCACATTCCGACTAGACGTGCCCAGCCTCGCTCAGTTCTTTTTCATTGAGTGAGGCCATGCATATCAAATCAGCACGTGACCACATGTACGCAAATCATCGGTACCAGAGAATCCTGACAGCATGCAATGTGCACTGTGAGAATTCAGAAGATCTGCAGTCACATAGAATGACTACAGATCATCACAAACCTGGAAACCCTCTATATTCCTAACATAATAAAATTGGAATTTGTATCACTCAAAATATTTACATCCAGGTACCTGACTAGATGAGTGTCTTGGAGTCGTTCTCTTTCTGTCGTCTGCATCTTCGACTCCCATGAGTTTTCCATCCACAGCTGTCTCTGCAACTTTCATATTCTCGGTCTCCTGCAGCACATCCCCACCGACACACTTAAAGTTCATTTGTCATTTTCGTCAGGATCATCTGGAGTCCAATGATCATGTCCGAAAGGAAAACCAGGACTCGAGCAGCTTTTGAGATGTTTTGTAGCAGACAATCGTGAGATGTGGTTGGAATATCTACACTAGCTGTTTGCTTTAATAACCCATACGTCTTTCTCGGCTGGGTGTCTCTTTTTTTGCTGTTACAGGGGGCATCCATCTTTTGGTCCATTTTTGAGTTGGGCGCGGTGCCTGGGAGGAGAGTTTTCTGGGAAATTGTGGAAGGTTTGGACCAGTGTACGCCATCATCTGAATGAGGCATATAGGAGGTCAAAGAAATATTCTTGACAAGAAGGGAGGCGTTGTTGCAGTTGGTGGACTGGTCTGGTTATCCTCTAGGAGTCTGAGTGAAGATCCCTTCAAAAACTGGGGCCTAAGTTTGTAGGACCCTTCGAAGTGGTTCAGGTTCGTCAACTTGCAGCGGTGAGTTAGACATCCCCTGGTCAAGGAGAATTAATTCAATTTTTCATGTATCTTTACTGAAGAAAGTTGACCACCCATGATTAGGCAGGCATCCGTCGCTGTTCCTTCCAGTTGATGGGACGGCCAGTTTGAAATTTCATGCATTTAGATCCAGGTGGCATGAGGAAGGTTGCAGTATCTCGTGTCCTGGAAGGGTTTCGGTCCTGAAGATAATTCCTGGGTGAAAGCTGAGGACGTCTCGGCCTCAAGGCTGATTAAGGCTTTTCACAGGAGATTTCTGAATAAGGCTTGGCTAAGAGGATCAGGAAGATCCTCGTAAAAGAGGAGGTACTGTTAGAATCTATTTTGTTTTGACCATCCGCCATCTTGTTGTGGTTTTCTGGCTGCTGTTCTTTTTCCCCTGGTGCTGGGTTTGTCTAAGGTCAGGTGATTGTATCACCCTTTATTACCCAGTATCTGCCTCCCAGTCCTTGCTGGACAACAGTGTTAATCCGATAGAGTTCTGGCTAGGTGTTTTGATAGCTTTCTGTGTTTGATATTGTGCAGTTCTGGGATTTCTAGTTCTGCCTGCTTTGTTTTTGTTTTCCTTTCGTTTCTGCAGCTTCCTCTATCTTCCTACTAGGAGGTTACCTGTTTTTTATTCCCAGTCCCTAGATCTTCAGGGATACCCTTCCCCTACCTTTAGGTCTTCGTTTGAGTTTAGCCTAGGAATCGTCGGTGGGTCTATTCACAAGGAACAGGTTGCCCACTCCATCGTAGGGCTTCAGCCTAGTCCTAGTACAGGGTCAGCTTCTCTCCCTTCTGCCCTAGTCCTGAGTTGCAGATCCGTAACACTATCCCCTGCTGCTTGTGACAAAGTAATGCATATCTGAAAACATCCCAGTCATCAACTGTTAATATGTCCATATATCCATTTTCATTCATTTCTTAACACTTTCATTGTAAACACACATTTTTATTCAATTTTATTTATTATATATATATATATATATATATATATAACAACTAGGGGCGGATGGGCGGTATGACAATTCCTGCTGGATCCAAGAGGCAAGAGGAGGTACCTGCTCACCCCTTCTCTTATATTGTCTCTGCTAAGCAACACCCTTCCAACCCCCTAATCTATCAAATCCTTGACACATCCACCACCAAACAATGTATTTAACTCTGACCCTTTCATTACCCCTTTAACCTTTTCACTCCCACCTTCTGTTTTGTCATGTTTCCTGTACACCCTATTATGGCTCCCTGGCTTTTCTGATTTTAGGAACAGGATTAGATAAGAGGCGCACATAGAAATCATGAAGCCCAGTGCAGCATAGTCACAAAGAGGCATACTGCCTAACTTTTAAAGACAGGGAGAGTGACATGTATTGTGGTACTTATGCAGTAATTTTACCTTTATTGAGCCATTGACCATTCTGTGTCCATTAAATGATCAATATTTCTGCATTGATGCCAATTTATTTTCTTAACCTAAACCACATTTCGGAGGGTTTCAGCTTTCAAAAGAATAATTTATACAACCAATGGATGAATTTAATGTCAGGTTATAAGCTTTTATTTACATAACATGGATAAGCGAAATAACTTCTGACAGGGAGTGTAGTGTTCAATTGCTCTTCCTAGTCTAGGTTGGAATTCAGCTTGCTTTTCTGCTGTCTCCTGCTTGCATTCAGATAAGTCTCTTTCAGTTTTTTTTACTGTGGTTTGAATTCCTTGCTTTTTGCTGCATTGCTTTTTGTCTTCAGCCGGGTCCCCTTTGAGGGGCTTTGGCTGGTCTCCGTTCGTTTTTTATATTTGTTCATTTGCTCAGTTCTTGTGATATTTTACTGCTGGGTGTCCACACCAGAGATCTGATATAGGTGGTTGAGACCGTGTGGTCTCAGTGTTTTTGGATTCTGAAGTGTTGGAGTTTTTCTAGGGTTTTTCTGGGTTGCAGACAGTATTCTCTCCTGTGCTGTCCTATCTAGACCGTTTTGGGCCCCAGCGTTTGCTCAATTTATTTTCTGTCTGTGTTCGTATTTTCATCTTGTCTAACCGCCATTATATGTTTGGGGGCTTCCTACTCTTTTGGGGTCTAAGAGGCGTCTAGGGCACCGTAGGAACGTCCCACGGCTGCTTCTAGTTGTGCGGTTAGTTTAGAGGTCTGCAACCTATTAGTTTCCAACCTCTCTGGTGTTAGGCTGCCTATGCGGTTTTTTGCTCCTGCCTCCTCAGCTACCAAAACATAACAGATACCCCTTTCATGGCCTCCATAAAGTATGATGTCACCAAAAATTGCCCCCCACACATAGTATGATACTCCCAAAGCTAATTCCCCTATAATATACTCCTCCACACACACACGGTATTGTGTTGGTGACTCCACAGGGTCACCAGAAAATTATAATGCCCCCACAGTTATCCCAACACAGTATAATGGTACCCTAGTGCCTGTCCAACACAATATGCTATCCTACAGTTTTTCCAAGCAGTATGATATATCCAGAGTACCCCCATATAGAATGATGTCCCAGCAGTGTCACCAACACAGCATAATGACCCCAAAGTCTCCCCAAAACAGTATGCTATCCCAACAGTGCCCCAGCACAAAATAAGGCTCCCAATGACCCCAACACAATATGATGCCCACACAGTGACACCCTCCAAAGTATAATATATTCAAAGCTCCCCAAACACAGTATGATCTTCCCACAGATCCCACAGACAGCATGATGGCCTCCACAGCCCTTCTCACAGTATAATGGCCAGCACAGTCGCCACACAAAATGATGGTTTCACTGCCCACACACAGTAGGATGCCTCTACCATCTCCTAGACCAGGGCCGGCGTCAGCACCCGGCACACCCGGGCAAGTGCCGGGGCCCTGAGCAGGCAGGGGGGCCCACTCGCCGTCGGGCACCCCGGCGCCCGTTAGTGGTGTTAGCGCCGCCACTGGGCCCCCCCCGTTTGCTCAGGGCCCCGGCAGCAGCCGGCGCAATACTCTCCGCTCCCCGTGCCTCCGCTGCCGCAGCTCCGAGCTCCAAGGGGCGCCTGCGCCAGCGCTTCCTCTCTCACAGCAGCGCCGCTGAATGACGTCATCATTCAGCGGCTGGCTGTGGCAGAGAGCGCGCGGACGCCGGACAGGTGAGGCGTGTGTGTGTGCCTGCCTGCCTGTGTGTGTGTATGTGAGAGAGTGCAGCCTGCGGTGCTGTATGTGTGATGGTGGTGGGGGGAGGCAGTGATGGTGGTGAGGAGGCAATGGTGATGATGATGATGGGGAGGCAATGATAATGGGAAGGCGATGATGATATTAATGGGGAGGCAATGATAATGATGATGATGGGAAGGCAATGATAATGGGAAGGCAATGATGATGATGATATTAATGGGGAGGCAATGATAATGACGATGATGGGGAGACAATGATAATGGGAAGGCAATGATGATGATATTAATGGGGAGGCAATGATGATGATGATGATATTAATGAGGAGGCAATGATAATGGAAAGGCAATGATGATGATGATATTAATGGGGAGGCAATGATAATGATGATGATGGGGAGGCAATGATAATGGGAAGGCAATAATGATGATGATGATATTAATGGGGAGGCAATGATGATGATGATAGTAAGGCAATGATGATGAGGGGAGACAATGATGATGATAATGGGCAGGCAATGATGATGATAATGGGGATTCTTTGTGTGTGTAGCCCATTCACTATCTCCATCAATCCCTCACTCCCTTAAGATGGCTGGACCATCATTGTAAATGCACCATTGTATATACACACCTGTATTTTGTATCTCCCCCACCTCATTGTAGATTGTAAGCTCTCACGAGCAGGGCCGTCTTATTTTGCTTTAATCACTGTATTGTTAACGTTGTTACTTATGACTTGTGTTTTGAAACTGTTAAACTGTAAAGCGCTGCGGAATATGATGGCGCTATATAAATAAAGATTATTATTATTATTATTATTATTATTCTTTCCACAGCGCCCTTTCCTGAGCCGTAACAGTGCAGAAAGCAGCACAGTGTAGAGGAGAGCTCCATATTTTGTATGGAGCATTATATATGGTCCAGTATTCTGTATGGAGCATTATATTGGGTCCAGTATTCTGTATGGAGCATTATATGGGGGATGGCAGGGTGACATCCTGCATGGGGTATTATATGGGTGATGAGGGGAAGACTATGTGTGCCCATAATATTATATGGAGGACTGTACTGTCCAGTCTGTACTGTGCGCTGCGAGGATTTGGCGGTTTTTGAGCTATTGTACAATTTACAATAGGTATCAGTCATGTAATGGAAGAAGAGAAGTGTTTGGCGTTGTGCTATACCCATATTTCTCTGCAGTATCTGTGCATCATGAATCGTGGTCTGTGTTAAGGGGGCCCACTGAGACTCTTTCGCCCGGGGCCCATAAAAACCTGGAGCCGGCCCTGTCCTAGACAATATGATAGCCTCACAGCAGGCTATAATATTAATACAGTATGATAACCCCTACATCACCCTACACAGTATGATGTCTTTATAGTTCTCATCTCAAAGTATGATGCCCTAATACCTGATTAAATCCACTCTCTACAGGCTTCCAGTGCCACAGAAAGCAAAGCAACCCTAGAGAATCATTGAGCCACCACCATGTTTCACTGTAAACATCAGTGAGCTACCACCATGTTTGATTGTAAGCATCACCAGGGCCTTACAATGCTTCACTGTATGTAGGGTGTTATTTTAAGTATATGCTATATTCTTCCTTCTCCAAATATACTGCTGATCCATAGGATACAAAGATACAGTTTTGTTTCACTTCTTCACAGAACAGAAGAACAGAATCCCAGAATGTCTGTGGCTTATTTATATGGTTTCACGTGGTTTTGAACATACTGGAGCCTGCTTTTGTGTCAGTAGAGGTGTACATCTTGGAGTGATGGCATGGCGACCTTCAGTATTTAACATGTGCTTTAGAATAAATAACGAATGAAAAAAACTAAAATATGTCCAATAATTCAATAGCTGAAAATATTTAGTAGCAATATACAACGAAGTGAGGAGGGGAACAAATACCAGAAAGATGAATGGGTTCACAACACAAGGGACAACATTGATTGCAAAATAATATATCAAAGCGGTAAAATGATGATAAATATTTAAAAATTTGTTATAAATACACAATAATCAGAATACCATATAAATAAACCGTTAGATGAGGTAAATGGAATGCAATCAAAAAGTGACAGTGTGCAAATATGAAGTATAATGTAGAAGGTAAAGTGCATATGCAAACAGATCAAGAGGAGGCAGGAATAAAGCAGTAACCAAAAAATCAGGCAAATAATAACCCCCTGACAAAGGCAGAAGCCGAAACGCTCATCGTGGCAGGGCGCATCCTGGGTACTCTCCAAATGTGCACAAGGTAATTACTTACTTTTTTGTTTGACCTATTGTAATCAGCAGTATATATATCTATTTGACCATCTTTATTATTTACCATCTTTAATATATGATGTATTATGCCAGAACTCTGGTCAATTCCATTAAAGTTGCGCCATTTAATTACAGTGGTAAGGCTACGCTCCCATGATGAGTATTTGGTGAGTTTTTGATGTTGCAGATTTTCTGCACCATTTCTGCACCTATTATTTAAGTGAGGTTACTTGTATTTTTGTGTGCTATTTTATCACATTTTTGATGCTGCGGTTTTTGTCTCATTTGATGTGTGATGCTTTGTATAAAGCTCTTTTGTTTTTGATACTTCCTGGTATTTGTCTTTATTGGTATAGGTATAGGTGAGGATAACATGCATTTTTGATGCTTTTCCGCCATGGAAACGTAATAAAACCACATGTGAGGTTTTTTTTTTACCTGCAGTTTTTTGCTTCCAATTCAAGTGTATGGGGAAAATCTACCCGCATGACAAATTGACATGTTGTGAATTTGAAACCCGCACTGTGGGTCAGTTTACGCTGAGTAAAAAGGAAAGCACAGCGGATATGACATTTCTATAAATCTCATTCATTTTGCTGGAACTGTAAGACGCAGCAAAAATGAGCAGCGTTAAAAACACACCAAAATTTTGGGAACTTTGCTTTAAAAAAGTTTTCATTTTTTATAGAAATTTGCTTAATAAAAGTTTTGCCTGATTTACCCTGTTTGAAGGCAGAAATTTGCGATTTCTTATGCATACTCATTGACATGACAGTTGATAAAAGTCGGCCATAATGTCTAATATTGACTAATTTTTCTACCAATATATTAAAATGATTCATAAATGATAATTGGGGGCAACTGACGACGGGTTACCGTCTGTTGGCTGAAACTAGACGTGTATGGCCGAGCATTTGCCACTTGCACAAGCCCAAACTTTTGTTTTTAGCATCTTTTTGTTACTTCCTAATCTGTCAGTTCAGTCTGGCATATAGATCGTTCATATGAAATTTGGAGCAGGATTGAGCATTTGTGTGGCCATCACAAAAATTTTTGGCGATTTTTGCTTCTTAGCTGTGTTTTTTTGCGGCGCTGTGTTTTATGAGCGGCCCCAATAGCCGCTGTCAGACCTATTGTTGTAATCTTAATAGTAAAATACCCAGAGGAACTTGCATCTGCTTTCTGCTGATTAGATCTTTTTTTCTTAGGTATCTGTCTTGGAGTTAAGCCCAGCCCTGTGCTATAGGAGGTGGAAAAGATGTCTCACTCTTTATCAGTTGATAGGGACTGTACATATGGCTGCTTTAATGGCTGCAGAGATCTGCTGCTCTCAGCTAACAAGGATTAAACATCTCTTGCTGCAGAAATATAACTCAGTGCTGAGACTTGTTCGTGAATGCGGAGAAATGCGAAAGACCTCAAAGCCATAAAACAGGCGTAAGCCATCTGTCTGCCAGTAGATGGCGCCGTTAGCAGTTTGGCTGTACATATTGCACAATTGTAAAGAAAAGAAATGCTTTCGGGTTAACCCTTTGCACACACTCTTTTTGTAGCAATGGCTGAATCCTTCCAACTGTAATATTAATATTATAGATATATGTAACCAATCTAAATATAAATATAAATCATTATTAATTTTCTAAAGTAGTACCCAGATAAACTGTAATTTTGGTTGAAAATCACACTTCCCACCTCTTTTCTACCCCCTGTCATCTAAGGGCTAAGGCCCTTTTATCTTTACATTTGGTTGTGGTCTTTCTTTTTTCACATTGGGTTGGATTATTGTTTTAATCTGCAATATGAATAAATAGAAATGCTATTAATAAGGTGCTATTAGTATAGCCCCTGTAGACGTGCTTATTCTGTCCCCGGGGCCTGTGGCTGTAAATATGGCTCTGTGAGATGCCGGATCTCTTTCACCTTACTTACAATTGGCGACGATCGCAGATAGCTTAACTCAGCTGCCGGCACACATGTTATGAAGAATCCAGAAGAGACTTTGATTTCTTTAAGAATTCTTGTTGAATGCATACAAACAGCAGCAGGTAAAAAAGACTTTCTTCAGACAGACTGAAAACACATGTGAATCTGATAAAATCAAGATGGAGAATGAAACACAGGAGAAAGAAGAAGGAAATGACATCACACCAGAAGAGGGAGACAGAGAGACAGAAGGGACAAACTTGATGTAAAGGGAGGATTTCAGCTATGCAAACACAGGGACACATAGCAACAGTAAACAATATGAGAGACTGCAATACAGCATGTAAAATACACAGGACAGTCTGTAAAATGTCTCATTCATGGGACATAACACTCCCCGTCTGAAATCTATAGATTTCATAATTTTATGATGTCCACTGGAGATGTCACTGTAGACCTGAAAGACAAAAGGAAAAAACAAGCATGCAGGTAATAACAACAACAGTTGAAGTCCAATTGGCATGGTCCAATGTTCAGTTGGAGGCATGAAGTCCTCAACAGCGGAATAGTCCAAGTCCAAACGAAAACCCATCTTCGGATTGGGGAAGCAGCAACGTGCAAACACTTCCACCAACCCAATAATCCGCTGGAGAAAGTTAAAATATTACAATGTTCCAACACAGCTGGAGGAGTATATGGCGGTAGGCTCCCCGCCGTGAGCTGAGTTCAGAGACGAAGCTAAGATCATGTGACTCCTGCTCGAAGGAGCCAGCAGATGATTTGCCTGAAATGTATGTCAGCAGATAGGATGGCTGACCCGCTGAAAGGATGTCCAGGGTAAAGAGAGCTCAGCTTCTGTACCTTTTTGCCGGTTTCTGAAGCGCTGGGAGAGGCTCCTGCAGCTGTAGTCTTCGTAGACACGTCGTAGGAAAGGTAGACTTGTCTCTTGATGATGGTTGAAGGAGTCTTTACAGAACTACGGGGCAGGACTTGTTGTAAGGCCTTTAGAGACTTCTTCGCCGTCTCCCATCTTTGTTGTCTCTGAGATGGTAGCATAGTGTTCCCGTTGATATCCGGAGTAGCAAGCTGTCTCAGTGGTACCCTGCCTAGAACTGCGATGGGTGTCTTAAACCCGAGAGGACCGTCGATGCTGTTTTCAACAGGCGAAGCTCCTCGTTTGATAGCAAGTTCCTTACAGGGTGATGCTTGGGAAGTGAACATGTCTTGTTCAACATCCGCCAGTGAGCTGAGGCTGAATTGCGTGGGGAAAACGCTGGCACCATCGGTCAGAGGTAGGCTGTTGAGAGAGCGGCTCTCACTCTGAGCACTGAAGTCTAGCATGGCTTCGGTTTGACCAGGCTTGTGATGGAGATGGGTATCAAAGGTTGGGAACTTAGCAGTTACTTGCTGTGGATCCCTTGGCAACTTAGTCTTTGCTGGAAGAGAAGGTGAGGGAGCTACCCAGCTGTTATAGTTGTCTTCGGTGGGTTTGACGCTCATGACCCTGATGATCACTTTGTCTCCCTCTGTAGGTAGTGAGTTGTTGTCCTTGGTTGAAGGATCGAATGCTGTTATCTCGAGGTTGTAGTCTCGAGGATAAAGCGGACTTGAAATATTGGATGGTTGCCGTTGACACGTAGTGTCGTTTGACTTCTCCTTCATCCATTGGTGACGTGAGTATGACAGGGAGGACAAGTCGTTGTCATCCGACGTGATAACGGTTTTGTAAGAGGAGATGTCGTTCTGATTCTTTGTCTGGTCACTACAGACATTGCCAATGATGACCCAGCCCAGCTCGAGCGCTGGGCATATGGTTCATTGAGTAGTCCGTGGATTTGTTGGCGCATCTTGTGCAGTCGTATAATGTCTCTGCCGAGGAGAATTAGGATGTCTGCCTTATCGTCCAGGGGTGGCATCTCTTTAGCTATCATTCTGAGATGAGGATGCTGAAGAGCGACTTCTGGTGTTGGGATTTCTTCCCTATTGAATGGTATTTGGTTACACTCTACAAACGTGGGTAGTGGTATCTCCGTGGCGCCTTTCTCGAGAGAAGTTATTATGAGGCCACTGGCCCTTCTTCCAGAGGTTTGTAAAATGCCGCTGCAGGTGCCCAAGATGTAGGGATAGACGTCTCCTTTTAAGCCAAACAAGTCAAAGAGTTCCGACCTGGCTAATGATTTGTTGCTCTGGTCATCCAGGCTAACGTACACCTTGACTGCCTTCTCTGGATGGCCCTTGGGATACACCCATGACAGGCAAATCTTCGCACAGGACTTGTCTCGAAGACCTTCTCCACAGACATCGGTGCATGAGGAAGATACTGCAACATGGCTTGTCACTTGGTCTGTACTCTCCCCGCCATGGCTTGTGGTGGGAGAAGGTGAAGACGCAGAGTCAGGCTGTGATGGATGGAGCGCCTGTACGTGGTCTTCGCTGTCGCACTCTAAACACATGATGGGGATGACACAGTCCTTAGCAAGATGTTCGGTAGAGGCGCAGCACCTGAAGCATACTCCAAACTTCTTCAAGAGCTCCTTTCGTTCTTGAAGGGGCTTCTTCCTAAAGCCGATGCACTTCTTCAGGGGATGTGGCAGTTTGTGAATTGGACACTGGCGATTAGGATTTCTCAACCTTCTCACCTTTGTCGCTCTTATCTTGTGATACTGAAGGTGCCGGAAGAACATCAGTCTTCTTGATGGACATTGGAGCTTGGTGGCTCCTGTAGTTAAGACGTGGACTGTCGTGTTTAGTAGATGAAACAGGGTCGCTGTGTTCTCCATAGGAAAAACATGGATCAGTCTTACAGTCTGCAATATTTTCGATGAACTCGCAGAAGTAGGAAAATGGAGGGAAGGAGACTTGGTTTTCCCTTTTGTATTTTGATCCAAGCATGGCCCACTTATTTTGGATATTGGACGGCAGCTTGGAAACTATTGGGGTTACCCCATGAGCAGTGTCCAGGTAGCTGAGGCCAGGAAGGTATGGGTCTGCTTTGGCCAGCTGAAGCTCTAACAGGAGGTCGCTGAGCTCTTGGAACCTTGTACTGTCTTTATTAGATACCTTTGGAAAATCCTCTAGTCGTTTGAACAGGGCCTTTCTATGACCTCAGGACTGCCATAGCTTCTTTCTAGCCTCTTCCATGCAGCAGTGAGACCAGCAATGGGATTACTGATGTGGACAGATTTAAGTCTCTTGACCCGATCCGTGGATTGTGGCCCAAGCCACCTGATTAGCAGGTCTAGCTCTTCAGCGGCGGTGATGCCGAGATCACTGATCGTGGTTTCAAAGGTACACTTCCAACCCCTGTAGTTCTCAGGTTTATCGTCAAACTCTGTAAGACCGGTCTTAGTTAGATCGCGCCGAATCATGTACCTTGCGAGGCCAGTCATATCAGCATTCTCCGATTTTGGAAGGACCGATGCTGGCTGGATAGCTTTGTTCATACAGTCTGTGATTTGACCTGGGAATGCAGGTATATATGGGGCATTGTAGGCGTTCAGTCCATTAACTGGCTTAATGAGCTTAGTTTCTGCCACACATGGGACTGGAATTGTGTGATTGACCGGAGTGTGGTGACTGGCCTGCATATTGGCCTGTATGTAGGATTCTGAGTATAAGATTTGGTGATTTGCAGGTTTCTGGTACATTTCGGTGCACAGAGGTGGATCAGGATACAAGATTGGCAGCGTATTGTAATTGTACTGACCTTGGGTGCAGGATGGGAATAAACGCTCTGTGTCCTGTTGTCTCAGGGGAGCATCAGTGTGGTCAGGAAGGATTGCAGGAGCAGGGATAGCGCTGTGTTGGCTTCGTACATAGTCTCTAGTACGCTTAAGAGGGTCTTCAGTATCAAAACCCTGTTGTTTCAGGGGAGCATCTGTGTGGTCAGGAAGGATTTCAGGAGCAGGGATAGCGCTGTGTTGGCTTCGTACATAGTCTCTAGTACGCTTAAGAGGGTCTTCAGTATCAAAAACACTTAAACTGATGCTGTCTCTTTGGCTCCCACTGATGGCTTGTTCCAGGACCTTTAACTTTGCCATGGCTATGGCGTGTTGGCGTTCCTTCTCTAGGGCCTCTAGGGCAGCTTGTATTTTAGTGGCCTCAGTTTTCATCTCAGTTTCCTTCTCTAGGGCCTCTAGGGCAGCTTGTATTTTAGTGGCCTCTAGGGCAGCTTGTATTTTAGTGGCCTCAGTTTTCATCTCAGTTTCCTTCTCTAGGGCCTCTAGGGCAGCTTGTATTTTAGTGGCCTCTAGGGCAGCTTGTATTTTAGTTGCCTCAGTTTTCATTTCAGTTTCCTTTTGAGCAAAGGCAGCTTGTATTTTAGTGGCCTCAGCTTCCGCACGTGCTTTTATGAGCTGTTCGCTGAGGGTTGAGGATTTTGAAGAGCGTGACTTAGATGTTCGCTTTGACTGTCTGGCAGAGCCAGAAATGCAAGATGACATCTCGGCTATTAGTGCGATTCTTGCCTCTGTTTTGGCTTTTATATCGCGCACCATGCTTTCTCTCTCAGAGTTACGTTTTTGGAAAGCTTGCAGCTCTTTGCAGGTAACTGATGGGTTAAGTCTTTTTAACACTGCGATATATTGGTCTGTTATTTCTGCATAACATTGATAATCTGAACACAGTTGTGCGAGAGCTCCCTCCAGTGGTCGTTGGAGAGAAGCAGGCTGAGATAGGCTATTTATGTGGCATAAGAGTTTTTGCCATAGCTCTGCTGTTGCACGGAGAAGATCATGTTTACTGGATTCTAGATTCTCCCTTATTTTCCATGTTGGCTTTGTGACACGTCTAGCCTTCTCACTAAATGGTGGATCAGGGTCTATGCACTCTTCCTCTGACAATGGGTCTGGCAGAGACCGTGTAGTCATTCCTTCAGCCATCCTGCTGCACAGGGAGAAGGGGAGCTGTATAGACTCTTATATGTTGAGAGCGGATGCTCTGCAGGAAGTTCTGTAGCTTTATAGAAGCTGTGGGTTTTACAGATGAATCTGAAAAGTCTTTTTTACTATTCTGTCCCCGGGGCCTGTGGCTGTAAATATGGCTCTGTGAGATGCCGGATCTCTTCACCTTACTTACAATTGGGGACGGTCGCAGATAGCTTAACTCAGCTGCCGGCACACATGTTATGAAGAATCCAGAAGAGACTTTGATTTCTTTAAGAATTCTTGTTGAATGCATACAAACAGCAGCAGGTAAAAAAGACTTTCTTCAGACAGACTGAAAACACATGTGAATCTGATAAAATCAAGATGGAGAATGAAACACAAGAGAAAGAAGAAGGAAATTACATCACACCAGAAGAGGGAGACAGAGAGACAGAAGGGACAAACTTGATGGAAAGGAAGGATTTCAGCTATGCAAACACAGGGACACATAGCAACAGTAAACAATATGAGAGACTGCAATACAGCATGTAAAATACACAGGACAGTCTGTAAAATGTCTCATTCATGGGACATAACAGTGCTCCCTACATAATCAAATACTTTTTCCGCATTTATCTGGAGTACTTGCAGATTTTTTTCTATATGTTTGATTTATTTATTGCACAAATGTTACGTTATCTCAGGAAAACTCTATGAACATGAGTCTTAAAGGGGTTGACCAGGACTGTAACATTAATGGCCTATTGTTAGGATAGGTCATCAATGTCTGATCGATGGGGGTGCAACACCTGGCAACCCCCGCAGATCAGCTGTTCTTGATGTTGGCCATTTGCTCAGTTATGAAGCTGCACGGCTCCGTCTACAGAATAGTGGCCACAGCAGGGTACTGCACATGCATCTCCTATTGATTTGAAGAAAGGGTGGATGTGCAGTACCCGGCTACTATAGCGTCAACGGAGCTGTGCTCTGCAGCCCCATAACTGAGCAGATCTGGCTGCCACCGACACCCTGGATCAACTGACACCCGGCGCCCGCCCGATCAGTCATTGATGATCTATCCCAAGGATACGCCATCAATGTTAAAGTCTCGAAGAAAAAATGTTTATTTAAAGTTGAGCAAAAAGATTAGCAGGACCCTGGTCCAGTGGCCATTTTGATATTCCGTAGCCTCTAGACCAGAGCACTGTGAATCTACTACTACCTGACGCATTCCCGGCGCGTCTTCTGATTAACAGGCCTCCATGACGCCAAGAGTGCGTTGTAATGAATTCCGTGGTCCGCAATTATAGCACAATAGTTCAAACTATAGGTGTCACACTGCAAAAACTGTGCGGAAATCAAGTGTTTAAGAGGTTTTTTAGAACTTAGCAGGCACCGTATCTGACAAGCCTCTGGACAATTTTGCTGGTTGCACAGACACTGGCAGAATCCCCCATCATGGACCCAAGGGAAAAATCTGAACTACAAAATGGGTTCATAGCTGTAGATACATCTGTGCAACATGGATATGTACTATACCAATGTGCATGAGCCCTTATGTCACATATCATGTGCTCATTGGTGTAAGGGGGAAGCAGTTTTTGAGATGGGAACGTCACAGAGGTGTAAGAAAGATTGGTGCAACCTGTGCAGCTGCTCAGTGTTTCATCAGTGATTTTTACGTCTGAAAAAATAAATAAATTACAAAGTTTCTCCTGTATACAGTATTACGATGCTCATCACGGACAGCACATAGATTGTACTCTGATGGCATTCATGTGCTGTCCGGGATTTTCACAGACACATAGACTTGTATGGGTAATTTTGATCAAAAATGGACATGTCTCCGTGATTATTTGTGTACGACTCAGTCTGCAAAAAAACCTTGAACATGTGAATAGCACCATAGACTATAATGGGCATGTGTTCTATCCATGAAAAACACAAACAGAACAGGTACATGACTCACTGATGTCTGAATGAGGCCCAATAAGGTTGTGTTACAATGACTATCATACGAAACATGGTAACCACAGCATGTAATACGCTGAGCAGCAGCCTTCATAAAAGTTACGCAGTAATCCTGTGCCAATGGATTTTACTTCCAAAACTTGGCGTGCGTTCTCAGCCTGCATTAAGCATTTCTTTGCATGTGTATGTGAATATGCTGGACCGAGCGAACGTGAATTTATAGTCACATAGTCCTGCCAGTTCTGCTCAAGAGTAAATTAAATCTAATATCTATGTCCATGAATTTGCACACTGCGGTTTCAAGGAAGGAGTTAAAAATAGACCACTGTAAGGGGAAAAATAAAAATGTAAAATTTAACCTCATTAAAAGATCTGCACATGTTGTAAAAGCATATAATATAGCTATACGTGTTCAGACTGTCTGCTCATGGCCTAAGCTTCCCACAGAAATGGAAGAAGTAATGTACTAGAATAAAATATAACCTGACAATGTATGAATTCAGTGGAAATGAATCCATACAGTTGTGCTCTAAAGTTTACATACCCTGGCAGAATTTTTGCTTTCTTGGCCTTTTTTCAGAGAATATGAATGATAACATCAAAGCTTTTTCTCCACTCATGGTTAGTGGTTGGGTGAAGCCATTTATTGTCAAACTACTGTGTTTTCTTTTTTTAAATCATAAGGACAACCCAAAACATCCAAATGACAGTGATCAAAAGTTCACATACCCTAGTGATTTTGGCCTGATAACATGCACAGAAGTTGACACAAATGGGTTTGAATGGCTACTAAAGGTAACAGGGACAGGACGACTGGATGCAATTGAAGGAAACATGAATGCGGCCAAGTACAGAGGTATCCTGGATGAAAACCTCTTCCAGAGTGCTCTGGACCTCAGACTTGGCCAAAGGTTCACCTTCCAACAAGACAATGACCCTAAGCACACCGCTAAAATAACAAAGGAATGGCTTCAGAACAACTCTGTGACCATTCTTGACTGGCCCAGCCACAGCCCTGACCTAAATCCAATTGAGCATCTCTGGAGAGACCTGAAAATGGCTGTCCACCAATGTTCACCATCCAACCTGACAGAACTAGAGAGGATCTGCAAGGAAGAATGGCAGAAGATCCCCAAATCCAGGTGTGAAAAACTCGTTGCATCATTCTCAAGAAGACTCAAGGCTGTACTAGCTCAAAAGGGTGCTTCTACTCAATACTTCAAAGGGTCTGAATACTTATGACCATGTGATATTTCAGTTTTTCTTTTTTAATAAATTTGCAAAAATTTCTACATTTCTTTTTTTTTTCAGTCATGATGGGGTGCAGAGTGTTACATTAATGAGAAAAAAAAATGAACTTTTTTGAATTTACCAAATGGCTGCAATGAAACAAAGAGTGAAAAATTTAAAGGGGTCTGAATACTTTCCGTAACCAGTGTAGTGTCAGAGTGCTGTGATCAACAGTGATATTATATACAGGAGCCCTATATATAGTATGTAGTGTATAGTGTAAGTGTACAGGTAACACACTGACTCACCAGTGATGTCTCTTTTTGAAGATATTCATCTTCACTTTTCTTCTTCATCCAGCACAGACTGCCATCACTTCTTCTTCCAGCTAGGACACGTCTCTGCAGAAAATAACACACAGTTATCTAGAGCACCGCTTCCAGAGCACACTCCTCACTTTTTCCCCAGATTCTATACTACGCCTGATGAAGAAAAAGTGACAAAGTTCCCAGTAACAGGACCCCCCTCGCTCAAAACAATATCCTCAAAAATAAAATACATCACAGCAGTAAAATATCCCTTCATTAGCCTGTACAATAATAATGTCTCACATCCAGGCCCCTTCCTTTAATAATGTCCCCCATACTTGTGTCTCATTCCTGGCCTCTTGTGTCTTCATTCTGCCATATAAGTTCTCACATCCTGGCCTCATATGTCTCCATGCTACCCCCATATGTTCTCCCATCACCCCATGTGTCTCCATCCTAGTGTAGGAGAGAAGACCGGGCTGTGGGTGCTGACAGGGCACTGGTTCCGGAACTGCTGGGGCCAAGCCTCCTGTTGCAGGAGGGAAGGAGATTGATGATGGAGGAGATTATTGACCTGCATAGAGGGGGCGTGGTGAGTCTGGACAGTATAAGGGAGTTTGCATGGAAAGAGAGAGAGAGTTCCCACCAGAGTGAAGAGACAGTGAGGACCTGCGCCATGCTGCGAGTAATGATAGGCCACGCGGCAGAGATAAGGGTCGGGTGCAGTAAGGACCGGGAGACTTCGTCGAGCGTGCTGAGGAGTGCACGCTGAGTGGGAGACTGCTGTGAAATACTCTTTGCTGCAGAGCAGTGTAACAGACTAGGGGCTCAGCGGGTCAGTCCGGCGACCACCCACTGCCACCAAAAGAGAGCGGACCAACTTGTTAGGTGAGGGAGATGGAAGAACTCAGCTGGCAGCCAGCATTCAACTCGGAGGATGCGACATACACTTGAGTCACACTAAGTGCAATTGACTTACATATAAACTGTCACATTAAGCTGCTCTTTCTTTTTGTAATTCATAGCATTAATTTGATTTATTCCCCATTGCTCCCTGTGAGGAGATATATCCCTGTAATGATTAAATCGAACAGCTGGTTACCCCTGTTAACCCTTGCTCTGTGCCTCTGTGTCACTGCATCCCATTACCTGTGTTACACTGGCTCCATGTGTCTCCATCCTGGCTCCACCTGTCTCCATCCTGGCTCCATGTGTCTCCATCCTGCCCCATATGGTATCCCATCCTGGCCCTATGTGTCTCCATCATAGACTTATGTGTATCCATCCTGCCCCCATGTGTACTTCCATCCTGGCGCCATGTGTCTTCATCCTGCTCCCATATATTCTCCCATCCTGCCCTCATATATCCTTCTATCCTGGCCCTATATGTCTCTATCGTGCTCCATATGATCTTCCATCCTTTCCCCTTATGATCTCACCTCTTGCTACCATATATTCGTCCATCCTGGCCCAATGTATCTCCATCCTACCCCCATAGGTCTGCTTTCAGTACGTAAAATAAAATAAAAAATAAAAAGTTTCTTCTTACCTGGTGGTGGTCTAGGAGAGCCCTCTTCCTCATCCATTTGAGGCACGGATGCCGGAGAAATGGGCGCTAACATCAGCTCATCAGCTACCGGTGTCTGATTGGCTGGTGGCTGTTGACTGAACTGGCTAAATCCAGCCTCTGGGGCCCGGTAAGCAGAAGCAAAAAGAGGGGGGCCAGTCCGGGCTTCTGCTCACTGGGCCACATACACCAGTAAGGGCAGTAATGAGCACACCATATACATCAGACACGTCACATAAGCATATGTCAAACAAGCACAGTGCACATGTCACACAAGCTCATTGCACACATCACACAGGCAAAATGAACATATCACACAAGCACAATGTACACGTCACACAAGCTCTTTGCACAGGTCATTCAAGAACAATCCACACATCACGCAAGTGCAGTCATGCTATTCATGTTGCACCTGCAAAACTCATACATCACAAATACAGTGTAAAAGTCATACAATCACAAAGCATGTCACACAAGCTCATAGCACACGCCACACAAGCACAGCACAAACATCACACAAGCACAGCACACATCACACAAGCTCACATATCACACTGTACATGTCACATAAGTGAAGTATACACAATACACAAGCACAGTACCATACAGACACAGTGCACACACCACACAAGCACAGTGCCCATGCTCTATGCACATAATGGTATAAATACCACATCCAGAGCTGCCCTCCTATAAGCTCAATGGCCCCACTCAAATGAACTGCACTGCACAAGATGTACAGGTAATGTCAGACCAATTTGTCTCCAGAAGTAAAACACTGATAGCACTATTCTCAAACTAATATTTTACTAGTACCATAGATAAATGATCCTAGCAAAATCCTTATATGGTAGCTTGAGTGATACTGATAATGTAATAACACATGCATCGCACCTATACTCAAATGTATTCTTGGACGTTAAGACAATTCCTTTAATGAGACCACCAGTGAGTGTATCAAAGAGAGGGTTACCAAGCTAAAACTCAAAAAAGGTCATAGTACATGCCATCCCACATTACCATCCCTACATAGAAAAATATTTAGACTTGAGAGTCCTCAGTGGTTGATACCTTTTAATGGCTAACTGAAAAGATGGTAACAAATTGCAAGCTTTCGAGACTACGCAGGTCTCTTCATCAGGCAAAGACTAAAACAAAAGCTGAAGAATCACATATTTATATATACACAAAGGACACAGGAATAATGCAATAGGTAAGACAAGTGACGTGAAGCAGAACTGTCATTATGGCAGAGGGATGAACATAAATATGACTAGTTCATAGATAAGGAGTGAAAGTTTTATTACCCTCTGATTGGGGTCTGGTATTGTGTTGTGATGACCCTAAAAGGTCAGGGAAGCAGATTCCTTAATTGTTGTAGAAAGACATAAAACTCTGGGATATATATATAAAACTTTCACTCCTTATCTATGAACTAGTCATATTTATGTTCATCCCTCTGCCATAATGACAGTTCTGCTTCACGTCACTTGTCTTACCTATTGCATTATTCCTGTGTCCTTTGTGTATATATAAATATGTGATTCTTCAGCTTTTGTTTTAGTCTTTGCCTGATGAAGAGACCTGCGTAGTCTCGAAAGCTTGCAATTTGTTACCATCTTTTCAGTTAGCCATTAAAAGGTATCAACCACTGAGGACTCTCAAGTCTAAATATTTTTCTATCTACTGGCTAACACGGTACGAAGATACACATCTTTCCTACATCCCTACATAGAAAGATAAGTTGCATGAACTCCCTTAATTGATACAGATGTACTGTGGTTGTGATGCCCTGCTACAGCCTATACCACCTATGTGGAGGACATTTGTGGTCAACTTCAGTGATGACCTGTACCAAAGACACCAACCAGCATTGCATCCTCCAAAGCATTTAGCAAGGTATTTATAGTAGGAACACTTATCTAACATAAAGTCTACCTATACAATGTGTGACTTATCTCCTAATGTTACCTAGATTAGGCTGGATAAGCAGCTGATACTCAAATATTTCTCCCACAATACTAAGTTAGCTGGTTCCTGACTCCATCAAATCTATTGGGGGTATTAACAGATCATTAAATCGTTTTCAAACCCTATATAATCTCTACTGATATACCTATTAAAAGATGTAATTACTTTTTATTAGGTTTTATGGAGATTTACAATTTAAAGATAATTCCTTTCATTTTAGCAGGTTTCCTAAGAAGGCTCCACTAATCTTTGGGCAGAGGCTGCCTGAGAGATGGTTTTGATTTTTTTTACACTACCATCACATGAACAAGCTGACCCACAAAGCTTCCAAGTCAGCCCTGTAGCTGGAGCAGTCTAAACCTGTGCATACTCCATGCTACGCACTCTCGTATCACCAGAACATGCTTTGTGTAAGAACTACATTAATACTTAATTTTAGTGAGCTGTAAAATACAATGTAAGTTTCAGCAAGGAGCCCATGATATACTACTTACATTTACTGAATGAGGAGAACCTTAAGAACAGAGGCACAGCCCAGTTGGTACCACCACTATGCTTAAGCCTCTACAAAGCCAGTATGTAGAATAAATCAAAGCACCACTTCAGCATATTTTTTTATTTCAGGACTGGAGTAGTGCAATTAATCTAAGGTCCCTGACCTTAGTACTGTACTTTCCAGCTGCCATCTTCAGCTGTTCCCTGTGCCGCCATTATGTGACGGCAACTTCTAACTGCCCGGAAGTCAGAGGTAATTGTCATAAGCTCTCAATGTAAGTCTATGAAAGCCATGTTCTGGCCTCATTCAGGCTCTAGTAGACTTACATCCAGTTGGGACCAGGAAACACTGGAGCGATCCAGTAGGTCACAACTCCCAGAAGACTGACTGGATCAGCAGCAAGAACAGAATATGTTGGCCGCTGGTAAGTATAACATTAGGGGTTTGAAACTTAATTAGGGGCACCACTCCAGCGGTAAAATAAAGAAAGTCTGGAGTAGTGCTTTAAAATGAACATATGTATTAAAAGGTCCATATACGGTGACTATATTCTTTTCTCAGTTACAGGACAAACATTTAAGAGTTTTGGAAGAGCAAATACAAAGCCAGTAGGAAGGCTGTGCGAAAAAAAAAATCACAGATGATGGTACTAATAGTCAAAAAAATTATAAGTTAAGACATAACTTGTATTGATGCACAGTATGAAATATCAGTCAAGATAAAATACCAATGCATAGGAATCCAAATGTACCCTTCCTAATCACAATAACTGTTCTGAAAAATTAACTGCCTTAATAATCTTCTAGTGTAGCCTTATAATGGACCTTGGTCTTTATTCAAATGTCTGACCATCATCTTTCATTGTTCATTGGTGTTTTGGACCCGTATTTCAGTGTTTAGTCAGTGTTTTCATTTTTTACCATCAGCGATTTTTCACCAATGAAAAAAAGTTAAGTTTCTCCTATACGTTACAATATTTATCACAGACAGCACATGGACTGTACACTGACCGCATCCGTAAGCCGTCCATGATTTCCATGAAACAATTAACTTTTATGGGTGATCTTGAACTGTGACTCGGATCAAAAACGGACATGCTGAATGAGGTTGACCATGCCAGAATTAAAGTTTTCTCATTAATAAGTAATTTATATCAAAACTGATTGCTAAAATGGTTCTTTATGGGTTTGGAGAAGCAGCAATAATATTTTAACTTTAGCTCAAACTGAGCATATTTTTTTTCTTCTAGATGGAAAGAGGAAGCCGGTAGACATATTTTATCCTGTTCTTTCCAACAGTCTACACTTTGGGCTTTGAAGTTTGGGATCTTGCATGGAAACACATCAACTAACTCAAAAAAAGGAATAAACTTCACTCTGCATCTCCTCCTCTTCCAAAAAGCTGAGGATTAACCTAGCCTCCCAAAAATAACAAACAAGCCCCAAAAGCACTCATGCAGTTTGATTCTATTACCCTGCTCATTTGGAAAATCCTTTATGTGGTCTGTCAGACAGTGCATTTCCACTAGGAAAATCTCTCAGGATAAAGGATTGCATACATCAACAGGGGCCCGTGATTGACAGAAAAAATAATGTTTCACCAGAGCTGCACAATATTTCACAAGTCAGGCTTATTTCATGGCAAGCCAGAAATGTGAAAATGCTAATTACTGATGCATATTTAACCTCCCGTGTCAAGCAAATGATCAGGAAGGAGGGACAGCAGGAGATAACCCAGGGCCTTAAAACAACATGTTAGTTGTAGAGGTGTCACAGATGGAAAGAACTAACAAAATCACCATCAGAATAAATATTACAAGAACCTATTTTCAAAAAGTTTCCTTAAAATAAATAATTCATATTCTATTTCATGAACTGAACCCTGAATTTGAGAAAGCACAGTTCTGTACATTTCTTTAGAAATATTTTGCGCAAACTGCCATTAGTTGACATTAGTGACTACTGTAACCTAGGGACTACCACCACAAAGTCTATACACCAGTAAGGCTGGCTTCACACATCCGGCGGGCGCCTTGCGGCGCCCCCGGCATTTTGCCGCAGCGCCGCATCAGAAAACCTGATGTGCCGCATGCGGCTTTTTTCGCATTGACATGCGTTAGCGCCGGATGGCGCCGCATGTCAATGCGTTGCATGCGGTTTTGTCCGGATGCGGCGCAAATGTACATTGCGGCGGCCGGACAAAACGCTGCATGTAACGTTTTTTGTTTTTGCCGGATGGTTTCTGATGTCTCCAAGCATCAGAAACCATCCGGCAAAAAACCGCATGCGGCCGCCGGCGGTGCATCAGGTTTTCTGATGCGGCGCTGCGGCAAAATGCCGGGGCGCCGGGCGCGGAACTGTGAAAGAGGCCTAAGAGGCGTTTTTAAATGAAGGTTAGAAAACCTTTGTTAAGACCTTGCGTAATACTGATTAGACAGTCCTCACCAAAGACCTGGCCCCAAGATAAATACTAATAGATTCCTTTATGCTTCGGGGAGGTGTGGTTGTATTAAAGCTACTAATTTCTTAGGTGACTCCTGACTAGGTATGGGACTGCTGAATGGTACCCCATACATTTTCCCTCTGAGAGCTTCATTTTAAAACGTCTCTGTGTATTTCATACCATCTGCCAAAGGAGGGAGGTGACCCTCCTAAAACAGGGCCTCCCTTCCTTTTACCATGCCACCACTCAGCTTTCCAAAGACCCGATCCCACAAGCTTTCCTAATATGGCGCCTAACCCCTAGCAATCGCATCATTCCTAATTATGTGCCTTAAAACTGAATACTTATAGGATCTGATAAATGTAGAGGGAGAGAGGGTGGGACGCTGATCTGCCAACAGAATGGCCGAGGACAACCCAGAGAGCCCTATATACCGAAGGCATTGTAACCAATCAGGTATGGCCAAGGTTACCAAAGTACTCTCTTAACCCCTTCATGACCTTGCTTATTTTGACCTTAAAGGGAATCTGTGACCCTAAATTGGCGGGATATTTAAATGATGGCAGTCAGGTCTGATGGGCGGTGTTTTGGGTACTTGCCTTAACATGTTGTTCGCCGCTGTCTCCATTATTTCTGGGAATTGTAGTCGTGCCCTCCATATAACGTGCCTGCGCATTGCAATCTGCGGGCAAAGCATACTGCGCGTGCGCAATTCAAGATTGCAATGCGCAGGCGCGTTATACGGAGGGCAACGACTACAATTCCCAGAAATAATGGAGACAGCGGCGAACAACATGTTAAGGCAAATACCCAAAACACCACCCATCTGACCTGACTCCATCATTTAAATATCCCACCAATTTAGGGTGACAGATTCCCTTTAAAGACCTTGCCATTTTTTGCAATTCTGACAGTGTCCCTTTATGAGGTAATAACGCTTCAACGGATCCTAGCGATTCTGAGAATGTTTTTCGTGACATATTAGGCTTCATGTTAGTGGTAAATTTAGGTCGATAATTTTTGCGTTTATTTGTGAAAAAAATGGAAATTTGGCAAAAACTTTGAAAATTTCGCAATTTTCAAATTTTGAATTTTTATTCTGTTAAACCAGAGAGTTATGTGACACAAAATAGTTAATAAATAACATTTCCCACATGTTACTTTACATCAGCACAATTTTGGACAAAATTTTTTTTTTGTTAGGAAGTTATAAGGGTTAAAAGTTGACCAGCGATTTCTCATTTTTGCAACAAAATTTAAAAAAACATTTTTTTAGGGACCACCACCTCACATTTGAAGTCACTTTGAGGGGTCTATATGGCAGAAAATACCCAAAAGTGACACCATTCTAAAAACTGCACCCTCAAGCTACTCAAAACTACATTCAAGAAGATTATTAACCCTTCAGGTGCTTCACAGGAACTAAAGCAACGTGGAAGGAAAAAATGGACATTTTAATTTTTCCAACAAACATTTTCTTTTAGCATCATTTTTTTCATTTTTACATGGGCAACAGAATAAAATGGATCCTAAAATTTGTTGGGCAATTTCTCCTGAGTACACAGATACCTCATATGTGGTCATAAACCACTGTTTGGCGCACAGCAGGGCTCAGGAGGGAAGGAGCGCCATTTGACTTTTTGAATGGAAAATATCTGGAATATTTAACGATTGCCATGTCGCATTTGGAGAGTCCCTGTGTGCCTAAACATTGGAGCCCCACACAAGTGACCCCATTTTGGAAACTAGACCCCCCAAGGAACTTATCTAGATGCATAGTGAGCATTTTGAACCCCCACATGCTTCACAAATTGATCCGTAAAAAAAAGAAAGTACTTTTTTTTCACAAAAATTTTATTTTAGCCTCAGTTTTTTAATTTTCACATGAGCAACAGGATAAAATGGATCCTAAAATTTGTTGGGCAATTTCTCCTGAGTACACAGATACCTCATATGTGATCATAAACCACTGTTTGGGCGCACGGCAGGGCCCAGAAGGGAAGGAGCGCCATTTGACTTGTTGAATGGAAAATTAGCTCCAATCGTTAGCGGATACCATGACGCGTTTGGAGAGCCCCTGTGTGCCTAAACAGTGAAAAAAAAAAACATGTGACACAATTTTGGAAACTAGACCCCTTATGGAACTTATCTAGATGTGTTGTGAGCATTCTGAACCCCCAAGTGCTACACAGAAGTTTATAACGCAGAGCAGTGAAAATAAAAAATAATTTTTTTCCTAAAAAATGATGTTTTAGCCCACTAATTTTTATTTTCACAAGGGTAACAGGAGAAATTGGACCACAAAAGTTGTTGTGCAATTTGTCTTGAGTACACCAATACCCAATATGTGGGGGGGGAACCACTGTTTTGGCGCATGGGAGAGCTCAGAAGGGAAGGAGCGCCATTTTGGAATGCAGACTTGATGGAATGTTCTGCGGGCGTCATGTTGAGTTTGCAGAGCCCCTGATGTGCCTAACCAGTAGAAACCCCCACAAGTGACCCCATTTTTGAAACTAGACACCCAAGGAGCTAATCTAGATGTGTAGTGAGCACTTTGAACCCCAAGTGCTTCACAGAAGTTTATAAACGCAGAGCAGTGAAAATAAAAAAATCATTTTTGTTCCTCAAAAATCATTTTTTAGCCCACTATTTTTTATTTACCCAAGGGTAACAGGATAAATTGGACCCCAAAAGTTGTTGTCCAGTTTTTCCTGAGTACGCTGGTGCCCCATATATGGGGGGGAAACCACTGTTTGGGCGCACGGCAGGGCACAGAAGGAAAGGAGCGCCATTTGACTTTTTGAATGGAAAATTAGCTCCAATCGTTAGCGGACACCATGTCGTGTTTTGAGAGCCCCTGTGTGCCTAAACTTTGGAGTGCCCCACAAATGACCCCATTTTGGAAACTAGACCCCCTAAGAAACTTAAACAGTAGAAACCCCCCACAAGTGACCCCATTTTGGAAAACTATACCAACAAGGAACTAATCTAGATGTGTAGTGAGCACTTTGAACCCCCAAGTGCTTCACAGAAGTTTATAATGCAGAGCCGTGAAAATAAAAAATCATTTTTTTCTCAAAAAATCATTTTTTAGCCCCCTATTTTTTATTTTCACAATGGTTACAGGAGAAATTGGACCCAAAAAGTTGTTGTCCGTTTGTCCTGAGTATGGTGGTACCCCATATGTGGGGGGAACCACTGTTGGGCACACGTCAGGGCTCGGAAGGGATGTAGTGACGCTTTGAAATGCCGACTTGATGGAATGGTCTGCGGGCATCTTGTTACGTTTGCAGAGCCCCTGATGTGCATAAACTGTGGAAACCCCCCAAATGACCCCATTTTGGAAACTAGACCACCCAAGGAACTTATCTAGATGTGTAGTGAGAACTTTGAACCCCCAAGTGCTTCACAGAAGTTTATAACCCACAGCCATGAAAATAAAAAATCATTTGTTTTCCTCAAAAAATGATTTTTTAGCCCACAATTTTTTATTTTCACAAGGGTAACAGGAGAAATTAGACCCAAAAGTTGTTGTCCTGTTTGTCCTGAGTACGCTGGTACTCCATATGTGGGGGGGAACCACTGTTTGGGCACACTTCAGGGCTCGGAAGGGAAGTAGTGACGTTTTGTAATGCCGACTTGATGGAATGGTCTGCGGGCGTCATGTTACGTTTGCAGAGCCCATGATGTGCCTAAACAGTAGAAACCCCCACAAGTGACCCCATTTTGGAAACTAGATCCCCCAATGAACTACTCTAGATGTGTGGTGAGCACTTTGAATCTCCAAGTTCTTCACAGAAGTTTATAACGCAGAGGCGTGAAAATAAAAAATAATTTTTCTTCACAAAAATAATTTTTTAGTCCCCAATTTTTTTCCCAAGGGTATCAGGAGAAATTAGAACCCCAAAGTTGTTGTGCAATTTTTCCTGAGTACGCTGATACCTCACATGGGTGGGTAAACCACTGTTTGGGCACACATCGGGGCTCGGAATAAAGGGAGCACTGTTTGATTTTTTGAGCGCAAAATTTGCAGGAATCAATGGTGGCGCCATGTCGCTTTTAGAGATCCCCTTATGTGCCTAAAGAGTGGAAACCCCTCAATTCTAACTTCAACCCTAACCCCAACACACCCCTAACCACAAACCTAACCCCTTCACAACCCTAACCCTAATCCAAACCCTAACCATAACCCTAACCCTAACACACCCCTAACCCTAATCCCAACCATAACCCTAACCACAAGCCTAACCCTAATCCCAACCCTAACCCCAAAACACCCCAACACTAATCCTAATCTCTAACCCTAACCACAAGCCTAACCCTAATCCCAACCCTAACCCTAATTCCAACCCTAACCCAAATTCAAACCCTAACCCTAATTCTAACCGTAACCTAATTCTAACCCTAACCCTAATGCTAACAATATCCCTAACCCTAAGGCTAACCCTAACCCTAGTTCTAACCCTAACCCTAATAGAAAAAAAAAATATATATTTTCTTTATTTTATTATTTGTCCCTACCTATGGGGGTGATAAAGGGGGCGTTTATTTACTTTTTATCACAGTGATCAAAATAAATACATGGAATCTGCCGGCTGGCGGGCGCACTGCGCATGCGCCCGCCATTTTCCAATATGGCAGCGCCCATGAAGAATCCTGGAAGGACAATGGGACTGCCACAGGGACATCGCAGGTCCCGGGAGAGGTGAGGGGAGGGATCGAAACAGGGGAGGCCGGAGTGGAGGGGAGCAGATAGTGACGGTGGTGACCGATCGCCGCCATCAATCGGTGGCGGCGGCCTATTGCAGCATCGGCCATGGCTTGATTGTAATGTCACCAAATTTCATTGGTGAAATATTACAAATCGCTCTGATTGGCTGTTTCACTTTTAACAGCCAATCAGAGCGATCATAGCCACGTGGGGGTTAAGCCAACCCCCCTGTGGTAAAGCACGAAGGGTCTTGTGCCTGCGGGTCGGGTGACCTTTCAGTGACCCCGGTCACCCGACCCGCAGGAACGCGATCATTCCATGACACAGCATATGCGGCACAGGTCGGATTGGCACAGACTTTCATGAAGCATATGCGTGTCAAAGGTCGGGAAGGGGTTAATGTGTGACCCCTCCCTTCACTTTGAAAGTGAGACTGCTCCCAAACTACTGGCAAAACGTCATCATGGGATACCACAAATGGTATAATTACTATCTTAGGGCTCTGGCATACAGCCAGTCATGGGGTCCCGACCTTTTAAACACGTTGGCTTGCAGTCCTGGTTTTACTATATGGGTGTTCTGTAGCTGATAGTCTAAAATAGTGCTTTTCGGGGGCCTTTAACAAAGCACTGTATTTCTTTCTTGGCCTTATTTTGTTATAAGTGTGTATATAAACCTCCCCATTTAATTAAAGTGAAATCTTATGCTATACACTACATTTCTGTATGTACTGTATTGATTCTCCGAGCTCGTTCATCACAATACCTCTTATCCAGGCCTTGCACATCAACTTTCGTGGGCCCGATTCTAACACAAGAGCATTGTATTTCCAAATTATTAGGTCTGCTTACTGTAATCATGCATTGCAATGTTGAATGAGTTACCAACAGTAAACTGCTGGAAAAAACCCTTACATAACAGTAGTGTAATATAAATAAATATTTAACCTTTTTAATTAATCAATTTCTTTAATAATTTATTTAAAGTTGGGATTTTATCCAAGAAAATAGTGAACTTTGCACTCACTGTGTGTTGTAACAAAAGGTGAAAAGGTCCACTAAACTACAAAGTGTCTTCAACAACTTCAAGCTCTTGCTTGCTCTAATCGTGACTGTTTATTGCTCTTTATAAGGGACTATGTGATGTAGCGTTGTCTCTACTGCAGTCCATCCTTGTTTTTAAAGAAGTTGAGTGCATAAGACAGCCTTTGTAATATAACATAAGGGAATAAAATTGGTCAAGAAAATAGAGAAGGTCAAGAAAATCAATGTTATGCACATACAGTAGCATTATTACAAGCGATGGTGATGGACCACTTCCTGGTCTATGAACCTTACAGTTGCATCAATGGACCATTTGTTCTTCAGCCAAAAAACATGACTTCTAAGTACAGCAGAATCTTCCCCATCCTGAGTCATACCTGTTGAAATTGGTGCGGTGGTTTCCAATAAACCTGCTCCTGAAGAAAATAATAAGGCACAGGTGTAGAGTTTGACGCTCACAGATCTCGGCAAGCAACCACAGGACCTGTATAGGCAAGTCTGGAACTGCTGTGAGATAGCGTGGATAATGCTCAGAGATCTGCATTACTTTGTGACTATCTATGACTGTGTGAGCAGCTATTCTGCATTATTATAATTAAACAAAAAATTGTGGTCAGATTCAATGTTCAGTCAGTGGAAGATCTGAATACACACTAGTTAGAAATTATAGATATATATATGGTCCTCCTACACATAAGTAAAATGAATCCTTGGTGTAACCTGAAAGTATCTAGAAAACTAAGTTCCTGGGGAACTTATTATTTAATCAGGGATTCTTTGATCACTCAAGTGCAGATTCATGCAAAAACCAAAGTGTTAAAAATGCATTAAAAACACATGCTAAAAAAACACACATATAAATGCAATAAAAAAATGCAAGTAAACTAATTTAAATCACAGGTGCAGAAATAGTGCAAAAAAAACTCTGCAACATCAAGAACTCAACAAAAGCTCTTGTGGGAACGTAGTCTTAGAGCAAATGTGTCATACAGTAATACTGTTTAAATGAAGTCTTTTTAGTAAACAATGTTAAGAATGTTCGGTGCTTTTTTATTTTCATTTTGTCACTACCTTTTTTTTTCTAAATGCTAAAACCTTGCAGTTTTCACTTTGGCCATTGAGCCAAACAACAGGCTGATGCTGGTCTATAGACATCGCTTCCATGGCGTACCCACCGTGGGGCAGGGGGGGGCAGCTGCCCCCCCCTAGATGCAGGGGCACGCAATGAAAGAGAGCAGAGAGAGCAGCACAATGCCGGCTCCCTCTGCCATATTTTGCAGTGCCTGTCTGTGTGCGCAGTGCAGGAGCTGCTGTCTCACCAGAGGAGCTTCTTCCTGGCTGTCAGCAGCTGTAGTTTCACTTTCTGCCCTGCAGGCTCTGGTTGTCTCAGCACACTGGGTCTAGTGCCCTCTGTGCAGACATGGACACTTCTGCTCTGCCTCAGCACTGCCTGCAAGCTTCATGGTAAGTGGGGATGTAATTTATTAAATTCTTCAGCTCAGCAGTCATGGTCACTGTGGGGGAATGTGAGAGGATGGGGGTACAGTGGGGGAGGGGTACAGGGCACTGGGGTGAATGTAAGAGGATGGGGGTATTGTGGGGGCTAGGGCACTGTGGGGGAATGTGAGAGGATGGGGGTACAGTGGGGGAGGGGTACAGGGCACTGGGGTGAATGTAAGAGGATGGGGGTATTGTGGGGGCTAGGGCACTGGGGGTTAATGTGAGAGGATGGGGGTATTGTGGGGGAGGGGTACAGGGCACTGTGGTGAATGTAAGAGGATGGGGTATTGTGGGGGCTAGGGCACTGGGGGGTTAATGTGAGGGATGGGGGTATTGTGGGAGAGGGGTACAGGGCACTGGGGTGAATGTAAAGGATGGGGTATTGTGGGGGCTAGGGCACTGGGGGGTTAATGTGAGAGGATGGGGGTATTGTGGGGGAGGGGTACAGGTCACTGGGGTGAATGTAAGAGGATGGGGTATTGTGGGGGCTAGGCACTGTGGGGGAATGTGAGGATGGGGGTACGTGGGGAGGGGTACAGGGCACTGGGGTGAATGTAAGAGGATGGGGTATTGTGGGGGCTAGGGCACTGGGGGGTTAATGTGAGAGGATGGGGGTATTGTGGGGGAGGGTACAGGGCACTGGGGTGAATGTAAGAGGATGGGGGTATTGTGGGGGCTAGGGACATGGGAGGTTGAATGTGAGAGGATGGGGTATTGTGGGGAGGGGTACAGGGCACTGTGGTGAATGTAAGAGGATAGGGGTATTGTGGGGGCTAGGGCACTGGAGGGGTTAATGTGAGAGGATGGGGGTATTGTGGGGAGGGTACAGGGCACTGGGGTGAATGTAAGAGGATGGGGGTATTGTGGGGGCTAGGGCACTGGGGGGTTAATGTGAGAGGATGGGGGTATTGTGGGGAGGGTACAGGGCACTGGGGTGAATGTAAGAGGATGGGGTATTGTTGGGGCTAGGGCACTGGGGGGGTTAATGTGAGAGGATGGGGGTATTGTGGGGGAGGGGTACAGGGCACTGGGGTGAATGTAAGAGTATGGGGTATTGTGGGGGCTAGGGCACTGGGGGGTTAATGTGAGAGGATGGGGTATTGTGGGGGTTAGGACACTGGGGGGTTAATGTGAGAGGATGGGGGTATTGTGGGGGCTGAAGTGGGGGAGGGGCAACAGGCACAGAGAGTGAATGTGAGAGGATGGGGTATTGTGGGGGAGGGGATACAGGGCACTGGTTGGTGAATGTGAGAGGATGGGGATATTGTGGGGGCTGGCGCACAGGGGTTGATGTGAGAGGATGGGGTATTGTGAGGGAGGGTGGACAGGTCACTGGGGTTGAATGTAAGAGGATGGGGGTATTGTGGGGCTAGGGCACTGGGGGTTTACTGTGAGAGGATGGGGGTATTGTGGGGACTGAAGTGGGGAGGGGCAACAGAGCACTCGAGGGGTGCATGTGAGAGGATGGGGGTATTGTGGGGTCAGTGGGACAGAACACTAAGGGGTGCATGTGAGACGATGGGCTGTTGGGGTGTGGGTGGGGGACAGGGGAGGTAGGGGGCTTTTTTTTACTTGTGAGCTCCTTAATACTTTAATAATAGATTAATATCTCAGTATTATTATAACAAGGGCATAGACAGACAGCCATATAACTCATGCGAGGATCGCACTGCAATCCTCGGACTTGCTGGTACCGCTCCTGACATGAGTGCGACTGCCATGTATAATATATGTATATACAGCGTAGTGTCGCATACACTGCTGTATTATACAATATACAACAGTTCTAATGCTCCATACCTAATATCTGGATAATGTACAGTGTATATGATGTAACCTGTATAAGATGCAACATTGGCTTGCCCCCCCTAGTTTTGATCCTGGGTACGCCCATGATCACTTCTCAGTAGTCATCTTATTATCACAAGCAGGATTACAATGCAAGACAAAACTTATAGTACAGTATAGTAGATAGTACAGTATCGACCATTAACATTGATGGAAATCAATAGGACACAGCACACCCCTCCCCCTCCTTGCATAATGTCCTCTGCACAGGTCATAGGGCAGGCCCACAACACTTTACTAGGTGTGACACAGAAGTGATTGCAGCTAGGAAGGCAACTTCCATAGTAAACATCTTGAGCCTAGATCACACATTTCTCCTGCTCATTTTACACTTGAGACAAATAATGGAGAATTTGATCAGGCTGTAGGTCAAGGTCTTGGAGATGACATTAGTTTCACAAATACTGACACTTATGTGGCTCTTTCCAGATTAATCTGGAGCCTTGAGGTCAAATTTGCCTGTTCAAAAGAAATCAAATACTAGTCACTAACATCATGTTTCTAAATATACCCATTGCCAGTAACGTGTGTCGGCCAATACTGTCTGACACACATCTCACTGTCCCTTTATTCTGGCTTTTTCTGGTTTGAAGCATCGACACAGAGGAATCCAGATGTTTTGTAATAAGGACGTCACGCGGTCACGCTGCGAGCTGTGTCCACCACAAAATCAGCCGGTCAGCAGTTATTTCCTCCTTTGCTGCAGACCCACCCTCCAGCCTGAGCATATTGGCCTCTCGCCCCGATTCACTCTTTATCTGCCTGTCCACATTCCACATAGGAAACACTTGCAATAATCTTGTAATAAACTGAGATTATTGGGTTGTAGCGCTGGGGGAGACAGGATTTCCAGCTACAAAGGCTGAAAGACTGGTTCCTTCCAGGCCTACTTCTCCTTTAATTCAGAGTGACTAATTTTACAGTTATTCTTAACCCGTTGGAGGACGAATTAGGGAGAAATGGTTGTCAGTTTTAGTCGTAGTCACTTTGTCTATTGTGTTAATACACACTTTTCTTGTAAATTTTCTACTCAGCACCGAAGCCCCCAAGCAACTTTCATGCTGGAGTATATTCTGACTTTAACGGAATGTGTTGTGAGAAAAAGACCTAATTTTCTATCACAGGTATTTATTAAAAAATGTTGGTAAACATTTTTATTTCATATTATGATCTTTATTAAAAAAAAACAACAACTTGTTCTTCAGGAAGAATTTTCAGCAGTTTCCTTATCATCAGAGGCAGGAATGCAATGACATTGCAATGCAATGACATTCTATACACAGCTGATAACACAGGATTCACCATTCACAATAAGTGATGTCACATCTGACCCTGCTCCCTCTCCCTTCACAATTACCTTCACTCCCGACGCTTAAATACAGAAGATATGGTTGAAGTCCACAAGTAAAAAAATTGCGTACGTTATTAGTGTGTTTCTACTGCGGACACACACTAAAAATGCGTCTAAACCACCCATGACTGTATCAATAAAATTTTTTCTCAAGCCAAATGCCAGGAAGTATCAAAACAGAGCAGCTTTATTTAAAGCATGACATACCAAAAAGAGACAAAAACCACAAAGTCAAAAATGCAATAAGAACACACGCAAAAACTGCACTCAAAAACACAGTAAAAAAATGCAAGTAATCTAATAGGTGCAGAAATGCTGCAGACATTCTGCAACATCAATAACTCAGCAAATGTTCATCGTGGGATGATACTGCGAGAAAGGTGAAAACTTGATCATTACATACTCGGTACTGGGCCGCTTCTTAAAGGGGCAGTGTCACGACAGCAGTGACCCGGTCCGTGGCCCTGGGCATCCAATAAAAGGGGTATATTTACAAGGGATAATAGAGTTTATAATAAAGTGTTCGTGATGCCACCTGTGGTTTCTGGTCAGAGGTAACCAGCGCTGCAGTACAGATCCTCTGGGACAGTTGGTGATGCAGCAGAATTGGTATAGCTCTCCACAGGCAGAGCTTAATCCCAGGGCAGATGTAGGATGAAGAAGATGGTAATGTTGATAGATGTAGCAGTGTTGGATGGGCTATGCAGGAATAATTAGAGGACACAGCTGGGTGCAGTTTCCAAAGCTTTACTAACGGTTCTTGTGTACACACATGCTCGCTTGGTGCCGTGTCATCCAGGACTCCCTTCAATATGTTCCTTTCTCGGTCATCTCACTGTGCTGACATTCCACCTTTCCTTCCTGTCTAACACCTCACAATCAGTGTCCCAAGACAGTAGCAGCGGACCTTGTTGGATGACGTCCTCTCTGCAACTCCTTGCTCTCTTATGGCTACCTTTTCGGAGAAAATAACTGTGGATTGTAGCTGAGGCACTTAACGATGCCACTGCCTCCGGCTTGCTAGCTGAGTCTTGAAGTTCTCCACTAGGCTAGGGGCCAGTGTCCTTTCTGCGACCTGGCCCCTCCACTACTGGATCGGGCCCCATGGATGGACTACTGACTATCCATGCCCCTAGGACCCTTTCTGTCCTTCCAGAAGCTTCTTTCTGCTCCGTACTTAACCCCTTCACCCCCAAGGGTGGTTTGCACGTTAATGACCGGGCCAATTTTTACAATTCTGACCACTGTCTCTTTATGAGGTTATAACTCTGGAACGCTTCAACGGATCTTCGCGATTCTGAGATTGTTTTCTCGTGACATATTGTACTTCATGTTAGTGGTAAAATTTCTTCGATATAACTTGCATTTATTTTTGAAAAAAACGCAAATATGGCGAAAATTTTTAAAATTTTGCAATTTTCAAACTTTGAATTTTTATTCCCTTAAAACAGAGAAATATATCACACAAAATAGTTAAGAAATAACATTTCCCACATGTCTACTTTACATCAGCACAATTTTGGAACCAAAATTTTTTTTTGTTAGGAAGTTATAAGGGTTAAAAGTTGACCAGCGATTTCTCATTTTTACAACAAAATTTACAAAGCCATTTTTTTTAGGGACCACCTCACATTTGAAGTCACTTTGAGGGGTCTATATGGCTGAAAATACCCAAAAGTGACACCATTCTAAAAACTGCACCCCTCAAGGTACTCAAAACCACATTCAAGAATTTTATTAACCCTTCAGGTGCTTCACAGTAACTAAAGCAACGTGGAAGGAAAAAATGAATATTTTACTTTTTAGCCACAAAAATGATCTTTTACAAACTTTTTTTTTATTTTCACAAGGGTAAAAGGAGAAAATGGACAGATAAGGTTGTTATGCAATTTCTCCTGAGTACGCCAATACCCCATATGTGGGGGAAAAACCACTGTTTGGGCACACGGCAGAGCTCGTAAGGGAAGGAGCGACGTTTGACTTTTTCAAACTAAAATTGGCTGGAATTTAGATTGGATGCCATGTCGCGTTTGGAGAGCCCCTGATGCGCCTAAACAGTGGAAACCCCCACAAGTGACACCATTTTGGAAACTAGACCCCCTAAGGTACTTATCTAGATCTGTTGTGAGCACTTTGAACCCTCAAGTGTTTCACAAAAGTTTATAAAGCCTGGGTGTGAAAAAAAAAAAAATCAATTTTCCACAAAAATGATTTTTTAGTCCCAAATTTTTGAATTTTCCCAAGGAAATTGGACCCCAAAAGTTGTTGTCCAATTTGTCCTGAGTACGCTGATACCCCATATGTGGGGGGGGGAAACTGTTTGGGCGCACGGCAGGGCTTGGAAAGGAAGTAGTAACGTTTTGGAATGCAGACGTTAATGGGGGTCATGTTCCGTTTGCAGTGCCCCAGATGAGCCTAAACAGTGGAAACCCCCCACAAGTGACCCCATTTTGGAAACTAGACCCCCTAAGGAACTTATCTAGATCTTTGGTGAGCACTTTGAACCCCCAAGTGCTTCACACAAGTTTATAATGCCCGGGCATGAAAATAAAAAATCCTATTTTTTTCCCACAAAAATGATCTTTTAGTCACTAATTTTTTATTTTCCCAAGGGTAACAGGATAAATTGGACGACATAAGTTGTTGTACAATTTGTCCTGAGTACGCTGATACCCCATATGTGGGGGGGAACCACTGTTTGGGCGCACGGCAGAGCTCAGAATGGAAGGAGCACCATTTGACTTTTTCCAACCAAAATTGGCTGGAATTGAGTTTGGATGCCATGTTGCATTTGGAGAGCCCCTGATGTGCCTAAACAGTGGAAACACCCCACAAATGACCCCATTTGGGAAACTAGACCCCCTAAGGAACTTATCTAGATTTTTGATGAGCAATTTGAACCCCCAAGTGCTTCACACAAGTTTATAACGTAGAGCCGTAAAATTTAAAAATCATATTTTTTCCACAAAAATGATCTTTTCACCCCAATTTTTATTTTTCCAAGGGTAACAAGACTCCAAAACTTATTGTGAAATTTGTCCTGAGTGCGTTGATACCCCATATGTGGGGGTAAACCACTGTTTGGGTGCATGGCAGAGTTTGGAAGGGAAGGAGCGCCGTCTGACTTTTTCAACGCAGAATTGGCTGGACGCCATGTCGTGTTTGGAGAGCTCCTGATCTGCCTAAACAGTGGAAACCCCCATAAATGACACCATTTTGGAAACTAGACCCCTCAAGGAACTTATCTAGATGTGTGGTGAGAACTTTGAACCCCCAGGTGTTTCACTAAAGTTTATAATGTACAGCCGTAAATAAAAAATCTTTTTTTTTTTTTACAAAAATGATTTTTTCGCCCCCAATATTTTATTTTCACAAGGGTAACAGAAGAAATTGGAACGCAAAAGTTGTTGTCCAATTTGTCCTGAGTACACTGATACCCAATATGTGGGCGAAAACTACTGTATGGGCACACGTCGGGGCTCGGAAGGGAAGTAGTGACGTTTTGGATTGCAGACTTTGATGGAATGGTCTGGGGGCGTCATGTCACATTTGGAGAGCCCCTGATGCACCTAAACAGTGAAAACCCCCCACAAGTGACCCCATTTTGGCAAATAGACCCCACAAGGAACTTATCTAGATGTGTGGTGAGCACTTTGAACCCCGAAGTGCTTCACAGAAGTTTATAACGCACAGCCGTAAAAATAAAAAATCTTTTTTTTTTTTTGCAAAAATGATTTTTTCGCCCCAATATTTTATTTTTACAAGGGTAACAGGAGAAATTGGACCCCAAAAGTTGTTGCCCAATTTGTCCTGAGTACGCTGATACCCAATATGTGGGAGAAAACTACTGTTTGGACGCATGGCAGAGCTCAGAAGTGAAGGAGCACACGTTTGACTTTTTCAACGCAGAATTGGCTGGAATTGAGATCAGACGCCATGTCACATTTGGAGAGCCCCTGATGTGCCTAAACAGCGGAAACCCCCCAATTCTAACTCCAACCCTAACCCCAACACACCCCTAACCCTAGTCCCAACCCTAACCACAAACCTAACCCTAACACACCCCTAATCCCAACCCTAACCCTAATCCTAACTTTAGCGCCAACCCTAACCCTAACTTTAGCCGCAACCCTAACCCTAACCCTAATGGGAAAATGGAAATAAATACATTTTTTTAATTTTATTATTTTTCCCTAACTAAGGGGGTGATAAAGGGGGGTTTGATTTACTATTTATAGCGGGTTTTTATGATTGGCAGCTGTCACGCTAAAAGACGCTTTTTATTGCAAAAATAGTTTTTTGCATCGCCACATTTTGAGAGCTATAATTTTTGCATATTTTGGCCCACAGAGTCATGTGAGGTCTTATTTTTTGCGGTACGAGTTGACGTTTTTATTTGTACCATTTTTGAGCAGGTGACATTTTTTGATCGCTTTTTATTTAGATTTTTGGGAGGTTAGAATGAACAAAAATCAGCAATTCATGAATTTCTTTTGGGGGAGGCGTTTTTATTGTTCCGCGTGTGGTAAAATTGATAAAGCAGTTTTATTCTTCGGGTCAGTACGATTATGGCGATACCTCATTTATATCATTTTTTTATGTTTTGGCGCTTTTATAGAATAAAAACAATTTTATACAAAAAATAATTATTTTTGCATCGCTTTATTCTGCGAGCTATAACTTTTTTATTTTTTCGCTGATGATGCTATATTGCAGCTCGTTTTTTGCGGGACAAGATGACGTTTTCAGCGGTACCATGTTTATTTATATCGGTCTTTTTGATCGCACGTTATTCCACTTTTTGTTCGGCGGTATGATGATAAAGCATTGATTTTTTGCTTCGTTTTTTTTTTTTTTTAAGGGGTTCACTAAAGGGGTTTACTAGTGGGACAGTTTTATAGGGGTGGTCGTTACGGACGCGGCGATACCAAATATGTGTACTTTTATTGTTTTGTTTTTTTTATTTACAGGAAGAAATGAATTTATTGGGGAATATTTTTTTTTTTTTTTATTTATTTTGGATTTTTTTTTATAACATGTTTATTTTTATTTTTTTAACTTTTTTACTTTGTCCCAGGGTTACATCACTGTATTTTATCAAATCGCTGGTGTGACAGTGTGCACAGCACTCTGTCACACCAGCGATCGCTCAGGCATTGCTGCAGGCTTCTCAGTGCCTGCTCTCAGCAGGCACTGAGGAAGCCGCCTCCCTCCAGGACCCCGGCGCCATCTTGGATCCGGGTCCTGGGAGGGAGGAAGCCCTCAGAACAGCGCGATCACATCGCGCTGGTCTGAGGGTCTCAGGGGGGCGCGCAGGGAGCCCCCACCCTGCAGGATCCTCCCCTGTGCCCCCAGTACACCGCGATCATGTTTGATCGCGGTGTGCTAGGGGTTAATGTGCCGGGAGCGGTCCGTGACCGCTCCTGACACACAGTCACGGGTGTCAGCTGTGATAATCAGCTGACACCCGGCGGCGATTAGCTGCGCTCCCCTCAGGAGCGCAGCTGATCGCCTATGACGTACTATCCCGTCCATGGGCAGAATGGCACGGGTTTTATGGACGGGATAGTACGTCTAATGTCAGAGAGGGGTTAATCTAGCTTTCTCCGTCTGGGGACAAGCTGCTACCAGCTTCAGCTCCCCTCACACTATCTCTGACTCTACAGTCTCGTTCCAGCTCTCTAAGCTTCACTCCCCTCCTTCTGCTTTCTCCACCCACCTCCCAACACTCTTTCCTACCCAGCCTGGGATGAGACCATCCTCCCTTAGGGTACGTCCAGGGTGCCCGGCTGCTATAGTCTGTGTTGGGTGCAGGTGTTAGAGTCCTGGGTGGTCCTCCCTCCTTACCTGAGAGTGGGGTACCACACCTCTGGATGAGATGCAATACCTCTGTGATGACTGAACCCTCAGGGGCGCCACACATGCCTCTGTTCACCTGCCCTAAAAACCGCTGCCCATACCGAATATGGTAAAATAAAGGACTCTGGTTACATTGCAATCTGGTGAGTGCCGCATTTTTTTCCTTTTTTGCTGGACTCTTTCATCTGATTCCTTAGGCAACTTTCAAAAAATTGGGATTTATGTTTAGAATCTGATTGCTGTGTATGTCCCCGTGAAGTTGAGTGGGTGATTCTATTATGATTACATATTGCAATATGTTTATACATAAACCACATTGAGGGATTATATCTTTTTTATTTTTTTTTTCTTATATTATTTTTTGTACTATATAAGATTGTACTCCATTATAGAATATGGTCCTGAGAATATTTTTCTTTTTCTTATTATTTATTATTTTTTATTTTCCATTCTAAATTTGGACATACATATATATATAAAGAAATCTGGTGTTTTTGTAGGCCCCATATATTTTTATGCTCCTATATATGCATTGTGATTAGCGCTGGTTTGCATGGGCTGATAACGTTCTTTTCTCCTCCTGTGATTTATCGAAAGTCATCTGTGCGCTCCATAGTGTGGAATACATGAGACCGGAAATTATGTATTTTGCCAGAAGTGACGCGGCTTGCAATGCATTCCAGATCGCGGAACGCAAGGGGACTGGAGTCTTTATAGCCGGATATTTGAACGCATTACATATCCGAGACCCGGATATACTTCCGGGTTCTAATGGGGGAACGCATGTCGCAATAGAGATGAACCTGTTTGTATCAATGATTAATGGAGTATTATAATTTAACTACACAGGGGTCAAAACCACCTGTGATTTAATAGGGGGGGGCATTTAGGCACCTAATTAGGCTGGTCATTTAAGTCCATCAATTTGACCGCCGGACTCCAGTATCTGCCATCATGGTATCCGGCAATTTGGACGTCTATTTTTTAATCTGGACCTCCTGATGATCCGTTACAGCAGGGAAACGCGTCGGGGTGTATCTTCTCATGATAAGTCACAATTCTTTACTCTTTTGGTTATCTGACTTTATTTGTTTAGTCACTTTAAATTTGGGATAGGTCTATCATGTATATGGGGATATGTGGTGACAACTATTATATCATGGTGTGGATTTATTGTTTGGTTATTTTTATTTTTTATTGAAAATGCCTACATAGATTAACCCATAGGGTATTCTACCTCTTTATTTAATCTCTGTTCTGTTTTTTATTGTTTTCCCATCTATATCAATAGGTACAAAACAGGGTAGTGGGGACAGTCCACGTTGAGTGGGGGTGCCAAAAAATCATTTAGGGTGCCAACCTCCACAGACAGGTAGATACAGATTAGGTTTATTGTAGGGCTGTGTAGGCCATAGTGTTGGTCTTTTTCCATTTTTTCACTGGATAGGTGTTTTTAATATTGTCAATAAAAGTAATTACACACTGTTACGATTGGATACAAGGCTTCATTTTATAATTAAAGGGCTCGTCCAGATTTGAGATGAAAGTCTGCAGTCTCTCAATGTGACTGCAGACTTCTGAATTCTCACAGCTCATGCGCTGCACACCTTTAGGATTCTCCCTTGCCGAAAACAATAGTGAACAGTAATGTCAGCACAAGTATGAGAATTGCATACTTCTGGCCACATTCTGAATAGATGTGTCCGGCCTCTCTCAATTCATTTTCATACTGTGCAGGCACGGCAGGCGCCATCTTAGTGGAGACAAAACTTTTTCTCTAGCAAGACTGCGTTGCCGGCACCTGAGCAGTAGCAGCTATCGGCGATGTGATATATGCTACTGCGCCATCTTGGAAGAGTACATTTTGTTCTCTAACAAGATGGTGCCGCTGGCGCTTGCTCAGTAGCAGCTATCGGATCGCCGATACTTGCTACTGTGCAGGCGCGGCCGGTGCCATTTTCAAACAGTTTTTTTTATGAATTTATGGATACCATCAAAAACAATAATTAAACGTACATTATGGATGCGATCATGGTGCAGCGAAGGCGCCGGCACCTGCCTACAGAAGGTGATTTTTAAAAAAAAATATAAATATAGAATATTCATTATGTAAACTATGGTGCAGGTCACTGAGGGATCAGAGACCTGTCAGAAGCCATACTGGTGAATACCTAATCAGAGCACCACATAAAGATCCCCCCCCACAGCCCCAAGCGCACAAGCGTATCATTAACTCAAAACTGAAAATAAAGATTAAACAACAACCAAGGTCTGTCTGTAGGTTACTGTGTACAGTACAATACTGCTTACAGGTTCCCTTTAAGGTACTTGGATGTAAAAGTTTATTTGTGATACTGACTCGGTCTCATCAGCACTGTAGTTCCTGTATTGTCTGCAATCTGATGATTGCTGGTAACAAAAACTCACAACATCTCCTTACCATTGTTGAGGACAATTCCAAATACTGGGAATTCTAGGTTCATGCGATGCAATTGTATAGGGGGCTGACAGGACATTACAATTGAACGCTGTAATATCTTGGAGCTGTATTTCTGTACTGATGGTGGCAGTCAGGCTGTAGTTCTGTTCTGATGGTGGTTCTTTTGTAATTTTCATGTACTGATGGTAGATCTGGCACAGTATTTCTGTACTGATGGTGGTTGTGATGCTGTATTTCTGTATTGATGGTGGTTCTCTTGCCATATTTCTTTGCTAATGGTGGTTTTGGTGATGTATTTCTGTACTGATGGTAGTTTTGGTGATATATTCCTGTATCTATGATGGTTCTGGTGATGCAGTCATGTACCTATCGGGTTTCTGGTGATGCATTTGTTCTGATTGTTGTTGTGGTGACATATTTCTGTACTTATGGTGCTTTTGATTATGTATTCCTGTACTGCTGATGGTTCTGGTGAGGTATTTCTATATTGATGATGGTTCTGGTGCTGTATTCCTGCAAGATTATTGCTTGTAATCCTGTACACATGTAGCAATACATAACTTGTTGGATAACATGATACAAAGCTATGTTAATAAAGTATTGTGCTGTCTGACAAGTTATCTCAGAAATCCACCATGTTTACATAGCTCCACTGCTTATCATGTCGGTCATATGAGTTGTATCCCAGTGCCAAATTTTGGCCAAAGAAACAGGTTCTGGTGCATTGTGTGCAATTTTAAATGTTTTATTTGCCTTGTCAAAGCCTTTGTTACTTAATACAGTACACGTTTAAAATTAGGAAGTGCAGCCGATTTTTTGCATGTGTCTTTCATCTTTTTTAATTGCATTTCTCCTACATGTACTGTAGTTCGCACTCCATCGATATATAGGTGTTCCCGATCCATTGTTACTTTTTTTGCATAGCATTGTGCCAACTGACAGTTGACATTTACTACAGTGGAATGTAAAAGTTTGGGCACCCTTGGTAAAAATTACTGTTATTGTGAACATTTGAGCAAGTTGAAGATTAAATGACCTTTAAAAGGTCAAAAGTTAAAGATGACACATTTCCTTCGTACATATATATATATATATATATATATATATATATATAAATGTATATAATTCTTTTCATCTTTTAAATTTGAAAAATTTCAAAAAGCAAAATGGATGGATTAAAAAGTTTAGACACCCTGCATGGTTAGTACGTAGTAGCACCCCAGCCCAGTTTTAATAGTATCACGCGGCTTGTAAGCGCTTTTTGTAGCCAGCCAAGAGTCTTTCATGTCTTGTTTCAGGGATTTTCATCCCTTTTTCCTTGGAAAATTCTACCTGTTCTGTGAGATTCCTTGGTCGTCTGGCATGTACTGCTATTTTGAGGTCTAGCCAAAGATTTTTAATGACGTTCAAATCAGAGGAGGATGAGGGCCATTGTAAAATCTTCAGCTTGTGCCTTTTGAGGTAGTCTATTGTGGATTTTAGGATGTGTGTTTAGGATCATTATCAATTTGTAGAAGCTATTCTGTTTTCAATTTCATCTTTTTTCAGATGGCGTTATGTTTGCATCAAGAATTTATTGAAATTTCATTGAATCCATTCTTCCCTCTACCTGTAAAATATTCCCCGTGTCATTGTCTACAACACGACCCCAAAGCATGATTGAACCACCACCATGCTTAATGGTTGGTGAGGTGTTCTTTTATTGAAATTGTGTGAACTTTTTCTTCACACATTCCTATGATCATGTCACGACCACAGGTGGCGCACGTGGTTTGTGGACTCTCTGCTTTGCCACAGAGGCAGACCTGCCTAGGAAGGGGCATAGCTAAGCGGATACCTGGTGTTCGCTGGAGCTCCTGATGGTGGAGACAGACTGGCTACAGGTAGCCGCAGTTACCTTTCCTAGGCAAGTGCCGGTACTACAGCTGCTGAACCCAAGGGTCGGGTTTGCTGATGCAGGGAGACATGACTGAGGTCACCGACTACCTGGAAATGGAGACTGACTGACTGTATAAGACAGCTTGGCTATAGAACATAGGTTCTTGTTCGCACCCGTAGATATCAGGAACAGTACTGGAGATGCCACACTAGGACCAGGGACAACGGACACAGGACTGGCCACACTGGAACAAGTGAACCAGGGTTAGGTACCGCAGATGCTGTTTCAGGAATAGAATATATATATATACTGAGTATATATATATATATATATATAACAGTATATATATATGTGATTACTTTAACCAAATGCCTCCCAGCTGGGGGCATTTTGCCATGTGTTCGCTGCTCCTTTAATAGCAGGGGATCGAGCGCACGTGCATACATGGCGCGCCACCGGAGCACAGTGCAGCGCGCATAGAGGAAGAAATAGCTTCCGGAGTGGTCGGAGCAGTGAGTAAGCCGACGTCTCTGTATGGTGGGAGGACTGTACGCCCCCTCTTCTTTCAGCCTCTAAGGACTCCTTGCAGAGAAGATAAAGCTAAATTCTTCTTCCTGAACTCCCATCAGGACAACGTTCTCTCTAAGCCAGTGGAAGAGAGGTTATGTCTCCCATCTTCTTCTTGGCCAGGATGCCTCTCACCGGCTGGACATCCTCAGAGCAGAATAAAGCAGATTTGGAAATAGGAACCATAATTTGCTGAGTCTCTCTTAGTCCGGTAGCAATTGCAGTCTTCTTGGAAGAAACAAAGATGGATTGGGACTCCTTCTTCTGGTCAGTGGACGTTGTCATCCTGCGACCACCTGGAACTAGAAGATACCATCACAGGGTTGATCTTCACTTTGGCCTCACCCAGGATATGTCCTTTAGGCGGGATGTTTTCAGGAAACAGACCATTGGAACCATCGCTTGCCTGAAAAGATGTCAAAACTGGTGACTCAGCTGGAAGAACTGGAACCAAACACCCTTTGTGACACGACTCTCCTCATAGAAGCACCTCAACAGACTTCCAATCTATGACAGGCTCATGAGTTCTCAGCCATGGAATACCTAAGAAAATGGGTGAAAATGTCAGCCAACACATAGAAAGCAATTTTCTCCTAATGTAGTGCTCCTATCTGGAAGACAGCAAGTTCAGTGATGACTTGAACAACAGTGGTATTCACAGGTATGCGGGATGCAGTGACGAGCCGGAGATGGAGCAAGCTTAAACTGAACCTTTATATAGGGGTTATAGGAGTAACTAGTAAGCTGACAGTGGTTCTCCTCGCAGGGAAAGTATACAATACTACACAATTAACTGAGCAAACGGCTATCAGGCAGGTGCCAACGACTATAGGGCCTTGATAGGGCCGTCTAAAGGTCCTAGAACTATAATTAACAGTTAACGGAGTGTCACTTATCCTTCTCAGACGTCCGGCAGAGCTGTTGTCTGGAAGGTGTCCGTTTGGTGTCTCCGCCACTGGGCCCAGCTGACGAGGAGCTGTCGTAGGTTTGGGGCGTTCCTACACTCAGGTGCAGATGGGGCGCAACAGGCCCTGGAGAAGTTCCCTGGCATTGAGTCCGCCCTTCTCGGAGGCGAGATGGCCTCAGCCGCGGATCCTGTCGTGCAGGTCACAGCCATGGATGGCAGCACGCAGGCCGCAGGCTCGGGCTGGGGTGAGGCAGTGGTGGCCGCGGGTGGCAGAGTTCTCCTGCCTCTTCGCTCCACTCGGGATCGTCCTCTCCCCGGGTCACGTGAGTCCCTGTACTTCCTCACGCGTGGCCGCTGGCTTTGTCTTGCTCTCCAACCCCCGTCAGGTTCCTCCTTCCTGCCTCTCATCTGCCTCTGCGTCAAGTGCCCCTGCTGGTCTCCTGTGCTCCTTTTATAGTCGCCCTGCCCCCGTACTTTCCAGAACAGTCTCTGTGTTGTCCTGCAGTTCCTTCACCCTGGAACTTATCCCCTAGGAAGTTAAGTGACAGCCAGGGGGCTTAAGTGACAGCCCCCTTGGTTGCGGCCCGGTCACACGGTGGGCTCTCTCTCTCCTGCACAACTTCAAGTAGGTTCTTCCCTTGAACAAATGACACTCTCAGGAGATTCTGAAGACGTTGAAAGGGAATTTAATACCGATCCACTATGGCCTGTTGTACGAAATTTCCCTCCGAAAGTCAAGAAAGGCTGTTTTGTTGAATTAGATTCCTCCACAGGACACAGAAATGCTCAAAGTCATTGATCAGGAGTCTCCTCTCTCATGTAGGGAAGCTTTACCCAGAGGCCCAAGGTTTAGGAGTTTAGACCTCTTTGGACAGTCACGAATAAAGTGCTACCCACTACTGCAGCCGAAGCACAATCCTTTAGCATGACCACTTTCTTGTTGCCTCTCTGCCATCTAAACACGACCGCCCTACATGGTTCGGTGAGGACAGCAGTTTTAGACTGACAAAATGTGACAGTTTCCTTTCATGTGTCACCTCTTTGATTGGCTCTTGAAACCTGAGGTGGATTCGGAGTGCCAGGGAGATTAAGTCGTCTAAAGAGTCCAGGATGTCACTTCCAGCCAATTTATCCTTGATCATTCCCAGGAGGCAGCTACCAAAGCTTCGTTTTTCCATCCAAGTTTGGAAGACAAGGTGCGGTACCGGACGGCATACTGGCTGATGGACAATTCGCCCTGATGCAGTGTGAGCAGAGAAGATGCAGTGGATGAAGCACATCTAGGTTCATCAAAGACCTTATGAAAGGCCACCAGAAAGGCCTGTAGGTCCATGGTCACAGGATCCCACAAGGGATTAATACACGCTAGGGTTTTTCCTGAAAGGTCAGAAATCATGAATGCCACCTTAACCCGATCAGTTGGGAACTGATGGGCCAAAAATTCATAGTGTAGGGTGCACTGGTTCAAGAATCCACGGCACTGCTTAGGGTCTCCGCTGAATCGTGGAGGAGCTGATAAACAGAGATTAGCTCCTGGGGTATAGGTCGCAGGCAGAGTAGACTCGCCAGTAGCTGCAGCACCTTGAACTGGAGCCGAAGAAGCGGCTGTGGTTAGAGAATCCAACCTGGTATTTACAGTCCTCAAACAGGACATTTTTTCTTGCTGGTCACGCTGACGGGAGAGTTCTTGCTACAGGTCCGAGGCATGGGGAATCTTGGATTCAGCGGAATCCATGGCCTCAGCAAACTGTCATGCCTGCAGGTTGTAAAAAGGTTCTTGGACCCACCGTGCCACATGGTCGGATCTGCCTAGGAGGGGGCATAGCTAAGCGGCTACTTGGTGTTCGCTGGAGCACCTGATGGTGGCGACAGACTGGGCTGCAGGTAGCCACCAGGTACCACTCCTAGCGCCGATACTGCAACTGCCGATCCTAGGAGTCGGGTTCCTTGATGCGGGGAGACATGACAGAGGTCACTGAAAAGCCAGAACCAGAGACTCACGGACAGCTTGGATACAGAAGATAGGTTCTTGCTCACACCCAGAGATATCAGGAACAGTACTGGAGCCGGCCTAATAGGACCAGGGACAACAGACACAAGACTAGCCATACCGGAACCAGGGTACCAGGTATAGGTACCACAGATGCGGTTTCAGGAATAGGATACCGACCAAGCACTCAAAGGAACACGGGCAAACTATACAAGGCTCATGGGAACATGGGATATGGGAATAGCTTTAACAGACTAGGACAGGGGACTGGGCACAGATAGTTGCATACACCAATACCACTAATACTAAACTATAAGGGTTGCTCAGGCACATCCTTATTGGGGAGGTTGCCTTATATACAAGATGCCTCCCAAAGTTATCTGAGCACACAAATCTCCAAGCATGCCCAAACTTATGAATCAGCCCATTTTCCTCTTTGTAATTTTTAAATTTAAAAAATGACTATATATATAGTTACATATATATATATATCTATATATATATACATATATATTGCATATATATTGTACATCCATAAATATATTGCCTAAAATACAAAAGAAATTTGTCATCTTTAACTTGAGGCGTTTTAGAGATCATTTCATCTTCAACTTGCATATATGTTCACGATAACATTAATTTTGATTAGGGTGCCCAAACAATTACATGCCACTGTACATCTGTGTTTATTTTAGGAGCATTAAAGGGATCTGTCACCCCATTTTTGCCCTATAAGCTGCGGCCACCGCCATCAGGGGCTTATCTACTGGAGTGTGCAGGCGCCGGACCTCTCTGACCTTTCCCAGCGCCTGCGCACTGCAGTACTCTGCTCTGCCCTCACCAGCAGTGACGGGACGGAAAGCAGAGGCCGGCTTCGCTACAAGATGGGAGGCGCCGAACCGGACCGTGACTCCCTCCGGACCGGACCTGATGGCGGACCGCCCCTGGGTGAGTATTTTATAACTCGTTATTCTTCACTTTCAGGTGACATCGGGGGCTTATCTACAGCATTCCAGAATGCTGTAGATAAGCCCCTGAAGGCAGTATCCGCAGCTTATAGGGCAAAAATGGGGTGACAGATTCCCTTTAATAATAAAATGCAGCACTGTAGCATGCCACTAATATACTCACTGTTAGCATTTGTCTTTGCTTGCTGACTCCAGCTGTCATCGCATGACCACTCATATGTGATTTTCATACTTATAATCACATGCTGAGGAGCTTTTTTCCTGATTCTCTCAGTGAAGCAGCGACTATAGTTTATCAAGAAACATTGAATTATGATGAGTAGATAGAACGTTACTGTAAGTATAAAGACTAACTGCTTAAGCTGTGTATAGGTGGGGTGCCAAATGGAATTTTTGCCCTTGATGCAGGAAAACCTAGATTTGCCTCTGCTGAAGGATGGGTTCTGAAGGTCTGGATGGACCTGCATGAGCCAACTATAGTGCCTGTGGGTTCACTGCCTATGTGTCTGAACTATAACCCCTTCCTGACCTATGACGCCTATGTAGGCATCATGAAAACCTGTGCCTTCCCGACCTGTGACACGTATGAAGGCGTCATGGTATAAATCGCTTTCCTGCAGTTTGAGTGACCAGGGTCACTGAAAGGTCACCTGACCCGCAGATAGAGGAACACTTGTGCTTCACCCCTTGGGGGTGGCGTTGCCCCCCCGTGGCTACGATCGCTCTGATTGGCTGTTGAAAGTGAAACAGCCAATCAGAGCGATTATAATATTTCAACAACGAAACTTGGTGAAATATTACAATCCAGCCATGGCCGATGATGAACTATCATCGGCCATGGCAGGAGACAGTAATCTGACTCCCCCCCACACCGACTAACCGGGGTGATCTGACCTGGCCACCGACTGATGGCGGCGATCTGCCGCCGCCATCAGCATCTGCTCCCCCTCCCCTTCCCTCCGCTTCCCCCGCCTTCTTATTCCCCCCGGTACCTCCGGAGTCCCTCCCGGTGTCCCTCGACCCTGGTCCATGAGTGCCGCCATCTCCCAAAATGGAGGGCGCATGTGCAGTGCGCCCGCGAATCTGCCGGCCAGCAGATTCATTAATTCATTGAAGGTACATTTTGATCACTGTGATAGACCCTATCACAGTGATCAAAATAAAAAAATTGTAAATACCCCCATATCACCCCCATAGGTAGGGTCAAATAATAATATAAAGAAAATATTTTTATTTTTCCATTAGAGTTAGGGTTATGGTTAGAATTAGGGTTAGGGTTAGGATTAGGGTTAGAATTAGGGTTAGAATTAGGGTTAGAATTAGGGTTGGAATTAGGGTTGGAATTAGGGTTAGGGTTGGTATTAGGGTTAGGGTTGGAATTAGGGTTAGAGTTGGAATTAAGGTTAAGATTGGGGTTATGGGTGTGTAGGGATTAGGGTTGGGATTAGGGTTAGGCTTGTGGTTAGGGTTATGGTTAGTGTTGGGCTTAGGGCTAGGGGTGTGTTGGGGTTAGGGTTATGGTGTGGGTTGGGATTAGGGTTAGGGGTGTGTTGGGGTTAGGGTTGTGGTTAGAGGTGTGTAGGGGTTAGGGTTAGAGTTAGAATTGAGGGCTTTCCAATGTATAGGCACATCAGGGGGTCTCCAAACGCGACTTGGCGCCACCATTGATTTCAGCCAATTTTGCCTTCAAAAAGTCAAACGGTGATCCCTCCCTTCCAAGCCCCGAAGTATGCCCAAATGGTGGTTTATGCCAACATATGGGGTATCAGCGTACTCAGGAAAAATTGCACAACAACTTTGGGGGTCTAATTTGTCCTGTTACCCTTGGAAAAATAAAAATTGGGGGTTAAAAAAAATTTTTTGTGGAAAAAACATGATTCTTTTATTTTCACGGCTCTGCGTTATAAACTTCTGTGAAGCACTTGGGGGTTAAAAGTGCTCACCACACACCTCGATAAGTTCCTTGGGCGTCTAGTTTCCAAAATGAGGTCACTTGTGGGGAGTTTCTACTGTTTAGGCACATCAGGGCTCTGCAAACGTAACATGACGCCCGGAGACCATTCCATCAAAGTCTGCATTTCAAAATGTCACTACTTCCATTCCGAGCCCCGACGTGTACCCAAACAGTGGTTCCCCCCACATATGGGGTACCAGCATACTCAGGACAAACTGGACAACAACTTTTGGGGTCCAACTTCTCCTGTTACCCTTGTGAAAATAAAAAATTGCGGGCTTTTGAGAAAAAAAAAGATTTATTATTTTCACGGCTCTGCGTTATAAACTTCTGTGAAGCACTTGGGGTTCAAAGTGCTCACCACACATCTAGATAAGTTCCTTGGGGGGGTCTAGTTTCCAAAATGGGGTCATTTTTGGGGGTGCTCCAATGTTTAGGCACACAGGGGCTCTCCAAACGCGACACGGTGTCCGCTAACGATTGGAGCTAATTTTCCATTCAAAAAGTCGAATGGCGCTCCTTCCCTTCCGGGTCCTGCCGTGTGCCCAAACAGTGGTTTATGACCACATATGAGGTATAGTTGTACTCAGGAGAAAATGCCCAACAAATTTTACGATCCATTTTATCCTGTTACTGATGTGAAAATGAAAAAACTGAGGCTAAAAGAATATTTTTGTGAAAAAAAGTACTTTTTTTTTTACGGATCAATTTGTGAAGCACCTGAGGGTTCAAAGTGCTCACTATGCATCAAGATAAGTTCCTTGGGGGGGGTCTAGTTTCCAAAAAGGGGTCACTTGTGGGGGAGCTCCAATGTTTAGGCACACAGGGGCTCTCCAAAAGGACATGGCAACCGCTAAATATTCCAGCATATTTTCCATTCAAAAGTCAAATGGTGCTCCTTCCTTTCTGAGCCCTGCCGTGCACCCAAACAGTGGTTTATGAACACATATGAGGTATCGGTGTACTCAGGAGAAATTGTCCAACAAATTTTAGGATCCATTTTATCCTGTTGCCCATGTGAAAATGAAAAAATTGATGCTAAAAGAAAATTTTTGTTGGAAAAATTAAAATGTCCATTTTTTCCTTCCACGTTGCTTTAGTTTCTGTGAAGCACCTGAAGGGTTAATAATCTTCTTGAATGTAGTTTTGAGTAGCTTGAGGGGTGCAGTTTTTAGAAAGGTGTCACTTTTGGGTATTTTCTGCCATATAGACCCCTCGAAGTGACTTCAAATGTGAGGTGGTCCCTAAAAAAATGGTTTTGTAAATTTTGTTGTAAAAATGAGAAATCGCTGGTCAAATTTTAACCCTTATAACTTCCTAAGAAAAAAAAATTTGCTTCCAAAATTGTGCTGATGTAAAGTAGACATGTGGGAAATCTTATTTATTAACTATTTTGTGTCACATAACTGTTGTGAATGGACTTGAATTGAGTTCTGAGCAGAGGCTCCCTCTGGTGGTTACAAGCGGTACTGGACTGTCCAGTGAAGATTGTGAGGATTGGGAATCAGGTGTTACTGACTGGTCTTATTTAAGGGAGTCGCCTTCCCATCAGGGTTGCCGGTGATCAATTGTTCTGGTCTCAATCCTTGATTCCTGTTTCCTTTGTAGCCTGCTGTGTCGTGTCTGCATCTCCTGCTAACAGATAAGACATTTTCTTCTTTTTGTTTTTGTGCTTGATTTTTGCATTTTGTCCTGCACTTCTGTGGGGGCCTTCAAGGTCCCCTCCGGGGGCTTTTGCCCTCTCAGTTTAGTTCAGCCACTGATGTTTTGTACATTTGCTTTTTCCAGTTTTTTCAGTGGCTGCTGTTTTGATTTTGTTACACCAGAGAACTAATTTAGGTGGTAGAGGTCGTGTGATCTCAGGTGTTTTTGAAATTAGTAGAGTTGGTGCTTTTCAGGGTTTTTTGGGATTGCAGTAAGTGCCCTTCCTATCCTTTTCTATTTAGATAGTTTGGGCCCCAACGTTTGCTCATACTATTTTCTGTCTGTGTCAGTATTTCTTCTTGTCTAACCGCCATTACATGTTTGGGGGCTTTCTATGTTCTTTGGGGATCTGCTCCGGGCAGATAGCTTTCCTCTTTCTATCTCTAGGTATAGTTAGTTTCTCAGGCTGTGACGAGGCGTCTAGGACCAACGTAGGAACGCTCCACGGCTGCCTCTAGTTGTTGTGGTTAGTCAGGGTACTGCAATCTCATAGATTCCAACTGCTCTGGTGTATTGCCTTTTTACCTGCACTCCTCAGCTACCAAATTATAACAGTATCACCGGACTAAACTGAAATTTATATGGTACTCACAGAAGGGAAAAATATTGTGAAAGAAAAAAAAAAAAAAAAGGTTGTCAGAGTTGTCAGAGATATTTTTCTGTTTGTTGCATTTTTTTTTTCCCTCTGTATCTCTGGGTGCTGGGGAGGATTTTTTTTTCTCTCTCTCAATGGAGTTTGCACAGTTGTCTGGCCGTGTGGATCAGCTTGCCACTGAGGTTCGGAGTATTGCTACCTATCTTGCTAGGTTGCCTGTTGTGGAACCTAGGATTCCCATGCCAGATTTATTTTTGGGGGATCGAGCCAAGTTTCTGAATTTCAAAAATAATTGTAAATTGTTTTTTGCCTTAAAATCTAAGTCCTCAGGGAACGCAGCGCAGCAGGTTCAAATTGTCATCTCTCTCCTGCGCGGCGATCCTCAGGATTGGGCTTTTTCCCTGACACCTGGGGATCCTGTTTTGAGTGATGTTGATGCATTTTTTCAGGCCTTGGGGTTATTGTACGATGAGCCTAATGTCACTGATCAAGCTGAAAAAGCCTTGTTGGCATTAAATCAGGGGCTTGATGACGCTGAGTTATACTGTCAGAGATTCCGCAGGTGGGCAGTCCTGACCAAATGGAATGACGACGCTTTGGCAGCCCTTTTTCGGAGGGTCTGTCAGATAATGTAAAGGATGTTATGGTGGGATTCCCTGTCCCCTCTGGTCTCAATGATTCTATGTCATTAGCGATTCAAATTGACAGACGTTTGCGTGAGCGGAGAAGTATGCGTGGAATAGTGTTGCCTTGTGAACCTGCTTCAGAACCCATGCAGTGTGATAGAGTGGTTTCTGGGGCACAGCGTCATGAGTTTCGAAAGCGCAATGTGTTATGTTTCTACTGTGGTGATGCCTCTCATGCTATTTCAGTCTGCCCTAAGCGGGGAAGACGTTTTGCACGCTCAGTTGTCTTGGGTAGTGTTCAGACTAAGTTTTTATTAACTGTTACTCTGATATGCTCTCTGTCCTCATTTTCTGCTCAGGCTTTCGTTGATTCAGGAGCAGCTATTAACCTGATGGATTTTGAGTTTGCTAAACGTTGCGGGTTTCCCTTGATACCCCTACAGAAGTCTATTCCCCTACTGGGGATCGATTCTACCCCTTTGGCTAAGAATAAACCTCAGTTCTCTACTCAGGTGATAATGAGGGTTGAACCTGATCATCAGGAGAGCTGCAAATTTTTGGTTCTGTATAATCTGCATGACATTATCGTGCTGGGTTTTCCTTGGTTACAGTCTCATAATCCTGTTTTGGATTGGAAATCTGTGTCTGTAACCAGTTGGGGCTGCCAATGTGTTAATACCAACACTCCTGTTTTTTCTGCCTCCCCCAGGCTCAGGATGTTCCTGACTTTTTGATTGATTTTTCTGATGTGTTTAGCGAAAGTAAATCTGCATCTTTGACTCCCCATAGGAGCTATGACTGCGCTATTGAATTAGTGCCTGGTAGTAAATTCCCTAAAGGTCGCCTTTTTAACTTGTCTGTACCTGAACATGACGCTATGCGGTCTTATATCAAGGAGTCATTGGAGAAGGGTCATATCAGACCATCCTCTTCACCCTTAGGTGCCGGTTTTTTCTTTGTGGCCAAAAAGGATGGTTCATTAAGGCCGTGTATTGATTATCGTCTTTTGAACAATATTACTGTGAAATATCAATATCCGTTACCCTTGATTTCTGACCTGTTTTCCAGGGTGAAAAACGCTACTTGGTTTACCAAGCTTGACCTCAGGGGGGCATATAACCTTATTCGCATTAAGCACGGGGATGAATGGAAGACGGCATTTAACACCCCTGAAGGGCATTTTGAGTACCTTGTGATGCCCTTTGGGCTCACTAATGCTCCTTCTGTCTTCCAGTCCTTCATGAATGACATTTTCAGGGATTTTGTGGATAAATTTCTGATTGTTTATTTGGATGATATCTTGATTTTTTCTAATGACTGGGACTCTCATGTGAAACATGTTCGAACTGTATTCCAGATTTTGAGAGAGAATGCTCTGTATGTGAAGGGATCAAAGTGTCTTTTTGGCATACAGAGGATCTCATTTCTGGGATTCATTTTGTCCCCATCTGTTATTGAAATGGACCCGGTCAAGGTTCAGGCCATCTGTGATTGGGTCCAACCTACTTCATTAAAGGCTCTTCAAAGATTTTTGGGTTTTGCCAATTTTTATCGTAAATTTATTGGTAATTTCTCGGTTATTGTTAAACCATTAACTGATTTGACCAAAAAGGGTTCTGATGTGGTGAATTGGCCTCCTGAGGCAGTCTCTGCATTTCAGGAACTTAAGCAGAGATTCACTTCTGCTCCTGTTCTACGGCAGCCTGATGTTTCTCTGCCATTTCAGGTGGAGGTTGATGCCTCTGAAATTGGGGCAGGTGCCGTTTTGTCCCAAAGAGATCCAGAGACCTCTAAAAGTAACCCTTGTGCCTTTTTCTCTCGAAAATTTTCTCCTACTGAACGTAATTATGACGTGGGTAATCGGGAGTTATTGGCCATGAAGTGGGCTTTTGAAGAGTGGAGACATTGGCTGGAGGGAGCCAAACATCAGGTGGTGGTCCTTACTGACCATAAGAATCTGGTTTATCTGGAATCTGCCAAGCGACTTAATCCTAGACAGGCCAGGTGGGCCTTGTTTTTCACACGTTTTAATTTTGTGGTTTCTTTTCTTCCTGGCACTAAGAATTTTAAGGCGGATGCCCTCTCGAGGAGTTTCCTTGCGGACTCTCCTGAGGTATCTGATCCTTCTGTTATTTTGAAAGAAGGTGTAGCTCTTTCCGCCATCTCGCCCAATTTGAGACTGGCTCTGGAGGGGTGTCAGGAGGATAGGCCCGAGCGCTGCCCTGTTGGGAAATTGTTTGTCCCCGGACCAGTGGAAAAAGAGTGTGATGTCTGAGATTCATTGTTCCGCGTTGGCCGGTCATCCCGGAATTTTTGGTACCAGAGACTTGGTTAGTCGGTCCTTTTGGTGGCCTACCTTGTCTCGTGATGTCAGGGAATTTGTGCAGTCCTGCGGGACTTGCTCTCGCTCCAAGCCTTGCTCTCGCTCTAGTGGTTTGTTGATGCCATTGCCTGTGCCCAAGAGACCATGGACCCATATCTCTATGGATTTCATTTCCGACCTCCCTGTTTCTCAGAGAATGACCGTCATCTGGGTGATTTGTGATAGGTTTTCCAAGATGATACATCTTGTGCCATTACCTAAGTTGCCTTCCTCCTCTGAATTGGTGCCTTTGTTCCTTCAGCACGTGGTTCGTTTACACGGCATTCCTGAGAACATTGTGTCTGACAGAGGAGTCCAGTTTGTTTCCAGATTTTGGAGGACCTTTTGTTCTAAGCTTGGTGTTCAGTTGTCTTTCTCCTCGGCGTTTCATCCTCAGACCAATGGTCAAACTGAGAGAACAAACCAGACATTGGAGACTTATCTAAGATGCTTTGTGTCTGCTGATCAGGATGACTGGGTCTCTTTTTTGCCTTTGGCTGAGTTTGCTCTTAATAATAGGGCTAGCTCTGCCACTTTGATGTCTCCATTTTTCTGTAATTCTGGGTTTCACCCTCGATTTTCTTCAGGACAGACGGAGGCTTCTGCCTGTCCAGGTGTTGACTCTGTTGTTGAGCGTATGCAGCAGATTTGGGACCAGGTAGTGGAGAGGTTGTCCCTCTCTCAGGAGAGGGCCCAGCGGTTTGCTAACCGGCATAGGACTGATGGTCCTCGGTTTAAAGTGGGGGACTTGGTCTGGTTGTCCTCAAAAAATATTCCTATGAGAGTGGCATCTCCTAAATTTAAGCCTAAGTTCATTGGACCTTATAAGATCATGGAGATTCTTAATCCTGTTTCTTTTCGTTTGCTTCTTCCAGGGACATTTAAGATCCATAACGTGTTCCACAAGTCCTTGTTGAAGAGGTTTGTTGAGCCAGTGGTTCCTACTGCTTTGCCTCCTGACCCTGTTCTGGTTGAGGGCAATATGGAGTTTGTGGTTGAGAAAATATTGAATTTTCGTTTTTCTAGACGGAAACTCCAGTATTTGGTTAAGTGGAGAGGTTATGGTCAGGAAGACAATTCTTGGGTGTTTGCTTCGGACATCCATGCTAGGAGACTCATCCGTGCGTATCATAAAACTCATCCTGACCGACCTGGTTGCTCAAGTGAGGGTTCGGTGACCCCTCCTCAAAGGGGGGGTACTGTTGTGAATGGACTTGAATTGAGTTCTGAGCAGAGGCTCCCTCTGGTGGTTACAAGCGGTACTGGACTGTCCAGTGAAGATTGTGAGGATTGGGAATCAGGTGTTACTGACTGGTCTTATTTAAGGGAGTCGCCTTCCCATCAGGGTTGCCGGTGATCAATTGTTCTGGTCTCAATCCTTGATTCCTGTTTCCTTTGTAGCCTGCTGTGTCGTGTCTGCATCTCCTGCTAACAGATAAGACATTTTCTTTTTGTTTTTGTGCTTGATTTTTGCATTTTGTCCTGCACTTCTGTGGGGGCCTTCAAGGTCCCCTCCGGGGGCTTTTGCCCTCTCAGTTTAGTTCAGCCACTGATGTTTTGTACATTTGCTTTTTCCAGTTTTTTCAGTGGCTGCTGTTTTGATTTTGTTACACCAGAGAACTAATTTAGGTGGTAGAGGTCGTGTGATCTCAGGTGTTTTTGAAATTAGTAGAGTTGGTGCTTTTCAGGGTTTTTTGGGATTGCAGTAAGTGCCCTTCCTATCCTTTTCTATTTAGATAGTTTGGGCCCCAACGTTTGCTCATACTATTTTCTGTCTGTGTCAGTATTTCTTCTTGTCTAACCGCCATTACATGTTTGGGGGCTTTCTATGTTCTTTGTGGATCTGCTCCGGGGCAGATAGATTTCCTCTTTCTATCTCTAGGTATAGTTAGTTTCTCAGGCTGTGACGAGGCGTCTAGGACCAACGTAGGAACGCTCCACGGCTGCCTCTAGTTGTTGTGGTTAGTCAGGGTACTGCAATCTCATAGATTCCAACTGCTCTGGTGTATTGCCTTTTTACCTGCACTCCTCAGCTACCAAATCATAACACATAACTCTCTGGTTTAACAGAATAAAAATTTAAAATTTGAAAATTGCTAAATTTTCTAAATATTTGACAAATTAAAAATTATAGACCTAAATTTACCACTAACATGGAGCCCAATATGTCAAGAAAAGCAATCTCAGAATCGCTAAGATCCGTTGAAGCGTTCCTGAGTTATTACCTCATAAAGGGACACTGGTCCCTGCAAAAAATGGCCAGGTCATTAAGGTCAAAGTAGGCTGGGTCATGAAGGGGTTAAGTCCTATGTGCATGTGAGAGAGAACTAAATATATGCATATTTTGCTTCACGGTGATCCCATGTTTTCTTTCTATAGCCTATCATAACATGCTGTAAGTTGTAGTCTTGAAACAGTTGGAGATCCACAGATTGAAGACTAGTGTTGAGCATTCCGATACCGCAAGTATCGGGTATCGGCCGATATTCGCGTTATCGGAATTCCGATACTTAATTCCGATACTTTTTCCATATCGTATACCGGAATCGGAAGTTCCCATAATTCTTTGAGAGGCAATGTGATTTTAGTCAGCCAATGAGGAATCCTACGAAGTGTGGGCACATCCTGTAATGATGCGGTCATCTTAACTAATGGCATGGCTGTGATTGGCTGCTGAAATGATGTCAGAATGCACTATAAAAGGCGCCGCAGCCATTTTAGCGTCACTGTGCTGTGAACTCAGTTAGGGACAGAACGCTGCTGTGCTGACTCTGAGGGACAGTTAGATATTGCGATTTTGTGTACTACTGTGCTTGAGGCAGGCTAGTTTACCAACCGCTGTGTAAAGCTTCATTTTGCCAGTGTTGTTTTAACAGCTCTGTGCAAGGTGTGTGTGTGACAGTGCAGGTGACGCTGCAGTTTGCTCTGCATCCACCGCTGTTTGTAGGCATCTGCACGTGTCACTTTTTTTTTTTTTTTTTTATTTTATTTAGTGGAATTGGTGCAGCTCCATTATATTAGAAAAAAATCAAATCTATTAGTGTGACGTGCTTCCATCCGTATACAATACATTGGTTGCAAACACTATAGAAGTACAGAAAGGAGCTTTTCACAGATTGTGGACAGTTGTGTTTCAGTGTTCACTTCAGTCTGTGTTTTTTACTTTTTTGAGTGCAGATCACGCTCCAGTTACATGTTCAAGCACTGCTGCTTGTACTCTGCTGAGCGTGTCTCAGTGGCTCATCCTTTTCATTTATCTCCAATTGGTTCTGCTACATTCCATTTAAAATAAATCTAATCTATTAGTGTGACGCGCTTCCATCCGTATACAATACATTGGTTGCAAACACTATAGAAGTACAGAAAGGAGCTTTTCACAGATTGTGGACAGTTGTGTTTCAGTGTTCACTTCAGTCTGTGTTTTTTACTTTTTTTAGTGCAGATCACGCTCCAGTTACATGTTCAAGCACTGCTGCTTGTACTCTGCTGAGCGTGTCTCAGTGGCTCATCCTTTTCATTTATCTCCAATTGGTTCTGCTACATTCCATTTAAAATAAATCTAATCTATTAGTGTGACGCGCTTCCATCCGTATACAATACATTGGTTGCAAACACTATAGAAGTACAGAAAGGAGCTTTTCACAGATTGTGGACAGTTGTGTTTCAGTGTTCACTTCAGTCTGTGTTTTTTACTTTTTTGAGTGCAGATCACGCTCCAGTTACATGTTCAAGCACTGCTGCTTGTACTCTGCTGAGCGTGTCTCAGTGGCTCATCCTTTTCATTTATCTCCAATTGGTTCTGCTACATTCCATTTAAAATAAATCTAATCTATTAGTGTGACGCGCTTCCATCCGTATACAATACATTGGTTGCAAACACTATAGAAGTACAGAAAGGAGCTTTTCACAGATTGTGGACAGTTGTGTTTCAGTGTTCACTTCAGTCTGTGTTTTTTACTTTTTTGAGTGCAGATCACGCTCCAGTTACATGTTCAAGCACTGCTGCTTGTACTCTGCTGAGCGTGTCTCAGTGGCTCATCCTTTTCATTTATCTCCAATTGGTTCTGCTACATTCCATTTAAAATAAATCTAATCTATTAGTGTGACGCGCTTCCATCCGTATACAATACATTGGTTGCAAACACTATAGAAGTACAGAAAGGAGCTTTTCACAGATTGTGGACAGTTGTGTTTCAGTGTTCACTTCAGTCTGTGTTTTTTACTTTTTTGAGTGCAGATCACGCTCCAGTTACATGTTCAAGCACTGCTGCTTGTACTCTGCTGAGCGTGTCTCAGTGGCTCATCCTTTTCATTTATCTCCAATTGGTTCTGCTACATTCCATTTAAAATAAATCTAATCTATTAGTGTGACGCGCTTCCATCCGTATACAATACATTGGTTGCAAACAATATAGAAGTACACAAACGGGCCTTTCACAGCTACTGAACATGGGTTTTTAATTTTTAACTAAAATATGTATTTTTTCAAATGACACAAATATAAGTAATGTTGAAGAGGAATAGTCCTACATCCATTGTTTGCACAATATTACAGGTGTACATCATGTCCCTTAATCAACAATGTATTATTATATTTACTTGTATGCTTTTATTTAAAAGCCAAGAACACAGAAGGATAACCTTCGCACTGCAGCTGTTGTCAAAGTTCAACCCACATTATGCACTTCCAACATTGCAGCATTTGAGGCATGATGTGAGTTGGATTGGTCAAAGTTATGGAGTGAGAAGGTTCACCATCAGTACCCTATAGCATAAGTATGCTTTTGTGTTAGCATTTGTGTTAGACATGTGGATATCTGCCATAATATGTCACAATTATTTAGTTACAGATTTGTTACCAACACTAATCATTGAATGGTTTTAAATTTGACGTTTCACTTGTTTACAGCTTAGAAATAAGGGTGTAGCCTGATATCTATGTGTAGCACTAGCCACTTTAACATGTCATGTTTTTTTAAACATGTGTAGCTAGGTAGCAGTAATTTTTGCCGGACACACAGCAGGGGAACAGCAGGCGTTACTGAACCCCACTATCACTATAGCTTGTGTATTGGTCTGTGGACACGACACTTCTGAGCAGCAACTGGCAGTGTTGTAGCCCAGGGAGTATAGCTCAGGTGGTAGAAAGATGAACATAACAGGAGACATGGAAAACGTTGTCAACCAGTTAGTTAATCTGAAACCGGACAGGCAAATTCAGGCGAGATCCATGCCTAGTTCATTTTCAGAAAAGTAAGCCGTTCTACATTATCGTAGGATAGTCGCATGCAACGGTCTGTTAGTACACCACCTGCAGCAGTAAAGACGCGCTCCGATAATACACTGCCAGCAGATCAAGCCAGCACCTCCAATGCATACTGGCTAAGCTCTGGCCATGTATCCAGCTTAGAGACACAAAACTTGAATGGGAAGAGCCATCTGGGAGTACACTGAGAGGGCAAGACATGTAGTCTGTCACCATCTTACGGAAATGTTGCCTCCTGCTGACTGGAGCCGTCTCGGATGGTGTAGACATTGGTGGCGCTGCCACAAAACTTCGACACATTTGGAACATACTGTTCTTGCCCTGTGCAGAGGCGCTGCTTGTGCTCCCTCTTGTTGCAGAGCTGTCTCCACTGCCTCGACGCACAGAGCTGCTTTGTAAATCAGTAGCAGCAGCAGTGCTCTCGGCTGGAATGGAGAACATTATGGATTGCACCAGTGTGTCTTGGTACTTCCGCATTTTACGCTCCCGGTTCAACGGTGTGATGAGGCTTTGTAACTTGTCCCGGTAGCGAGGGTCTAGGAGGGTGTACACCCAATAATCAGACGTGGTGTGAATGTGTTCGATGCGGCGGTCGTTTCTCAGCCACTGCAGCATGAAATCAACCATGTGCTGCAGACTCCCAACTGGCCAAGAAACGTTGTCCCCTGCAAGAGGCGTCATCTCCGCCTGCTGTGCATCACCCCACCCTTGGTCTACATACTGACTAGAGCATTGTCTACCTCCCTCTGGAGCGATGTCTTCCTCCTCCATTGACTCCTCCTCATCCTCCTCACAAAGTCCTTCAAATACATATAAATTTACAAAATTTAAAACTCAAAATTTAAAAACTTTGTATCATAATTCTGTAACATCAGTTTATGGAAACACAATAGCATTACAAAAGGATAGACAAAAAATGTACATTATGTGCTTTGTAAATACATTAAAAGTTTGTAATGGTTATGAAAATATAGACAGCGACTCTGGAGGTTCAATTGTTGATACAGCATGGTACTTTGAAAGTCCTCCAGCCCTTTGTGAGGAACCACGTTGCGCTGACTGTCCAGAAGGTGATGGAATTTGTGACTCCTCATCCTCCACCTCTTCCAAAACCTCATGCCTTAGTGCTTGCAGTGTTTTTTGAAGCAGGCAGATAAGGGGGACAGTCAGGCTGACTAGTGCATCATCTGCACTCGCCATCCGCGTTGACTCATCAAACGCACGCAAAACGTGGCAGATATCCTTCATAGAGTTATTCGCCACTCATTACACTGGCAGTGGCTGCCCATTCATTATAGGATCCAATTCTAATTACTGGTTCTCACCAACAAAGCTCTCCACAGCGCAGCACCCCCCTACATCTCCTCCCTTATTTATATTTATCGGCCTAACCGACTGCTGCACTCTGCAAACGACCTTCGACTAACCTCTGCACTAATCCGTACCTCCCACTCCCAACTCCAAGACTTCACCCGCGCTGCGCCAATCCTCTGGAATGCTCTACCCCAAGAAATTAGGACTATCCGCAATTTGGATGGTTTCAGGCGCTCCCTCAAAACACATTTGTTCACAGTGGCCTATCACATTCACTAATCAAAGTCATTCTATGTGTAATTCTGTGTGTGTAGCCCATTCACTATCTCCATGCATCCCTCACTTCCTTAAAATGGCTGGACCATCATTGTAAAAACACCATTGTATATAAACACCTGTACTTTGTATCTCCCACACCTCATTGTAGATTGTAAGCTTTCACCAGCAGGGGTGGCTGATTTTGCTTTAATTATTGTATTGTTAACGTTGTTACTTATGACTCGTGTTTTGAAACTGTTAGGCTAAGTTCACACGTTGCGGAATTGCCGCGGAAATTTCCGCGGCAATCCCGCACTTCTCCCGCAGGAAATACGCACGTTTTTTGTATGCTGATTCCCGCCAGAATAATAGCGTTTTGCAAGCGTAATTAGCTTGCAGAATGCTAGCGTTTTCCTAGCGATCTGTAGCATCGCTTGGAAAACTGATTGACAGGTTGGTCACACGAGTCAAACATAGTGTTTGACAAGTGTGACCAACTTTTTACTATTGATGCCGCCTATGTCGCATCAATAGTAAAAAGATCTAATGTAAAAATAATAAAAAAAATAATAAATAATGATATTCTCACCTTCCGGCGGCCCCCGCAGCCTTCCCGCCTTCAGCGACGCTCCCGGCAACTCCGGTCCCAAGGATGCTTTGCGACAAATCACACCGATGACGTACATCTCGCGAGACCGCTATGCCATCTGGGTGATTCTCGCAAAGGACTCTTGGGACCGGAAGTTGCCGGGAGCGTCGCTGAAGGCGGGAAGGCTGCGGGGGCCGCGGGAAGGCTGCGGGGGCCGCCGGAAGGTGAGAATATCATTATTTTTTATTTTAATTATTGTTTTACCAGGGATATGGTACCCAGGGCCTGGAGGAGAGTCTCCTCTCCTCCAGACCCTGGGTACCACCGCACATGAACCGCTTACATTCCGCAAAATTAATGAACATGTTGCTATTTTTTCCGCAAAGCGTTTTTTTCGCGGAAAAAAACGCAACATGTGGCCAAAACATGCGGAATCAATTAACATGTATAGGATGCTTAATGCTTGCGTTTTTATCGCGTTTTTACCCGGAAAACCGCGGAAAAACCGCGAAAAAAACGCAATTATTCCTGATCGTGTGCACTTAGCCTTAAACTGTAAAGCACTGCGGAATATTATGGCGCTATATAAATAAATAATTATTATTCTTATTATAGAGGCCCACTCAGTAGTGGTGAAGTGTGAACGCCGCAAATTGCGAGTTGACTGCGCCTGATGCAGCTGATACTCCATTACTGTTGGCTGCTGCTCACACAACCGCTCCAACATATGTAACGAGGAATTCCACCTGTTGGGTACGTCACATATAATGCGATGTTCATGAAGGTGAAATCTGCGTTGCAGAGCTGCAATCAGCGATCTGGCCATGCTGGAACGTCGCAAGTGAGCGCACTCTAGGCGGACCTTGTGCAGCAGTGCATCAAGATCCGGATAGTCCCTCAAAAAACTCTGCACGACCAAGTTGAGCACATATGACAGACATGGTATGTGACTGAGGTTGCCAAGGCCCAGAGCTGACACCAGATTTCGGCCATTGTCACACACTACCAAGCCTGCCTGTAGATTCTCTTCCAAAAACCACACGTCGCTCTCCTGCTTTATGGCATTACAGAGCTCCTGCGCTGTGTGGCTAAGATTCCCCATGGAAATTAATTTCAGGATGGCCTGTTGACATTTGGACACGGCTGTGCTCATATCGGTCGCAACAGGTAAACGTTCACGGGTCCATGTGGAGGTAGACCGTGACGGCTCCTGCAGCGATGATTCTGAGGAACTGGAATAGGAGGAGGAATCAATGTGTACAGACTTGATTCCTGCAATCCTTGGAGTTGGCAGAACACGTACAGCGCCACTCGCAAGATCAGTACCCGGCTGCACAACATTGACCCAATGGGCAGTGAGGGAAAGGTATTGTCCCTGGCCATGGGTGTTAGAACCCTCTTGTTAGGTTTTGTTTCAGTTTGCTGGTCACATGACCTTTTTTCCCTATTTAGTCTGGCTCCGCCCTTCTGGCTTTGCTTGACTTCATTGTATTATCTACTGTTAAGCTAGCCGGGTGCTTAGGTGCCTTAATCTGTGAGTTTTGCTTGATGTTAGGATCACAAAGTATTTATTTTTCTGTTTAATTATCCATGCTACAATTTATGTTAGGAGGTGTCCACCTTTTCTCCCAGTCCCTAGATCTTGTAGGGATTACTCCCTCGCAACTATAGGTCTTCGTTCACACTAGATGAGGACTTTAGCGGGTCTGGTCGCAGGATCAGGTTCCCCGTTACATCGTAGGGATTCAGCTTAGTTGTATTGTAGGGACAGAATTCCCTTCTTTCCTTACTGGTTGTAGCAGATCATAACAATGGGTACTGGTCCACGCATCGGTGGTCAGGTGGACCTTGCTACTGAGGGCTTTTAGTAGCGCATGTTTAATTTTTCCCTCAACATGCTTTTGCAGACCAGGGACGGCTTGCCTGCTGAAATGAAATCGGCTTGGCACATTGTATTGTGGGATTGACAATGATATTCAGTTACGGAAACTGTCTGTCTCCACCAGCCTGAATCACAGCATTTCAAGGGACAGGAGTTTTGCAATGCCAGCATTCAGAGCCTGTGCTCGTGCATGGTTTGCGGAGTATGGCCGTCTTTTATCCCATGCCTGTGCTACCGCTGGCTGTTTTGTGGCCTGGGAGTGTGAGGATGACAGGGAACTTGCTGCTGTGTGTGGAATAACAGTTTGTCTCTGGACAACAGTGGCCGAGGTTCTTCCATGGCGATCCTGTGAGGAAGCATAACCAGCTGTGTGTGAGCTCGATGAAGAGGCTTCAACACAACCTGAAGATGTAGGTGCTGCTGTAGGTTGGCCTACATCTCCAGTGTGTCTTTGTAACTCAACTACGTGCTTTGTCCGCACATGTTTCCACATATTTGTGGTATTGAGGTGACTGACACTTTTAGCTATTTTTAATTTTTGATTACACAGCTTGCATTTCACATAGCAAATATCATGTGCAAGTGTGTGAAAAAAGGACCACGCAGTGCAAGTCCTGGGAGCGCACGTTTTGACTTTTGGAAGACAACTGCTCCGAACAGGTGCCAAACTGGAGGCTACAGGCAACCGAGTCTGCAGCCTAACTCTCCCTCCTGTTTGTACCGTTGGGGCAATGTCTTCCTCTATCTTCCTTCTATCACTAACCATTTCTCTAGGCCTCTCCCAGCTTTCAACCAAAGTACTGGTTCTCACCCACAAAGCTCTCCACAGTGCAGCACCCCTCCTACATCTCCTCCCTCATTTCTATCTATCGGCCTAACCGACTGCTGCGCTCTGCAAACGACTTTCGACTAACCTCTGCACTAATACGTACCTCCCACTCCCGACTCCAAGACTTCTCCTGCTCTACGCCAATCCTCTGGAATGCTGTACCCCAAGAAATTAGGACTATCCACAATTTGCATGGTTTCAGGCGCTCCCTCAAAACACATTTGTTCAGAGCGGCCTATCACATTCACTAATCAAAGTCATTCTATGTATTCTGTGTAAGTGTGTGTGTGTCTCTAGCCCATTCACTATCTCCATCCCTCAGTCCCTTAAGATGGCTGGAACATCATTGTAAATGCACCATTGTATATAAACACCTATACTTTGTATCTCCCCCATCTCATTGTACATTGTAAGCTGTCACGAGCAGGGGCGACTTATTTAGCTTAAATTATTGTATTGTTAACGTTGTTACTTATGACTTGTGTTCTGAAACTGCTAAACTGTAAAGCGCTGCGGAATATGATGGCGCTATATAAATAAATATTATTATTATTCCTCTGAGCTGCTCCCACCACCTTCCTGTTCTTCATGCCATGTTGGGTATTGGACCTCATCATCTCCACTACCCTCTTCCAACACCTGCTGTTGGGTGGTCTGGCCAGCACCATGCTCAACAGAAACTGGCACCTGGGTCTCTCATCATCATACAGATGCGTTCTGCGGTGTGCTGACCATCGGCACTGTCTCACCCGCCTCTTCAGATTCAGAGAGACACAGCTGTTGCGCATCACTGCATACTCCCTCTTCTTCACATTACAGAATGCTGCTTGGCTGGGCCCCTGTTTGCAAGCCAATAGATTCTGAGAACAGAAGCAGACACTCAGCTGGCTCCTGTACAGAACTCTCTGACTGCCTGGGCAATTTGCCAGGCGGTGAAGAGACAGATGGTTGCCCAACAGTGCTGTGGTCCTGAGAGGAGGTGGAAGCAATTGAAGTCGATGCATTGGCTGAGATCCAAACAACAACGGCTTCAATTTGTTCTTCCCGCAGCAGGGGGGTACTCCGAGCTCCTACAAAAGTGCGCATAAAGGAACGCTCACGGCCCGGGGAAAACTGGTGGATGCTGTGTCACTGGGGGCCGCAGCAGCCACAGAATCCCCACGTCCTCTCCCTGAAGAAACTCCACGACCACGTGCCTTACTCCCTGCCTTCTTCATCTTGGTAGATTGATAAAGAAAGTCTGAAAAGTTATAAGGCCTAAGTGTGGTTATTCCGCAGAGACTGCAGTGAACACTGCACACAACTGTTCAGTAGGTGTGAAAGGCCCCTTTGTGTACTTCTATAGTGTTTGCAACCAATGTATTGTATACGGATGGAAGCGCGTCACACTAATAGATTTTATTTATTTGTAATAGAATGGAGCAGCAACAATTAGAGAAAAATTTCAAGGATGTGCCAGTGACACACGCTCAGCAGACTACAACCAGCAGTGGTTGAAGAACTAACTGGAGCGTGATCTGCACTCCAAAAAGGAAAACCTCAGACTACAGTGAACACTGCACACAACTGTTCACTACCCAACGCGTCTCAGCAGGAAGGCAGTCTGTGCGTCAAAACAAAGGCGCAAGCATACATCCACGTACCCTGTTTATAAAGCTATATAAAAAAAATTATGTAGTAGTGACGCACACTTTATTGAGGTACAGTATTACATCGCCATTCACCATCTGTGGCTATGCAGTCTCATCTATATATACCTTATCTACCCGTTGTCATGCTTGCAAGTCGACAGTCAGGCATAAATAGCAATTTTCACTATGCACTATGCACTTTTTAAAGGTTATGTTTGTTAATAAACATGATTATTGCCACATATTATGAGTATTACATGATGGAAATTGTATAATTTTGTATAAACTGTTTAGTGACATTATTCAGCAAATGTAACATTTTAGTAATGTCACAGATAACTTGTAATGCTGATGATGTTTTGAAGTCAGACATTCATTGTCTATACAATAAAAATGGTGTACATACTGTTACTTATCCATCATTAATGGATTCAGATATGTACTTGTATGCTTTTATGTACAACCGTATAGCAGATTCCTTAACTAATTTATTTTGTGGTTTGCATTGCTGTTCAACATGTTAATGTATGTGTTTATGTTTGTCAATTCTTTATTTATCTAGATATTAGTTTAAATGAAATCATCATCTTATGGTAGTAAAGGTTATCTTTCTCTTGTTTGAAGTATAGACATTTAAAATTGACAGGTAACAAGGAAATTACTTGATCTAGTATTTAAACATCCTCCTTGACCCTGGGCTCCAACACCGCCAGTTGTTGCTCGGAAGTGCTGTTAGCACAGTCAACACTTGCTCCTGTGTTACTGGGGTTCAGTAACGTCAGCTGGTCCTCGGTTGTGCCATTGGCTCTTTTCCTTCTGCTGCCCTCCGGGTTCCAGCACAGTCAGCTGGTCCTCGTTACTTGCATTGGCTCTTGTACCTTCTGCTACCCGTCCGGGTTCCAGTACCGTCAACTGGTTCTCCGCAGTGCCTTTGGCCTAGGTGCCTCCATCTCGGTATCCGAGTTCCAGCAACGTCTGCTGGTCCTTGGTAGTGCTTTGGAGCACAGGTACCTCCTGCTTAGTAACCGTGTCCCAGTAACGTCAGCTGGTCCTCGGTTGTGCCATTGGCTCTTTTCCTTCTGCTGCCCCTCCGGGTTCCAGTACCGTCAACTGGTTCTCCGCAGTGCCTTTGGTCTAGGTGCCTCCATCTCGGTATCCGAGTTCCAGCAACGTCTGCTGGTCCTTGGTAGTGCTTTGGAGCACAGGTACCTCCTGCTTAGTAACCGTGTCCCAGTAACATCAGCTGGTACAAGATTGTGCTACAAATACAAGATACGGAACAAGAGACACAAGAACAATAAGCAGAAGATCTAAAAGCAGAAGAACATGAAGTATAAGACCAAAATGAAGAGCAAAATATATGCTCTAAATTCTAAGCAGAAGAAGACTAAGCAGTGTATGGGGGTGAGTCCGTTCCTCCTCGTGGTGCCCCTGGAAAATGCCTGCTGCTGCAGGCTAAACTGAACACGGACAAATACTGTTGTAATTTAAATCTTTTGTGACAGCAAGAACGGAAGGATGAAAAATTCATACTTTGACAGATTACAAGTACAGGATTCTCTGTCACAAATAAGAATATGATGAAGAAGATGAAGCAGAATATGAATAAGAATAATAGTTTAATAAGAAGAATATGAGTAATGTTAACAAAGATGAATAGCAAGAAGTTTAAGAAGAAGATAAAGAAGGTGAAGATGAAGAATAATTTGATGAAAAAGATGATGCTGCAGAAGATTATGAAGGAGAAAGTGTGTGAAAGTTAAAAAGGTGAAGATGAAGAGCATGGAAGTTGTGTAATATACATATTTGCCAAAATATAAAAAACGTTAACATTGTCAATTTCTTCGTCAATCCGAACATCTTTAAAAAAAAAAATATTTATGCTATTCCATTTGATTGGGTTAAACATCTATGCCTTTAATGTCTCCTCAACCTTCCCCAATACATTCTACATTACTCTTTCTTGTTTTCCTTCATGTACAATTAACCAACAAGGCAAGAATGGGTTTTTTTTAATTTCGATATTTTGTTCCCATAGACTTACATGGGACTTCCGGTATCGGTATCGGGTATCGCCGATATTTTAGTGATATCGGCGATACCATTCCGATTCCGATACTTTAGGATATCGGAAAGTATCGCTCAACTCTATTGAAGACTACTGCCTTAAACAGTTAAAGTAATAGATGCTATGTACTGATCAGGGCCGGCGCCAACACCCGGCCTTCCCGGGCAAGTGCCGGGGCCCTGAGCAGGCGGGGGGGCTCACTCGCCGTCGGGCACCCCTTGGCGGATGAGAGTCGTACCAGCGCCGCCACTGGGCCCCCCCGCTTGCTTAGGGCCCTGAGCACAGCCGGCGCAATACTTTCCTCTCCCCGTGCCTCCGCAGCTCCGGGCTCCAGGGGGCGCCTGCAGGGCACCCACACTTCCACTCACAGCAGCGCCGCTGAATGACGTCATCATTCAGCGGCCGGCTGTGGCAGAGAGTAAGCGCGGGTGCCGGAAAGGTGAGATGTGAGGTGTCTGTGTCTGTGTCTGTGTGTGTGTCTGTGTGTGTGTGTGTGTGTATGTAGTGCGGTGCTTTGTGTGTGTGTATGTGAGAGAGTGCTGCGGTGCTGTTGAGTCGCACATAGCCAGGGCTGTGGGGTACTCGGCACCGAGCCCGTTCACTTCACTGGGGGATGTCACGGGTAGCACGACTCGGTCCGTTGCCCTGGGCGCTCACTAAAAAGGGGTATTTACAGGGGATTATAGGTTGTAGAAATGTTCGTGACGCCACCTGTGGTTCCTGGCCAGGGTGACCAGCGCTGCAGGGTAGATCCTCTGAGGGTTTGGGGCAGCAAGGTGTTAAGTCTCCCACGGGCAAGACTGATCCCTCAGGGTATATGGCGGTGTAATATAAGGGTGCAGGATCAATAAGGCAGACACACACAAGAAAGTCTCTTTCTGTACCTTTACTGATGGTGAAGTTGCAGGCACGACCCGGGAAGCTGTCAGGGTGGAGGATGCACGCCCAGTAATCCCACTGAGTAGGTGTAGGGCCTCCTTACTTCTTTATGTGTGTGAGTTTCTGACCCGTATAAAACAAAGCCTAACTCCATCTTCTCAGCTACGCCCGGCTGACCTTGTGGTGGAGCCTTCTTGTGGACAGAACTAAGTCTCTATATGGCTGATCAGGCCAGACTCCTGTTCTTCCTGACCCCAGTTACGTATCAGCACTGTTGTGCCCCTGCGACCTGTAGTCCAGCAGGGTCTCCGGTGTCTCCTACCAGTCGTGCAGATGCTGGAAAGCGCGAACCCGGTGTGCGGTGGTGCAGAGTGGAGGTTGCTGTAAATGCTGGTTAACCTCTGTCACTCTCTCTCTTCTTTCTTCCACCTGCCTTTCGTCCTACTCTCACCACTATCATAAGCACAAGCTAGCAGCAGATGTCAGCTTTCTTTATCTTCACCGCTCTCCAAGCGTCGGCACGCTTACTCACTAAAATGCTCACTGAAGGTCTCTCAGTAAACTCAATTTTGACCAGGCTAAGTGGTAATCTTTCCCACTACTACTGGACTCCACTCCTAAACTGAGTGTTTGCTGAAGTCTTCAGGCTTTCTCTTTCTGGCTAGTCTTTCCCTCTCAGCTCGTCTGAGGTCACTGCCGTTCAGACTGAAATCTCTCACAGTCTGCTCTAATCTCCTCTGCTGAGGTAAACTGACACTCTGAGGTAAAACCAACGACTAGCTAACTCTCAGCTAGACTGCCTTCATCTCCCTGCTGTCGTCTCCAAGGGCTCCCTCTGGTGGCACCAAAAAAATGTGGAGTGTTGTGTGCTTATGGGTTGTTGTGGGTTTACCTTTCGTGCATCTTCCAGGGTAACATGTGGCTCCAGTCACAGCTGGGCTACACATCGTCTGTGTGTGGTGCTGTATGTGTGATGGTGGTGGGGGGAGGCAGTGATGGTGGTGAGGAGTCGGAGGCAATGATGATGATGGGGAGGCGATGATGATGGGGAGGCAATGATGATGATGGGTAGGCAGTGATGATGATGATGGGGAGGCAATGATGATGATGGGGAGTCTTTCCACAGCACCCTTTCCTGAGCCGGCCCGTAACAGTGCAGAACGCAGCGCAGTGCAGAGGAGAGCTCCATATTTTGTATGGAGCATTATATGGGGACCAGTATCTTGTATGGAGCATTATTTGGGGTCCAATATTCTTTATGGAGCATTATATTTGGCCCATAATACTGTATGGAGGACTATGTGGTGCCCATAATATTGTATGGAGGACTGTACTGTCCAGTCTGTACTGTGTGCTGTGAGGATTTGGCGGTTTTTGAGCTATTGTAGAATTTACAATAGATATCACTCATGTAATGTAAGAAGTGAAGCATTTGGCATTGTACTATACCCATATTTCTCTGTACCCATATTTCTCTGATACTGTATCTCTGCACAGTATCTGTGCATCATGAATCGTGATCTGTGTTAAAGGGGCCCACTGAGACTCTTTCGCCCGGGGCCCATAAAAACCTGGAGCCGGCCCTGGTACTGATGAGACTCTTTTCTCTTGTTTCCAACAACTGAGGCCATGGCAAGTGTGGTCTCATCTCTATTAACAATTTGTGCAAAAGGTGTCTATGAGGAAGTTGTAGTTTTGCAACAGCTGGTGATCCACTCTTTGAAGACTACTGCCTTCAAGACTTAAAATAATGGATGCTGTGTACTGGTGATACTCGTTTCTCTTGTTTCCAACAACTGTGGACATGGCAAGAGTGGTCTCATCTCTATTGACAATTTGTACAAAATATGTCTATGACACACCACCTCCTTCTGTTCTTCTCATTGGTTGGCAAATGGCCACCGGTGTAGCCTTATCACATTCCTGTTCTTCTCATTGGTTGGCAATGTTCTTCTCATTGGTTGGCAAATAACAACCGGTGTGGCCTCATCGCATCAGTCAATCTTAAACCAGATGCTTACTTTTTCTTTTTGTACCAATTCCAATTTATGTTAATATCTAGTTTCTTCTTTGGCTCTTCAGTTGTTGCATATGGTTCTACCATCTGCTTTTATTTTGCCCTAGTCCTTGTTTTTGATCAGTGATGGAAAGTATTCAGAAGGACTATTCGCAGAGACTTTGAGAACAGAGAGCTGGTTAAACCCTGGAGAAGACTCTAGATTTCTTGTAAAATAAGGGTGAATCCCCATGACTTCTCAAACCCATTTAATCTGTACCAATTTAATTGTAACAAACAATATTTTCTGACAGCAGAATATTTAATGTTTTCTGACAATCCAAACTATCTTCCAATTCTATGCTGGACTATCAGAATTATTGAATAAGTGGTTGAAGAATGCAAACAACAACAGCAAGAAAGCTCTCAGGATGGGAGCAATGATGATTCACACATAATTAATTACCCATAATTAAATGGAAACATCAAAGCTATGACACTGGAACTCATATGACCTTGGATGGAGTCATGTCTGCTGTAGACATCTGATTCCTAAGTAATCTCCTATAGTTGTGACTCACCTGCATTAGGTTCTGTGCTTTTTGTTTTTTGTTACCTCTTGATGAATAGACTAAGGTAGTGTATTGCACTTGATTGAACCCCATCGACTTAAATTGATCTTTTGATTGATGGAAAATGGAAATCATTATGCAGTTTTGTCACCCCCAAAAAAGGCATTTAAACTGACCCAAAACGCTGATACAGGGGAACCTAGTCCCTTTGGGTTATCAAAACTATACAAGTATAGCTTAACTTTATAGTTTTTTTAAAAATCAGCTGTTTATTTGATATGCAAATGTTTAGTGCATTGGTTCACCCTTGCTGTGGCTCATGCCTTGGGCGCCCTCACAAACTCCTATTTACATGATAAAGCTAGCACTTCCATTGAATGACTTTTCTCTAAGGCTGTGGTCCACGGTCCGGAACCACAGCGCATTTGATGGAGCGGAAATTCTGCTCCGTTTCCTAAGCCCCCCCCCTTTTTGACAACGCTCCTTTCCCGGGTGTGTTCCCCGACACCTCCGGAAAAACATCCGAAAGAACGCAGGGCTGCATAGCCCTGTGTTATTCCCGGGGCGGCGACGCAGCGTGCCGCAAGCGCTTGGGGGAAAGCTGCGGGCTAAAAAGACGCGCCGCATGTCCAGAAACGCAGGTCTTCTGCCTGCGTATTTTTACGCATAGGGAGATGGGATTCTTGAAATCCCCTCCCCTATACTGTAACTTTGGACGCGCGGTTTGACCTGCGCCAACGCACAGCGTCAAACACGCAGCTAATCCGGAATGGTTCCTGATCGTGGAAACATACCCCAGGTCAAGGGGAATGCACTGTTTTTGTTTGTTT